>CM040122.1:350199310-350875299 GCA_022559845.1 Amorphophallus konjac | reverse complement strand
GTAATAGCTGTAGATGCAATCTTCATTGTCTTCTTGACTGATCTTTTAAGGCGTCCTTCGAGACTGAGCTTCTCTTTATCTGATACAGCCCCGGAGCAGGTTGCAGTGCCTGTGGAAAGGGACACGAGGCTGCCTTCTCCTACCCCGGCTGGCGAGGAGGAGGGTAAATGTGCTTTCTCATCTTTTTCTTTATACTTCCGTTGTTGTTCTTTTTTTGTTATATCCCTCAGAGTTCCCCTTTTGTTGAGGTGGCAGTCAGGGAGCAGACTGAGGCCATGATAGCAGCGGGAGAGTCGCCTCAGCCACAGGAAAGTGAAAGCACTCAAACAAAACGGAGCCCTATTCCGGCCAGACGCATAATCACCCGGTCTGCATCCTGGCATGCTCTAGAGGCGACCTCGCAGCATATAGCTAGAGTGGAGATATCCTCGGGCAGCTCCGAGACCGTCCCTGATAATGAGGAGGAAGTGACTTTCAGCGGCAGTGAGGAGGAAGTCCTAAAATCAGAAGCCTTGCCCGTATTTGCAAAAGGCCTTCCGCCTTTTTAGCCTTCTAAGCTGCTGATGCTATCTTCTGAGGAGGAATTGCAAGAGGGGTTTGCCGGGCTCGACACCGAGGTTGACATAACCCCTCCGTTTGTTGCCTCAACTACGGAGCTTTCTCCCCTTTTGTCTCATTTTGAGGATATAGACCCCACTTTAAAGGTAAGCTTCTCTTTTTTGTTTGCTGTTCTATTTATTTTCTTTCATTCATTGCTGAAGATCATTCTGCTTTGTCTTCAGGACCCTGTCATCACCAGCTCAGACGCGGCCGTAGTTTCTATGGATGTTTCATCTGCAGACTTGGTCATCATCCCTGCTTTACCTTTAACTTGCATGGGAATTTCTGAGGTTATTCGCCCTGTGCCAGTAAGAATACAATCTTCAACTGACTTAACATCACTGGACTTGGGATCATCAGGAGAGATTTCCGTCCCTGTCAGGGCCTCAGATTTCAGAGCCGAAGCAGACCCAGCCAGGAGCTCTACTTTTATACCAGCCGCAGTAATGTCCATTGCGCCTGAGTCAGCAGTCCCTGCCATAGTGGCTATAGAGACTGGATTTCTGCCTCCATAGACTAGGGCGCCTTCGTCCCCATTACGAGAAAGAGTAGTTGAAGATGAAGCCCCCACTCAGGAGACCCATGAAGAGATAGCTCCTGTAGATCGTGATAAATCCACACATGAAGAAGAAATTTAAATATGAGAAAGCATAACAAAAATAAAGGGGAGATGATATAATAATAAGGAAAAGAAGCATGTGGTGCTACTAAGGAGGGTGATCGCTAGAGGGGTTACCTCAAGAAGAAACAAAGAAGATCGCGAATACCTGGTGGAAAATAGGACGCGGGATGGATTGTGAATTCCTCCTCCTCCTTCAACCGGCCGGCCGATGAAGGGGGTTTTCCTTTATTGATTATCTCTTGCAAAAAAAGACAATAAAACAAGCCAAGAGAAGTGGATCAGCCAAAAGTGTGTAGTATCAACTCTCAAATAGAAAATATGATGAAGAGGATAAAAACATGCGCACCACTTTTTTTGTTGTTTTTTTTTTAAACCCCTAAGAAGAATTAGGGAGGGAGGAGATGTGTGATAAAACTAATGCAAAGGAAACTGTGCGACAGAGATGATATGAATATGATGATGCAACAAAGCAAACGGAAGACAGAAAAAGATAGAAAGAAGGCCCCTGCTGTTCCTGTAAAACAGTAAATGGGAAACCGTAGCAGGAAGAAGAGGAAGCAGCAAGGAAGCAGCAAGGAAGGAAAGGCAAGCCCTTAGAAAGAGATCAGCAGTAGGAGGAAGATGGTTCTGTTCTGCTATTGCTAATCTGCGGACTTCTCTACTCTGCTTCTAACCAAGCTCTGCTATCTAACAGGCTAACCTCTATTTTTTCTCTAACCTCTCTGCTGCTCGGCTTGCTGATCTGGTAATCTCTGCCTTCTCTTGCTAACCTCGCGCGAGGTCGATCAAAGCCACCATATATAGGGTTTAGATCAATGATTAACTCAAACTCGGAAGGATAAGATTGGGCAATGATCAACGGAGGCAAGGACTCTAGTTCCCAGATCGAGCAAGGTGACTAACGGAGGTAGGAAACTCTTCGGGAAAGATGAGTTTAAGCAGGACACGAAAGGAAAAACATGACCTTTCGAAGGGCGTCAAATCTTGAATTGACGACCTACATAAAGACGTTAATCAAAACACGACCCTAACAAAGGCGTCAATTCTTGGATTTAAATTTGGCAATAAAACTTACTTCATTTGAAAATTATGAGAACACGCCTGAGATGAAGGCGTTAATTGAAACCACGCCCTGAGGAAGGACGTTGATCAATAATTTGAACTTATTTTGAATTTATTTTGAAACTGGATAATACCAGGAATTGATGCCCTGACATTTGGTCATTTTTTCTTTGAACACGCCCCATGTTAGGTCGCTATATAAAACACGCCTCTCCTCAGGTCGCGAATCACAAAAAATGCAAGAATAAACCAAAAAACACACAAAAAATAGAAAAACTTCATATTATGAATATATCAAAGTTCACTTTGGGGCGTCAACATAGTGACATGAGATTTGATCAACATAGCGTCAATTCTGGCGTGTCTACAGCTGTCCCGCCTTGGCATCTGCTTTGCAGGGGAGTGAGACGAAATGGAGTGAGAGTGCAACAAACGGAATGAAGTGGAGCGAACTGATAAGTAGATGCCAAGGTGTGATGTGACACGCCTCAGACACTAAGCATTGAAAATCTTTCCAAGATTCTGAGCGAAACAACTCCGGGCGATTCCAAGGAAGCATCAATTTGCTGGATAAAGGAGATTAAACTAAACAAGAAAAACGTGCGCATAGCACGATAAGGAGACACCATTGGAGAGCGGTTACCAGTCAATGTGGACGTGCTACAACCAAGGTGGATTTGCAGAAAAAAATAAAGGGAATTGAGATGGAAACCCAACAAAGGGACATTTTCAAGGAAATCAGCCTAAGCGGCTTCAAAGAGAACAAAGTACTCAATTTGGAATGGAATATCTCATGTCAACTCAATCAAGACCTTCATTACTACCATAATATGAAGATTTTCAGCATGAAATTCAAAGTCCTACATGATGCATGCTGGGCTAAAAGAAAAGATAAAAAAAATTAAAAAATAGAAAATAATCAAGAACAATATTGTTAAGCCATCTAGATTTGGTCAAGAATCCAGATCTCTAAGCTGACACTAGGCCGAAGCCCGTTTGTCCACGCATCAACTCAGAAAAGTGGAACCATCGTCCCAGACCTTTAATGACTCAACGGCCTATCTGTGTGATCAAGACTCTCCTGGAATTATCACCGTTTTTGATGAAGGGGAACTCAAATTCCAGGTTCATCAGAACCACAAGGTCCTTGATATGCTATAATAGCGTAGATACCATATAGTAATAATGCTTACAAGAACAACATGATGTTACCTCCACATTAATTCGGACATCTCGAAACCTGCAATCTTCTGCACTCAAAAGTTCATTAGTTCTCTTAAAATTTCAATATAAATAATCCTCAATTCAAAGTATAACATGATCATAAGTGCTTAATAAGATAAAATCCTAACGAAATAATAGCACTTAAGTTCATCAAAGCATGTAAGGAAATTCATAAGTTCACAAATTCACGCCTGCACCAAACGTCGTCAAAACATGGAAGGCGCCTTATAAAGAGGGCGTCAAAATGAAAAACACGCCTTTCACTGAGGCGTTAAATGCACCAAGGGTTCAAGAAGAAAACGACCCTGGAAAGGGCGTTACACAAAACACGACCTCAGTCAGGTCGTCAATTCAACAATTGACGCCCTAATAGAAGGCGTTAATTAAGCACGAACTTTCGTTTCCGATTCGCAAACTAAACCCAGTCCTAATGGCAATCAACTTGCTAACTCCGAACGGCCTTAAGACTCCCCGGACTCCTATAAAGGAAAGGCAATTCCAATCAATCAAAGCAACCTGTGGAGCTCGGTTCTGCTGCCTGTTCTTCAGTCTGTTCTTCTGCAGGCATCGCAAACGTCAGAGCTTCTTCTGCAAATCGAAGATGGAGAGGGCGATTAAGAGGTCCAAGTCCTACACTCCCAGGTTGACCGATATTAACGGGCATATTAGCAGTAGAATTTCCATGAACCAGGTAGAGAGAAAATCCTTTTGTTCTTGTCTTCTTTTGTCTTTACTGAAACATTGTATTCTCTTCTGTATGCATATTCATTCTTCTTTCTGAATTGTTCTTCCTTTCTTTCTTTCACAGGACTTCCCAAATGTCCCAGGAGCAAGGAGATTCACAAAAATCAAGTGGCTCCCTCTCATACTCTCCAAATTTTATTCAGATATGAGAGTCTATTTAACAAGATGGCATCTTCTGGGTCTAGTCACCCATGCCAAACATTATGATCAGATTCATCTTGACTGGGCAGCTATAGGGGCTCTTGTAGAGATATGGCATCCTTCCACCCATACCTTTCTCTTCTATACTTTTGAAGCCATGATCCTATTAGAAGAATTGGAGATAATCTTAGGCTTAAAGAGAACGAAGCAAGGAGATGAGGAAAAGGTGGCCATCATGCCAAAACCAATTGCCTCTCATGAGCTATTAACAAGCTTGATATCTAGCCCCAACCTAGTGAATCAGATCAAAGCCACTAAAGGAATCAATCTTCTAAAGCTCGCCTCATGGGTGTACAAGAGAGCGGATCAAGCTAAAGAAGATGAAGAGATAGAGCGGGTAGCAAAGGCTTTCGTGGTGTGCTTAGCAGGAGCAATCTTATTCCCATCCATGGAGGACTTTCTAGAAGAGGCCCAATTAAGCGCCGTAGTGAGCTTATGGGAAGGAGATAGAATGGGACCGACTATTCTAGCCTATCTCTATAGCGGGCTTACCTCAGCGGCGATGGGAAGGCTCATCTATGGATGCATGCTAGCACTCTCAAGTTGGGTAGATTTCCACTTCAAGTTTGATCTATGTGATGAAGCCCAACAATCCTCGAGAATCTTCTCAAAAAGCCCACTCTCTTATATGACCGGTTCACTTGGGATAAGCAATAGAGTGACGAACCGGATTCCCCAAATGAAGAAGAGAGCGGAATGGAGAGAGCACCTCAAAGTAATGCCAAAGAATCTCTTCACTTGCGCCCCGGGAATACTCAAGACTCAAGAGCTCCGTGCAAGATTTTCTCCCGGGACGGACCTTCGTCTCATAGGCGCTTCAGAATTCATCTTGTACAATTCATACCGATGCCTTCTTCAACTCGGGCTTCCACGGCGAGTATTCGAGGACCCATCACACCTCCCTCCTATCAAGAGACGGGACCTTGGTAGCAATGAAGATGGAGAAGAATGCACAACTATTCAAGCTTTGTGGAAAATCAACAAGGCTCATCAACCTGTAGAAAGCTTAAATGAAGACAGAGATGAATGGAAATCTTATGTAATAGCCCTGAGAAAAATGAGGCACAAAATGACTCATTAAGCATTGTAATCTTTTTCTTCCAATAACTCAATGATATTTCCTTTATTGAGCCATCTTACTGTGTTTCTGATCAACTCTTCCAACGTTCTGATTCTGTTGCAAATAACGCCTCAAGCAACGCCGTGAATTCATAAAAGGACGCCTTTACCACAGGTCGTCTTCAAAATTCCAGTTCACAAATTTGACGCCTTCACCAATGGGCGTTAACTGAAAAATGTCCTAAGGCAAGGCGTTAATACGATTCATATTCCAAAATATATTCGTTGAGATTCCAAAAGTAACGCCTTCAGGACAGCCACGTTTCATATAAATAACGTCTCAATCGTCGTCGTTACTCAAAAACAGTAATGATTATTCCCATCAAATCAATCAATTGCCATTAAATGCGTCTGACGACGGTTATCATTCCCCATGCAAACAAAAATAACGCCTTAAGAAATATCGTCAATTATTAAGAAACGCCTTTATGTCAGTCGTTGATTCCACAAGACGCGGCCTTCCTTAAGTCGTTAATTCTTTTTGACCGTTCGACTTAACTTTCCCTCCTTTCTTCTTCTTCCTCCGTCCATTTACCCTCTTTCTCTCTTTCTTCTGCAACCCTAACCGAGAACCCCCTCCCCCAATCCCTCTCATTCTCTCTCTCTATCTCTCTCCCTTCTACACCCTAGCCCTAAGCTATGGCCGGCGGAGGCTTGAAGAGGCAGAGGGTGGCGGCTCCTGAGGTGGTGGACCTAGGCGAAGACACCCAGGCCGAGGAGGAAGCTCCTCCGGTGATGGCCGAAGGAGATCCACCGGCGGCGGAGCATGGTGACGAAGTCGGAGGAGAACGCGAAGGCGACGGTGAAGACAGAGAAGACGGAGAAGACGAGGAAGAAGGTGAAGGAAATGAAGAGGGAGGAGAGGAAGGTGAGGAAGAAGAAGAGGACGGAGGTGATGACGAACCACCGCGCACGGCGGCGGCCCTCCCCCGTGCCGGCCAACTCCGGCGACCCAGGCAGCCATGCCCCCAACCGGCAGAGCCAAAGCACAAGAAGGTAGGCCCCCCAAACCCTATTCCCATTTTTTTTTTTTATTTTTATTATATTTCTGTAATTTCCATAGCTCTCGGGGTATAAACCCTGCAACCCAGAAAGAAGACGCCCTCAGGGGCGTCACGTTTTAAAAAGACACGCCCAACCCAAGGGCGTTAATTAAATTATTTCCCTGAAAAATAATTAACCCCATGAGAACACGCCCTAAAGCATGTCGCCCATTTAAATTCATATCATGCTGTTAATTTCCATTAATTCCATGCTTTAAATTATTTTCCATGAATTATTCGTATGCTGTTATTTTTATTTTATTTTTGAAAACTCGAAAACAACGCCCCCCACTAGGGCGTTAATTCAACAACAGACGACCAAACCAGAGGTCGACCATTCATTAAATCCTGATTAAATTAACGGACCCATCTGGAAAACGCCCCACTCAAGGGCGTGACTTGAAATATTTTTAAGAATTTTAGATATTAACCATAGAATCACGCCCAACCTAGAGGCGTTTCTTAGATAACAGCGACCTTCGGGTAGGTCATGAATTCAAAGCACACTTAGAACCACGCCCTCCTCAGGGGCGCTAATTCAACGAACCACGACCTGAGGATGGTCGTTAATTAAAATCAAACACCAATATAATCCAAGGCAATCAAAATGAGATTCAGCACGAATAATCAACATAATTAAGTGAAAAATCTTTTCTTTATATGCAGGGATTGATGAGGACACGGATCTTCTGGGTTATGGTCCGAGCAGCATACTACGGCCTCCCCGAGTTTCAGAGAGCGAGGGTAGATGCTATGGGGTTTGGGGCCTTCCTTAGCATAGAGCCAGTTAGGCCAGACCTACCACTTATCCAGGTTCTACGGGAGAGATGGGACAGGACTAGCTGGGCATTCTTGATGCCATGGGGGCACATGATTCCCACCCTAGAGGATGTGGCTAGGATCACCGGGTTGAGGGTAGACGGTGAGGCTGTGAGCGGGATTACCTACCCTGACTACACTGAGTTTGCCCAGAGGCTGCTAGGGCTAGAGATGGTCTACGAGACACCCACCGAGTGTAGGACTATCTTCCGCACCGACCTTACTACAGTGATGGGCTTAGGGAATGCTAGGCACAGGTCCGGGGAGACCTTAGAGCAGTTCTCTCAGAGGTTGATAGACGGGGCTAGGGCAGTCTACTGCCAGGACCCGGCCGACAGAGAGAGAGCGGACCGAGACCTGAGGAGGTTCCTACTGCTGCTACTGGGGAGGCTATTGCTCGGGATGAAGGGCGACGTCATCAACTGCCGATTCCTAGGGATACTCGAGGACCTGGAGGCAGTTGGCAGCTACGCCTGGGGAGCGGCGCTGCTAGCGCACATGATGGCCGACTTGTCCACGGGGACAGGTCGAGAGACGACCGTCAGTGGCTTCTCACCTTTTCTTCAGGTATGCATTTTTCATTTTTCTTTTCTTTTATTTTTATCATGCTGGTGAATGCTTCACTAATATGATGCATGGATGCAGGTTTGGAGCCATCTATACATGCCGATGGGGCGCGCTGACCCACCGCCTGGAGGTGAGGGAGCTTTCCCTCTAGCACGGCGCTGGCTGCCGATTGTGTTCGGGGCCCCACTCGGCTACGAGTTGTGGGTGCTGCGGAGAGAGTTCCGCGACTTCCCTCCCTCGCTGGTATGAATGAATGTTATGCATCTTTCTTTTGCATTTATTTTGAATTTATTATGATGATGATGAAATGATGACATGTATGTTTATGAATGCAGGTTCAGTGGAGACCCTATGAGGGGATGACGGACGAGGGCCAGCCGTGGGTCGTAGCGGGCTGTCCTCGTTTTGAGCGTGAGCTTTGGGTTCACTACCTGAGCGAGATCGAGCCGTTACGGCTTAGGTTGGTGATGAGGACACTGGGCCTCCACCAGGAGTGGGTAGAGGTAGGTGAGCCACGGGGCATCGGGAAGAAGACGCGCGGTCGTACGAAGGCGACTGACTGGAGGGTGTGGTTCGAGGAGCAGTACGCCGGCAGCGAGGCGAGACCAGAGTCACCTCCCGGGCGACTGACAGCTCCGAGTACCTCCGGCGCTACTGGGAGGTTTACGCCGGCCGACCCCAGATGAGGGTCTTAGGGGTATGTATGAATGCAATTATTTCTAAATTAAATACAAATACTTTCTATCATGTGACTAATATGCAATGAACGTAGGATGCGCGGGACATAGCAGCGATGGATGCCCAGGCCCACCTACACAGCCTGGAGGACCAGCTGGCCGCCACACGGGCTGACCTAGAGACCCTGGTGAGTGTTTAAATTATTCCTATATGCATGTGTATATCTTTTTTGTTGAGTTATTGATGATTAGCCACTGACGATCTCAATGAATGCAGCGTGCCTAGCAGGGAGCAGTGAGGAGAGACCCAGGAGAGGCCTCCAGCTCGAGAGGGCCCAGTGCAGAGGTGACTGCACTGGCAGGGCAGCTAGCCGGAGCGATCGCACGAGCCGAGGCAGCAGAGCGCGATCTCGCTTCACGGGTAAATTCCAAAACACAGATCCATTCAAATATTGATTATATAATTGTGCACTGATGAAAATCCATTTTACAGACTGAGGAGCTTCGAGCCGCTCTTACCTGCATTGATGAGGGCTTCCGCGCGATGAGCACACAGGTGAGTGGTTTAAATCATGTATTGCTTGTATTGCTAGATTACTGAATCATTGCATTTAATTGTGGAATTGATGATTTGTTTACCTGTTTGCAGACGACTCAGCTTCAGGCGGTACGTACCGAGTTGGCGATCCGTGATCAGCGGATCTCAGAGCTAGAGAGGTCCCTGAGGCGACGAGAGGAGTTGCCTCAGGACGTGGCCGAGCTGCGGGTGGCCCTTGAGTTGGAGAGACGGGAGCGTGCCCTGGAGCGCGAGGAGCGTGCTCGTGAGCGGGAGGAGTACCAGACGGAGCGTGCTCGGTACCAGGAGCTGGTAGCAGCACGCGAGCGAGAGCTGGCAGACTCGAGGACCCAGTTGATCCTTTCTCAGGAGCGGCTACGAGTGTCTGAGGAGCGTCTCCAGCGAGGGCGCGAGCGAGCACGAGCTGCGGGATACTCCTTCACCAGCTCCACTTTTGTGGCGGGCTCTTCCCTCCGAGAGAGGAGCGAGGCAGGGGGTCAGGTTCGGGTTCCAGCTTCTTCACGGGGGCCCATGCCTCCTCCGCCAGCGCCAGCTCGGGACGGCGAGGAGGAGGTTGAGAGTAGGAGAGAGGAGGGTGGAGGCGAGAGCTGAGGGACTTACTTGTACTCCTCCACCCTCACACTTGTACATGATAGACATTCATGATGTATATATATAAGATTGAGATTTCTTTGTTACCCGAGCACTTTGTGTAGTTGTGGCCTTGTGTTTGTGTACTTTGTTCTTCGTGTTTGCTTTACTGTGCCCTGTACCTGCAACTGTAATCCATACCTTGAACAAACAGGTTAATTCATCTGTTCGACTTGGCCCCTTGCCCAATAAGCAAGGGGTAGCAATGTTTTGACCTTAATGAGGGGTCAAGGGGCCAAGCCTTTGATCAAATAAGGCAAAATAAAATAGCTGATAGCGGGGAGATGCCTTATGCAAAGCACGCATATGCAAACCATAAATAAAAGATGCCCATGCAAGCATACATCGTGAAGAAATGCATTTTTTTTCACTCATTTATATATTTTTTTTGTTATTTTTGCTGAAAAATGTGCCTTAGAGTAGGTCGTGGTTCGCATAAAGATGCCCTAGAAGACGGCGTGAATTTGAAAAGGAAATCTGATTTTTGAAAAAGTAACGACCAGATCAGAGACGTTATTCAGAAAGAGACGACCTATTCTAGGACGTTAATTCTATAAAAAGTGCCTTAGCCAAAGGCGTTAATTGAATTATTCTGCAAAAAAAAGGGTTGACAAGGCTATCAAGACCACGGGTCCTACACGGTCACCATCTAAAATTCATTAACCTTTCTTGAGTAATTAAAAGGGGGTTGACGTGGTCATAGTTGACTTGTATTCGAGATTTCGCACAGTGCAATTTCTTTAGTCCGTCTTGACCATCCTGCCAGTTTGTGACTTACCACATAGAAAGGATGGAAGAAAATATAAGGGAAGCCCATAAGGGATTCTGAGATGCTCAAGGCAAAGTTACCTCCCCTACCCTATGCCTGTTGGGGTTCGGTTTTTGGCGTAGGAAAATTTTGTTGCCTTTTTGCCTCTTTTATATTGCACGCATACGCCCAAGGTTTTCCTTGCGGGGACTTTGCCCTCTTGACATGCTTTTCTTTTCACAACTTGACTTTCACTTCGGAATTGATTTGCATTGATGAATAAAAACCTAATTGTACTTAGGCTTTCGTGGCATTTGCTCCCTTTTGGGCCCTGACTTCCACCTACTAGGGCGGCGGATAGGCTTGGCGTGTCTACCTCGAGGTCTCCCTTCCTCCCTTATGGGCCGAAGAAGAAAAGAACGGGTATTATCTTTCACTTTTAGTCAGGTTTTTGACTTTCCATCAGATTTTACACTGCTTGAGTTCAAGAATAAAGCGTGTAGTGTGTGCGGGAGTCAACCCCCTTTTAAGTTAGCAAGACTGATGAATGAATTCTGAATTTTGACCTTTCGGACCTTGATCCTTCGTGTGCCATGGCACCAATTTTGATCTCTTCTATTTTTTTTGTTGTTTACTTTTTGAAATTTCTATTTTTTTTTGGTTTTTGGAAATATTCCACTTTGTTTTGGATTTTTGAAACAATTTTCATTTTGTTTGGATTTTGAATCAAGGGTAGTATTTCTTAAGATACAAACCATTCCAAGGGTGAGTTAACTCTTCTCCTTCAGCATTAATCAATTTATAAGCATTGCTTGGAAAAACATCTTTTATAACAAACGGTCCTTCCCAATTGGGTTGGAGTTTTGAGCGAGGGCCACCCGGCTTTACAAAAATTCTCTTGATTACCATCTCACCGATTTTAAATTTTCTCTCAATTACTTTCTTTTGATAAAAACGCGAGAGCCTGTTTTGATAAACGCGCGCATGCTCAGCGGCGACCAGACGCTTCTCATCTAGGAGTTCCAATTGGGCGAGGAGTGAATCATGACGCTCATCAATAGAAAATTCCTTATCCAATTGTACTCGTAAAGAGGGAACGAGAATCTCATAAGGGACTACCGCCTCCATTCCATAAGTAAGGGCGAAAGGGGTTTGCCCAGTGGGGGTTCGAATGGAAGTTCGGTAGGCCCAGAGAGCTTGAACTAGCTTGTCTGGCCAATCCGAAAATTTATTAGCCTCACACATCTTTCTAATAATTTTTATCAAAGTTTTGTTAGTTGCCTCTGCTTGGCCATTGCCCTGCGGATAATAGGGAGAAGAATGATGCAATTCAATGTTATACCTGTTGCAGAGATCCTTGATTTCTTGAGAGATAAATTGAGGTCCATTGTCGGTGACGATGATGCTTGGGATGCCGAACCTCGTGATGATGTTCTTCATTATAAACTTGCAGATGGTTGATGCTTTGATCTCCACGTAAGCTTCTGCTTCCGCCCACTTGGTGAAGTACTCCGTTGCCGTGAGGATGAATGATTTTTGCTTGGTCAGGAGGTTCGAATCACCAAGAGGTCCAATGATATCAAAAGCCCACATGGAGAAAGGCCATGGGGAGGACGTAGGATGGAGTGAAGAAGCAGGAAAATGAATCTTGTCGGCGTGCAGTTGGCACTTAACACACCTTCGAACATAGATGGAACAATCATCTTCTAGAGTTGGCCAATAGAAACCTAGCCTAAGGATCTTCTTAGCTAACATCTGGCTATTCACATGACCACCACACACTCCAGAATGCGCCTCTTCCACAACTTTCCATGATTCATCATCGTCGAGGCATCTTAATAAAACACCGGTGAGCCCTCTCCTATAGAGCACACCTCCAATCAAAACATAACGCTGAGCCACTCTTCTAATTACTTTCTTTTCTTCTGCAGTGGCTTCCTCGGGATAGGACTGATCATTGCAATATCTGGCAATCTCATAATACCAAGGCTTCTCTTCGTCAGCCAATTCTTCTTCCCAGTCTAAAAGCATGACCTCTTTGCCTTTAAGGGATTCCTTTTGCTTAATCTTTTCAAGCACCTTATCCCTAATATCGAGGAATGCACGATCCTTAATAGCTGGCGTGTCGCGCTGATGAATTAGAGGAATATGAAAATCACGCTCAGGAGGGAAGACTAAAGCAGAGGCCAAAGAAGCAAGGGCGTCGGCCAAGATATTTTGGCTACGAGGAATATGAACGAAGATCAATTTGGTGAAGAGTTTGGCATAAGCTGAAGCAAGTTCCTGGTAGGGTTTGAGCTTAGGATTGATAGTGCGGCATTTGACCAACACCTGGCGCATAATGAGCTGACTGTCACCCACAATCCTCAAATGGGTGACACCATATCGATGGGCGGTTTGAAGATCGGCCAAAAGAGCTTCATACTCAGCTATATTATTGGTGGCGGGAAAAGTGAGCCGAGTAGCAAATGGGATGGTGACCCCTTCTGGTGTTAAAAGAACCATGCCGATCCCTCTTCCTTGGGAATTTATAGCTCCATCAAAATGTAATGTCCACATAGGATCGTGGGGTTGATTAATGGACATTAGTTCTTCATCTGGAAACTCCAAATTGACAGGATCAAAACGCGGTAGAGGGTGGTGAGCAAGATGTTCGGCAATGGCGTAACCTTTGATAGCTTTCTGTTGAATGTAAGTGATATCAAACTGAGAGAGGAAGCTTCGCCAGCGTGCTAATCGATCAGTGAGGAAAGATTTTTCAAGAAGGAATTTAATCGGATTCATGCGAGTAATGAGGTGAACCTTGTGAGCTAGGAAATAGTGCTTTAACTTCTGAACTACCCAAACTAAAGTAGCGCAAGTTTTCTCCATGGCTGAATACCTCTGCTCACAGGGATTAAGAAGTTTAGACAAATAGTATGCTGCCCTCTCCTTACCTTCTTCGTCCACCTGAGCTAAGACAGCACCTACAGAGTCATCCAGGACTGAGACATAGAGAACGAGTGGTTTGCCTGGAATCGGCGGCCTCAGGACAGGAGGATTGGCCAAATAATCCTTCAATCCGTCAAAGGCTGCCTGACACTTGTCATCCCAATTAAACTTGACTCCCGGCTTAGTAAGCTCGTAAAACGGCCTACATCTTTGTGAATGCTGGGAGACGAAGCGGCGAATGAATTGCAACCTCCCGATTAATCCTCGAACTTCCTTCAAATTCTTGGGAGGAGGCATATCTATAATGGCCTTTGCCTTGTTGGGATCAACTTCAATTCCCCTCTTGCTAACAATGAAACCAAGAAACTTCCCTGAAGAAACGCCAAACACGCACTTCTTGGGCTTAATCTTCAATTGATACTCTCGTGATCTTTGTAAGACCTTAGCTAGAACCCTAGGATGTTCAATCCTTGTCCTTGATTTCACAACCAGGTCATCCACATACACCTCAATATAAATATGAATCATGTCATGAAAAATTGCCATCATAGCCCTCTGATAGGTGGCTCCAGCATTCTTAAGTCCAAAAGGCATGACCACATAACAATAAGTACCCCATGGTGTAGTGAATGATGTCTTCTCTTGATCTTCTTCAGCTAGACGAATTTGATTGTAACCTGAGAAACCATCCATGAAAGAGAGAGTCTCAAATCCTGCCGTATTATCGATCAAAACATCAATATGAGGGAGGGGGAAATCATCCTTGGGACACGCACGGTTGAGATCCCGGAAGTCTATACAAATACGAACTTTTCCATCTTTCTTCATAACCGGGACGATGTTAGCCACCCAATTGGGGTAGAGGACAACTCTAACAAATCTAGCCTTATGGAGCTTGTCGACCTCTTCTTTCATCTTTAAAGCCATATTAGGGTGGAAACGCCTCAGCCGCTGTTTGACCGGCACAGACCCTGGCTTAAGTGTTAGGCGGTGTTCAACGAGCGCAGGGTCTAAACCAGGCATATCTTCATAACTCCATGCGAACGTGTCTTTGTATTCTTGCAGGACCAAAATGAGCGCCTCCTCTTCGGAGGGCGGCAAATTCTTGCTTATGAGGACAATCCTAGGGTCTTCCTTGGTACCCAAATTAATTTCTTTGGTAGGCTCTTCTACGGAGGCTGACGGTTCGTCAAATCGTCTTATGCCATTAGCAAAAGCATCAGCCTCGTCCTCATATTCTTCATAACTTTCATCCCCCTCTTCAATAGGGTCTTCGTCATTCATAATTTCATAGACACCCAAACCCTCATAAGAAACAACAGCATTCTCATATTCTAACTCTGACAGGATGATTGGATTCTCTATAAATTCAGGAAGAGCTAAACAAGCCTGGCATCTGATAGCTAACTCCAACAGAAACCTACGAGGAATCTGCTTACCCTTGGACTTCTTATGTGAATCTACCCCTTGAATTTTAGTGTTAGCGGAAGATGAGGAGGAGCAACTAGCTTGATCAAAAAAGGGAAGGGAAGGAGGTGAAAAAGTGGATACAGGAGGTAATACAGAGGAAGTCCCCTCACCAGAGGGGGAGAAAAGATTTAGTAATGAATCTTGAAGGAGCGGCCCCTGGGTCGGGACGCACTCAGAAGAGAAATAGGAGGTCTCCTCAACAGAAATGGAGGATTGGAAATTTGGGAATTTGGCATTTTTTTTTGTTTTTTGTTTTTTTCTTTATTTTTATTTACTGTTTCAAGAAGAAAGCAGTGTGAAGGGAGGATAGCAGGAGGAGTGGAAATTGCCAGATCAGAGAAAGATTGAATCAATGATGGCCCGCGAGGGGGCGTGATGGAGAGTTTAGCAAATCGCTCGAGGAGCGAAGAAGCAATTGTGAGAGAAACTTGGATTGAATCTGGAGATAAATTGATTATAATCGGAGGCGGTCTTGGCACGCGACCAAACCGATGAGAATATAGAGGAGCAAGCACAGATGGATACATGGAAGTGAGAGAAAAGAGGCCGGCCCACAGCCTATCCATGGTGAATCCTTCTTCAAACAGAACATCTGGCTCTCCAGTATCAGTGTAGTCACTCAGCAGCTGCCTCTTATCTGTAATTGCAGCTGGCATCTCAATCAATTCATGAATAAGTGGCGGCCATTCTGGATTAGTCGGCATGAAGAGGCGGCTCAAAGAAATAGTAATATCCTGCATATCGAACCACCTGTACCAGTCACATTCTGGATCATCCATTTTTCTTCTTTTGTCAGGCCTTAAGGACTCCATAGCTTTGTATGTGGCCAACGGGGCAATATGACGAGCAAACTGTCTAGCATGAACATCCTGACAGTCTAATATGGAAGTGATTATTGTAGTTTGCTCACTATTCTGAAAGCCACCTACGACAAAATATGTCTTCAATGTCCAAGTGAGCGGTTGGCGATCTATTTTTAATGTGGATGTCATAAATGCCCATGGTTCATCTTTGTTTTTGCCTGGCCCTTTGTAACCTAGGCCACCTTGTGTAATCAGTTTCTGAGGTTTAACAGGCCTGATTCTGCCTTGACAATTGGCACCCAGACCTTTGCCATTTTGATACCCCATTTTCATTAAGATGTTCCAGCCAGAGGTGTTCATCATTATTTTCTTCTTTTTCCCCTTGGCAGGCAGGGGTGTCATAGCAACCGTTGTGACTTTTTCTGGCATTGGTCGTGGACAAGGGACGTCCAGCACAGATAATAGTGGTTTGTTGGCCGGCCACATGGATGGAACTGATGAAGCCACATGAATATCCTCCTCTGGCAAAATCGGCATACTGGTAACTTTAATAATGCGGCCCTTGTGTGGGAATTTAAGGCATTGGTGATTTGTGGAGGGCACCGCATCGAGTTGCTGAATGTAGGGGCGTCCCAGAATGCCATTAAATGTCGGATCCATATCCAGAATATGGAAATCTGCTGTGATGGCGGCAGGACCCAAACTTACTTTTAACGTAATCATGCCTATAGGAGGTTTCTTCGTGTTATCATATGCAGTGACTGTGATAGTAGACGGCCGAATTTGGCTTTCCGGAATGCCGCACAACTTCAAGGTGCTAGGTGGCAAGACATTGATGGATGCCCCAGTGTCCACCAGACATTGCTTAACAGCCACCTTATTAATGTCAACTGTGATGCATAGAGCGTACTTTCTTGCTGGGAGTGGCGCCAGTTCATGTTCATGGAAAGTAATTGCCGGCTGACTGCTAGCGGGTGTTAACACCGTGACTATCTGCTCAACTGGAATGTCCTCATTGACCATCACCTTTTGCAGATATTCTTTCAACGCTAGCTGATGAGTGGTGGACCTTTTAATTAGTTCCATGATTGAAATCCTTGCTAGGGTTCGATCCAAGTGCTTTAGCAAATCATACTGAGTCCCTGGCACTGACTCTTGTTCTTGTTCTTGCTCTTGCGGCCCCTGCGCGGGCTCTAGCTCTCTCTGTGGAAAAATACGGTGGAACATCCGTCCACTGTGGAGCGGCGCCACGCCTTGACGTGCCTCTGTCGGGACAAGTGTGGGAGGGGGATTAGAAGAAGAAGAAGGTGTGTTGGTGTTAAGAAGTGGTGGAGTGGGAGTTCCCGCAGAGGGAATCCTTGTAGAGGGTGCTGGTGCCCTGGTAGGAGGCGTAGAGATAGAAAGGGATACCCGAATGCGGGGGGAATTGGTGGGGGGTGGAATGAGAAGGGTTCTGGGTACAAAAGGTGGCGGAACCGATGGTGGGGGGATCCTTGCCGGTGAAGGAGTAGTGGTGGCGGGTGCAGTGGGCGTTGGTGATGGGCGGATGAGGAGTGGCCTAGATGGCAATGGCGAAGGGTTGGTGGTGAACGGGTTCTGTTGTGGCGTAGGCTGTGGAGGTGGTAAGCGTGTAAGAAGGGGGTGAACCAGCAAGGTTGGAGAATTGGTGATAGGAGGTGAATTAACGGGGCGCAGAAGAGATCGGCCCACTTGAGGGGTAGGAGAAGAAGAAGGGGTGCGCAAGAGGTGCGGAGGTTGATTTTGATTATGATAAAGTGCCCCGACAGAGGCGTTTTCTTCATGCCATCCCTGCCCTCTCTTCACCTCATAGAGAGACGTGACAGGGTTTACGTGCTGGTTTGGCGGGTACTCCGGCAGTGGATTGTGGATAATCCCCATATCGTGCTGAGGCGCTGGAGCTTGTTGTTGCTGCTGTGGGGCTGGTTGCTGTGGCTGCTGAGCTTGTTGCTGCCGAGGAGACCTTCTTTCTTTCATGGTGGCGATGAATTGTCTCATCTCATCCCAATTGATGTCACCTTGGTCATTTAGATCATAAATGTAATCTCTGAAGTGGAAGCAACGATCAAGGTTATGACCAGGTGCACGATGGAAAGCGCAGTAACGGGATGTGTCAACATTAGCGGGCCACGCTGTTCTTTCTCTTGGTAATATGAGCAAATTGGCAGCCATTAAGGCATTGAAAATATCCGAGAGACTTTCTGGTAATGGAGGGTAGTGGTCCCTTTTGGGGCCAAGTGGTGGTCTCCGTTGTTGTTGTTGGCCATAGTTGGTAGGTGGTGGTACTTGGTGGTATTGTTGCGGAGCTGGAGGGTTAGCGTGTGGTGGAGGAAGGTTAGGACGTGGGTTAGCTTGATGGGGGTGGCCAACTACGCCAACCTGCTCATTTGCAATAGTGCTGGTGCGGACACCCGAGCAGCTGATCGGCACGATACGCCGAGCCACCGGTACCGCACGCGGAGCACGACACGAGCCACCTTAGCGTCCATCTGGCTCGGAGACAGCCTGGAGACTCCGCCTTGAGCCTCCCCATTTATTATATTTAGTTAGACTTTATGTGTGTTTAATTTGTGTTTATTTCGTTGCATTCGGTTTGCCATTTTGATTGTAATAGGGACTTAGGTGCAATTCGGATCTTGTGGGCCTCACGGGCCCCCCAGGCCCCACCCCATTGGGCCACCTCAGCCTAGGGTCCCACGTGGGGTCAGTCAACATGCCACATGGGGCATCTAGAAGTTTGAATGGTCAATTGTCCACATGGGGGACAAGGGACCAAAATAGTCAACATTTCCAACCAACACCCACCTACCATGTCAAGCTTGTTCCCCCCCTAGTCAATAGGCTGTCCCCCCCCCCCTAATTTTTTAATTGTATTTTTGTGGAATGGTCACAAGCCATCCCAACCCTCCATCTCACACCCCTAGATCCAACGGTGGAGGATGGATTAGATGGGTGACCTATATATGCTTGTATTTTCCCATTTTGATGAATTAATGCCATTTGAATCAAAGAAATTGTTGGAGCTCTAGCTTGGTGCGCCCCTCTCTTCCCCCTTGCAGCTGTGAAGGTTGCCTCTGGAGGTGTGACTCCTCCCCTATCAGTTCCGGTCATCCTCGCCGCCGCCACGAGCCGCCACCGCACCGCCACCGCCTTCATCGAAGTTCTGCCCGCGCAGTACCACAGCAACTTCCACGAAATTTCAGTCTCAGCCACGGATTCAGATCGACCTGGGGATTTTACTGGAGATTCCCGTGGTGTCAAGGATATCTCAAAAAAATTGGTTTGTCATTCAGATCCCGTTCCATAATTTTAGATTTTCGTCCACCCTTCCTTTTCAGTTCTGCCAGCAGTCTGTCCAGATTCATCTCCGCCCTGTGTATTAGGTCTTAGGTCCACTTTTTGATTTTTGTTCGTTCCACCAATTTTACTGGAGTTTCCTTCATCCACCCATTCATCCACAATTTTTATTAATTTCTAGTTCGTCCATCTCATATTTTACAAAAATCATTCTCAGACCCATCTACAGTTCTATCCACCTGTTCCCAGATCCGACCACCAGTCACTCCGAAAATCATAACAAATCACCAACGCATCAAAATCCAATTCCCAAAATTGTTCCAGTTCCATGGTTTGATTATCTAAAACTTTGGAGAAGAGCTTGAAGTCTGAATCCCACTGTAAGTAGGCGGTCAACGGCCGTTTATAGGGAACTGATGTGCTGAACTGAGAGTTCTGGAACTGTGTAGCAGAGAATTGAAAATTAGTTAAGTTCCAGGTCCGCATAGCTTCAGAGGAATCCACTGGCCCTAGGTTGGAGGATTTTGAGTCCTCTTTCCAACGGCGCTGGTTTCGTCACATTCTGGTGACGGGGCTGATCGCAGCAGTTGATTTCACCGGAGCGCGCGCCTGAAAACAGCAAGCAAAAATCCGTGGGCAGCATTCCACAAGTTTGGAGATCGGAGTTGTTCGGCCACCGATCGGCGTTCCCGGCCGACCGCCTTCCGTGGAGGCGTGCCACCAGGGGTCCCCATCACAGTGGGACCTACTCCTGCAGATCCGGAGGCCAACACCACCCGTGGGCCCCATGGGCCCGCAGAACCCGCCGTTCGGAAAGCACGAAAACGCGGAGTTCGGCACCGCCGGGCGACATCAAGATGCTGCCCGTCAACCCAATTCGCGTGATTCCCGGGCCCCGCATGTGACCTTTTACCTCCCTGCGTGGAGTGGGTCAAATTATTATACTGCTGTAAAATTGTGTTAACCGGGGGTCCGTGATTGGCCGGGGTTGTCTTCGCCACGCCGGGTGCGTGGAGGTAATGATCCGAACCTCTTGGCGTTCATTTGCTTAGCTAGTATACGGTCTTTTGCCGCTGCCGAGAGTGTAGGTACTAGCCCGTGTGTCCATGTCACCACTGTGAGAGTGAGAGTGACCCGTCCCATGACTCGATCCGAGTCCGGAAGTGAGTCTGACTACCTTGAACTCTGCCGGTTCCTTAACCGCGCACGATCCACGCTTTCCCTCGCATGGGACGACGAGTGAGCTTGTACTTCTATTAGCGACGTATAGCCCATAGGAGCTCTCCGTGTCGGGCCTAATGTCTCTCCCATCATGTGTTGCTGGTCATGTCCACATCTAGAGTCCGAGGTCCATACCACGTAGAGTCGTCTCCCGTGTCCGTCCCGCATCAGTTTGGTATCAGAGCGAGTCGAGTCTAGGGTAGTCGTTGCATAAGTCTTGCATAGTCTAAGGTTACCCCACACACACCTTCACTCGGTATATCCAAAGGTGTTGTCCGACCGTTAGGTTACGCCTATCGGGAAGACCGCACACTTGTGCGAGTGACTTTCGGGTCGATTATCTCCGCCGCATACCGAG
Source organism: Amorphophallus konjac (assembly GCA_022559845.1). Lineage (NCBI taxonomy): Eukaryota > Viridiplantae > Streptophyta > Magnoliopsida > Alismatales > Araceae > Amorphophallus > Amorphophallus konjac. Next base: position 350,854,568 of record CM040122.1, on the reverse strand, counting down.
TCTTGGTCGTGTCTAGGGTGTAGTCGAGTCTCATTCTCTTCAAAACAAAAAAAAAGTGTTTTAAATTGTATTCTTTTCAAAATACCAAAAAAAAGTGTTTTCAAATTGCATTTAGGTCTAAGTGCATCATCTAGTGTGTGTTTACATTAGTCGGTTTGTCTTGTCCCTTTGTGTCGGCATGTCCATCGTATAGTCTCTAATTTCCCATGGATTCCTCATCACCCGGGCAATATGGCCGTTGGTCCGCCCATGGGCTTGGCAACCATCCCCTCCACTTCCGTAGGCCCGAAGCCTCGGACTTTTATGGCTCCAATGACCCAGGCGACTACCTCAAGTGGGAAGCCGCCATGGACACATACTTTGATTGTTTTACTATGCCCGAGGCAATGCAATTCTCTTTCGCCAAAGAGCGGCTTCTTCATGAGGCTGTCGAAAAGTGGGATTACATCGAAAGAATGAGGGAGGTTAAGGGGCAATGGTCCATCGAGTCATGGTGGGACATGAAGAGAGAGCTTAGGAAGGTCTACGTGCCCAAACCGGTCACCTCCAATCGGCCCCACCCAATCACTTCCAACCAAGTGGGACCTAGTCGGAGGGAAAGAGCCCCACGCGTAGATGAACCAAGACCCAATCCTAGGACGATTGACTATAGGCGAGTCCCCCGCAATACCCCTACTGCAAATCCCACCATTGCCGAACTCTTCCAAATCTTTGCGGATAGATTGGATAAGAGGTGTGATTACATCGAGTCCCTGATTCCCCCTTGCCAACCACCTGGCCGGGATGGAACCAAGCACGAGCCTAAGGAGGGAGTAATTGGTAGTCCCAACCCAGTACCATCTAGGGTTCCACCCCAAGGTCCTCTCCCCATCATGGTGGGTCCTCTTCTCCCACCCACGAGAGCCCCATTGCCTACACCCCCTGTCCATCAGGAGGATAAGGGTAAGGACCCACTTATCAGGGAGCATGGTGGGTCACGACAGCAGTGTTATCGCTGCCAGGGGTTCGGCCACTATGCCGGACAGTGTCCCACTCGGACATCTCTAGCCCTAAGGGACAAAAAGGGTGGAGAAGCCCACCTCTCCGATATTTATTCTAAGCCACCTCAGCTCGAGCCACCCGTGTTTCTAACGTGTATGCTTTACATAGCCGAGCCACTACTTAGTTGGCTCAAGGATGGCTTGGTCCCACTTCCCTTCCCATCTATGGACCCTATCCTACCTCTGGTGCCAATCAATTCATTTCACACCACTTTCCGGTCTAGTCACTACGTTGATACATTGGATGACCTTCTTAAAGGGTTAGACCGGCAATTGATATTTACGCACTTGTTGGCTCCAGGCTTCGACCAACCCACAGGTCGTAGTTTTACACATCCCGCTTTAGAGTCCATCACCTCCGTGTACACCGTGGGTCATGTTACCACGGAGCTTCTTCTACTCCTCCCTATGCCGGCCGAGCCCGACTTCATTCCCATATGCCCAAGAGAGGAATCTTACTTTCTACCTATGACTGCCGTCCCACCTCTCATAATGAATGAAGGTGATCATTTACACCTCCTAGATTTTCAAATGTGGGACAATGATTTGTGGAAGCCTAGTCTGAGGGGTCATACCTTCTTTGATCCCTTCGACCCATTCTCTTGTGGACCCCGTGACCCACCATATTTACTCCACCTTTTCAAGCGAGTCCACCATCATACCCCTACCATCTCATCTCCCTTCATGGATGAAGGAGACCAACAACACCTTCTAGACTTCCACACATGGGATCTTGAGATGAGGGAATCCATATCGAGGGGTCACACATTCTTTGATCCCTTCGATCCCTTTCTTAGTGGGCCCCTTGGTCCACAATCTCCATTCCACTTCTTTAGGGGAGGTCACCATTATACCCCTCCCCCATGGGCCGGACCATCGGCACCCACTGAGTCCGTTCACGGGCAAGAGACACCCGACCCTCCTATCCCACCCAAACCTCCCAAATCCAAAGGACCGTCTTATGGTTGTACCGACATTCGGTCACACTTAGGGTATGCATGGCACACATTCGGATGTCCTGGACCACCTTGCATATGATTGGGTCGGACTAACTGTAGGGTTGTTTAGGGTCGTGTGTGCATCTGTGTGTTTTTTTCTTTTTGTTAGGCATGTTAGGAGTCTACATGACGACGTCCGTCGTCACAGTAAGGCCAGCAATGCACGGTACAAGGAGTTAGCCGGTGTCCATAGACACCACCGAGAGTTCCAAGAGGGCGAATATGTCATGATCAGGGTAAGACCTGAACGGTTTCCCTCTGGAACCGTTAAGAAGTTGTAAGCTCGCGGAGTCGGTCCCTTTAGAGTGTTGAAACGCATTGCATCCAATGCGTATGTTGTGGACCTGCCCGAGGAATATGGTATAAGCTCTACCTTCAATGTATCGGATCTTGTTGCATATAGGGACCCAGCGGTGATCCCTAGTGAGCCTTTTGAGCCATCTCCTCCCCTTGAGAGTGATCCCACACCTGAGTGTCCACTTCCACCTCCAGCCCCTTTTTCACGGCAGCGTGAGCATATAGATCGTATACTGGACGAGCAAGTGACAGTTACCAGGAGTGGATCTTACCCGCGCTACCTAGTGCGATGGAGAGGACGGCCCGCTACTGAGGACACATGGATCACACATGGCGAGTTGCAGCGGATTGATCCAGACCTTTTGGAGCGATATAGGAGCGATGCAGACCCTTACTCGACAGGGTCGAGTTTCTCCCACCCGGGGAGAATTGGTGCGGACACCCGAGCAGCTGATCGGCATGATACGCCGAGCCACCGGTACCGCACGCGGAGCCCGACACGAGCCACCTCAGCGTCCATCTGGCTCGGAGACAGCCTGGAGACTCCGCCTTGAGCCTCCCCATTTATTATATTTAGTTAGACTTTATGTGTGTTTAATTTGTGTTTATTTCGTTGCATTCGGTTTGCCATTTTGATTGTAATAGGGACTTAGGTGCAATTCGGATCCCGTGGGCCCCACGGGCCCGCAGAACCCGCCGTTCGGAAAGCACGAAAATGCGGAGTTCGGCACCGCCGGGCGACATCAAGATGCTGCCCGTCAACCCAATTCGCGTGATTCCCGGGCCCCGCATGTGACCTTTTACCTCCCTGCATGGAGTGGGTCAAATTATTGTACTGCTGTAAAATTGTGTTAACCGGGGGTCCGTGATTGGCCGGGGTTGTCTTCGCCACGCCGGGTGCGTGGAGGTAATGATCCGAACCTCTTGGCGTTCATTTGCTTAGCTAGTATACGGTCTTTTGCCGCTGCCGAGAGTGTAGGTACTAGCCCGTGTGTCCATGTCACCGCTGTGAGAGTGAGAGTGACCCGTCCCATGACTCGATCCGAGTCCGGAAGTGAGTCTGACTACCTTGAACTCTGCCGGTTCCTTAACCGCGCACGATCCACGCTTTCCCTCGCATGGGACGATGAGTGAGCTTGTACTTCTGTTAGCGACGTATAGCCCATAGGAGCTCTCCGTGTCGGGCCTAATGTCTCTCCCATCATGTGTTGCTGGTCATGTCCACATCTAGAGTCCGAGGTCCATACCACGTAGAGTCGTCTCCCGTGTCTGTCCCGCATCAAGTGCCCTCCGTCGTGGGACCGCTGTTGTTGACAGTTGTAGTTTTCTTGAATAGCCGTGACTTCGGCTCAAACATGCCCATAATGGGCGAATCCTTCATCTGCGTCTGGATATAACGAGCTCTCTCATAGAGCTCCTCCATGGTGGTTAACCGGTTCATGGCCAGTATGTGCCGGAACTGAGGAGTGGCATTGGAAATTATCATCTTGACTTGTTCCGGTTCAGACAGTGTATCTTTCAACTTTTCGGCCATAGGCCGCCATCTATCAGCAAACATTATGAAGTCCTCCTCGGGCTTCATCTTTTCCACGACCAGATCTGTGAGCGAAAGGGATGGTCCGACCCGGTCTCTGTATTTTTGCAAGAACTTCCTTTGAACAATATCGAAGTCGCCGGCATCAGCGGAATCTAGTGAATAAAACCATTCAAGGGCTGGCCCCTCCAGAGATCTCCTGAATAAATAGGGCAAAGAGGCCTTGTTGTCTTGCCATAAGGAGGTCTCGTACCTGAAGTCCTTCAAATGAATAAAAGGATTACCAGTCCCATTATATCACCGGAAGTTCGGCATTTCAGATGGTGGTAAGTGGAAGACGGGCAATGTAGGGAGCGAAATTTCCGGGGCATTCTTAGCCGTGGTGACCTTCTTTAGTTGCTCCTCCATGCTGGCCAATTTCTGGAGTAATAGCATATTAGTGTCGGACTCGACTGGGGCCGGATTTTGAAAAAAAGAATGTGGTATAGGTGTCCGCAGAATTCGGGGAGGTTGGAACTGAGGCCTAACCGCTGAATAGCTCGCCTGTTGGGCCGGCATGGCCGCACCGGGCGTTGGTGGATGAGAGGGGGGTTTGTGCAAGACCGCCTGGTCATTAGTGAGGTGATGGCCACTCTCGGCCGGAGGGGGATTGGAGGATGAAGAGGGAACAGACTTCCCTTTCAAAGCGGCCTGAATAGCCTGCCGCTGGGAATCGTCTAACTGAGATAAAGCATTAATTAAATCCGTGACATTGAGGGATGGAGAAGAATTCCCTGAGGTGTTGGAGGGTAACGTTTGGGAAGAGGGCACAACCTCTTGAGGAGTGGTATCAACCACATGGATTTGAGGATGATGGGACTGAGGAGGAGGATAATTTCCCTCATAATAGATGGAATCCTGGGGGGGACTTTCATATTGCCCAAAAACATTCTCATCCTCATCATCATAAGAATACCCGTAGCCTGCCATGTTGATGATTTTTCCTGAACGGAGTTTCATGTTTAAGAGGAGAGACGGCCTTATAAAGGAACTATCAAACAAACCCACTTAATCCGAACAAGTCTAAACAAATCAATCCAAGCAAGTGTATGCAACAAGTTGAGATGAACGCAAGATTTTAGTGTTATGCTTGAGATTAGAGTGGATTAAATTGTTGAATAGCTCACTTCTGTTTGCAATGTGAAACCTAGTTGATCCAAGTGTAACCTCCGGGTCAACTAGATTCTTTCTCTCTCCTCACTAACGATAGGTTCTCTATACTCCGGGTACTTCAAGGGTACAACCAGCCCGACGTCCGTGAGGGAATCCACGGGTGCGGGGACTTACGGAGGTCTTGGAAAAGGGATTTCCGGTCCAAAGAGACGGAATGCTCAATGGAGGGTCGTCCCGATTCCAAGAGAGGTGTGCGGAATCCTAGTGTAGAGAGAGGATGTCTCTCAACCAAATGCCACAATATGCAAAATAAGATGATAATATCACAGCAATATAGGCAAGCAATGTAATAACCAAACAAACTATCACAGACAACAACAGGAAGTAGGCTTCTGTAAAACGCAGGAAAGAGACGACCTGGGGCAGGTCGCTATCAACCAAAGCAACGACAGGGTCACTGTCGTGAATCACTACGAGAGGCCATGAGCCAGCAGTGAAAAACAAAGACACGCCTCTGGTTGAGGCGCGAAATATGAAAAGGACGCCTCTGAGTGAGGGCGTCAAATCTGAAAACGCGCCTTGAGGTGAGGCGCTATGCAATAAAAGAACGCCCTATGGCAGGGCGTGAATTCACAGGTAGCGTGATAAAAGTAGTAAAATGATGAAAGACGTCTTGACAGAAGACGTAACACAGTAATAAAACATCCTGGATGAAGGCGTGAAACGAAAAGGCGCCTCTGTTTGAGGCGTGAATTCAGGAAATATGCAATCACAAATTGGCTGATCCCGGGGAGTGTGCAGGGTGCACAGTGGAGGATGCCCGTGGGGCACAAAAGGAGGGGTACCGAGGGTACCGAGGGGAAAGGGCACACGTGGGTGCCGAAGGGGAAAGGGCACACGTGGGTGCCAATAGGAAAGGGCACACGTGGGTGCCAATAGGAGATGGTAATCAAAAGAAAAATAGTGGATGTCCCACCGTGATCGCTAATTTGTAGATCGTGATAAATCCACACATGAAGAAGAAATTTAAATATGAGAAAGCATAACAAAAATAAAGGGGAGATGATATAATAATAAGGAAAAGAAGCACGTGGTGCTACTAAGGAGGGTGATCGCCAGAGGGGTTACCTCAAGAAGAAACAAAGAAGATCGCGAATACCTGGTGGAAATAGGACGCGGGATGGATTGTGAATTCCTCCTCCTCCTTCAACCGGCCGGCCGATGAAGGGGGTTTTCCTTTATTGATTACCTCTTGCAAAAAAAGATAATAAAACAAGCCAAGAGAAGTGGATCAGCCAAAAGTGTGTAGTATCAACTCTCAAATAGAAAATATGATGAAGAGGATAAAAACATGCGCACCTCTTTTTTTGTTGTTTTTTTTTAAAACCCCTAAGAAGAATTAGGGAGGGAGGAGATGTGTGATAAAACTAATGCAAAGGAAACTGTGCGACAGAGATGATATGAATATGATGATGCAACAAAGCAAACGGAAGACAGAAAAAGATAGAAAGAAGGCCCCTGCTGTTCCTGTAAAACAGTAAAGGGGAAACCGTAGCAGGAAGAAGAGGAAGCAGCAAGGAAGTAGAGGCAATCCCTTAGAAAGAGATCAGCAGCAGGAGGAAGATGGTCCTGTTCTGCTATTGCTAATCTGCGGACTTCTCTACTCTGCTTCTAACCAAGCTATGCTATCTAACAGGCTAACCTCTGTTTTTTCTCTAACCTCTCTGCTGCTCGCCTTGCTGATCTGGTAATCCCTGCCTTCTCTTGCTAACCTCGCGCGAGGTCGATCAAAGCCACCATATATAGGGTTTAGATCAATGATTAACTCAAACTCGGAAGGATAAGATTGGGCAATGATCAACAGAGGCAAGGACTCTAGTTCCCAGATCGAGCAAGGTGACTAACGGAGGTAGGAAACTCTTCGGGAAAGATGAGTTTAAGCAGGACACGAAAGGGAAAACACGACCTTTCGAAGGGCGTCAAATCTTGAATTGATGACCTACATAAAGACGTTAATCAAAACACGACCCCAACAAAGGCGTCAATTCCTGGATTTAAATTTGGCAATAAAACTTACTTCATTTAAAAATTATGAGAACACGCCTGAGATGAAGGCGTTAATTGAAACCACGCCCTGAGGAAGGACGTTAATCAATAATTTGAACTTATTTTAAATTTATTTTGAAACCGGATAATACCAGGAATTGACGCCCTGACATTTGGTCATTTTTTCTTTGAACACGCCCCATGTTAGGTCGCTATATAAAACACGCCTCTCCTCAGGTCGCGAATCACAAAAAATGCAAGAACAAACCAAAAAACACACAAAAAATAGAAAAACTTCATATTATGAATATATCGAAGTTCACTTTGGGGCGTCAACATAGTGACATGAGATTTGATCAACATAGCGTCAATTCTGGCGTGTCTACATCTCCCTCATTTATTGATTCTCCTCCTGCAGGTGTTCAAGCCATAATTGCTGAGGCAGCGGTAGCAGAGGAGTCTTCGGCTCGGCAGGAGAGTATAGAGAGGGACCGGCCAGTTTTCCCAGCAGATTTGCCGTCTTCGTCCTCTCGGCCGGCTATTGCGCTGTGGGTGGACATTGATAGTGAAGTGACCTTTGAAGTGATCCCCTCCGCTTCTTTTGGCTTCCCATCGTCTAAGAGCTTTGTCTGGCTGAACCTGGATATGCTGCGCCAGCTGGTAGAATCTCAGCCTGGCTTGACACATTTGCAGCTGAAGGAAATTGCTGATCGCTTCACTGCCAGCCTGCAGGCCATGGGCTGCCCTTTGGACATATGGGTTCAACGTGTTCTGCTCCTACTGAAATTCGTGCATCGGAGGGATTTCCTAGCACGGACTATGACCGACAAGCTGACGGCATTGAAGTTGCAGAGGTCAGAGTGCAAATATGAGCTGGAGAAGCTGACGCTTGCCCTTGACGAACACCAAGCTGAGCTACAGAGCGTTGTCCAGCGGGAGGCAGCCGTCCAGGATCAGATAGCCATTCTGGAAGCGGAACTCGCTGGACTTCGAGTCGAGCTGCAACAATTATCCTCTATTCAGCCACAGTCCACCGAGGAGGTGGCCTTGTTAGAGGGACGGGTGATGTCTCTCCAGGGTATGTCCGTGAAGCTTTAGGAAGAGGAGGCGCGCCTTCACGAGCTAAGAGCAGCTCCCGATGTGGGTCTTTTGGCCTTTGAAGATATCTTCCGGCGGCCTTGAATTATCTCTTCTTTATTTTCATCTGCCCTCTTTTGTGATACAGTGTCCCCTCGGGGCTCTTTATGTACTCCTCTTTTAATGAAAAGGAATCTTTGGCTTCATGTGTATCCATCTTCTTTTCTATGTGGTTTCATCACTTTGGGAAGTGGGGTAGTGGTTCTTGCCGTCCCTCCCGTGAATGGCCCGTACCTGGCAGGAGAGCGTCCATCCCTTCATAGAAAGGATGGGGAACTCGCTCCACCGCGTGACGGCATCCGGGGGGCGTGCTTAAACCGAATTCTGTTGGTAGTATCAAACGTCTTCTTTGGCCATATGTGCCGCAAGGGAGACTATTTGCGGGAATGTGAATGGAAAGGCCGAGAGCATCATCCGGGACGGGCGAATGGTCCATCCCGGGTAGGTTTCAAAGCCCGTTGGGGCAGTGTGCCAATCGGCCGGTGCATGATTTCATCATCAATATTGGGCTCATATTGACGCAACGAAGTTTATAGGTTTCATCAGAATAGACATAAGGCCTAGACTGGGTAGAGGTTATCGCAGGTGGGACATTGAAGGGTGCGTGGTTTTCATCAGGACAGACGTAGGGTCTGAACTGGATGGGATTTCATCATTGATAGGGCGAGGTGCCGGTCGATCAATAGCTAGTTTCATCATCGACATTGGGTTCATATCGATGCAAAGAAAATGTTATAAGTTTCATCAGAATAGACAAAAGGTCTAAAGTGGTAGGGTTTTAATTGGACATGGTTTCACCATTGATCGGGCGAGGTGCCATTTGATCAGTGGTTGGTTTCATCGTCGATATGGGGCTTATATCGATGCATGGAGTTTCATAGGTTTCATCAGTATAGACGTAAGGTCTAAATCGGACAGAGGATTTCATCATTGATCGGGCGAGGTGCCTGTCGATCAACGGTGGGACGCATGTAGAGGTGTAGGTCTCGTCAGGACAGACGTAAGGTCTATTCCAGCAGGTTTTATCGCGGGTGGGACTTCGCCAAGAAATACGTAGGTTTCATCAGGATAGGTGTAGAGTCTATCCTGGTAGGGTTTCATCGTTGACCGGGCAAGGAGCCGATCGATCAAGGGAAGGTTTAGGAGTTTGATCAGGACAGACGTAAGGTCTGAACTGGCCAGGCTTTATCAGAATGGTGATGGGTTTTATTCTCGGTGAGACATTTGTAAGAGGGTATGCAGATTATATCAGGGTAAAGTAAGGTCTGCCCTGGAAAGGTTTCATCGTTGACCGGGCAAGGAGCCAAACGGTTAACGGAAGGCCATATCAAGGGAAGGAAGTATGGAATTTCTTAAAATTACCACATTACTGACCCAGGTGCCCTTTCGGGTTTTCACCGGAGTCAGCCCCCTCTTACTTTTGCCCACGCGCCCTTTCGGGTTTTCACGTGGCAGGGTACCCGATTTTGCCTGCAGTGCCCTTTTGGGTTTTCACCACAGCTGGGTTTTAGCCATTTTTGCCCTTGTCCAGAATGCCTGAACAAGTCTGGCGGGGCATCTCTATTTTTAACCCCATTCTTCATATATATTTTTTTGTCATTTTCTTTCTCTTTTTCTTTGTCATCGTCTTTTCTAGAACTAGAACTTTCATTCTATGGACCATGGGGGCCATATGTTTATTGTATATACACGATCATCGATGTGGGTGTCAACATCAATGCAAAGGGAAATAGGGTTTTATGATCTATCCAGACGAAAGGTCCGAATTGATTTAGAGGATATAGATAGCAGCTCGGGCACGAGGCCATTTGCTGAAAATGTGAGTTTCATCGTTAATGTGGGGTTTAACATTAATGCAAAGGAATAGAGTTTCATGATCTATCCAGACGAAGGGTCTGAATTGGTTCAGACAGCTGTGTCGTGTTTGTCAGAGTAGACAGAAGGCCTACCCTGGATGGGTTTTAGCATCGATCAGGCAGTCTGCCAACCGATCAGTAGTAGACTTCATCATTGGTATTGGGCTCATACCAATGCAAAGGTTTCATATGTTTCATCGGGATAGACGTAAGGTCTAAACCGGATAGGTTTTATCGTCGATCGGGCAGTGCGCCTGGTCGATCAACAGCAGATTTCATCATTGGTACCGGGTTCATACCAATGCAAGGATTTCATAGGTTTCATCGAGATAGACGTAAGGTCTAAACCGGACAGGTTTCATCGTTGATCGGGCAGTGTGCTGGTCGATCAATATCAGGTTTCATCATCAGTATTGGGTTTATACCAATGCAAGGATTTCATAGGTTTCACCGGGATAGACGTAAGGTCTAAACCGGACATGTTTCATCGTTGATCGGGCAGTGTGCCGGTCGATCAATAGCAGGTTTCATCACGGTGAGACGTAGGATAGGTTTCATCGGGATAGACGTAAGGTCTAAACCGGGCAGGTTTTACAGTGGTGGGTCTTAGATAAAAATAAGTGGAAGTGTTTTATCAGAACAGACGGAAGGTCTATCCCGAGGTGGGCCCCCCCCCCTTTTTTTTTTGGCATTGATCAAGGCAATATGCCTTGTGATCAACGGGGTTTCATCATCAGGTGGGACTTTATGATGATCGTCCTTCTCGGAGTTTTATCAGGCAGGGTAAAAAAAAGGGAATTTTTAAATTACCACATTACTGACCCAAACGCCCTTTCGGGTTTTCGCCGGAGCCAGCCCCCTCTTGCTTTTGCCCACGCGTCCTTTCGGGTTTTCACGTGGCGGGGTACCCGATTTTGCCTGCAGTGCCCTTTCGGGTTTTCACCACAGCTGGGTTTTGGGCCATTTTTGCACTTCTCCCTACATAGGAGTAAGTCTGGTGGGGTATCTCTATTTTTAACCCCATTTTTTACTTTCTTTTTATTTTTTTCTCTCTCTTCTTCTTTTCTTTTAGAGGGTGACAGGTCGGAATGCCACCAGATCAAGATAAGGGTAGCTCGGCTAGGGCGAAGTGCCGCCAGACCAAGGAAGGGGTAGCTCGGCTAGGGCGTAGTGCCATTAGACCGAGAAAAGGGTAGCTCGGCTAGGGCGAAGTGCCGCTAGACGAAGAAAGGGGTAGTTTGGCTAGGGCGGAGTGCCGCTAAACCAAGAAAAGGGTAGCTTTGCCTGATCACTCCGGGAGTGCCGGTTGTGCTGCATGATACAGCTTTAGATGTCTTCCGTTGAGTGGTGAGAATTGAATTTCCCCTCGATGGTTGACAACCACGTAGGCCCCTCCTTCGTAGACCCTCTGTATCACATAAGGACCTTCCCAATTAGCATTCAGCTTCCCTTTTGGGTTGGACGCCATGACTTCTCTGTTCTTGACCATGACGAGGTCACCTTTCTTGAATTCTCGTCCTCTTACGAGTTTGTTAAATGCATTAGCCATGCAGGCCTGATACATTTAGATATTCTTCTGAGCTTGGAGGCGCTTCCCTTCCAATTCAGCTAATTCTTCTAATCTTCTTTCTGCATTGGTCTGTTCGCCACGGGCCAGGTCATATTGGACTGCCACTCTGAGTGACGGGACTTCCAGCTCTAGCGGAACCACTGCCTCTGAGCCGTATACCAGTGAGTATGGTGAGCACCCTGTAGGTGTCTTGAAGACGGTGTGGTACGCCCACAGAGCTTCATACAATTTTTCTTCCCAGTCCTTTTTATTGGAACTGACAACCTTGGCTAGCAGGGTGCAGAGAGTCCTGTTAAAGGCTTCCGCTAACCCATTTGCCTGTGGATTGTAAGGGGTGGAAGTCCTCCACTCAATTTTATATTTCTCAGCAAGCCGATAGATTTTTTGATTTCTGAAATGGCTTCCGTTATCAGCTATTATTCGGCTGGGGATTCCGAATCGGAAGATAATATTCTGCTTGATGAATCTAGCGACCAGCTCACCAGTCACTTCTCTTAATGCCACAGCCTCCGCCCATCGGGAGAAGTAATCTGTTATGGCCAGTATGTACTTATGTCCGGTCGAGGAAGTCGACAGTGGCCCGACTACATCAGTTCCCCATTGTGCAAATGGCCAGCTGGGAACTGTAGGGTGCAGAGTCGTAGGAGGCCTTCTAGGCACAGTAGTATGCTCTTGACATTTTTGGCATGACTTTGCGAATTTGCAACAGTCTTCAAACATGGTGGGCCAATAGTAGCCCAGCTTCTTGATTTCTATCTTCATCTTGGGACCAGCCTGGTGGGCACCTGTTGTTTCGGCATGTACTTCTTTCATCGCTTGCCAAGCTTCCTAAGTGGACAGACAGCGGAGTAGAATCTTCTTGCGTGCATCTGCCATTATTCGGAACAAAGTTCCATTCCTAGATTCATAAGAATCTTTGATTCTCAGAAGTTTCATCTTTTCTTCCCTTTTCTGCGGCAGTTGTTGGTGTAGAAACCACTGCAGCAGGTGCTGTCTCCAATCATACGCCAGCACCGTGCTGATAGTAGCAACTTCATCTTCTTCGGGGCACCCTTCTAGCATACTGGGGACCTGCCTCCGGTTCATAACAACAATGTTCAGTGTCTCATTTGGTGGGACTGCTAGTGAGCTGACTAGCTTTGCCAGTGCATCGGCCTGGGCATTATGTCCACGGCCCACATGCTTGAGCTCAATATGGTAGAATTTCGCCATGAGGCGCACAGCTTTTTGGTGGTAGGGATTCAGTTCTGGCTTCCGCACTTCGAACTCCCCTTGGATTTGTTTTATGATCAACATCGAATCCCCGAATACCTGGAGCATTTGGATACCCATGTTGAGGTTGATATGCAGACCGATTATCAGAGCTTCGTACTCAGCTTCATTATTGGTGCAGGGCTTGTTTATAGAACAGGACGTATGCACGACCTCTCCTTCCGGTGATTTCAGCACAATACCGGCCCCGGCCCGTATTCTGGTCTTTCCATCGGAGTCTGTCTCTGTTCTAGATGCTCCATCAAAGAATAGTTGCCACATAACTGGCCGAGCCTGGCAAGCTTCGAGTGTCTCATCATCGGGCAACTCAGTCCCTAGCATGTCATTTTCCGGCACAGGATGCTCCGCAAAGAAATCAGCCACAGCATGTCCTTTTATCGCCCTCTGGGGTGTATAGGTAATATCAAATTCCATCAGGATCACTGCCCATTTGCCCAACCGGCCCTTCAGTACTGGTTGAGTCAATATGTATTTGAGTGGATCTGCTGCAGATATCAACCTGATTTCATGTGACAGCATATAGTGTCGGAGCTTTTTGACAGCAAAGATTAGTGCCAAGCATGTCTTTTCTATGTAACTGTAGCCTTCTTCAGTTCTAATCAGCCTCCTACTCAAGTAGTACAAGGCTTGTTCTTTGCCTTCTTCATTTATCTGTGCCAGCATTGCCCCCAGGGAACAGTGTGTGGCCGCGATATACAGTATCAAGGGCCTGCCCTTAATTGGTGCCCCCAGCACTGGAGGGGTCTTGAGATATTCTTTCAGCTTCTCAAAGGCTTCCTGACATCCATCGTCCCAGAGGAACGGTACATCTTTCATCATGAGCTTGTGAAAGGGGTGGTGATGTGACACAACCTCGGACCTAATGCAAGCAAGCACAATCGCATTCAAATGGGCCGAATTGGGCCACCGCTCTATCGACACTCACCCAAGCCCGGGGTAACTTGGCAATGCCAAGGTGAGGTTGAGGGGTTGGGCCCTTGCTGGTAGAGGGCCAGCAAGGCCAAGATGGGATTCCCAATGGGTATGGATGCCCAATTCAAGGGGGGCCGACAAAGTGCCAAAGGCACCGGTTGCACTTCTCCCACGGTAATCACTCAAGACAACGGGGCTTGAGAATCGGGCTCTCACTCGCATAACTAGCAGAATTAAGAACTAATATTGAAAGACAAGCACTAAATGGAGTGAAGGTTTGAGCACTTACTCGACCGGTTTGAAGAAACCGGTCCTGGTCGGAGACGAGGGCGAGCGGGGAGGCGAGTGGATCCCCACACGCCGCGTCGGGGTAGCTTGACCTGCCCTAAATAAGTTACAACACTACACCTCTCGTAGGAGGGGGATCTTGGGGTGGGGTTTAAGGGATATTACAACCAAAATTACCTCCGCACAGGGAGGGGCCTTCAGCCGGCCAAGCGGGGAGGGGAAACTAGGGTTAAAAGCATTGAACGATGAAGTCACCGGTTCTGCCTGCTCTCTCCGAACAGGGACAGGTAGTCGGTGATGCTGCTGTAGAAATCGCTCAGAATTTTGCTGATGATGAGACCAGTGAGGAAATCTTCGTAGCTAGGAAGGGCATGCCTCAGAATTTCTTTAATTTCTTCTGGAGCCGCTGCTGACTGGGATGGAGGTTTGAACAGAGCTTCAGATTCTCAGACCTGCAGTTGCAGACTTCTAACAGCAAATTGCAGAGAACGCCTCGATAGCTCCCAACCTCAGAATCAAGCGTCGTCAGAGTCGTTGGAATCGTGGACGAGTCCTCCTCGTAGAAAAACTGACGAGGAAGCTAACTGATGTAGGAAAAGACTAGGGGATGCAAAACAATGGCGACTGGTCGATGTAGATTGTGGGTAGCAGGACGACGGAGCTGAGGGATAAAAATGATAACTTCTGCTACCGGATGCCGAACAGGATTCTAATTCTTGATTATAAAATTAGACAGGAAGGAGAAGAACTTTGTAGAAGATCTTTCGAACTGATTCCTCCGGGGTTAGTCGTGGCAGAGCTTCTACTCAGGTTCAGGGCTTCAGTAGAGGCAGTTCTGAGCAGTCGTGGGAGAACGGAGCTCTCGAGCAGCACATAGCTCGGATGAAGATGAAACCACTTCTTTTAAAAAGGAGACTGGTAGACACTTCCAACGGTGGCTCTTGGGTCTTCAAACTCATCTGGAGGAGGTCGTGGTGGCCGCTGCAAGTTGCTGGTTCAGCTGCTACTTCTGGACTGCAAATAGCATCTTTGACATAGCCTCCAAGTGACCCTAAAAGAAGAAGAAGGGGATAGTATATGGTGAAGGGGTGGATGAAGAATGGTGGAGGGGAGGTATGAGAGGTATGGAGGGGTGCAAATGGTAGAGGGGAGGTGGAGGAAGAAGAGGAGGTCGCAGGTTTTCAGCTGGAGGAAGAGGGGTGGGGTATGTAAGGGTGGTGGAGAATGGGTGGAGAAAGGGGCGACCTAGCCTAATGGAGATGTGAGGGGGGCGGCCAACGACTTGGAGGGAAGGGGAAATCAAATTCAAAATGGTCTTGGAAGATGGGAGATGGTGTGGGGAAGAGGGGTGATTGTGTTGGAATGGGGAAGGTGGTGTTGGAATGGGGAGGAATCTCCTTGGAACTAGGGGGAAGTGGAGTAATGGTGGCTATGGGAAGTGGAGTGGCTTTAATGAGGTAGGTGGGGGTTGGAGGTGGTTGGAGAGGGGAGGAGAGAGGAATGGGGCGAGCCCCACTTGGGGGAAGAGAGAGAAAGAGAGAGAGGTGGGGTGGGGAATCACTCCCCTAGGACTTCTCACCCAACTATAGGATTCACTCCACTAGAACTAAGTTTGAACACTCAAATGGAAATCTTTTGTATTGAATCATTCATTACCTCCAAATGAAGGAAATGGGGCCCTATATATAGGAAACCCACATTTTACAATAAGTCCCTTACAAAAGACTCAATAACAAATAACCGAAGGGGTAGGGGGGGCTCATGGGCCAAGCCCGAAGAATTGGGCCCAATAGCACATTACACAATCTAATGACACTCAATACTTAGGAAAATAAATGCAAGACCTAGGGACATGATTCAAATAAACTGAAAATTACATTAAATGACTCAAGTAAATAGTATAAAAAGGATAGGTGGGCCTTTAAGGAGAGAGGCCCGAACTCAAACGATGCCGGAGTGTGAAGAAGACCCTAGCCAAAGGGAATTGTGGATGATGCCTCCATCAGGTGGCATCTTCCCGACAGATTTGATATAAATCGTCGGATATAGGCCAACCGCCCTTGCAGAGATCTTAGCTCAGGCAGGCTCCTTGGTGGAGGGAGCTCCTGGATAGCCTTAATCTTGGATGGGTCGATTTCAACGCCCCTATGCCGGACAATAAACCCGAGGAATTTTCCACTGGACACGCCGAAGGCACATTTCATGGGATTCATCTTGAGTTCATATTTGCGCAGCCTCTGGAATACTACCCTCAGGTCTTGCAAATGGTCTTCTCTTCTTTTAGTTTTTACTACCAAATCATCAATGTAGCACTCTACTTTCTTGAAGAGCAAATCATCAAAGATCTTGGTCATAGCTCTTTGGTAGGTAGCGCCGGCATTCTTGAGGCCGAACGTCATCCTTTTGTAGTGGAATATCCCCTTCGGAGTGCGGAATGCAGTGTGCACTCTGTCTTCTTTAGCAATCCAGATCTGGTTATATCCGGATGACCCGTCCATGAATGACAGGGCTTCATGACCAGTAGTCGCATCGATCATCACTTCAGTGATTGGCACTGGGAAATCATCTTTCGGGTAGGCCTTATTAAGGTCCCGGAAATCAACACAAATTCTGATCTGCCCATTTTTCTTCTTTACATGCACTATATTGGCTAGCCATGTAGTATACTGATTTTCTTCAACAAAGCCTACATCAATCAGCTTGTCGACCTCTTTATTAATTTGATTTATCAATTCAGGGCGCATTCTCCTGGACGGCTGCTTTACAGGGTTAGCTTCTGGGTTTATTGCCAACCGATGCTGTGCCACATCAGAACTCAGTCCCAGCATTTCATCATATGTCCATGCAAAGCAGTCTCGAAATTCCTTCATGAACTGTATATACTGTTCCCTAGTAGCTGGCTCCAGCAGTGCACTGAGGAAGGTCGACCTTGGCTCATCTGCGGTGCCCAGATTTATTTCCACAAGCTCATCGATGGTGGCCTGACCTCCATCTTTGACCTTGGGCGGGGCTTCTTGCAAGTCAATGAAGCCTCCCGGGATATAATTTTCTTCAGTTTCATGATTCTCTGTTTCATCATACTGGTCATCAGCGGGTGCTGGCTCATCATATACGGCCAATATTGTTGTATTCTGTTCAGTCTGCCCCGAGGACGTGACTGGATCAGCAGGAAACTCAAAGATGGAGTCTTCCGCCCTTAGAGGCTCTTCTGAGGCAGGCTTTGCCGAGGGATCATCATTCTGTAGGGCCCGGACTTCTTCCAGGATGCGCTCAAACTCCAGGCATTCCCTCAGCTCTTTGGCTATTTGGTCTTCATCCGGGGTTCCCGTATCAAACTTTACTTCAACATGGAACAGATCCTCTTTGCAAGGTAGGTCTTCCCAGCACCAATCTTTCTTTGTTTCATCAGATGTCCCCGTCTCCGGCTGACTGTCTGGGGCTTCATTGTTCATTACGGATTGATAAATGATTTCTTTATCTTCCGAGGGGTACTTGTCATATCCCACCTCGGGAGGGTCTTCATGCTGGTAGGAGACAGAGATGACGTCCACCTCAGCTTCATAGTATTCTTGAAGGGTATAACCCAATCCCGGGTGCTGAGTGATCTTCCTCAGTTCTTTATTATCCTGGGGCGGATCCCATCGCTCCTGGAACGCCTTCTTTTGGGCAACAGGTTGTAGTGATGGCATCTGCATCTTAGAGAACATCTGTGAAACCCGTTGGGTAGTATAGTCCAAGCCCGTGATCGGCACCATCCGGTTTGTAGATTCTTCAGGGACCATGCAGTCTTGATCATCGTCTTCGACTGACTCCCCGGTGTAGAATATGATAGGAGGCTCGCAGAAGCGAGGGACTTCCATAGTCTTTAATGGTAGCACCGTCTGGTATTCTATGCTGGCAATGGGCTTGACTAAACCCTGCGGAACCCCCACTTGTATGTACTTTTCTTTCATTTCTTCGCCAGTATCATCTGGGTGGATACTAGGGGGGGTGTTCTGAGCAAAGTCACCAACATAAGAAATGTGAGATACTTCATGTTTCTTAATGTAGCCCCTTGGTGGCGGTGGAGACCAATTTCTTGCCTTCGTCACCGGCTTCTTCTGGTTGACCCCAGCCTCTTTCTCTTCACCCTTTTGCGACACCTCCGTGTAGTAAGATGCATCGAGCATATGGCACTCGAATACTTCGAAGGGATGCAGATCCACAAACACCCTTTCTTCTTTTCCTTTGTGGCAGTATTTAATGCATTGATGTAGCGTGGACGGCACTATCTGATATTCATGCAGCCACGGTCTCCCCAGCAGGGCCTTATATGTGGTGTTGGAGTCGATTACATAGAATCGTGCCACGGTAGTGAGATCCCCCAATATGAGGTTAAAATCAGCCACCCCAAGGGGCGTCTCACATTTCTGGTTGAATCCCGCAATTTTCATGTCTCTGACCTTGGTGAGCTACAGATCAAAGTAATATTTTTGGTAGATGCGGTATGGGAGAATGTTCACGGCAGCCCCGGGATCTATCAGTATCCTACTCAGTGGTTGACAGTTCAGGGAGCCCCTCATATACAGTGGTCTGTTATGACCGGAATTCGGAATCAGCATGTCGTCTTCTGTGAATGTGACTGACGGCCCAGAATTCACTTCTGTCAAGAGTGCCTCATACTGTGCCGGTGACTGTAGGGCATCAACAATCGCTTGGCGAGCTTCTTCACTCAGAGAGAGAATCTCCCAGATGGAGAATCTGGTAGGGAGCTTCTTTAGCATTTTCATGATCCGACTGCCCACCCTGACATTAGACAGTCTCATTTCTTCCACCCATCGGGGTTTTGGAGGTTCATGTGGTGCCCGTGGCCTCTGCTACCCAGTGCTGGTTTCATCCTCTGGACTGATTTCTTGGGGGGCTTCTTCTATAGCAACGGCCCCTGGTGCCGTCGAAGAGTTATCTTCTTCTTTCTCATTCTGCTTGTAGGCTACAAATGCCGATTGCTGAGGTCTCTTCCCTTTATCTAGCCCAGCCTGTATCGACTGCCTATTTTCCAAACTGGACAGAAGTTCCAGAAATGTTGGAGTTTGACCTCCCTTCTTCTCTTCTTGGTATAAGCTAACAGGGGGAGGAATCTGAACACCCCGCACCTCTGGTTCAGGAATCTGGTAGGGTTGTTCCCCTCTGAACATAATGTTATGATTGGCTGGTGGTGGGTGCCCCCACCTTCTTCCGGAGTGTGTTGCATGTGCTGAGGTTGAGGCCTCGGCATGGTTGGCTTCTAGCGGGGCATTTGACGTTTCATCCTCATCATTCTCCCCGGGCGAGGTAAAGAGTGCTGACAGGGTGTTGCATTGTACTGTCACGACTCCCTTTTCTTTTTTGCATTTAGACCATCTCTTCTTTTTCTGGGAATTTGGCTTCTTTGGTTCTTGCCCCCAGAATGGCTCAGCCTCATCTTTTCCCTGTTCTGCCCCCAGTTACTCTTTAATTTTCAATTCTTCGAGCTGTTCCCAGAGTATACAGTCTTTCACCAGCAGGTGCCCGGGCTTTTTCTGTTCATATTCATCGAGCCCATTAATATACTGCTGTAAACACCTGGCTGCAGGACTTACTTCCTTATGTGCAGGTAGGGGGACTTGTCTTCTCCGGTTATGAGTGGGGATCCGGATGACTGGCCCTGTTTCAGCCATGTGCCATACTGGCTTTACTGGAGGTGGTTCGAGCCTTGGTGTGACACCGCGGATAACTGCTCCACTGATACTGGCTGCGGGAGTTTTCTTTCTATTCTATATTGGCTTTATCTGCCACCCTTCCTGATCCTTCAGTGGGGTGAGGAAGCAAGCTTCATAAGTATGCCTGGTGCATTCCTCGACGGCTTCCTTAGGTAGTTGTTGGTAGATTGAAATCATATTGGCGGCCATTTTTAATGCCGGAGGCTCATGTGGACGAGGTGGCTCTACCTGGTAATCTCCCAGCTGTAGCTCGCCCTTTTTGACCATGCCCTCCATAATATCTTTGAAGACGTAGCAATCTTCAATTGCGTGCCCCAGCGCACGGTGATATGGACAGAACAGTGGATCACCTTTCTTTGCCGCGTCATCGGGTCTCTTTGGCTCAGGCAATGTTACCTTGTTGAACTTGTATGCCCAGTTGAATAGTGCGGCTGTCTTATCTTTCGGGAAAGAATATGGCTTTCTCATTTTGTTTCTCAGAGAGACCTTATCTTTTCTTTTTGCTGTGTCTGCTGGCGGGGGAGCTTCATCTGCCCCCTTCTTCCCTTTCTGTTGCTCGAAGGTTCTGAAATTGACGGTGTTAGCCTCAAAGTGCGATGGTCGTCGATCATTAGATTTCCCTTTCGGCACAGTTGGAGCATTGGCCGTCGGACGCTTGGACAGAAACGTCTCGACCTCCGCCACTACATTGTTGAGCCGGTCAAATGTTCTGACATCTGCACGAATCATCTTTTCCAGTACCTCTCTCCTGAGGCTCTGCTTACATATTTGCACTGCATCTTCTTGATGAGGAGGTCTTCTGCATCTCATAGCTAAGTTCCTCCACCTTTTGATGTAGTCCAGTGCTGTTTCATCTTGCTTTTACCTAGTTGCATATAGTTCTGATATTGTAATTTCTCTTTCTGTGACGTGAAATCTGTCGCGGAACTTTCTTTGCATATCAGGCCAATCGACCACTGACCCAGCCGGCAGGCTTGAATACCATTCAAAGGCTATCTCGGTGAGGGATGAGCCGAAGAATTTAAGCAGATAAGCTTCATCAGCTGCCAAGTCACCCATAATGGTGGTATAGTAAGCTATGTGCTCCCTGGGAGAGCCCTGGCCATTAAATTTTTCAAGCTTCGGTGGCTTATTGACGCCTGGCGGTAGTCTCTTAGCAGCATACTGGGGAGGATACGGTACCTTGTACACATCGTAGGTACCAGCATCATCACCAGTCTTCTCAGATAGTTTCATTTCCACAATCTTTTCAATCATCAGCTTGTGGGCTATGGCTGGATCTATGTTTTTCGGGAAGAAGTGAGCTTGTTGCTGACTGTAAGGAGTTGTCATCACCGTTGCGTGCAAGGTGGGCACGGTGGGCTGTGTCTGAGACACAGAGGGCTGAGCTGCTGTTTGCTGTAGAACATGTTGGCTCGTTGCTTTACCCTTATCGGCCGGGAGAGGATTAGCTGGGATAGCCATTTCTGTTGAGCTGGAGGTCTGCCCCACGGGCTCGACTTGCTTGGAGACCGGTGTAGCTTCATGCCTCTCATTTAGCTGTCTTCTGAGAGCATTGATCTCTTGTTGATATCTTCTAAACATCATCTGGATCATGGGATCCATGGTTGACAGGATCTGTATCTCTTCTGAAGACCCTTCAACATCATCGACGAAGGGATTGTCTTCATCTTCTGCTGTCACCACATTAACTGTCATAGTGGTGATCTTGCAGACTTCATCATCAATCTTTATTTTTTCTTTGGCTGCCTGATTTCTCCTTGTGACGGGGCCTGGTCTGGTTGCCAGTCTGAGCAGTTCATCTGGCTGTGTCGGTAACATATCCTGCCCTTTGACAAGCCCGGCCATATTGTAGGCAAAGATCTGCATCTTTTCCCTCTGCCTATAGACTTTCCTTTTTACCTGGTTGGGATATTTGAGCCGGTCAAAGACCGATATTCTTTCTTCAGCTTCTTGCCTGTGCAGGTCTTCTATCCCATACCCGGTTCTGTGGCCTTCTTCATAATCATTGGAATCGGAGGAGGAGACTCCAATCATTGCTTCTTGAAAGGCTTCTTCTTCTTCATCTATGGTGCCCAAGGCACGGGATAATCTTTGCTGCCCAAGGGCGGAGTTCCCCAGGTAGTGAAAGTAGTCTTGAGCCACTTGTTTCATCTCCTCTTGATTGTGCCTTCATGGCTCTGGTCGGAGCATCAATCTTTCCTGGCTCTTCTGCTGAAAAGCCAGTCTTGCCACCTGAGCATTCAAATGCTCGGCTTTGGAGTATCTAAATATATCGGTCTGTCTGGCACAGGCTCTTGGTCTTCTTAGAGTGGCAGCAGCGACTGGTTCGCTTATTCTCATTTCCTCTTCCTCCTTGAACCTTCTACTCCCATCTTGGCAGCGGTTGGCAGCAGCAGCATAATTCTTCCTTTCCCATCTTTTGCCCCCAGCCATGGGGTGGGTGACCGTGAGGTCTTCCTTCTGCTCATATCTTCTGCCCCTCATCCTGGGGCGAATAGTAGTCAGATTTCTTCCTTCATTCTCTTTTTCATCTCTCCTACCCCGAGCCCTGGGGTGAACAGCAACAGCATTTCTTATGTCTTTTCCTTCTCCTCTTCTGCTTCCTGCCCTGAAGCGGGCAACAGTGGTATCAGCAATGTTCTCTTCCTCTTGAGCTGGGACCCAGCTCTGGATTTTCTTCGACCGCCAGATCTGACTGAACTTGGGCGGCTTTGGTGCCAGTGGCTTTCTATCCTCCTCTTTCATGTCGACCCTCCTGGCAGCTAGTACCTGGAACCTGTTGGTAGTAGGCACCATCGGGACGATCACGTCCGGCTTGACCGCCCTTGGGCAACCACTGAGGTTTACCCGGACATCTCCAATCAGCATTGTCTTTCCTGAGTTGGATATCCGACGACCCGCAACAGTGGATCAGGCTCTCCTGTCGGATCTCCTCCTTCTTCCAGCAGCAGAGGATGTGCCCCTTTTCACCTCGTGATGGACGAAGCAGGACACGATCTCAGGAGTATCCTACATCACCTGGCTCATCTTGGGGCTGGTAGATTGCGGCAATGTCTTGACAACAGTCCTTTGCTCTTGGTTGTCAATTTCGAGCAAGTCAATGAAGATGAGGCCCAGGCAGTTGGGCATCCCGACAGCAGGTGGCATCGATCCGAACGAAAGAGGTACCGCCAGGTAGCCCTCTCGAACATGGGCATCGACCGCTTGTTGATCAAAGCAAAGAGACATGATTTCAGCCGTCATCGTAGCTTCCTGAAAAAATAGAGAAAGCACAGAATCAGAAATTTGAGGGGGGGCCCACTGGGCCTCCTATTTTGGCATAGAGATGAAGGGAGACAAGGTCCCACCGGGCGTGCCAGACTTATGGACGCGGGATTTATTTGTTTCATTTTATTTATTATTTCGAAGATTTCTCCTCTTTGTATTTATTGATTATTAGGCGTGCCAGTCACATGTGTGACGATTTCATTGTGCGCTCGACTTGACTTGGTCAGTCGATTGTGAAGTCCGAGTCGGGACCAAAAGTCCGCCATACCATAAAGGCTATGACGTTAATTACGCCCTTCCTAAGAAGGACAACCCTTGATTAAACGCCAAAATAGGAGGCCACTCGGGGCGGTAATAAAAGGAAAATAACAGTGTGTGATATTGAAGCTCTTGTTATTCTGGGAAGATAATTTAGTGCACAGCAGATTGCTACACCGACATGACCACCTCTTATGTGGGTCGTGCCGGGTAGGAATAGGACACCGTCGACGCAGCAGCAGGACGGGGTCCGGACCATCATCGGGGAGATGTCCCCTTTCATATTTCTCGTCCAGCCAAGGGCCTCGCAGCATTCATATTCCCCGGAAGATTGAGCCGGACGGGGGGTGTGTGATGTGCACCTCCCGGGACTTATCGGGGTTAAAACATCGATCGACATTTCGGCAGCACCTCCCCGTGACTACATCAACACCGGTGGGGTTCAGGTCCTCCCTTTGCCCTCCCCTCGAAGATGATGATGCGGTGGCCTGTCACCGGACCCTCTTCTTCCTCTTCGGAGCCATCGGTGCTACGGCAGGGAAGTCCTCATACTTCTTCTTCTCGTCGAAGAAATGCTGGAGCCAGGTGCCCATCCGCACTCGCCTCTTCTCCCCCGACTTTCGAGCCTCCCTCGTGTCATACGACGAGCGGCAAAGGGTACGGTACGCCTTCATCAGATAACGATAGGCGTAACCTGCCAAGTACGGACCTTCACTGTCGGTCTGATCCTTCAGCCAATCTGGCCAGCAAACCTCCTCGTACGGTTCTCCGTCGATAGGTAGGCCACTGAGTTACGAGAGGCTCCATAGATCTAAAGAAGTCTCTCCCTCTGAAGTATAGAAAGTGTTGTACTCGGGGCAGAATACTTCGATCATGCCGCAGCATAGACCTCGAGATATGGGGTAGCGGTACCTCGAGGCGTACACGCTTTGGTAGATCCCAGCCCTGGTCAAAATGGGAGCATAGTGTTGCAGCACATAATCTGTAAATTCCACTGCTCCGCGTCTGAATGCATGGGCGTCGGTGGCCCTCAGCTCTGCAAACCACCCCACAGATATCTGATGCTTAAAATGGACTGCCAGGCAGTCCAACAGAAAGGATTCCTCTCTATACCCCCATTTCAATGGGGCAAGAAACAAGCCAAAGATCGGCTTATCCCGGTCTACATGGCCTGCAAAATCATTCCACCGAGTAGGCACGAATTCAGGGGCCCTAGTCAACAGCCCATCTTCTGGAGCCAGATCATGCAGTCCAAGCACAACGCTCCACTTCCTGACTTCCCTAGGGAGGTAGATAGGCCTTCCCCGCACCACACACTCTGTCAAGCTGTCTCTCTCCACTAGCAGTGCTTGCTCGGCTTTACGGACAAGGAACATGTCTCTCTTCCCCTGAAGATTGAAGCGCCTAAGGAAGGACATCAGATGTTTGTCTTTGGGGTGATCCCTTCTGACAACGCCTTCCCGGTCATACTGAAAAGAGTCGCCCCCGAGGATGAGGAGACGGCTAGTGTCCACCGTGTCGGTCTCCGAATCCGAGGACTCTGCGACTACGGCAAGCTGATCGTGTCCCCGATCCAGGGAATGAACATTCTCCCATGTCACCACAGCACGGGAAACAGAAGAAGAAGAGCCAGATGCCATTTTAGCTGCAAAAGGCACATCAAAGAATAAGCAAGGTCAGAAAATAGTTGATCAAGACAAATTTCTGACAAAATTTTGATAGTCTCCCCAGCACGGGAGATTGCCAAAGAAAAGCGGGAACACGTCCACCAAGGGAACGGTCCCTAAAAGTAGCCATAGGCATTACGTCGAGGCCAAAATGGAACACCCGAGGGAATAGCTCCGAGGGCAAGCCTTACTAGAAGCCTCCCGGGGCCCAAAAGATGGGTTTTAAAATCCGAATGATCAACACTCTCACTCACCCGCTCGAAGGGGTCGGCCGTAGTCGCTCTCAAGCTCTCTTGACGCCGTGGAGAGGAGAAGGAGGAAGAGAGAGAAAGTTATGTTGCAAATGAGAAAGAATGAAGCGAAAAATAAAGAAGAAGAACATATATAGGGAAGTCTTCCCCTCGGTTAATCCGGCGCGCCAATTGGCGCACCGAATTAACATCCCCAAGCAAAAAGTGCGCGCCGGTTATGGGCGCGCCGAATTAACCTCTTCCAAGCACAAGAAGTGTGCCGGATTAAAACTCTGATCCCAGGGGCGTGCCGAATTAACCCCTTCAATGCCACACCGGGTTAGCATTCGCGTCGGATTAAGGGCTGTTCCGAGCTTCCGTCAATCGAAAAGGAGATCCCTCCTGGCGAAGCTCATCCGTCGGTCTTGCTACACTCATGCCTTGCTCACAACACCCACAGCTGGGGGGCATTTGTTGACGCTCAAAATATGATTAACGATGATCAAGCCTCAAAGACGAATGACACGGCCCACTGAAGCACAGAAGCCGATGGATATCAACACATTGAAGCCCTCTCAAGCTGCCAGAGCCTCAAGTCACCCTATATGAATACTGGGGACTTCACCTCAAGAGAATCGAGATGAATTCACAACCAACCGGTAGTGCGACCAAGCCTACACAATGAACCGGCATTGATTCTGTCATGCCGCATACACTACACCCGCTGTCCGACCAAGGACAACGGTCCACCCGGTGGCTCGCCACCGTATGAAAGACTCTCCTTAGATGAAAGAATGCCCTTAGCTCTTTAGAATGGAGGATCGAGGGCTCTATCGGTAGAAGATCCCGATTACCCAGCACGGGTACGGCTTCTCGCCAAGTTGGGTCTGTTAGTGCCCGAATGATCGCCCAATCAAGGCGAAACTATCCCGGGTGTTGGTCCACCCTTCGAGAAGCTTTGAACACAAGTCAGGCCGAGCTATCAGCATGAATCATAGTGCCGAAAGCCATGCCAATGGAAAACCCGCGTGTTCAAACCAAAGATACTCGAGGTTCCGAGAGGGGACATACGTCGTCTCGAGAGCTTCGTCAAGGCTTCTCGTCAAGGTTTTGAAGGATTACGGCAAGATGAATGGTCGTGGTGACTCCCGGGACCATCCCCGGACTCACCGGCTAACCCACGTCAAGTGAAAGAAGCTAATACGGCGCGCCCCTCACTGTCGCGCTCCCTTATCCGGCGCCCTCAATTCTGGTGCACCCAAAAGCTTGGAGGGCCTCAATCCCGGTGCGCTATTTCCCATGCCGGATTAGGCTCTTCTATATAAGGTCACTTGGTTCAACTAAGTAAAAGAGAGAAGAATGATCGCGAGAAAGTCGAACACATAGAGAGACCGAGTGATCGTCGGGGAGTGTGACCACCAATCAGAGCCAAGGGAGAGAGGGTTTCTTTATTGGGGAAGAAGGGTTTCTTTCAGAGAGCCTCCTTGCTGTCGCCGTCTTCCTCTATTCTGTCGGAATACCTTGGAGCCGGAGAAGGAGTACTTAATTTTCTGGGAGGAGATTTAGGTAGGTTTTGTGTTTTCCGTCCGAGTTCTTCCTTCGGTTTCTCCCTTCCATTGTAATGTAAGTGGAAGGGGGGAAGGGGCAATGATATGAGCCCATCCCCCCCTCTCACCATCCCTTTCTTATGCTTTCTTCTGTAAACCTCTCTGCAACTATTGAACGGTGTATGTACGACAACGCCGGCACCGGAGCTTTGTAATATGTGTATTGGCTCCCCGTTCATGGGATGAATGATATGATTATACTCCCTAACAGATTGGATGCATAATGTTGTGCCCCTCTCTCACCTTCCTCTCAATCTGCATGTCTAATTGTAGCTCAGTGTGCTTGTTTGCCGAATCCGAGTTCCCCGATGTTGGATGTGTCCTGGAACTCCATGGGCTATATAAATGTTTCCCCCTCCCCGGGGCCTTCTTGCCAATATGCCGACTGTGCCTTGCATCATCCATCCCATGGGTTTGTGACTAGAGGCATACTTATGTATGCACCTCTGGCCGTCCCAACTGGGAGTTGATTTTTCAACGACTTCCTGCAATATCCCCTGCCCCTTTATTTGCCTAGTAGCTATTCAACTCCGTGGGTGTTAATCATCTTACCCCTATGAGCATGGACATACTAACTCCGTGAATGGTAATCTGTCAAGGGACTAAATGCATCTCATACTGAATGTCTCCTTTCCTATCGTTTGCAGTTTACAGTCACTGAATTGCCCTAGTTCCGTTGGCTTCATCCCAGTAATCCGGGGAGGGGGACATTCCCCACTATTTCATAGAATCGCCAATTGGCCAGAGGGGGATCCATCTGTGAGTGATGGATATTTCCTATAGGCCACATGGTGAATATTAACAGGGGCTTCTGCCCGACAATTTAAATCCACGGTCCTCAGTGACCTTGTGGTGACTAAGGGACGTGTGCCCCTCGTAGGCTAGTCCTCGGGGCTTCCTTCCCTAACAGTTGTCCCTTTCTCGGATATAGTGCAGACTATAGGTCGCTCACCCCTCGTAGGCTGGCCCTCAGGGTTGTTGCTTCCCTCATTAGTCGCCTTATCCACTTGTTCAACCCACGGAACCATGGTGCCCTTGTAGGCTAGTCTTCGGGGTTTCCTATCCGATCGGGATCTGCTGGCTGCCATTGTGCCGACCGGCTGATTAGGGGCTTACTCCACACGTGAGTATGACCCCGTTTCTCCCCTGCAATCCTTCAAGGACGGGGGAGATGCTGCAAAATTTTTGTCTAGCTTCTTAAGTTAATAAAGTTACCTCCATGAATTGACCTTAATAAAAATGCATGTTCTTAAGTAATAAACTTCTGTGCTCAAGTATGAACCTCACATTGGCTCACAACTCTGCTCTTGGAGAGCCCTGGACTCTAATTCAACAGGCAATCAACCCAATTAATTTCGAAACCCTCAATAGCATCTTAATAAGTTAAAAATAGATCAAAATTTTTCAAAAATTAGCTAAAATGGCACGGTCCGAATCCGGTGCGCCCTAATACGGTGCAGTACCCCCTTGCGCCGGATTAGCTTTAGACTCATAACTTTACAATTTTTTTTGGCTTGTTCCCGGCGCTCCCTAAACCGGTGCGCCCCAAAGCCACCGCGCCGATTTAACACATGCCATGGCCGCGCCGGATTAAGCCCTTTTGCCTACGTTTGGCCGCGCCGAGAAAACCTATCCCTACGCGTGGTCGCGTCGGTTTTGAATTATTGCACTATTCTAATCACTCACTCATCTTCGGAGCGATCCTCACCACCCGCGGTCGAGGTTAATAAACCCCAACCAGTAATAAACCAAATAAAAGAGGGTTGTTCAAGTCCATGCCATTTTTTTATCTATGCTTCTTTTATCACATTTGTTATCATCATGCTTTCGTTATCATGCCTCTGCTGCCGTTTTCGTCTCCCTTGTCGAAAATCAATAAACTTGATCAGTTAGTGTTTGTCTTCATGACTCTGTCTCCATGCTTTAGTATAATCATGAGCATCATGCATACATGCTTGCATAAACCATCCCTTCGGTATATCAAATGGCATCGATGAATGTTCGGGTTACGCCCGATCAAAAATCTTTGCCATGCGCGATGGTGGTCTTCGGACCTATGTCCTCCGCCACGTATCGAGAGTTTCTAACTTAATGAACTATGCCTCTCTTACATGATAGATAAATGCATTCCATGTGACCTCGTCACATTCATCCTTTGCATCTTATTTCGGCCTCGGACGGCCTGCTATCTCGGCAATTAATCAAAGGTTTTCTTTCTTATAGGGGATGTAATTGACGTCATAGCCTTTATGGTATGGCGGACTATTGGTCCCGACCCGAATCCCACTCTCGCCCACACGGGTCAGAATGAGCGCACAATGAACTTGTCACTTACGTGACTGGCACGCCTGCGCGGTCAACTAATCGATTGGTTATTCATTAATTAATCGGTTGTTCGATCCGAACAAAATGACCTAACGAATTTCCCATCGCAAACAGTTCTTCAAACCAAACGGCATGACCACATAGCAATATGTGCCCCTGGGTGTGGTGAAGGAGGTTTTCTCTTGATCCTCGGGAGCGAGACGGATCTGGTTATATCCTGAGTAACCATCCATGAATGATAATGCTTCATACCTGGTGGTGTTGTCCACCAAGACATCTATATGAGACAGCGGGAAATTATCTTTGGGACATGCTTTGTTAAGATCCCTGAAATCAATGCAAATGCGCACCTTTCCATCCTTCTTGATAACAGGGACTATATTCGCCACCCACTGGGGATATAAAATAACTCTGATAAACTTGGCCTTGTATAATTTATCGACCTCTTCTTTAATCCGTAAGGCCATGTGGGGGTGAAATCTCCTTGGCCTTTGTTTTACAGGTGTTGCCCCTGGTTTAAGCATAAGTCGGTGTTCCACTAAAGAGGGGTCAAGACCCGACATGTCCTCATAAGATCAGGCAAAAGAATCATTGTACTCCCTTAGAACTTTGATTAAATCTTCTTCTACCTGTGAAGAGAGATTAGCGACAATAATAATGGGCCTAGGGTCTTCTTCAGTTCCAAGATTTATTTCCTTTGTAGGTTCATCCACCGCTGACGATGGCTCGTCGAATCTCTTTAATCCTTGGGCATACAGATCGGCGGTGTCATCTACGTTGCTGTCCTCATCATCGACCGGGTCCTTTTCATCCAGGACTTCATATATGCGTAATCTGTCATCGCTCCACACCCCTTCTGATTCCTCATCTTCTTCTATCACAATCACCGTAGCTATGAACTCTGGACACTTCAAAAGAGCATGACATCGCTGAGCAAGATCCTGCAACAACCTATCAGGAATGGATTTGGAATGACGCGTAAGCGGGCGCGGCTCAGATGAGGAAGGGTTAGACGACCTAGAACAAGATCCTACTTCTTTAGACCTAACAGACTCTTCTTTCCTCGACTTGACGGACCCTAAATCTAACCTAGGAGAAAGAAAATCAAGTGGTAAGGAAGAAGCAAGGAACTCGTGCCCCTGGGAGGAGGATGGAGACAAGATAGCGTAATCTTCCACTGAAGTCTCCATTTCAAATTTGACATTTTTTTTTGGAGATCAGTGGAGATCATGTAGCAAGAAGGAGAAGACGGAGGAGGAGGAGGAGGAAGTTGGAGAGGGAAGAGAGATGGGAACAAGACATCGAAAAAAGGATCAGAAGAGGAGAACGACATTTCTGAGAGCTTGGATGAGGGGGTCCACGTAGTGGAGAGATCAATGGGTGGGCATTGCCCACATGCACATGGTATAATCAGCACCTCGGTTGAAAGTTCCGTAAAGTACGGTTCAATCATGATTGGAGGTGAACGAGGTATAGATTCCAGCTGTTGGAAGAGAGACATGAGACGGAAGGGAGACCAAGTAAAGACAACGGGTGAGCTCCCCTTCTCCCGCGGACGGTTAGATGGTTTCTTCGGCTTCCACTGCACAAGCCGTACTTCCTGATTCTTATGGCAATAATCTTCTTCAAGGAACATCCTGGCAAACGCTCGGCTGTAGTCGAGCATATCATCAACTGGCCCCTTCGGTAGTAGAGGCGGATTGGCAACTGTGCAAGCTGTGGTTTTCTTTTCGGACTGTGCTGACTGTGGATTCAATGTACCTGGCTGGAGAGGCCCTTTTATGAAATGCTGGCGGTAATCCCAGGTAAGCGACCCTGAGTCACCCAAAATTGATAATGCGGACTCTCGGTAACCGAGACCCCTTCGGCTCATTTTTCTTCCTTTGGGGACCAGTTTGGTCCGCCCTTGTAATTATGCAACGAGGCCTCTCCCCGGTTGATAGCCTAATTTCAGTATAATATCCCAGCTTTTGGAATCTCGGATCTGGGGCTTCACTTTAATGTTGACGGGTGTTGTGGTGGGCTTGCGCGGTGCATAAGCCCATGGAAAGTCCAGATCCAACACAGAAATAACTAGCCGAGTGCTGGGCCACAGAGTTGGCAAAATCTTCTCTGATATATCCTTTACTGACTGGACCGTGGATAAGCTTTTCACCTTAACCACCCTCCCTTGAAAGGGGAATTTGAGGCACTGATGAGCAGTGGATGGCACGGCACAAAGAGTATCAATCCACGGATGACCCAAGATAGCCTTGAACATAGGGTCAATGTCCAGCACATAAAATTCAATGGGCATAGTAAGAGGCCCAAGCTCCGCCTGAATGGTGACAACCCCGTGACATGCTCTCCGTGAGTTGTCATAAGCTACTATGGTAGTCGAGGTAGGCCGTAGAAGCTCTTCCGATAAATTGCAGGCCCTAAGAGTGCTGAGCAGGCAAACATTGATAGATGCCTATGTGTCAACTAATGCTGCATCCACACTGACTTTGTTCAAAATAATAGTAATGCAAAGCGGCATCAACCGAGCTTCTGGAGGTGCTAGCTCGTTCTCGGAGAAGGTGATCGCTGGTCCCTTGGAAATAGTAGCCAATGCTGTAGGTAAACTGTCAGCTGCCACATCTTCACTAACCATCACCTTCTGAACAAAATTCCTTAGTCCATCCTGATGAAGGGTAGATCTTTTTATAAGCTCCAGCACAGATATTTTGGCGGGCACCCGGTCCAAGTGATGCAACAAATCATATTGGGTACCCGGCAGTGGCTCAGTCTCTTCTTGATCGGTAGCCGATTGCGACGACTGGGGATTGGAGGTAGAGGCATACTTGTGATGAAACAAACGCCCGCTCCGCAGGGCGAGATTCTGTGCCGGCACAGCATCTGACGATGGTATAATGGGCCCGATAGGATGGATGAGTGGAGTGGAAGAGGATGTGGGAGAGATGATGGGGGTGGATGTAATGATGGGTTGCGAAGAAAGGATGACGGGCAAAGGGTTGGTGGTAGGTGTGGTGATGATGGGTGCAGGCGGAGGTGGAGGTGTGAAGGCAAGCAGAGGCGTGGGCGGAGGGCTAGATGTAGTGATGGTAGCGGGGGAGACAAGCAGTGGGCGAGATGGGAGAGTGGTTAAAGGTGTTGGTGTGGGAGTTGGGGTAAAAGGGGTAGTGGATGGAAGGACAAGTGGGCCAGTGGACGGAGGAGAGGTTTGATGTGTGGGCGTAAGGATGGTGGGAGCGGAAGAGGTGCGGTAATTGTGGTGGAGGGCCGAGACTTGACGGACTGAACCATCATCATCATATGACCACCCGGCATCAGGAGCCGAGGGTTGAACAAGGTTAACCTGAGCTGGTGCCGGCGGTTGAGGCTGCGGAGCGGGAGGATGATTCGGCATGGGGTTCTGATGGATCCCCAAGTCTTGAACCGGTTGCGGTTGTTGCAGCTGCTGCTGTGGCGGTGCCTGTGGTTGCTGCACTTGCTGCCTCGGTGCTTGCCTTCTCTTTTCTTTTATTTCTACAATGGCCTTGTACATCTCGGCCCAATCAATCCTGTGTCCTTCATGTAGGTCATAGACCAAATATCTAAACTGAAAACATCCTTCAATGGTATGCCCCGGCTGCCTGTGGAACATACAGTACTTTGTCTAATCAATGGCCGGGTTCCAATTAGGCCGTTCCGGAAGAAGCTGAATGGCATTAACTGACATGAGAGCAGAAAAGATGTCTGTGAGAGTTTATAGTAATGAAGGGTACTGGGCTCTCTTCGGACCCGGGCGCTTATTGTTATTGTAGGCGTAGCCGTTGGGTGGAGGGACATTATTGTGTTGCGGGGGCTGTGGAGGTTGTTGTAGAGCGGAGAAGGTGTTTTGTGGAGCGACGAAGGTAGGGTTTGGTGGAGCGGAGAAAACGGGTTGGGCATTTTGTGGGGTGGAGAATTGGGGATTGCGGGGGTTTTGCGGAAAGCGAAATGGTGCGGATTGGAAGGGGAAGGTGACGGCTTGCACCTGCTCATTCGTTTGGACCCCCTCGGTGACAGGCCCTTGAGGTTTCTTATGGTATTTGGGCTTTTGGGCCTCAAAGAGTGAGTGGATGGGGGAATCTTTGAATTGCATTTGAATGAACCGCGCCCGGCTATACAGTTGGTGCATATTTGTTATGTCATTCATTGCCAGAATGTTACAGAAGGTCAGAGTAGCATTGGAAATCAATAATTTGACCTTCTCTTCTTCCGGAATATTGCTTGGCACCCTGGCGGCCATCTGCCTCCATCTATCGGCATAAGTAGCAAACTCCTCGTCGGGTTTCATTTTCTCGGCCACCAAGTCTGTGAAAGAGTATTCCTGGCCGACCCTATCTTGAAACCTCTGAATGAACTTGTCCTTCACTATCTTGAAACTCTCGGCATCTTCCAGTGGCAGAGAGTAGAACCATTCAAGTGCAACCCCATCTAATGATCTGCGGAATAAGTATGCCATAAGGCGATCATCGTACTGAAACTGGGCCGATTCATATAAAAAGTCCCTCACATGGATGAAGGGATTGCCGTTCCCGTCATACTTGTGATAATTGGGGAGCTCGAATTGTGGGGGGAATTGAATATTTTGAAAGCTTGGAACTGGAACGTCTGTCAAGGATGTGGGCCAACCCGCTTCTGGAGGAAGTCAAGTTGTTGTTGCATGGCGGCCCATTTATCTAACAACCCCTGCTCCCTAGATGGAGTAGGGATGGTGAAGGGAGGAGGTTGAATCTGAGGAGCAGAAGGAAAAGGAGGAGGAGGCCCATAAGAAGGATGTTGGGCCGAAGAGTGACCCATATTGGCATGGACTTGGACCGCCCCCTACTGAGGATGCATAAAATCAGCTGGGCCGACCAAAACTTGCGGCATCGATGGAATAGCTTGATAAGAATCCGCTTGGATTGAAGAAGGGAGCATGGTCTTTCCCTTGTCAACAAATTGATGGGCCGACCCAGAAGACTGGCCCGCTTACAAAGTAGAAAACCTGATGGTCCTGGGCTGGACCGGAGTAAGGTCAATTGAGCTGGGATGGATGGCGGACCCATCAACCCTAGGCTGAATAATGGAAGTATTGGATAGGCCTTGCGTAATCGTGGGAGGTGGGGTGTAAGGCGCCTGCATGGCCTGATAAACAGCCTGAAGTTGGGCCAAATCCAACTGGGCCATCATTTGGAAAATAGAATTGGCAGAAGGAGGAGGAAGGGATTGAGTGGATTGGGCGCCCTCCATAGGGATGGAAGATGGAAGAGGGACAAACCCCTCTCCAGAATGGAAGGAGATAACCCTAGAAGAATCCTCTAGAAGCCCTTGAGGAAGAGACTCCTCTTGGGAACGGGGGAGATCAAAGGAAGACATAGCGGACTCGAAGAGAGGATTGGAGTAGAACTTGGAAAAGGAATTGCCCCTAGGAGATGACTCTAGTGAACGAAAGCAACTCTACATGCAAATTCAACACCTTGGTAAAACGCAAATAACACAAAACAAACACACAATGAGTGACTTAAACTAGATGATTTTGACAAAGATGTAAGTGAGAAGAAGATGAAAACAACCAAAGGCAACCAAGTTGTTTAGATGATGCTCAAACATTTTAATTATTTTCGCCTTTAGAACATTAGTAGCTTGATTAAAATATGCTCTCAACAATAGGTTCTTAATAGGGAAGAGGGTATATGGCTTGGTTAACTCTAAGGGTAATCACTCCTTCCCTTGTGCCATCCTAGACACGGTGTGGGAAAGGTACAACCGGCCCGGCGTCCGTGTGGGAATCCACGACTCGCGGGGACTTACGGAGGTCCCTGATGTGATCTCCTAGTCGGCCCCAAGGAATATGGAGACGAGAGGTTCACACACCAAAGTAGGAGAATGCAATCTAAAGTATGAATATATGAATGAACCTATGTGCACCGGAGTGCATGCAAATTCTAGCCTAAAATCTAGCAATCAAATATGAACACAATGATATGAATATGCCAAACAACTAAGGAGGAGACCGGATAGCACCCAAGCATGAAAATCATAGCAGAAACTGTGGAAATAAACTGTACCGCGGGATGCATACCTGTTACTGGAGTGACGATCTAATAGACACGCGTCAGAGAGATGAGACGGTCTAATAATAGACCGCTCTTAGGCCTGTAATGGCTAAAGGTCCGACCGCCAGAATACCCAGAGAACCGGAAACAACAGGAAATAAAGGGAAAGTCCGGGGAAAACACGGGCAACTGAGGAAAAAGATGAATAGAAGGTTTAACAGAGATTCAAAACACGATTGGCACGAGATGTCCCACTATGATCGCCAAATTTTTTTTTGATGGTTTTAATTGGTTCCTTTGCAAGTGAATATGAACATCAACAATAGAAATATGAATAAGCAATGTGCAATATGCAATCAACCTATGAACATGTGCAGCATGAACCTAAGCAATCAGCATGGACTCTAAGCATGGGCATGCCATCTCTATCGGAAATAAGCAAGGGAAAAGAAAAACACACGCCGGGGCGTGGAGCAAGGAGATAAAAGAAAGCACACACCGTGGGTGTGGAGCAAGCAAGTAAAAGCAACTAAAGAAGAGATATGGGGAGAGAGAGAGGACTACTGCCCAAATTAGAGGATTGTGATCGCCACCAAAGCAATTTAACCAACCAAAGTCAAGCTAAATACCTTGGAAATAGGTGGATGCAACACCCACCCACGGGAGAGAAAAACTACAGCTCTGTGAACTATAACGGTCGACTATCAGTGCGTCACAGAAACCTAACGGCCTCACGATAAGCCGCTAAAGAATTCTAACGCTCCTGTGATGAACCGCCAGAGAACCTAGGCCAGGAACTATGAGAACTTTGATCTCCACGTCTTCCAGCCAGCCAGAAGACTTGGACCTCGTGCTAAGAACCTGTGAAACCTGCAAAAGAGAGTAGAAACACAAAGAAACAACCCGGATTAACCCTTTGAAGAGTGTAGTAACTAAAATAAAAGAAAAGTTAGAAACATGCAAAAGGAGAGGGGAATACCAGGGAGGTTGGTTTTTTAACCCCTCTAGGGCGTTTTAAAAGATGGGGGGAGGTTTAAAATGAATGCATAAGATGCAAGAACGTGAGAGAGAGAGAGGGAAGATGCTATGATGCTTAGAGGGGGTAGAAAGAAGACTGAAGAAGAAATTGACTGAATTAAACCCTTGGAATTAATACTCCATGGACTTAGGAAGCAGATGGACGTGAGAAGCAGTTCTCCTTGATTGATTCTAGCTCCAGGATACGGTAACACTTCGACGCGAACTCCAGAAATCTCCTCCTTAACCCATGAAGTCAAGGGTGCTATTTATAGACCCTCAAAGTCTAGGCTCGAGTTAGAGAGAATCAGCTAGAAAGTAGAACATTTCTTAGCAAACTCTTGAAGATAATACTCCCAAGAGTCCATAGAAATAAACAGAAGGTTCTGAGGATTAGATTTGAGAGAGAAATCATCAGATCAAACTCTTAATCCGGCTATAGAGTAGCAGAGAAAGAGCAGTTCTGCTAGAACTCTCTGTCTGATGTAACGGCCTTACGATAAACTGCCACAGGATAGTAACGCCCCAGGAATGGACTGTCAAGATGCGTTATCCAATGGCAGATAAGACCAACGGGCGAAGAAATCATGAGTAGGAATCTGCAAGAGTGTAACGGCCAAAGAATCCTGCGCCACAAGACTCTGACGACTGCATGATAAACCATCAGAATTCAACGGATAGAAAGAGATAAGCTTTGAAGAAAGCCATGGGCTTTGGGACTCTTGCGTTACCTAACGGTCAAATGGAGGAGCGTTAGATGATGGTGACGCGCTAGATCTGGGCCGCTAGAGACCATGGAGTGGCAAATGAAATGAACGCTTACTAAGCTTCATCCAGCGGGCAAAAGAATGAGGAATCAGACTCAACCAAGGAGAAATAACCCAAGAAATAAGCCTCAAAATTGACCAAGATGGCCCAACAAGGGTGAATAACTCGGAGCATCATAAAGATGAACAAGTAGATGACCCAACTTATTGGTCATAAAACTGGTGTCAACAAGGGCCTCATCAGCCTCTTGGGTGGCGTCTCCGAGTTCTTGGTATCGGTTTACCGATACCCGGATCTCCGTGTCGTTACAGCTATCTTCCACGATATGATGCATATATACATGGAAGCCTACGTAGATGGTATTTTGGTGAAATCGAGGATGAAAGAAGGGCACCCCGCTATCTTGGCCAAGGTGTTGCAGAGAGCTAGGGAATATAAGCTTAAAATGAATCTGAAGGAGTGTGTATTTGGAGTATCTTCAGGGAAGCTGTTAGGTTTTATAGTTAGCAAACGAGAGATTCAGATCGATCCTAATAAAGCTAAGACCATTATAGATATGCCTCCGCCTAAGAACATCACAGAACTTCAAGGATTGATTGGATGTCTGCAGTTCATTAGAAGAATTATATCCCAACATTCTCAGAGGTGTCGTCCTTTCTATGAACTGCTAAAGGCGGGGGTCAAGTTTGAATGGAACGAAGAATGTCAAAAGGCCTATGAGGATTTGAAAGTTTATTTGTCCAATCCCCCGGTTTGCAGCCTCCTGTACCTGGGAAACCCCTTATCCTATACATTTCTGTCATTGAGGACTCCCTAGGAGTTGTCCTAGCGCAAGTGGATGACGAAGGAAAAGAGCGGGAGGCCTATTACCTTTCTAGGTTGTTCAATCCTGTAGAGGCCAAATACACCGCCATGGAGAAGACTTGTGCCATGCTGGTTTGGGTAGCTTAGAAGTTGAAGCATTACTTCCTAGCCCACCAAGTTAAGTTGATCTCTAGAGTGGACCCAATCTGTTATCTCTTAGAAAAGTCTATTGATGCGGGACGGACACGTGACCTGGGAGTCTAGCTCGTGATCGTCCCTATGCGAGGGAAACGTTGGACCGTGCACGGTTGAGAAACCGACAATGAGTCTCAGGTATCGGCTTTTCCGTGTTAACTCGGGTTGAGTCACGGGACGGATCACTCTCGCTCTCTCGCAGCGGTGATAAAAATGGATATCGAGCTAGTTACCTATCATATGCAGCGGCATATATGAATAAATATGAGTAAAGCAAACGCTGAGTAAGAGAGCGAACACGATACCTCCACGCTCCGGGCGTGGGGAAGTCGACCCCGGCCAGTTACAGTAACTCCCGGTAACAACGGTTAAAACTTAATTACAACAGTGAATTTTATTGCCCACTCTACGCAGGGAGGTAAAGAGCTACAAGTTGGCCCGGGAGGACCGACCCTGGGTTGACGGGCAGCAAGTTGCACGGGCGTTTGGGGCGAACTCGGCCTGCTGGTCCGACTCGGTACTGCGCCGACTCGGTACTGCCCCGACTCGGTTCTGACTCGCTGGACAGCAAGCCTTGGCCTCCAAAGGAATGTCGCCTTCCTGAGATCTTCTGGAGGCGCCGCTTGGCTGGAACGTTGGCAGGACGTCCGTGGTCGACTCCTGTGAGCGGCGGTAGCGGAAGTTTACTTTTGGTATTTATTTGTGAATTTATCCCGGACTGTTATTTCAGACCTGCACAGGGAATAGATCTGCGCGCCTCGGCTGCAAGAATTAATTCTCTCAGATCCGAAATCAGATCGAGTCAAGACTGGCGGCGTTGGAAAGAGGACTCCCAGATATAGAACATATAATTTTTTTAGGTCGATCCAAAGAAGGGATGAGAAATGGGAGGCTCTGCAAAACTATGTTTTTTCTGTTGATCTGATTACTGACACTCAGGACAGAAAGGGATCTGCCTGAAACTGACCTTTGACCGAGGGGTGAATGATTTTTCCAGGGGCTGAAAATATTTTGGGAGGTAGGGGGAACGTGAGGAACCCTAAGGAATTTTGTGGATGTTCTGAAAATTTCTAGGGGGGTGGGAAAAATACGAATGGGTGACACTATCCCGTGGATCTGCAGAATGGCAGATTACAGGGGGGAGAACAAGAAATATGGGAAAAATACTAAACGATGTCCAAATGACACGAAATTTTAACTGGAGGTTAAGAGAGACAGGTAGAACAAGCCCTCAAAGGTTGGGCTCGATCAAACAACAAGAACAAAAGATAAAATTCCAGAGATGAGGTTCTATCCTGATTTGGACAGAACTCCGGCGATGGTGGCGGCGGCGCGATGGCGGTGCGATGGCGGCGGCGGCGGCGGTGCCAGAAACAGAATTCAGAGGGTAAGAGGGTGAGATAGAATGGGTCTCACACCCTGAAATGGCAGAATTCCATCTACAAGAGGGGGGAGGAGAGAGGAGGAGGGGGCACCCTTATTTGGCTCCAACCAAATTCACAATTTTCTCTTCATTAATTCTTACAAACCACTATACATGGGTTTATATAGAAGGGGAGGAAGGGAGAGGGGGCTGAAATTTCATTGGAGAGAGGGGAGGGGTTGCATTTTCTTCCACCATGTGGTCAATTGGCCTAAAAAAAGAAAATACAAAATGTCATTTTAATGGTGGGGCACTCCCTTGACTTAAGGGGTTGGAATCTTGGACATTTTCTACCAATTGTCCCCTTTGAATGTCAAACCATCTATAAGACCACCTAGGACTTTGACCAGCCCCACATGGATCTCTAGGGCTTAGGTGGACCAATGGGAAAGAGTGTGGGGGCCCCTTGCTGGTCCTACTGGACTTTTGCCCAAAACCCACTAAAACCTAAAGACTCACAGTTTGGCTTATAAAGCCTTACAATTGCACATAGGTTTTCC
The DNA here is from genome assembly GCA_022559845.1 of Amorphophallus konjac. Taxonomy (NCBI): domain Eukaryota; kingdom Viridiplantae; phylum Streptophyta; class Magnoliopsida; order Alismatales; family Araceae; genus Amorphophallus; species Amorphophallus konjac. The sequence goes on along the minus strand of CM040122.1, from coordinate 350,814,641 downwards.
CAAGGATATAAATATAAACTAAAAGGACACAAATGAAAATTATAAATATCAGTGCCCGGTGTTGATTCCCGTCAATTCTCCCCGGGTGGGAAGAACTCGACCCCATCGAGTAAGGGGTGCGACTGCTCGAGTAGCTCCGGCGGATGCATCATCGAACTTGGAAGTGCGGAGTACGCTCCACTCTAAGTAATCGACACATGCTCATCTCATATAGATTCGATATGCACACGCTGCTGGGGAATGAGGCTAGAGGTGGACACTCCGGGGTGGGGTCACTCTCAAATGAAGGGGGGCAGCTCAAAGGCTCACTAGGAATCACCGCTTGTCCCTCATGTGACTAGATCCAATATGTGAAGTAGAACCGATCCCAAAGTCCGACCAGTCTCGAACTCGAAAGGGACTAACAACGTGAGCGTACAAACCGACTCGACTCGATGTATGCACATGCACTCGACATACAAACGGTACGAAACAAAGACTCACACACGACCCTAGACACACCTAAGGTTAGTCCGACTCATGCATATGCAAAGGTGGACCAGGACACCCGAATATGTGCCATGCATACACTAGATGTACTCGATGGTTGACGTAATGGAATCCTAGACATCCTCACATGTACCACTCATGCATTGGCGACCTATAGGAATTGTGTGGGGAAGGGCTAGGAGATCCAAAACTACCTTCGTCATCACCCTTAGACGTAGGTAAGGCATGCCAACTAGACCGAGTGGTAGGGGTGTGATAGTGAACTCCGCAGAAGAAGTGGAGTGAAGATGATAGCTCGGGAGGTTCACTAGTGAAGAGGTCAAAAGGGTCAAAGAAGGTATGACCCCATGAGATGGACTCCCATATGACACGGTCCCAATTGTGAAATTCTTGAAGGTGTGGGTGGTCACCTTCAACCGTCATGGTGAATGGGACGGTGGTCATGTGAAAAAAATAAGATTCCTCCCTTGGGCAAAAGGGAATGAAGTCGGGCTCGGCCGACATAGGGAGGAATAGAAGAATCTCCGTGGTGACACAACCCACGGTGCACACGGAGGTAATGGACCCTAAGGCCGGATGGGTGAAGCTAAGACTAATGGGTTGGTTGAAGCCTCGGGCCAAAGAGTGCGTTAACTTCCATTGTGAGTCTAATCCCATAACGAGGTCATCCAAGGTATCAACATGGTGACTAGACCGAAAGGTAGTGTGGTAGGAGTTGATGAGCACTAGTGGTAGGGTGGGGTCCATGTATGGGTAAGGAGGTGAGACCAAGCCATCCTTGAGACAACTAAGAAGTGGCTCGGCTATAAGAAGCGTACCCGTTAGAAACACGGGTGGCTCGGGCTTTAGTGGCTCCAAACAAGAGGGTTCTGAATAAAGTTCGGATGTAGAGGGTGGCAAAGGAGCACTCACAGGTGGTGAAGAGGCACGTGTCCTTTCTAACCAATCTGAAAGCATTTTATCGATTTCATCAAAGGTGTGGGTTGGAGTAGGGGCCTCAGGGTGGACTCGCTCCTCATCTCTTGGCCTGGGTGTGGACCTAGGCTCGGCTATAAGTGGGGCTTCCACTTGGTGGGAGGTGCTTGGGTGGGATTGGACGGAGGTGCCAAGGGGAGGTTGGTTGGAGGCGACTGGGCGGGCCACTTGATTGGGGTTGCTTTGGAGGGCTTGGATGGGGGTGAAGGGGCGGGGTTGGTTGGAGGTGTGGCCCACTTGATTGCGGGTGAGTTGGTGGGGTTGGCTAGTGGTATGACCCCCGTGGTTGGAGGTAGGTGGGCGGGGAAGGTAGACCCTCCTAAGCGCTCTCTTCATATCCCACCATGACTCGATGGGCCTTAACCTCCTATCCTCCCAGAAGTATTTGATGTCCCTCCATGTTTCGACGGCTTCATAAAAAAGTTGCCTTTTGGCAAAGTCGACTTGCATGGGACCGGACATAAGCTAACACTCAAAGTAGTCATCCATAATGGCTTCCCACTCTAGGTAGTCACCTGGGTTTTCGGAGCCATAGAAGTCCCGGGCTACGGGCCTACGGGGGTGGTCCGGGTGGTTCTCCCATCTTAGATAGTATCGCCACCATACAGAAGATGCGGCCCCTTGGTCATCCATGGGACACGGAGACGCTAGTGAATGGACATGCCAACTGTTGGTGACAAGACACTAGACTGACTATGCAAGGTTGGAATGCACTAACTAATGCACACTAAGGACCCTAGACTGAAACCAAGACTCGGTACGTGACGGAGTTAATCGATCCGAAGATCGCTCACACAAGGCTGCTACCTTCCCGATAGGCGTAACCTAACATTCGGGCGACGCCTTTGGATATATCGAGTAAAGGTATGCGATGCAACCTTAGACCGGCTTAGACAATGAATAGACGTAAATGACACTTTTTTTTTGCTTTCCACCAGACTACTCTAGACTCAACTGGCGCTCTGATACCAAATTGATGTGGCACGGACACGTGACCTAGGACTCTAGCTCGTGATCGTCCCTATGCGAGGGAAACGTTGGACCGTGCATGGTTGAGAAACTGGCAATGAGTCTCGGGTATCGGCTTTTCCGCGTTAACTCGGGTTGAGTCACGGGACGGATCACTCTCGCTCTCTCGCAGCGGTGATAAAAATAGAAATCGAGCTAGTTACCTATCACATGCATCGGCATATACAAATAAATACGAGTAAAGCAAACGCCGAGTAAGAGAGCGAACACGATACCTCCACACTCTGGGTGTGGGGAAGACGACCCTGGCCAGTTACCGTAACTCCCGGTAACAACGGTTAAAACTTAATTACAACAGTGAATTTTATTGCCCACTCCACGCAGGGAGGTAAAGGGCTACAAGTGGGCCCGGGAGGACCGACCCTGGGTTGACGGGCAGCAAGTTGGACGGGCGTTTGGGGCGAACTCGGCCTGCTGGTCCGACTCGGTATTGCACCGATTCGGTGCTGCGCCGACTCGGTTCTGACTCGCTGGACAGCAAGCCTTGGCCTCCAAAGGAACGTCGCCTTCCTGAGATCTACTGGAGGCGCCGCTTGGCTGGAACGTTGGCAGGACGTCCCTGGTCGACTCCTGGGAGCAGCGGTAGCAGAAGTTGAGTTTTGGTATTTATTTGTGAATTTCCCCCGGACTGTTATTTCAGACCTACACAGGGAATAGATCTGCGCGCCTCAGCTGCAATAATTAATTCTCTCATATCTGAAATCAGATCGAGGCGAGACCAACGGCGTTGGAAAGAGGACTCCCAGATCTACAAGAAATAATTTTTGTAGGTCGATACAACAAAGGGATAAGAAATGGGAGGCTCTAAAAAACTGTGTTTTTTTCTATGGATCTGATTACTGACACTCAGGACAGAAAGGGATCTGCCTGAAACTGACCTTTGACCGAGGGGTGAATGATTTTTCCAGGGGCTGAAAATATTATCGGAGGTAGGGGGGAACGTGAGGAACACTAAGGAAGTTTTTTGGATTTTCAGGAAATTTCTAAGGGGGTGGAAAAAATACGAATGGGTGACACTATCCCGTGGATCTGCAGAATGACAGATTACAGGGGGGAGAACAAGAAATATGGGAAAAATACTAAACGATGTCCAAATGACAGGAAATTTGAACTGGAGGTTGAGGGAGACAGGTGGAATAAGCCCTCAAAGTTTGGGCTCGATCAGACACCAAGAACAAAAGATAAAATTCCGGAGATGAGATTCTATCCTGATTTGGACAGAACTCCGGCGATGGTGGCGGCGGCGCGATGGTGGTGTGAGGGCGGCGGCGGCGATGCCAGAAACAGAATTCAGAGGGTAAGAGCGAGAGATAGAATGGGTCTCACACCGTGGAATGGTAGAATTTCATCTGCAAGAGGGGGGAGGAGAGAGGAGGAGGGGACACCCTTCTTTGGCTCCAACCAAATTCATAATTTTCTCTTCATTAATTCTTACAAAACACTATACATGGGTTTATATAGAAGGGGAGGAAAGGAGAGGGGGCTGAAATTTCATGGGAGAGAGGGGAGGGGTGACATTTTCATCCACCATGTGGTCAATTGGCCTAAAAAAAGAAAATACAAAATGTCATTTTAATGGGGGGGCAGCCCCTTGACTTAAGGGGTTGGAATCTTGGACATTTTCTACCAATTGTCCCCTTTGAATGTCAAACCATCTAGAAGTTCACCTAGGACTTTGACCAGCCCCACATGGGTCCCTAGGGCTTAGGTGGACCAATGGGAAAGAGTGTGGGGGCCCCTTGCTGGTCCTACTGGACTTTTTCACAAAACCCACTAAAACCTAAAGACTCACAGTTTGGCTTATAAAGCCTTACAATTGCACATAGGTTTTTCCAAGGATATAAAAATAAACTAAAAGGATACAAATGCAAATTAAAAATGTCAGTGCCCGGTGTTGATTCCCATCACCTGTCCTTTCTGGTAGGTTAGCTCGCTGGCAGAGCTTCCTCTCCCAATTTGATATCACATTCATCGTTTAGAAGGCAATCAAAGGATATGCCATCACTGAGCATCATGCCCATCTCCCCATTCCCTGCACTGATTCCATTCAGGATGAGTTCCCTGATGAGTATCTCGCTGTTCTCACCCATCATCCCTTCTGGTCTCTGCACTTTTATGGTGTGCTTAACTCTCAAGGCCGAGGGATATGTGTCGTTCTCTTCACTCCGGAAGGGGTGACGATTCCTCTTGCATATCAGCTTTCTTTTCTTGCTACCAACAACATTGCTGAGTACGAAGCTCTCCTAGCCGGATTGAACCACACCTATCTCTTGGGCATGCGATACTTGAATATCATAGGACACTCTCAATTGGTGTTACGCCAAGTTCTTTTTACCTATCGCACTCGTGACCCGAAGCTCAAGCCATATCAAGATTTGGTCACCCTCTTGGCTAGGCAATTCCACAAACTTATTTATATTGACACTCCTCGTTCTCAGAATATTCTTGCTGACACTTTAGCATCGCTTGCTTCCTCCTTATCTTTTCCTCTCAGTCGAAGCACCAAGACTATCGTCGTCCAGAGACTGGACACCCCTTCTTTTCAGGATCCTTAGTTCGACAACCTTAGGAAAGCTGTAAAGGTGAAGGCTGAGAAGAAGGATTTGAAGGAGGTTTCTTTGGCAGAATTGGAAGAGATCTTGGAAGAAGAAGAATTGCCATGGTATCATGAAATTGAGCAGTATTGAAAAGATGGATCGTTCCCAGAAGGGGCAACTACTGAGCAGCATAAGGGCATTAGAAGAGCCATCTCGAAGTACACCATCATTGCAGAAGAATTGTATAGGCACGCTCTCAATGGAATGCTCATGAGATGCCTAGATGATGATGAGGCTTGGAAAGTGACTAAAGTAGCTCATTCTAGCGAGTGTGGAGGTCATGTTAATGGGTAGGCATTAGCGAAGAAGATCCTTAGGCAGGGCTACTATTGGCCCACTCTAGAGGAAGATTGCTCGCTCTATGTCCGGAGGTGCCTTAAGTGCCAACTCCATGCTGATAAAATCCATGCTCCTGCTTCATCTCTTCATCATCTCTCTGCTCCTTGGCCTTTCTCCATGTGGACTTTTGATATTGTAGGCCCACTAGGTGATCCCAACTCTCAGACTAAGAAAAAATCTTTCATCCTTACCGCCACTAAGTACTTCACCAAGTGGGCCGAAGCATAAGCTTACGTGGAGATCAAACCTACCACGGTGTGCCATTTCATCATGAGGAGCATCATTTCGCCGTTCGGAGTACCAAGCAGCATCGTCACCGATAAAGGACCCCAGTTCGTGTCACAAGAGCTCCCGGACCTCTGTAAGAAGTTCAATATTGCATTGCATCATTCTTCTTTATATTATCCCCAAGGCAACGGTCAAGTCGAAGCCACTAATAAAGCCCTTCTCAAAATCATAAAGAAAACGTGCGAATCTCACAAATTTGCTGATTGGCCTGAATAGTTAGTGGAAGCTCTATGAGCTTATCGTACCTTCGTCTGTACTCCTACGGGGAAAACCCTTATGCCCTCACTTACGGGATGGAGGTGGTACTTCCATATGAGATCTTAATCCCTTCCCTAAGGGTGCAGCTCGATAAGGAACTTAATCATGACGAGCGTCGAGAGGCGTTGCTGGTCCAGCTGGAGCTCTTGGATGAGAAGAGGATAAATGCGGCCGATCACGTTTCCGTTTATCAAAAATGAGTTTCGCATTATTTTCAAAAGAAGGTAATTGAACGTAAATTTCAAGTGGGTGATATGATTTTGAAACGTAAATTTATTAGGTCTAGAGGTCCAAGGTCCAAATTGCAACCTAACTAGGAAGGTCCGTTCATAGTAAAGGAGGCTTATCCAGGGAACGCGTACCATCTGGTCAACGCAGAGGGCGAGGAGTTGTCTCACGCGTGGAACGGGTTGTATCTTAGGCATTTTTTCCCTTATAGTCAGGCTAATGATGACCCAGTAGCGAGGTGTCCCCTTCCTTGATCACAAAGGAAGATCCCAAGCATAGCACTCACACACTACACGACCTCCCTGGTCGGATTTCCCTTTTCTGTGCGACACCACTTCTCCTCTGGCCATATTTGAGGGAAGTGAAAGTCCTTATTTTTTCCTCTCTTCGACCAAGTGTAGGGGCAAGTGGTGAATAAGGAGGAGATGACCAATCTAGACACCTCGATGAAAGAAAGTCTCAAATAGGGGTAGTCCATTATGACCTGATTCACAGAAGAGAAAAGAAACAAACAACAAAGAAAAAGGAAGAAAGAAAGGAAAGGGGTACAAATCAAGGCAAAAGCCAAGGCTTATCCAAAGCTCGAAGCTCAAAGCCCAAATTGCTCCTAAAATATGAAACTAGACATGGCAAGAGTGGCAGTACAGTATCCCCACGGGACGTCAGGAGCCCGGTCGTATGCGTGCCTAAAGTGGATGAAGGTTCGATGACGGACACAAAGCCCTGGCGCAACAGACTGAATTTCTGAAGGGGTTGTCATGAGAAGAACTCGAGCCCTAAAAACCTCTATACCTATCCGAGGCTTGTCTCCCGAATTCTCCTTGCTTTCCAAGGACTAGACTGTACCCTGGGTATGGCCTCAGTAGAGGCACCGTTATGTGAATTGCACCCTGGCCACGGATTGTCACCCTCAACACACGTCATACTTTGGACACTCCTAATGAGATAGGTGGGACTCTCGCTGCCGGGACAAAGCCAGCTTCAAAAATAAAAAAAATAAAAAAAATCAGATATTTCAAAAATAAAAAAAATCTGATATTTCAAAAATCTAAAAAATTTGATATGTCAAAGATCCAAAAAAATCAGATATTTCAAAAATCTAAAAAAATCAGATATTTTAAAAATAAAAAGAATCAAGTATTTTAAAAAATCTAAAAAAAATCAAGTATTCTAAAAATCCAAAAAACTTTCATCGCATTTCATAGCATGCATTGCATTGCATTTTTCCTCATTTGGTTTTTTGCCTATTTAATAAAGCTTACCCCTTGACCAAATATCAAGGATTAGTCGTATTTAACTCGCTCCAGGCAAGGGGTTAAGCCTAAGAATAGATCTAACTTGTTTTCTCATCTTAGTGCACGCAGAAACAGGTCGCAACGCTCAAGTCCAAGGCTCATAGATTCCTGGTTCCCTCTTCTTTGCGGTCTTCCCCTAGACAGTTAAGTTCACCTTAGCGGCCAATTGGCGGCCGCAATCGTCAACCGAGAGCCAAAGCTCACGGATTCCCTATTCTCTCTTCTTTATGGTCTTTCTTTAGACTGTTATGTTCACTTGGCAGCCTCGTAAGGACTGCAACCCTCAGCCGAGGGCTCAAATTAACACAGTTTTCTATTCCTTCCTTCTTGCGGTCTGTCGTGAGACCGCTAAACGAATCTGGCGGTCCTTTGGTAGACCATTTTTCAAATTGAGAATTCTGTGAAATTGAACATTTAAAGCCAAAAGAGAGGATTTTGTAACAATTGTTCCTTTATTCATTCATTCAATGTTCAAAATACATCATCCTCTTAATAAATGCTCTACATCATCATGAAACTCAAAGCTCATTCAACTTCACATCCGCGCGCGGCCGAATCTCGCGTAGCGCCTTCACGTAAGCTCGGTAGTTCTCTTGATCTTCTGCCACCTCTGCCTGCAAGGTACGGACTCGACTGATCTCTCACATGGTCAGAGCCCCCCCAACCGCCTGCTCATCTGCTCGGTCCCGATCTTCCTAGCTCGAAGGGGAGGGAAGTGCGATAGTGGTGGAACCGTCGTGTAGGGTAGTCCAACTTTTAGGTAGCACCAGTGAGGGTTGTAGAGCGCCAAGGTAGTGTTCCCCACTAGCTGAAGGTCAAGTCCTAGTCACCGAGGTAGTCTAAGGGTAGTGCCCTACAAAGCCCACGGTCGCATCATGAACACATCAAGTGGCAAGGTGTTGAGAAAGAGTCGCCAATCATCCCTCGTTCTTTTATCCACGGTTTGGCACTCAACCTGTTGAGGAAACCCGGATGCACCTCCAATGAAGAAGAGTGGGTGGCTCCCAAAGATCCAGCTCGTTGATGGCACATCCTCCTTGGGTAGAAACTTCAATCTAACCCCCATCCAACACTCAAGGGCTATCATGGGTCCAAAGAGAGGACCCCCAAGGGAAGCTGAGCTAAGACCCTCATATAGGTAAGAAAGGATGGCCTGTGAGATGGATAAACCCGACCACAACCCGCTGATGACACTAAGATTTGGAATGTCCAAAAGGTGGTCGGTGGTAGAAAAGAGCGAAACCCCACATAGGCAAATAGAAGTGGCTTTGGCTATAGCCTCATTCCACCCACACTTGTTCTTACAGTGGGAAGTGATCCACTGGGCCATGGGGATCAAATGAATATGATGAGGACTAATCATGGTTCTGACATCCTTTGGGTTGGGTATGAATTCCCCCAAGATAAGAGAAGGGTCTATAGGATCTACCGTGTGGCACACTAGGTCCTCATCCCCCACCTTGGTCCTAGGAAGGGCTAGATATGTCTCAATCTCCTCTATAAGGACAGTAGCCTCAAAGGATGGGAAGACAAAGGTGTGTGTTTAGCGGTGTTATAACTCCACCAAAGTTGAAATACTATGCCAATCAAGGGAGATTTTCTAAATTTTATTGGCTAGGACAAGTAATAGGTGACGGTGCCATGCTTTTAATATGGAAATAACCTCTAAAGGGAGTTCCTTTATCATGGGAGCCGCCCACTTCAGACAGGAATAGCGTCGTGGGCCAGGAAGGAGCTGGAGGAACAAAGAAGAAAGAAAAAGAAAGAGAGAAGAAGAAGAGAGGCAATATGAGAATTTGAGGAATTTAATGAAATTTGAATATTATTGCTTTAACTTACCTCTCTTGAAGAGCTGGTGCTCAGGTGCTTGGGGATGAAGGTCAGCCGCTGCAGCGTCCCATGCTCCTTCTTAGCCGATCTTGGCCCATTGTAGATGCCCTCACCCGTTGTGCTAGCTTCAAGGGATCTCTTCATGGTGATTTGGGTGTTTTTACTAAGGATTTCAAGGCTTAAAGAGAGGGTTTTCTGTGAGTTACGAGTTTAGGGTGCATTCCTTGTTATAGGGCTTAGATTTTAATCATATTGCATTAGGATTGAGGCTGGGATGCCTCAATTTGAGTTAGAATGGGCATTAGCACAGTTTGGGCGTTGTTATCCGCACGTTAGGACTCTCCCAGAGGGTCCCGCTCGGGTTCAACTCTATTTTCCCCCTTGCGATCTGTCGCGCGACCGCTAAGGTCAGCTAGCGGTCGCTCGATGGCCGTTTCTTCCCTTTCTTCACCGCATTCTTTTCGTCTGCCTAACGGTCACGTTATGGCTGTTTACCCCCGTTTGTAGTCCCACGAGGACCATTTTCTTGCTTCTCTCAGTTGGTGTTCGTCTACCCTTTAGCGGTCTATTGCAGGACCGCCACCTAGGGGGTAGCAGCCCTGATGTGACCGCCTCTCCCATCTGTCCTGTGTGTTCTTCCAAGAACCCCCTTCTCTCCGATCTTTATGCCTTGAACCCACATCTCTCTCTCTCTCTCAGTCTTAGGAGTCATAGTTAGGCTAATTTAGTTAGAGTCAGCATACACACATTTGCATTCTAAAAATCAAAAGATCATATTTTTAAGTCAAAATCATGTACATGCATGTGTCTCATCAAATACATCAAACAGGTCCCTCTCCTGGACCCTCGCTATCCCCGATACCTATAGACACGCCAAAATCGGTGCTTTGTTGAGTGAATTTCATGTCACGATGTAATGCCCCAAAGTAGACTTCATTACTAGTTTAATACGTGGGTTTTTCCATTTCTTTTAGATACCACGACCGTCGTCTGGTCGCTATTTAAATAACGCCCTTGGAGGTGTCACTATTTCCTCGAGTATAGGTTGACACAGACCTGAGATAGGTCGACCTACTTGAATAACGACCATGTCTGTGGGCGTTGTTTTTAATTCTTTCCAATTTTCACTCAGAATTAATTTCTATGAATTAACGCCCTTATGGACAGGCACTCTTTAATGAACGCCTCCGTGCGTGGTCGCTAATTATGAATTTCTTAATTTCTGGAAAGTCTAAAATTTCTAGGAAATAGCGGCAGTCCGAGGGGCGCTGTTTAGAAAAGCGACTGTCTCTAGGTCGCCATTTCCATTTCATCTCCGCTTCGCATGCAACCTTCCAGATAGTGTCCTTCCTCATTTCAACGCCGTGATTGATTATGAAAGGGAGATCCCTACTCAGAAATAATCTTTCCTTGTTTTAATTCCATTTAGAATAAGGATCTTTAACCCTATAAATACCCTTATGTTCAATCCCACGGGAGTTTTTGGTAATCATCAGTTTGATATATACAGAGTGCCATAGCCACCAAAAAAGGGAGAATTTGGCCTTAACATCGCCTGCTATTTTTTCTTCTCCCCTTCTCACTGCTACCGTGGTGCCTTTGCTCTGCTGTTTCCCTCTTCCTGCCGCCGTCGTCACCAGACTTCTGTGATTGCTGTGGCCGAAGCTTATCTTCTCTCTTCTACTCGCAGGCCCAGAAGGGGCCAACCCTTCTTATACCTTATGTTTACTTTTTATTAGTTGCATATCATCATCTTCAGTGCGTTGGCTAAAGTCATCTTGGCATATTATTTGTTAGCTTATTTGCATTCATATTCTCCCGCACCTTTTGCTCCCTTCTTAAGGGGTTTAAAACAAACACACAAGGTGTGTTCATGCCTTTGTTGCATGGCTTAATTTCTATAGAGCATTGATACTGCACTCACTTTTGGCTAATCCATATCTCTTTGTTATCTTTGCTTGTCTTATATGGGTAATCAAGATAAAAACCTCCTTCATCAGCCGGCCGGTTGGAGGAGGAAGTTGGATCTACTTCTCACCCGCTTTACAAGGTATTCTCCGTGATCATCTCTCTTCTTTTGAGGTAACCCCTCTGGCGATCACACTCCTTAGTAGCATCATATGCTCCATCTCCTAATTATTATGCTTATGTTAATTTTTCTTCCTTTTTAAATATCTATGTGACACGTTCACAAATTGGCGATCACGGTGAGACGCTTGATGTTTTTATTTTGATTACCCTCCTTCGACACCCACGTGTGCCCCTCCTTTTGGCACCCACGTGTGCCCCTCCTTCGTGCTCCACGTAGCACACTTCCTTTGTGCCCCACGAGCACACCTCCCACTTGATTTTCCAGTTTTGAACTGTCACATAGCATTTGAAAAGAAAAGAAAAAAAATCTCTCTAGTTTGTTAATCTCTGTCATTCCTGAAGAATCAGCGACCACTCAAACGGCCACAGTTTACATTATTAGCGACATCTCACAGAGGCGCTCTTCCCTTCAGTTTTAATATTATTTTCTATTTTACATTCAGCGCCCCTCCACAGAGGCACAATTCATATATCCAGCGCCTTACTCAAAGGTGCTATTTCCTCTTGTTACTGGTCATTCTATTTTCTGAGTTATATTTTTATTATTGTGCTCCGCGCCCCTGCGCAGAGGCGTCACTTTTAGATACAACGCCTAACTCTAAGGCGTCGATTCCTGTCATGGTTCATTTCATTTTTAGCAATTATTGCATTCTGCGCCCCTTCACAGAGGCGTTTTATACATAATCAGCGCCTAACCCGAAGGCGCCGTTTGCTCACTGATTCAGATTTACAACAGATTCAATGCCTCTGCACAGAGGTGCCTGCTATTGATCAGCGGCTGTCATTCAGTCACTATTTCTCTGATACAGCGACCACTGTATGGTCGCCATTTCTTCCTGATTATATAATTGCTCCCTTTTGCTACTGATTTAACTTGGGTGTTTTAATTATTGCTCTTATTCATCAGGCCATTATTCCTGCTTGCATTAACTTGCATTCTAGGGCATTTGGTTGAGGGACCTCCTCTCTCTACACCTTTAGGATTCCCTACACTTTCTTAGGAAAGGAAGGACCCTCCATTGAGCATTCAGTCTCTTTGAATTAGAAATTCCTTGACCAAGGCCTCCGTAAGTCCTCGCACTCGTGGATTCCCTCACGGAAGCTAAGCCGGTTGTACCTGTTAAGCACCCCAGAGCTTAGTTAACCCATGCGTTGGTAAGGAGAGAGAAAGAACCTAGTTAACCCAGAGATTACACTCAAATTGAAACTAGGATCTATATTGAAGAGAGGGCTAACTACTCCATTAAAATTCATCCTTGCTTAAATTCAACGAACGCTAAAATCTTCCCTAAGCATCATAACTTGTTTGGCAATTGGTTTGACAATTTACTTGAGTGCTTATTTGCTAGCTACATCTTGTTTGCTTGAAATAATTCCTCATTAAAATCATGAAGCTTCGTTTAGGTAGAATTGTCAACATGGCCAACCAATAGTATTCATGTGATTATGAGGACAGTCAATATGACCAATCTTATGAGGTCCTTCCTCAGAGACCCACCCAATATGAAGCCCTTCATCAAGGCTTTGTTCAACATGAGGGAAACTATGCTCCCTCCTACCCTCAAGTCTACGTGGTGGACACCACCACTCAAGGGGGTAACCCCCCTTCTCAAACTCAACCCATCACTCAATCCACTCCCGGGGGCACTTCCCCATCTTTTAATTTGAATGATCTTATCAACGCTTTGTCCCAGTTGGATGATACCCAACGCCAAGCGGTCCAGGCCGCTCTTAAAGGGAAATCAGTCCCTTCTTCTTCTTCCCATCCCCCTCAGGCCGCGGGTAGCCTTCAAGTCAATCCCTCTAATGACCAGGTGGTCCCTCAGAGGATTCCATCCCGTCCCCGAACTTCTATTATGGTTTCGCCAGCCCAACTGGCAAGCCATTCTGTAGCTAGGCCGCAACAGCCTCCTCAATTTTTCAGACAGCCTACGCCGAACCCATTTCTGCTAATCCGGCCCCAGCCGAGTCTGATACCAACACTCTTCTCTGCCAAAGGCTTGCTAGTATAGAGGAGCAACTCAAAAGAGTCACGGCCCCCAAGAATGCTTTGGAGATCACTCTCCCCACTCTTCCAGTCTTCCACATGCTTCCATCAGAGATGCCTAATTTTAGGCGCTACAATGGGACAGGTAATCCGTTCATTCATTTAAAAGATTTCATGTATGAGGCATCCTTTTGGCAGGATAATAAGACAACTTTGGCATATTTTTTTAGAAGGTCTCTTGATGGCCCAGCCCTTGAATGGATTTACTCTCTGGAGCATGCCGAAGATGGAGACTTTGACATCATTCATCATAGATGTCTGTAAAAATATAAAGACCGGGTGGGTCCTTCTTTGTCCGTCACAGATTTAGTGGCTGAGAAAATGAAGTCCGATGAGGACTTTGTGCAATTTGCCGATAGATGGAGATTGATGGCCGAGCAGTTAAAAGATACCTTGTCAGAATCTGAGCAAGTAAAGATGATAATCTCCAATGCGACTCCATAATTCCGGTACATATTGGCCATAAACAAGCTTAACACTATGGAAGAATTATATGAAAGAGCTCGGTATATCCAAACGCAAATGAAGGATTCGCCCATTATGGGCATGTTTGAACCGAGGCCAAGGATGATAAGGAAGAACAATAATGTCAATAATGGTGGCACAACTGAGGGCACTGTTACCAATGAGCAGGTGGGCACGGTTGGCAATCTTGGACCTTTTCGCAACCCTTCCAACCCAAGACCCCCGCAACAACAACAGTCACAATAGCAACCCTCATTCCTTAACCAAATTCTCCACCAAGCAAATAACCCTCCTCAACCCTTTTGGCCTCCACCTCCTCCATAGAACCAAAATCTACCATAAAATCCTCCAGTCCTCCAGCAATACCACAATGTGCCTCCACCGACCAATTATGACCCTCAATAGTCGAGAAGACCTATAGGCCTCAGAAGAGCCCACTGCCCTCCATTACTCGAGAGCCTCCCAGACAAATTTAACGCTCTCATGGCCGCCAACCTGCTCACTCTGCCAAAAGAAAGGACGGCCTGGACCCCTAATGTGGATACCTCTCGGTACTCTGTCTTTCATCGGCAGCCCGGTCATAACATAGATCACTGCTTTCATTTCAAGGATTATATATATGAGTTGAATGATCAAGGTGGTATAGATTGGGATGAGATGAGTAAATTTGTTACTTCATTAAAAGCATGAAGACTTCCTCGGCAGCAATAGGCTCATCAGCCCTTCCAACCACAAATTCAACAACCTCCCCAGGTGCAGCCAGCTCCCGCGCCACAACCAAACATGGGGATTGTCAACAACCCGCTACCGGAGCACCCATCAGCTAATCAACAAGTAAACCCTATCACCTCCTTCCATGAAGTGGAGAGAGGACAAGGGTGGCACGAAGAAAATGCCTCTGTCAGATTCATAAACCAGACTTCAAACCAAACACCACGTTTGCTAAGAACAACCCCACAACCCACACCTTTTTCTCAACCATCTCATCCCCTCTTGCGCACTACCAACCCAGTTCCCACAAGCGCTACCAATCCCTTTCCGGCTAGGCCTCTCCTTATTCGCCTTCCACTTTCTCCCACACTGCAACAAGCCCCTTCTCCTTCCACCAATCCTTTACCACCTAGGCCACTCCTCATTCGCACCATATCGGTGCCCATTCCTTAACCCGCTACCATTAACTCTACTCCAGCAAGGACTCCATCACTCCAACCCGCAACAGCCGCAGATCTTTCACCTCCACCTAGGCCCCTCCTTGTCCGGCCTACAC
Source organism: Amorphophallus konjac (assembly GCA_022559845.1). Lineage (NCBI taxonomy): Eukaryota > Viridiplantae > Streptophyta > Magnoliopsida > Alismatales > Araceae > Amorphophallus > Amorphophallus konjac. The sequence continues at coordinate 350,799,443 of CM040122.1, read as the reverse complement.
CACTTCCGACCACCCGGGCGTCACCTACTCCTTCTAATCCTGCTCCCCTACCTACCCTCTTAACACCCACTAACCCCCAGCCAGCAAGGCCTCTCACTAGAATCCCCTATTCGATCGCTTCACCTCCACCATCTGTTAACCCCAATATCCCTTCCACATCCACCAACCCTACGCCTAACCAAAACCCGACAGAGGCACGATCATCACAAACTATGGTGCTCTGTAGTGGACGGATATTCCATCGTGTGTTTCCACAACGGGAGCAAGAGTCCGCGCAGGGGAATGAGGAATAAGAGCAAGAACAAGAATCCATACCGGGCACCCAATATGATTTGTTAAAGCATCTGGACAAAACCCTGGACAGGATTTCTATCTTGGAGTTGATTAAGAGATCCACCATTCACCAACAGGCTTTAAAGGAAAATTTACAGAAGGTGATGGTCAATGAAGATATTCCCGCTGAACATATTACTTCAGTCTTGACTCCGGCAGGTGACCAGCCGGCTATTATTTTTCATGAGCACGAATTAGCTCCAAAGCCGGTCAAGAAATATGCCTTGTGCATTACTGTTGATATTAATAAAGTGGCCGTCAGTCAGTGTTTGGTAGATACTGGAGCATCTATCAATGTGCTGCCTCCCAGCACTTTCAAAATGTGTGGCATTCTGGACAGTCAGATTCGACCATCGACCATCACAGTCAGAGCTTATGATAATACAAAGAAGCCTCCTCTAGACATGATTACTTTAAAAGTTGGGCTAGGTCCTATGTTGATTATAGCTGATTTTCACATTTTAGACATGGATCCAACTTTTAATGGCATTTTGGGCCGTCCATATATCCAAGAGCTTGATGTCGTACCCTCTACAAATCATCAATGTATAAAGTTCCCACATAAGGGACGCATCATCAAAGTCACTAGTATGCCTATTCTGCCGTCAGGTGATATACACTCTGCAACCTCAGTACCCTCTATATGGCCGACTAACAGGCCTTTGTTATCAGTGTTGGATTTTGCTGATCCTCAGCACCACCTGTTAAGGCCACCAGTTTCATCTCCTGTTTCAGCACCAACATCACCCCTACCCTCAAGGGGAAGAAAAAGAAGAATATGATGAATACCCCAGGATGGAACATTTTGATGAGAATGGGGTACAGATTCGGCACGGGTTGCGCGTCAATAAGGCTCTGGAACTATTGAGACCTCTTAAAAGAAGGAAGATGGATGATCTGGAGTGTGACTGGTATCAGTGGTTTGATATGAATGATATTACTGTTGCTCTAAGCCGACTGTTTATGCCTACTGATCCGGAGTGGCCACCACTGATTCACGAGTTGATAGAAAAGTCAGCTATAATCACCGACAAGAGGCAGTTGCTCAGTAATTATACTGATACGGGAGAGCCAGATGTGCCGTTTGAGGATGGTTTCACTATAGACAGGCTGTGGGCCGGCCTCTTTTCCTTCAATTCTGTCCATCCATTAATGGTTACCCATTTGTTTGATGAACTGTTTACCTCCAACATTCCCAGACCGCCCGCGGTCTTAATTTCTTTCTCCCCCGATTTGCTCCAAAATCTGACAATTCCTCCTTTGCTCCTCCAGCAATTTTCTCAACTTTCTATCACGCTCCCGCACGGGCATTCCCTTATTCAATCATTTTCCAATCTTGCGATTTCAACACCATCTTCTTCTCCTTCTTCCCACTGCTTCATTATTGAAAAAGAAAAAAAATGCCAAAATTCTAATTTTTCAATCATCCTTCTCTGTTGAGGAGACCTCCTATTTTGCTCATGAGCGTGCCCCGATCCAAGGGCCGCTCATTCAAGGTCCGTTAACGGGCTTCCTTTTCTCCTCTGACGAGGGGGATTTCTTTGTACCTTCTCCTGTATCCACTTATTCTTCATCCTCTTCTTTAGATTCTAATGATCAGGCTAGTTCATCTTCCTCTTCTAGTATTAAGAGTCTTGGGGTAGTTCCCATTAGGAAAGCCAATGGTAAGCAGATTCCTCGTAGGTTCTTGTTGGACTTAGCTAGGAGGTGCCGGGCATGTTTGGCCCTTCTCGAGCTTTTGGAGGAGCCGATTTTTCTGCCAGATTTGCAATGTGAGGATGCGTGCTCCTTAGATGAAGGGTTGTGTGTTTATGAAATTATGAATGATGAGGACCCTATCGAAGAGGGGGATGAAGAATACGAAGAATATGAGGATGAGGCTGACGCTTTTGCTGGTGGCATGAGAAGTTTTGATGAATCGTCAGCCTCAGTAGAAGAGCCTACCAAAGAAATCAATTTGGGTACCGAAGAAAGCCCTAAGATTGTCCTCATAGGTAAAAATTTGCCGCCCTCTGAAGAGGAGGCACTCATTCAAGTTCTTCAAGAGTATAAGGACGTGTTTGCATCGAGTTATGAAGATATTGCGGGTCTGGATCCTGCACTTGTCGAACATCACTTAACACTTAAGCCAGGGTCCATCCCGATCAAACAGCGGTTAAGACGTTTCCATCCTCATATGGCATTAAAGATGAAGGAAGAGGTTGATAAGCTCCATAAGGCTAGATTTATTCGAGTTGTCCTCTATCCCAACTGGGTGGCTAACATCGTCCCGGTGATGAAAAAGGACGGAAGAGTCAGAATTTGTATAGACTTCCGGGACCTTAACCGCACGTGTCCTAAAGATGATTTCCCCCTCCCTCACATTAATGTCCTAATTGATAATACGGCAGGGTATGAGACCCTCTCTTTCATGGATGGCTTTTCAGGGTATAATCAAATTCGCCTGGCTGAGGAGGATCAAGAGAAGACCTCGTTCACTACACCTTGGGACACTTACTGTTATGTTGTCATGCCATTCAGACTCAAGAATGCCGGAGCCACCTATCAAAGGGCCATGATGGCTATTTTTCATGACATGATCCACATTTACATAGAGGTGTATGTTGATGACCTGTTAGTGAAGTCAAGAACAAGGATTGAGCATCCTGGGGTTCTAACCAAAGTGTTGCAAAGATCCCGAGAATATCAGTTAAAAATGAACCCTAAGAAGTGTGTGTTTGGTGTGTCGTCCGGTAAGTTGTTGGGGTTCATCATTAACAAAAGGGGTATTGAGATTGATCCCAATAAGGCGTAGGCTATAAGAGATATGCCTCCTCCCAAGAATTTGAAGGAAGTTCAATGATTAATCGGGAGGCTGCAGTTTATTCGCCGATTCATCTCCTAGCACTCACAAAGGTGTAGGCCGTTCTACGAGCTTACTAAGTTGGGAGTCAAATTTCATTGGGATGACAAGTGTCAGGCGGCTTTTGATGGACGAAAGGACTATCTATCAAATCCTCCTATCTTGAGGCCGCCAATTCCAGGTAAATCGCTTGTTCTTTATGTTTCTGTCCTGGATGACTCGGTAGGTGCTATCCTAACGCAAGTTGATGAAGAAGGCAAGGAGAGGGCGCTATTTCAAGAATAAACGACAGCGCACGAAGGTGCAGTTTAGTTTGGATTTGTTTTTAATCTTTTAAATGCACTGAAAAGGATAGACGAGCGGTAAAATAACAGTGGCAACTTTCGAGGGTGCTGTTCATAGAACAACGACATTTTATAAGGGTGCTACTTTGGATTTTTATTATAATTTAGCGGTATTAGAGGCACTGAAGCTAAAAGAATTAATGGTTATGATAAAGGTGCGGATCAGGGAATTCCTATACCCTGTGGCAGTTGCTATTTCTTGCAGAGTCTGTCTGTTTGAATAGAATCAAAGGTTTTGAGTATTTGATCATTATTAACACTTTCATTGGCTCAATTAAGGAAAAATCTCTTTATTCATTGAAAGGAAGTAATCATTACATGCTTAATGAGCCACCTTGACCCTCAAATTCCTAAAAGCTATTACATATGATTTTCATTGCTCTTTGTCTTCTTCCACTTGTTCCATGGGCCGGTGTAGCTTGCTAACCCGCCATAGTGCTTGAATGGTCTTGATCTCTTCTTTGCCACCACTTGAGCCCAATTCTCTCTTCTTGATTGGTGGAAGATGAGAAGCCTCTTCAAAGAGATGGCGGGGAAGGCGGAGTTGAGAGAGGCACCGGTGAGCATTATAGAGAACGAGCTTGGTGGCGTCGATTAGCCTTAGCTCCACTCCGGAGGAGAGCCTTGCATGGAGATTTTGTGTCTTGAAGAAGTCCGGTGCGCATGTGAAGGCATTTTGTGGCATAGTCGTGAAGTGTCCGCGCCAATACACCCGTTTCTTGAGCTTGGGCACCCGGTTGGTAACTTTCTCATGTAATCCTAGAGTGCCCGTCATATAGTGGAGTGGGCTCTTCGAAAATATCCTTGAGGCTTGTTGGGTTTCTTCACATGGATCAAATTTGAAGTGGAGGTCCACCCAACTCGTGAGCAATAGCATGGATCCATATAGGGGGCTCCCCCTGGAAGCTAAGGTAAGCCCACTATAGAGATAGGCTAAGACCATCAGCCTAATCCTCTTTCCTTCCCATATCCCGCATATGGCACTCAATTGCTCTTCTTCCAAGAAATCATCTGCCGAGGGGAATAGTATAGCTCCCGCGAGGCAAATCACCATGGCCTTCATGATCATCTCCATCACCTCTTACTTGTTCTCTTTTCCAAAAGCTTTTTACACCCATGCCGCAAGCTTCATCAAGTTAATCCCTTTGGTGACTCTTATTTGGTCTATCATCTTTTGGCTTGGGATTAAGCTTGCTAGCATTTCTATTGCACTAATTGGTTCTTGCATAACCGCCATCTTCTCTTCATCTCCTTGCTTTAGGCCCTTCAATCCTAATAGCATCTTCGTTTCTTCTAGTAGGATGGTGGCTTCAAAGGTTGAAAACAAGAAGGTATGGGTGTGAGGATGCCATATTTCTATAAGAGCTCCTATGGTGGCCCAATCAAAATGTACAACATTGTAGTGTTTAGCATGGGTGACTAGACCTAAAAGGTGCCATCTTGAGAGATAGGACCTCATGTCTAAGGTAATTTTTGAGAGAAAAAGGGGTAGCCATTGGATTTTGGTGTATCTTCTAGCCCTCGGGATGAGTGGGTAATCCTGAAAATAAAAGAAGAAAAAAAGAAAAGAGAGGATTCCATTAGAATTTGAGAGAGATGAAGAGAAAGAACTAAATAGAACTAAGGTTTTTTGAAAACTTACTTGGTTTAGTGCAATCCTTTCACTGATGTGCCCCTCTACCTCGATAATCCTTACGAATCCAGTTTTGGTTTTCTTCAATGGACGTTGCATCAACTTCTCCATTATTAGCTCTTTGATATTCTCTGTTGAATAGAAGAGCTCCCGGTTTTGATTCCCTGCGCAGAAGATTGTTTTGGATTGATTTAAGAGCTCTAGAGCACTTTTTATAGAGAAGCCTCTGCTCAATTGGAGTTAGAGTGGGTTGAGGATTGAGCATTTAGTTTCCGATTAGAACACGGGTTTCTGGAAACACAGGAAAATAGTGACTTCCACTATTTCGTTATTCTTTAAAAGAGCACCCGTAAGAGTGTCGCGATTCTTTCATGGAGTGCCCGTCCATACGGTCGCTATTTGTGTGTGAATAGTGATGTGTTTTAATTTTGTGGACTTTTATATTCTTCATGGAGCGCACGTCCATATGGTCGCCATTTATGTGAACAGTGCTATGTCTGAAATGCATATAAATTAATATATCCTTCATGGAGCGCCCGTGTGCACGGTCGCTATTTCTGTGAACAGTGCTGTTTTGAATTTCATGTGGATTATGATAATGGGCTTTATATATACTAGAATTATTATTATTTTGAAGCCTGCATTTGTCACATTTTTATAATCATATCATTTCTTGTGATGCTAATAATATTTGAGTGCAGGAAAGAATAAGCTATGCAAGTTGTCAAAGCGCCTGGGATGTTTTTTGGGTGACATTTCTTTCCCTGTGTTCCTCCTGTATGCATTTCTACTATATGATACTTACACTATTATAGCATATCAAGGACCTTGTGGTTCTGATGAACCTGGAATTTGAGTTCCCCTTCATCAAAAATAGTGATAATTCCAGGGGAGTCTTGATCGCACGGATAAGCCGTTGAGTCATCTAAGACCTGGGACGATGGTTCCAATTTTTGAGTTGATGCGTGGATAAACGGGTTTCGGCTTAGTATCAACTTAGAGATCTGGATTCTTGACCAAGTCTGGATGGCTTAACAATATTATCCTTGATTATTTTCTATTTTAATTTATTTTAACTTTTTCTTTTTAGCCCAGCATGCATCATGTAGGACTTTGAGCTTTAACGTCAGAAAAATCTTCATATTAAGTCAGTAATGAGGGTCACTCGCTCTGGATTTGAGGTGACATGAAATATTCCATTCCAAATCGAGTACTATGTTCTCCTTGAAGCCGCTCAGGCTGGTTCCTCAGAAGCATCCTTTGACTGGATTCCTATCTCATTTCTCTTATTTTCTTACAAATCCACCTTAGTTGCAGCACGTCCACATTGGCTGGTAATCACTCTCCAATGGTGTTTTCTCCATTCGTGCCCTCGTGCACATTTTCTTAGCTTAGTTTTTCATCCAAGCAATTGTTGCTTTTTTGAAATCATCCAAAGTTGTTTCATTCAGAACTTTGGAAAGATTTCTAACACTTAGTATCGGAGGCGTGTCACATCACACCTTGATATCTACTTTTCAGTCCATTTCGCCCTCATTCCGCTTTATTTCACTTTCACTCCATTACGCTTCATTCCGTCTCACTCCCTTACAAAGCAGACGCAAAGGCGAGGCAGCTGTAGACACGCCAAAATCGGTGCTTTGTTGAGTGAATTTCATGTCACGATGTAATTCCCCAAAGTAGACTTCATTACTAGTTTAATAAGTGGGTTTTTCCATTTTTTTTAGATACTGCGATCGTCGTCTGGTCGCTATTTAAATAACGCCCTTGGAGGTGTCGCTATTTCCTCGAGTATAGGTTGACACAGACCTGAGATAGGTCGACCTACTTGAATAACGACCATGTCTATGGGCGTTGTTTTTAATTCTTTTCAATTTCCACTTGGAATTAATTTCTATGAATTAACGCCCTTATGGACGGGCGGTCTTTAATGAACGCCTCCGTGCGTGGTCGCTAATTATGAATTTCTTAATTTTTGAAAAGTCCAAAATTTCTAGGAAATAGCAGCAGTCCCAGGGGCGCTGTTTAGAAAAGCGACCGTCTCTAGGTCGTCATTTCCATTCCGTCTCCGCTTCGCCTGCAACCTTCCCAGATATTGTCCTTCCTCGTTTCAACGCCGTGATTGATTATGGAAGGGAGATCCCTGCTCGGAAATTATATTTCCTTATTTTAATTCCATTTAGAATAAGGATCTTTAACCCTATAAGTACCCTTCTGTTCAATCCCACGGGAGTTTTCGGTAGTCATCGTTTTGATATATACAGAGTGCCATAGCCACCAAGAAAGGGAGAATTTGGCCTTAACATCGCATGCTATTTTTTCTTCTCCCCTTCTCACTGCTTCCATGGTGCCTTTGCTCTGCTGCTTCCCTCTTCCTGCCGCCGCCGCCGCCAGACTTCTGCGATTGCTGTGGCCGAAGCTTATCTTCTCTCTTCTGCTTGCAGGCGTAGAAGGGGCTAGCCCTTCTTATACCTTCTGTTTGCTTTTTATTAGTTGCATATCATCATCTTCAGTGCGTTGGCTAAAGTCATCTTGGCATATTACTTGTTAGCTTATTTGCATTCATATTCTCCCACACCTTTTGCTCCCTTCTTAAGGGGTTTAAAACAAACACACAATGTGTGTTCATGCCTTTGATGCATGGCTTAATTTCCATATAGCATTGATACTACACTCACATTTGGCTAATCCATATCTCTTTGTTGTCTTTGCTTGTCTTATAAGGGTAATCAAGATAAAAACCCCCTTCATCGGCCGACCGGTTGGAGGAGGAAGTTGGATCTACTTCTCACCCGCTTTACAAGGTATTCTCCGTGATCATCTCTCTTATTTTGAGGTAACCCCTCTGGCGATCACACTCCTTAGTAGCATCATATGCTCCCTCTCCTTATTATTATGCTTATGTTAATTTTTCTTCCTTTTTAAATATCTATGTGACACGTTCACAGTACCCTCATGGCGCTTCCCTAGCGGGTCCATGGCGGTGCTCCCCTCCTCGCGGGGTCACAGTCGCTCCTCCTCCTCATTCCTCCGGTAGCCGGAGGAGCCGGTAAGGTAACCTCTGTCCGCGCTACTGTGCGCGCCGCTCGGAGTCCTGCTGTGCTCCGACCTCTTGCCCAATAGCTAGGGAGCCTCCTTCAATCCCGCCACCACGCCCTTCAGCTCGGCAACCTGCAGACGGGACTGGTCGAGTTCGCCCCTCAACCCTGCAGCCTCAGCATGGGATCACTCTGCCTCCTCCCTCTGCCGAGTGGCCTCACTCAGCACTGCCTCAAGCTCCATCGCCTGCGCATGCATTCATTGCAGTTAGTATCTTGCCTTCATAATCATAAAGTCGAAAGGGAAGTGTGGTTGATTTGCTTACCCTCTCCGCGAGTGTGGCCTCGGCCTCCTCGGCCCGAGCAACCGCCCGAGCGAAGTCTGTGTCACGCTCAGCCGATCTACTGGTGGCTGGGAAGAAGAAGACGGAGTATCTGGTCCCTATCGCTGTGCTCCCTCGGCCCGCTGCATATAGGAGTCAGTCGGTCAGTTTCATAACATTTGCATATTAGGCCCAAGGTTAAGTAGAACTCACCAGAAGCTCCAGCGCGCGCTGGAACTCATCCCGCTGCTAGATGGTGAAGTGTAGGAGTCCCTAAAGCTCCGCCATGCATCCCTAAGGTTCTAGTTGCATATAGAAAGTCAGGTTGTCAGTGCATCAAATATCACTAGAAAGCATAAGTTTGAAGGTTTGCACTGGTCGTCGAGTGCCATAAAAGACCTGGTCTTCGTAGTGTCGGGAGTAGGCCTTCAGGTAGGCCTCGTCACTGGTGGCTCGGGCTCGAACCACCTGACCTCGTCTCGTCCAGTCCCTGATCTGGTCCGCCGCTCGGGTGATCCAGTCGATCTCCCCAGTCAGTCCGTGTGAGGATCGCCCCACGCGCTCCTCTATCGCCTCTCGCGTCGGGAACTCCACTTCCAGCTGGTTAACTCCCCTAGTCCTCATGATCAGGTGATGGTGCAGTGGCTCAATCATGTTCATGCAGTGTAGCCAGATCTCACGTCCCGCGTAAGCCTGGGCTGCCTCCACCCATGGCTGTTCGTCGTGTCCCTCGTCCCGGTACGGTGTCCAGTACACCTGAAAAAGGGAAGGTAGTAGGGTCAAGTGTTGGTGCCAAAGCATTTAATTGCATTTAGAAGTCTGAGTTTGGGTCTTACCGATGCATATGGTAGCATGTTTATGTCATCCTGAATCGCCCGCACCAGGCATCGTAAGGAACCTATATCCCGAACCGCCATCCACCGCCTCGCGATGGGCACTCAGTCAGGCTGTACCTCCTTACCTCTCCCTAGGCCAGGTAGGTACATGTAAGTCCATATCTGCATTTTAGATGTCAGCATATAGGAGTTGTAAAATCATAGTAATTGTACAAACATTTAAGGTTACATGTAGTAGTGGAGAGAATCCGCTCAACATTGTCTGTCGAGTGGTGGTGCTAAGGGAGTCGAAAAGGAAGGCAAGTGTGGCCGCGCCCCAAGCGTAGGCTCCAACTGTGTCCAAGTTTGCCAGGAGGGGGAGGAACTTGCGACTCACTCCATCAACTCTCATAGTGAAGATCAGCTTCCCGAACAGTAGCATCAGGAACCGCCTAAGGATGACGTCTACCTCGGGACCCGATCCTGCCACCACTCTCTCCCTGGCTCGGTCTGTTAGCCGTCCTAGGTGCTCCTCAGGAAGCTCTCCCACATTTATCACCGCTACTCGAAGCCCCAAGCTCTCCTGCAGGCTCACCCGTGCCAGCATGGAAGAATGTCGTCCGGGCCTCACCAGCTCGAGCCCCAGTGGCTGCTGCGCCATCTCTCTGTAATCCGCGTGCGTCGTCCTGCTCACCAATGCTCCCTGGACATGTAGCCCTATGATCCGTGCCACGTCCTCCAGCGTGGGGATCATGTGTCCCCACCAGAACAAGAAGGCTCTGCCCATCGGATCCCACTGATCATGAAGCGCATAGAGTAGGGTGGTGTCCAGCCTCATCACCTCCATCCCTAAGAACTTGGCGAACCCCATGGCAGCCAGCCGCTCCCTCTGGAAGTCCGGCAGTGCGAGGTACACTGCTCGAACCTGGAGCCACGAGATCCTCGTCCTTCGCTTTCCCTGTATTGCATTAAACATTCAACATCAATCATCCAGATATATCAATAGGCCATGCATTTCACATATATATGTCAAACAAAAAAAAACCCCAGAAGCAGGCGACTCTCTAAGGACCGTTTAGCCCTGCTTGGTAGACCAGGTGGGACCGTTTCGTCCCCTAGCGGTCGCTAGAAGGACCGCTACGTCCTCGTCGCGACGGGCGGCGTTCCCCCCATTTTTTCGCTCATGGAAATGGCCCCAGGGGCCTACAGAACTCACTCATGGGTCCCCTTGACCCATGCCCATCCTATTCTATGCCCATTGCATGCTTTGAAAAATCAAAAATCAGATTTTTTAGTCTCATGGCCTACCTCGGAGGACGGAGCTCCGACCGCCGCCTCAGGCACCTCCTCGGCCACCTGGTCATTGTCGCCGTCGCCAACATCCTCCTCAGGCACTGTAGATGCTGTGGAGGGGACTCCTTCCTCCGTTTGAGCCGACGGCGGTCTCTCCTACTCCGTTTGCTCTCCCGGTGCCATGGGATCATCCTCCTCCATGTGACGTAAGAACCGTTGCACGGCCCTCTTCTTCGCCATCCGATCGCATATGGGTGAGGGCAGCTTGGCAACAGGTTTGGTTGGGTGGTCGCTGGTGGTGGCCGGTCGGTGAGGGAGTGTGAATGAGTGGAGCGGGGAACTGGTGGAATGGTTTTATTATTTGCGTGGGCGTGCCAGTCACATATGTGACAAATGATCGTGCGCTCGATCTGACTTGGTCATGCGAATGTGAGGTTCGGGTCGAGACTCAAAATCCACCGTGCCATAAAGGCTACGGCGTTAATTACATCCCTCCGGAAGAGGTACAACCCTTGATTAATCGTCAAAATAGAGAGGTCGTGGGGCCCGTAGACTAGATATAAGATGTAATTGCATGCAAGCACACAATATGGTAGTATTTACTTATTAAGCTGATTCCCGGTACAAGGCGAAGAACTTAGGTCCGAAGACCACCATTATGCATAGTGAAAGCCTCCGGCCGGGCATAACTCGACTTTTCACTAATCACCATTTGATATATCGGAGAAGCAGCCCCTACAAGTATACATGGTAGTAGTATTTAGTTTTATTGTTGTTTATTATCTATTCGATCTTTTATTTGTAGTTTCAAGGGGGATTTCGGCAACGTCTCTCTTGTTCCAAGAGTCATTGGGGCCTTTTTATTTTGAGGCTACGCGTGGTATTACGGTGCGCACCTATGGACCCATGAGGTGGGCCGAGCGTGACTGTATCCGGGCAGACAAACATATTATCGAGACAATGTATGCCGGGGTACGGTAAATTTGATGTTCAAGAACCGAGGGCATGCGGCTGAAATCCATTCGAAACGAATTGAAGCTAGCGGATTATTGGCCCGGAGCGAAGTTGTGCCATGACCATAATGGGATGAATCCCGAGGTCTAGGCACGACTTGTCGGGCATAATTAATATCTCCCATACTCGGATCTAGAGGAGGTGAGAGCTCCGAAGCGGGTACAATCGTGTTCATTGTTTGTTATTTAATTCTTGTTAGTATTTTGGATGCATGAATGCGCCTCTTTCTCTTTCTTTCTTTTTATTCTTTATTCTTGTGTTGTTTATATAATTCCCTAGTCATTCGTCGATTTTTTGTTGTTGTTCATTTGTCATTTTTATTCTTTTATTGATATTATTATCATTTTATTTTATTTTTTATGCTGTCATTTTGTTTAGCCATTATTTGTTTATTGTATTTTCTTTTGTTTTTCACTTGTACCCCTTTTTTAATCTTTATTTATTTCATTTTAGCTATTTTTATTTTTACATTTTTTAGTGAGAGTGTTATTTATTTGATTGTTTGTTTTTCCTCTTTCTTTTTTTATTTATACATATATGTATATGCATGGGATGGGATGTGTTGGACGTACGAACGTATGATTATGTTTGATGGGGTTTAAGGTTAATGGTGATTAGTATTAAGGGGGTTTGGCTTTTAATTGATGTTTGTGTTAATGGGTTGGACGTATGTTTGCATAGAGTAATGTTGATGGGGTTTGGTGTTGACGAAGGTTTAGTTTTAATGGGTGTTTGGGTTTTTTTTTATGTGTCTTGTATTGGCTTGCGTATGTGGGTGTGTGCGTGAGTGCACGTGAGTCGGTGCGACGTCCTTCGCAGTGTGCGTTCATTTCATTATTTTTTTTGATATATATTAAAAGGGTAGTAATAGGAACGACGCCACCGAATCAACTATCTTGGCAATGAGTCGGTGGCGGGCATCTTTTTTTTTTTTTGCTTTTGCATTTTTTTTTTTTTTGAAGGAGTGGCACCGAATCAATTTTTAGAGGGGTAAATCGGTGCTAACATTACCGAATCACCCTCTTTAGACGTGAGTCAGTAGCGGCAGCACCGAATCACCGCCATGGGTGGTGAGGCGGTGCCATTGTCACCGATTCAACTTTTATGGACAGTGAGTCGGTGCCATCAACACCGATTCAACTTCTTTTATTATTATTAGTGTTATTATATTTTTATTATTATTATATTTTATTTTATTAATAGTATGATATACAATTCAATTCAAAGTTTCCCGCAAAAATTCGGCAGCATGTCCCCTAGATCCGGAGTGTTCGAGGAGTAATGGGACATACACACGGGGGAGGCCGGTGTAAGTCCATAAAACTCGAGAGGCCAAGTGCGGCTGTCTCGAAACTTGAAATTGCCAATGAGGGACTCTGAGGGCTAGCCTACTAAGAGCCCTTGGCAATTCAGGGGTTAAATTGAGGGGCGACCGAACCAATGTTGCCATATGATTGGCATTTATGTCCACTCCATAAGAGGGGCTTACAGGAGAACATTGCCATGGTATGGTAGACCTCCAGGAACCCAGAGTGACCAGAAGATAGTGGACGGAAATCAGCAGATGGCGAAGTGTTCCCCTCCCCAGTAATGGATTTGCAATCGCGGTCGAGAAACAATTAAAATGAACGGAGAAGCCAAAAGCTGAAGGCACTGCAACTATGGCTAAGCACTCATATAGTGGCTGTCCTAGCCAACTAGGTTGGCTCGTGCCCACACTTAACAATACAAGACAAGGGACGTTCAGGGGGAGGTCAGAGCCTATGAGGAAAAACCATCGAACACCCAAGGTGCATACATGGTTTAGAACATAGATGATATAGACGATGAAGCAATCGGATCCCGAGGAGGGGATATCACTGTCACCCTAGTGGGCGTGGCCATTGGCCATTTTCAGCATGAACTTAGAACGGAAACCATATTTCCCGACCGATCCATGGATTTCAAAGTGAGCATAGCCCTGCCGGGCCTCCTCACACTCAGGACATAGATCTAATCGCCCAGCAGAGAAACTAAGACATAGGGGAAGCGATCGGAACAAACAAAGAGCTGATACAAACTTTAATAATGCAAATATATAACGTGGAAGATGAACGACGTAACGATCTTTATTTCATTTCTGTAAAAATAGATGATACAAGAGAGTTACATTGAGGAGAAAAGAAAAATGAAAAAAAAATAGCAAAATGAACTCTTAATCTCCTTCGGGACTTCCCCCGTGGAGACCCACCTTGCACTCTCCTGCCCGATTCGCTTGTTCGCTCCTCCCCTTGCTCTCTCTTCTCTTTTTCCCTCTGCTCGCCCTCTCTGTCTCGTCGTCTCCAGTGTTCTCTCTGTTGTTCGTCTGCTCTCTCCTTCATCGAGGGCAAATGCCCCTTTTATAGATAGAACAGAGCATCGCCCAGGGGATGGGACTGGTTTCTCTGCACCAACTCATCTCCCGCCATTGCCAAGGACGCCGCCGATTCAAATAGGAAGCACGCCGCCGAATCAATGGCACAACAAATGTGCCACCGATTCAATAACCAAGGACCTTGTTTTACTTTATACATATATAAAAAGTGCTCCACCGATTCAGCCTTCTCAAAAGGAAAAGATGTGCCACCGAATCACATTTTTTGCCTTTTGCCAATTCACACATCTTTTAAATCAAGTGTGCCACCGAATCATCCAATGGCATTTTCTGTAATTTTGTCATTTTGCCACAAAATTGGCCCTGTTGGAAGCCTGACGTCCGGTGCAACCTTGGATTTGATGCAGTAGGCTCGGAGTGTAGATTTCATCATTTTCGGGCCCCGATTTACAATTCCTGGTAGTTTCCGGCATGTGCCGAATGCGTGCCGATTTTCTCGGGTTTTCCTCTGATTCAGCCATCGGCACAGTGGTTTGTGTGACCAACTCAACTTCACAAATATGTGGGATATCATCATTGAGTAGACTATCCCTGGAAGTATTTTCGTCTTGACTGGGCATCCTTTCGGCCACTTACGGACCTTTTCCGGTGCCGTGTGTACCCGGGTCGAGTAACCTGGGCTTTCTCCTGATTTGGTGTTCGGCACGTTGATTCGTGCCGCCAACTCCACGTTGTGGACACGTGAGGTGTTTTCATTAGGAGGGCCATCCCTCGAAGCATTTCTGCTCTGATCGGATGACTTTCTGGCCACTTACGGACCGTTCCGGCATTCCGCGTGTGCTTAGCGGATTTCTCGAATTTTTCGCTGATATCACCTTCGGCACTTCAAATCATGCCCTCAAGCCTGCTTTACGCCTGTAGGAAGCATCTTCATTGTCTGGGCAACCACTCCAGATGTTCTCACCCCCATGGGATAACTCTTCGGCCACTTACGGACCACTTCGGCATTCCGCGTGTCTTGATCGGATCACTCGGATTTTTCGCTGATTGAGCCTTCGGCTTTCCATTTTGGGGGTGTAGGGGCACTCGGCCAGCGTTTATGACCTACCAAAACGTAGGTCAAGAAAAATTAAAAATATTTTCAGTGTCAAGAAATGCCCCCCCACCCGCGGGTGTCGCGAGTGAGAGACGAAAGAGCGGGACCTGCGGGTGTAGCCCATATCCCATTTGAAAATATATTTTGTCTTTCATTTATTATTATGATATTATCCTTATTTTTATTCATTACTATCATCATTTTCATTTATTTTATTATTATTTATTTATCATCATTTTTATTTCATTTATTTCTCTATCATCATCATTTTTATTCTCACGCAAACACTCTTCACCAGCAGGCATAGAACATATATAATATAGATCCTCTCTATCAGAGATAGTATAAGGACAATGCCCAAAATTCACGGACGGAGTGCTGCTCACTAAGCACAACTAAGGGAGACATGCTTACGTGAAGAGGGGATTGCGTAGAATATATGCATAGCACAAGCCACGATCCATATCCAAGACTATTCCTCCATAGAGTGAAAGTGCAATTATATGGGCGGCGAACCCTAAACATAGGGACGGGCAGACGTTCTAAGTAACACTAGATGATTACTTTATTACCTACACATGCATTTGGGGTTCTCGACTTTTGGTAGCTTCGCACATCCCCCTTGTTTATTCTTGATTCGGGATTTCACCGTTCGGCGCGAGTCTCCTCATGTGTCTCAAAGGGGATTCTCGGCTATTAGGATTCATCCTCTTTTTTTTACAGTGTTATTATGGACTTCACCGTTCAGCGCAAGTCTCCTCATGTCTCTCAATGGGGATTCCCAGCTACTAGAATTCATCCTTTTATTTATAGTGCTATTATGGACTTCACCGTTCGGCACGAGTCTCCTCATGTGTCTCAATGGGGATTCCCGGCTATTAGGATTCATCCTCTTTTCTTTTTTTATATAGTGTTGTTATGAACTTCACCGTTCGACGCGAGTTTCCTCATGTGTCTCAATGGAGATTCCCGACTACTAGGATTCATCCTTTTATTCATAAAAAATTTTTTTACAAGGGGGTAGGCAGCTTTTTCCCTCACGATTATCCTTCATGTGAGTGTAGAGATTTAAGGCTTCATGAAGTGTTAAGAATTTATGACGCCTCTATGGCTAGGGACCACTGCTCATATTGTGCGAAAGGTGTGAGAGTTTCGTCTAGGGTGTATCATGCGAGTTGTGCTAACAGCATAGCTACGACTCCTTCCCTGGCCGTATGCACTTATCGAGAATTAGCATTTTTGATGGGAATCAACACCGGGCACTAACCTTTTTAGTTTGCATTTGTGTCCTTTTTTTTGCTTTTATATCCTTGGGAAAATGAGTTTGCAATTGTAAGGCTTTATAGGCCAATTTGTTATTCCTTAAGGATGTTTGGGTTTATTTGTAAAAGTCCAGTAGGTCCAGTAGGAGACCCCCACCTTCTTCCCCATTGGTCCACCTAAGCCTAGGGCCCATGTGGGGCTGGTCAAATGTCTAAGGTGGGCTTCTAGAAGGCTTGACCATTCAAGGGGACAAAGGGCATAAAAAGTCCATATTCCATCCCTTTAAGTCAAGGGGGCACCCCTCTTAGAATAGGTTTTTTTTATTTTGTGTAAACACATGGGAGAATTAAATATGTTCTATCCCTTATATGCCCCTACCCTAACCTAAATCTGAGGATAGTTTAGGTCATTTTGTATTTCATATAAATACCTTGTATTTCTCATTTTGATGGAATTAATGAAAGAAGTTGTTAGAAAATCCAAAGAAGGCCCAAGGGCGCCCTCCCCCTCTCTCCTCTCTCCTCTCTCCTCTCTCCCCCTTGCAGAGCTAAAGGCTCCTTCTTCTGAGGTGTGAAGCCTCCCTTATACCCCCTTCCTGAGTGAGAAGCTCAGCACCGCCGCCGCCATCGAGCCGCCATCGCACCGCCACCGCCGCTTCTTCGGTGTTCTGTCCACCCCGGGATAGAACAGTAAAGCACGAATTTTAGCTCTCCATCAGGAGCTCAAGTCATGCCCAAAATTGGCGAGTGAGTCCCCCACGTCCCCCCCATCCTCCACAAAAAACTCCAAGTCATTTAACCCACATTAGCTTTTTTTCCCAATCCTATCTTTCCACCCCTAGCAATATGCCTTTTGTGCAGATCTCTGTTCCAGCAACCTAGTTCTTCCCCCTTTTGACCTACTTCCCAAATTTAGATCAATCTGAAATTTGGACTGGGTGTTCTGACTACCAAAACCCACCTTCACAATTTTTTTCACGAATTTATAATTTCATTTACCCCTCTGGAAAATTAAAACTCAGGCCAAAATCTGTTCTGTTCTACGTAGTCCAGATCCGACCCCTGACCACCATAAAATCCATTTTCCCTATCAAACCACCTTTAGAAAATCCACAAAAAATATTAGCGTCTTCCTTACTTTCCCCTCCATCTCCCATAAAAATACCGGCTTCCAGATCCAATGTTTTCCCTCCGGTCAAACCCCATTCTCAGGAAGAACCAAATCTATCCTGCCAGATCTGGTTCTGTGAACCAGCAGGTTGTAAATTCTACCAAGGCCAGTACAGATACATACAAAATTCCTTCTCTGGCCTGGGGTCGTAGTTCTCTGAAAGATCTTTCCAACGGCGCCAGTGTCGCGTCAATCAGAGGTCGGGGCTGATCACAGTAGCCGTTCTCGCCGGGTCACGCGCTGTAGGGATAGAAGAACCGCTCGTGGACAGCAAGCAACAATCAACCCCGGGGCGGCCGCCTCGCCTTCCACAAGGCGAACCAGCACATCGCCTTCCCAGGGAACATCCCTCCAGGAGCCACCGTCGTACCAGTACCATCCCCAACCCACTCGGCCCATCAGCCAGGACGTGGACCCCACGGTTGCCGGCGCGAGCTACTACCGGAGTTATCCAAGTTGCTCCCCGTCAACCCAAGATCGGTCCTCCCGGGACCCACTTTTAGCCCTTTACCTCCCTGCGTGGTGTGGGCAATAATATCACTGCTGTAATTATTGTAATTATTTTTACCGGGAGTTACCGTACTTGGCCGGGGTCGTCTTCCCCACGCCCGGAGCGTGGAGGTACACTCGCCACCCTCCTCGTAGGCATTTGCTTTACTCATATACTTTTGAATGTCGCTGCTTGAGTGTTAGAATAACTAGCTCGTTATGTTTGTATATCATCGCTGCGAGTGAGTGAGTGGAACCCATCCCGTGACTCGGTCCGGGCACGAAAGAGAGTCGACTACCCGACTCATTGCCGATTCCTCAACCGCGCAAGATCCTGCGTTTCCCTCACTAGGGACGTCCGCGAGCTAGAGTCCCAGGTCGCGTGTCCGTCCCGCATCAGTTTCATCTCTTAGTATGTGCTGTGACACACGCAGACACAGAATCTGGGCAGCGTTATTTAGTAAGAAAGCATGCGGTCTTAGAAATTTGAAGGAAGTGCATTAATGCTATATTACAAGCAAACATGCACGCGAAACAAGCAAGCAAGCAAGCCATGTTATGCTCATTTTTTTTCTCTCTTTTTTTTCTTTTTTTTTATTTTCATTTTTTTCTTTTCTTTTTTATTTCTCTTTTTTATTTCTCTTTTTTTTATTTGTTTTTTTTCTTTTTTTATATGGGGCTTAATAGGCGCACCCGCAGGTCGACAGTTTGAGAGGTGGCTGATGCCACGGCAATGGAAAGAAGATGTTATATGTTGTTGTGAATCCCGAGAGGGACCGGGAGTCAGTGTGAAACCAAGGGAGGGGTCTTTTCGTTCATTGGTTCGGATTATGATTTCAAGCCAATGGTAAGGTAGTGGTCAGCCTCGATTGAAGGTCGTGACACCGAGAGACTTGACTTGGATGTAAAGCCGTAATGCCAAGGTAGAAGGGTCTTTTTGTTCATTGGGTTGGATGATAGTTTCTGGGCCAATGATAAGATGACTGTCGGCTTAGACCAAAGGTCATGACGCTGAATGACTTGGCTTAGGCGTAAGGCCATGACGCCAAGAGAGAGCATTCGCCAGCTTAGGCAAAGAGCCATCACGTCGGACCACTTGGCCTAGACGGAAGGTCATGATGTCAAGGGAGAAGTATTTACCGGCTCATGCACAGGGCCATGATGCCAGACAACTTGGCCTAGATAGTGTGTCATGTTGTCAAGGCAGAATATTCACCGACTTAGGCTGAAAGCCATGACGTCGGATAGCTTGGCTTAGGCGGAAAGCCATGACATCAAGATATAATATTTACCGGCTTAGGCGAAAGGCCATGACGCCGGACAAGGATATTTAATGGCTTAGACGTAAAGTCATGACGCCTTACAACTTGGATTAGGCGGAAGGCCATGACACCAAGGTAGAATATTTACCAGCTTAGGCGTAGAGCCATGACGCTGGACAAGGATATTTAACGGCTTAGACGTAAAGTCATGATTCTGTACAGCTTGGCTTAAGCGGAAGGCCATGACGCCAAGATATAATATTTACCGGCTTAGGCGAGAAGCCATGACGCCGGACAAGGATGTTTAACGGCTTAGACATAAAATCATGATGCCGTACAACTTGGCCTAGACGATATGTCATGTTGCCAAGGTAAAATATTCACTGGCTTAGGCGAAAGGCCATGACGTCGGAAAAAGATGTTTAACGGCTTAGACATAAAGTCATGACGCCGTACAGCTTGACTTAGGCAGAAGGCCATGACGCCAAGATAAAATATTTACTAGCTTAGGCGTAGAGCTATGACGCTGGACAAGGATATTTAACGGTTTAGAGGTAAAGTCATGACGCCGTACAGCTTGGCTTATGCGGAAGACCATGACGCCAGGATGTAATATTTACCAGCTTAGGCGAGAATCCATGACGTCGGACAAGGATGTTTAACGGCTTAGACATAAAGTCATGATACCGTATAGCTTGGCTTAGGCGGAAGGTCATGACGCCAAGATATAATATTTACCAGCTTAGGCGAGAAGCCATGGCGCCGGACAAGGATGATTAACGGCTTAGACATAAAATTATGACGCCGTACAACTTGGCCTAGATGGTATGTCATGTTGCGAAGGTAAAATATTCACCAGCTTAGGCGGAAGGCCATGACATCGAACAAGGATGTTTAATGGCTTAGACATAAAGTCATGACGCCGTACAGCTTGGCTTAGGCGGAAGGCCATGACGCCAAGATAAAATATTTATCAGCTTAGGCGTAGAGCCATGACGCCAGACAAGGATATTTAATGACTTAGACATAAAGACATGACGCTGTATAGCTTGGCTTAGGCGGAAGGCCATGACGCCAAGATATAATATTTACTGGCTTAGGCGAGAAGCCATGACACCGGACAAGAATGTTTAACGGCTTAGACATAAAGTCATGACACCGTACAACTTAGCCTAGACGGTATGTCATGTTGCCAAGGTAAAATATTCATTGGCTTAGGTGGAAGGCCATGACACCAGACAAGGATATTTAATGGCTTAGACATAGAGTCATGACGCCGTACAACTTGGCTTAGGCGGAAGGCCATGACGCCAAGACATAATATTTACCGGCTTAGGTGGAAGGCCATGACACCGGACAAGGAGAGTTGTTATTTTTTTTGTTGTTGGTTTACATGCCGACCTAGACGAAAGGTCATGATGCTAGCGATAAAAGGGGGTCTTTTGTTCTCTTAACTGGATGGAAGGGCATAGCCACAGGTAAAATGGTCTTTCTGTTCTATTGTCGGTCGGGAGGTCTGAGCCAAAGGTGAAAGGGTCTTTTATTGTCTAGCTAGACGAAAGGTCTGAGCCAGAGGTAGAAGGGTCTTTTTGTTCTATGATCAGACGGAAGGTCCAAGCCAAAGGTGAAAGAGTCTTTTTGTTCTATGGTCGGACGGAAGGTCCGAGCCAAAGGTGAAATGGTCTTTTTGTTCTATGGTCAGACGGAAGGTCCGAGCCAAAGGTGAAAGGGTTTTTTTGTTCTATGGTCTGACGGAAGGTCCGAGCCAAAGGTGAAAGGGTCTTTTTGTTAACTGGCTAGACAAAAGGTCAGAGCCAGAGGTAGAAGAAGGGTCTTTTTATTCTCTGACCAGACGGAAGGTCCGAACCAAAGGTGAAATATGAACGTTGACCTAACGGGGTGTCGAAGTCAACAAACCTTGCTTAGACTGTATGTCCGAGACAAGGACAGACATAAAACACTATTTTCGTCTCAAAGTCATGTCGAAAACGACTAGCCTGGGAGAGACACAGGGTCTGGGCCAGGGTAGAAAATGGTTGCTGACTTGACAGACTGCCAAAGTCAACTAACTTGGCAACGACATGGGTCTAAGACAAGAAAGGAATATAGGATATAAATGTTGACCCGACGTCATGTCGAAGCCAACGAACTTGGCAGAGGCGTGAGGCCCCAGCCAAGGGCAGAATATAGAATGGGTGTTGACTTGACGTCCTATCGAAGCTAATGAACTTGGCAGAGGCGTGAGGCCTAAGCCAAGTGCAGAATATAGGATAAGTGTTGACTCGACCACCTATCGAAGTCAACGAACTTGGCAGAGGCGTGAGGCCTAATCCAAGGGCAGAATATAGAATAGGTGTTGACTCGATGTCCTGTCGAAGCCAACGAACTTGGCAGAGGCGTGAGGCCTAAGCCAAGAGCAGAATATAGAATAGGTGTTGACTCGACGTCATGTCGAAGTCAACGGGCCCTGTCCCGATAGAAAGTTTGGGGTGAGGGCAGACCAGATTGTAGATGGATGAGAGGCCCAGACCCAGGGCTAAATATTGGTGTCAACTCGATGAAATGTCAGAGTCAACGAACCTTGCTCAGACGGAAGGCCTGAAACAAGGGCAGAAAGTGTAGATGAGGGTGTCAACCCGACGTCATGTCAAAGTTGACCAGCTTGGCGAAGACGTGAGGTCTAAGCCAGGATAGAATATGGACGTTGACCCATGGAGATGACGGGATCAACAAACCTTGCCCCGATAGAAGGTCTGAGACAAAGTGAAGATGTCTTTTTATTATTATTAATTTATTTGTTTGGATTGGTCGAATTTATTAAACTTGTTAAGTCTATTGAGTTTTTTTTGTTTTTGGATTTATTGGCTTCATTAAGTTTGTTGAGTTTATTGAATTCATCGGTTGAGTTCATTGGGTTTATTAGGTTTGTTGAATTTTGTTGAGTTTATTGAATTTATTGGTTGAGCTTTTTTTTGGGGGGGGGGGGTTATTTGGTCTATTGGGTTTGTTGATTCATTAAGTTTGTTGAACTTATTGGGTTTGTTGAACTTTGCCAATTCCATTGAGTTTATTGGTTTTATCTAGTTTATTGATTTATTCGGTTGATTGATTTTGCTTGGTTTATTAGGTTTATTGAATTATGTTGCATCCATTGAGTTTATTGATTTTATTGGGTTTATTATGTTCATTGGGTTTATTTTAGTTTATTGATTTCATTTGGTTAAGGTCATTATAGAATGCATGAGGTGCATGAAGCATAAATGTAATTAAGCAGATTTCTTTCTATTGAACACTAATTTATTAAGCCCTCGATTGGTTGAATCCATTGATTAATTACTTATTTAAGAGGGACATGATCCCTCTGTTGAACCCCCTCTTTGCATAAATGCTTAAATGCGATGGCTTTTGATGATGACCAAACACTACATGTATTTATATTTCCTTTGAAGTGTTCTAGCATAAAAAGTAATGCAAAGCTCAACATTCTTGTTGAAGTCTTGGAGCTTCGAAGGATAAAGACCAACCTCAACGGGTAAGCATTTTGAACTCAAATTACGAAGCCAAATCTAATTCAAATTTATGTCTTTACAAGGCAAGGAACGTGTCTAAATGCCTAAGGAACTTAAGGATGGTCAGTGAAATCAATTTTAACTTATTAACCCTTGATCTTGTTGTTTAAAGTTCATTAATTTGATCTAATGGGTTAAAGTGGTTTTGGGACTTATCTAAGCTTGAATGGATTGGGTTTATGTCATTCCCTCTCATGTTTTAAAAACCCAACTTGAAAACCCTGACTTGTTCTTGGACTTAGTGGCCTTTTAATCAACCATTTGGAAGTTTTGGAACAAGGGTCGACCCATTGCGTCGACCTCTAGGTCCCCTGGTTCTGCAAAAACATGGGCTTTTGAACTCCAGCTGAAAGGGTCGACCCATTGGGTCGACCCCTGTGCTCTTTATCCCGAAACAGAATCGGTTACTGAAAGGGTCGACCCCCATCCGCAAGGGTCGACCCATAATGGCATGTATTTAACATCCGACGGGTTCATTAACCTCAACTGTAATGGTCGAACCCAAGGGTGGACCCTAAGGGTCGACCCCTGATCTCTTTATTTCCAACCCGCGCGGGCAACCCCCGAGGGTCGACCCATTAACCCAGAACCCATTAAACCCTCTAAAACCCTCACGAGGGTCGACCCCAAGGGTTGACCCTTTCAGATACGGACCTGAGCCGTCATTTTGGACTTCCGTGCACATGCACCAAAAGTCTTTCCAATCAAGTCCAACATCCCTAAGTTGTTCCAGGAATTGTGGATCTGGTCTTTAGTGTGTCTTTAAACTAACCAAGCTCTTTATATACATTATATTGGGATATGAAACCCTAAGGGGAGAGAGAGATCTAAAGTTGTGTTATTGTTCTAACCTTTGTGAGTGCAGGTTCGCAGTAGCAGCTCAAGGGCCTTCTTGGTCCTTTTCTGAACTGACCACCGAATTTTCTTGTCCCTTTGACAAATCTTCTCGCTCTTCTGGTGATCATGGCAACCAGCTCCTCATCCTCGGTGTTGCCTGTGGAGCCATCGTCACTGCCCTCTGAGTCTTGTTGGTTCACCTTCAGCGCCAATAGTGTGACGACCTTCTTCTTCTTGTGCTCTTCCTCGCTCCTCTTGATGTTGATTTCGTAAGTCATCAAGGAGCCAATTAACTCATCAAATTTCAAGGTGCTGAGATCCTTTGAGTCCTCGATTACAGTGGCCTTTGTGTGCCACTATGATGACAAGGATCTCAAAACTTTTCTGATGAGCTCCTTATTTGAATATTCCTTACCTAGACCCTTTAGTCCATTTGTTATTTCTGTCAATCTTGTGAACATGTCAGAAATGGACACGTCTGGTTTCATCATGAACAGCTCGTAATCCCGAATCAGCAGGTTCGCCTTGAATTCCATCACTTCTGATGTTCCTTCGTAGATTAGCCGTAGCTTGTTCCACATCTCCTACGCAGAAGAACACATAGAAATACGTGAGTATTCATTAGGATGAATGGCACATTGTATTATATTCATGGCTTTAAAGTTTGCTGAACACTTCTTTATACACAACCAGAAAAAGCGGGATTTCAGACGGCCGGAATCCGTCTCAGATCCGTCTGAAAATCCGTCACAAAACACATTTGTAACGGATTTCAGACGGATTTTAGACGGACATAGGCCGTCTGATATTCTTAGTCACAAATTTGTGACAGTTCCATATTCCGTCTGAAATGCCGTCTGAAAACAAAATTTCAGACAGATTTAATTCAGTCACATATTCCGTCTGAATATCATACGAGATATTTTCTGTCTGAAATACCGTCTGTCCTTAATTCCGTCTGAAGTTAAAACAGTAAATATTCCGTCCGAAAAGTGGTGAGAAAGCCGTCTGAATTTCAGACGGATATTACGACGGTTAGCTCAACTATTCGTCTGAAATTTCAGACGGATATATTTCGTCTCAAATACCGTCTGAATTTCAGAAGGATTATACGACAGTTAGCTCAACTGTTCGTCTCAAATTTCAGACGGATATATTTCGTCTCAAATACCGTCTGAAAATCCGTCTGAAATGTCAAAAAAAAAATTTAAAAAAATCTTAAATTATTCTAAAAAACATGTTGGATCACAAATAAACATCAAGAAATATCCTGCTGAAAAAAAATATTGGGAACCTGCTGATTAAATAAACACCACCGAAAAAAAAAACTCAACACCATGCTGATCAAATAAACACCACCGAAAAAAAAACTCAACACCATGCTGATCAAATAAATACCACCAAACATAAAGAAATATCCGGTACATCGTCCATATCCTCCCTGCCCTGCTCATCTCCTCTGTCGTCACCCGCAGAATGATCCCCCTACATTAAAAAAATAATAACATTCATTCATAGATAAAAAAACTAGTGCGAAGAAATTAGCATAAATTGAAATCAAATATATCAAATTGATAACTACAGATTTTATAGACCAACTAACTAGCTTGAAACAGTATTTAAATTAATTACATTTGGAGAATGCACTTTTGAGCGTCGAGCTCAAACCGGGCATCCGATTTGGATTCTGTCAGTTCTGACAAGTCACTTTCATCCCCCAAGTCGTGTTGGAATGATCAACACGGCCATCCGATCAATATTTCAGGTTTTAGACCCCCGGACCCGACCTGGCAGTTCATTTAAACTAAGTGTATTTTAAAAATGAACGTTTGAGCATCGAGCTCAAACCGGGCATCCGATTTGGATTCCGTCAATTCTGACAAGTCGCTTTCATCTCCCAAGTCGTGTTGGAATAATCGGCACGGCCATCCGATCGGTATTTCAAGTTTCAGACCCCCGGACCCGACTTGGCAGTTCATTTCAACTAAGTGTATTTTGAAAATGAACTTTTGAGTGCCGAGCTCAAACCGGGCATCCGATTTTGATTCCGTCAGTTCTGACAAGTCACTTTCATCTCCCAGGTCGTGCTGGAATGGTCGGCATGGCCATCTGACTGGTATTTCAGGTTTTAGACCCCCGGACCCGACTTGGCAGTTCATTTAAACAAAGTGTATTTAGAAAACGAACTTTTGAGTGCCGAGCTCAAACCGAGCATCCGATTTGGATTCCGTCAGTTCTGACAAGTCAATTTCATCTCCCAGGTCATGTTGGAATGAGCGGCATGGTCATCCGACCAGTATTTTGGGTTTTAGGCCCCCGGACCCGACTTGGAAGTTCATTTAAACAAAGTGTATTTAGAAAATGAACTTTTGAGCGCCGAGCTCAAACCGGGCATCCGATTTGGATTCCGTCAGTTCTGACAAGTCAATTTCATCTCCCAGGTCCTGTTGGAATGATTAGCATGGCCATCCGATGGATATTTCAAGTTTTTAGACCCTCGGACCCGACCTGGCAGTTCATTTAAACTAAGTGTATTTTGAAAATGAACGTTTGAGCGCCGAGCTCAAACCGGACATCCAATTTGGGTTCCGTCAGTTCTGACAAGTCACTTTCATCTCCCATGTCGTGTTGGAATGATCGACATGGCCATCTGACCGGTATTTCAGGTTTTAGGCCCCCGGACCCGACTTGGCAGTTCATTTAAACAAAGTGTAATTAGAAATTGAACTTTTGAGCGTCGAGCTCAAACCGGGCATCCGATTTGGATTCCGTCAATTCTGACAAGTCAATTTCATCTCCCATCTCGTGTTGGAACAATCGGCATGGACATCTGACAGATATTTCAGGTTTTAGACCCTCGGACCCGACCTGGCAGTTCATTTAAACTAAGTGTATTTTAAAAATGAACGTTTGAGCGCCGAGCTCAAACCGGGCATCTGATTTGGATTCCGTCAGTTCTGAAAAGTCACTTTCATCTCCCAGGTCATGTTGGAATGATCGGCATGGCCATCCGACTGGTATTTCAGGTTTTAGACCCCCGGACCCGATTTGGCAGTTAATTTAAACTAAGTGTATTTAGAAAATGAACTTTTGAGCGCCGAGCTCAAACCGGGCATCCGATTTGGATTCCGTCAGTTCTGACAAGTCACTTTCATCTCCCAGGTCGTGTTGGAATAATCAGCACGATCATCTGATTGATATTTCATATTTTAGACCCCCAGACCCGACCTGGCAGTTCATTTAAACTAAGTGTATTTTGAAAATGAACGTTTGAGCGTCGAGCTCAAACCGGGCATCCGATTTGGATTTCGTCAGTTCTGACAAGTCACTTTTATCTCCCAAGTCATGTTGGAATGATCGGCATGGCCATCCAACCGGTATTTGAAGGTTTAGACCCCCGGACCCGACTTGGCAGTTCATTTAAACTAAGTATATTTTGAAAATGAACTTTTGAGCGCCGAGCTCAAACCGGGGATCCGATTTGGATTCCGTCAGTTCTGATAAGTCACTTTCATCATCCAAATAGTGTTGGAATGATCGGCATGGCCATCTGACTGATATTTCAGGTTTTAGACCCCTGGACACGACTTGGCAGTTCATTTAAACAAAGTGTATTTAGAAAATGAACTGTTGAGCGCCGAGCTCAAACCGAGCATCCGATTTGGATTCCGTCAGTTCTGACAAGTCACTTTCATCTCCCAGGTCATGTTGGAATAATCGGCACGGCCATCCGACTGGTATTTCAAGTTTTAGACCCCCGGACCCGACCTAGCAGTTCATTTAAACTAAGTGTATTTTGAAAATGAACGTTTGAGCGCCGAGCTCAAACCGGCCATCCGATTTGGATTCCGTCAGTTCTGAAAAGTCACTTTCATCTCCCAGGTCATGTTGGAAGGATCGGCATGGCCATCCGACTGATATTTCAAGTTTTAGACCCCCGAACCCGACTTGGCAGTTCATTTAAACTAAGTGTATTTAGAAAATGAACTTTTGAGCGCCGAGCTCAAACCGAGCATCCGATTTGAATTCCGTCAGTTCTGACAAGTCACTTTCATCTCCCAAGTCATGTTGAAATGATCGGCGTTGCCATCCAACTGGTATTTCAGGTTTTAGACCCCCGGATCCGACCTGGCAATTCATTTAAACTAAGTGTATTTTAAAAATGAATGTTTGAGTGCCGAGCGCAAACCAGGCATCCGATTTAGATTCCGTCAGTTCTGACAAGTCACTTTCGTCTCTCAGATCGTGTTGGAATGATTGGCATGGCCATCCGATTGGTATTTCAAGTTTTAGACCCCCGGACCCGACTTGGCAATTCATTTAAACAAAGTGTATTTAGAAAATGAACTTTTGAGTGCCGAGCTCAAACCAGGCATCCGATTTGGATTCCGTCAGTTCTAAAAAGTCACTTTCATCTCCCAAGTCGTATTGGAATGATCGGCATGGCCATCCGACTGGTATTTCAGGTTTTAGACCCTCGGACCTGACCTGTCAGTTTATTTAAACTAAGTGTATTTTGAAAAGGAACGTTTGAGCGCCGAGCTCAAACCGGGCATCCGATTTGGATTCCGTCAGTTCTGACAAGTCACTTTCATCTCCCAGGTCTGTTGGAATGATCAGCACGGTCATCCGATAGATATTTCAGGTTTTAGACCCTCGGACCTGACCTGGCAGTTCATTTAAACTAAGTGTATTTTGAAAATGAACGTTTGATCACCGAGCTCAAACCGGGCATCCGATTTGGATTCCGTCAGTTCTGACAAGTCACTTTCATCTCCTTAGTCGTGTTGGAATAATCGGCACGGCCATCCGATCGGTATTTCAAGTTTTAGACCCCCTGACCCGACTTGGCAGATCATTTAAACTAAGTGTATTTTGAAAATGAACTTTTGAGCGCCGAGCTGAAACCGGGCATCCGATTCTGATTCCGTCAATTCTGACAAGTCACATTCATCTCCTAGGTCGTGTTGGAATGGTCGGCATGGCCATCTGACTGATATTTCAGGTTTTAGACCCCCGGACCCGACTTGACAGTTCATTTAAACAAAGTGAATTTAGAAAATGAACTTTTGAGTGCCGAGCTCAAACCGAGCATCTGATTTGGATTCCGTCAGTTCTGACAAGTCAATTTCATCTCCTAAGTCATGTTGGAATGATCGACATGGCCATCCGATCGGTATTTCTATTTTTAGGCCCCCGGACCCGACTTGGCAGTTCATTTAAACAAAGTGTATTTAGAAAATGAATTTTTGAGCGCCGAGCTCAAACCGGGCATCTGATTAGGATTCCGTCAGTTCTGACAAGTCAATTTCATCTCTTAGGTCGTGTTGGAATGATTGGCACGGCCATATGACCGATATTTCAGGTTTTAGACCCCCGGACCCGACCTGGCAGTTCATTTAAACTAAGTGTATTTTGAAAATGAACGTTTGAGCGCCGAGCTCAAACCGGGCATCCGATTTGGATTCCGTCAATTCTGACAAGTCACTTTCATCTCCCAGGTCATGTTGGAATGATCGGCATGGCCATCCGACCGGTATTTCAAGTTTTAGGCCCCCGGACCCGACTTGGCAGTTCATTTAAACAAAGTGTAATTAGAAATTAAACTTTTGAGCGCGGAGCTCAAACCGGACATCCGATTTAGATTCTGTCAATTCTGACAAGTCAATTTCATCTCCCATGTCGTGTTGGAATGATCGGCATGGCCATCCGACCGATATTTCAGGTTTTAGACCCCTGGACCCGACCTGGCTGTTCATTTAAACTAAGTGTATTTTGAAAATGAAAGTTTGAGCGCCGAGCTCAAACCGGACATCCGATTTGGATTCCGTCAGTTCTGTCAAGTCACTTTCATCTCCCAGGTCATGTTGGAATGATCGGCATGACCATCCAACCGGTATTTCAGGTTTTTGACCCCCGGACCCGATGTGGTAGTTCATTTATACTAAGTGTATTTAGAAAATGAACTTTTGAGCGCCGAGCTCAAACCGGGCATCCGATTTGGATTCCGTCAGTTCTGACAAGTCACTTTCTTCTCCTAGGTCGTGTTGGAATGATTGGCATGGCCATCCGATCGGTATTTCAGGTTTTAGACCCCCAGACCCGACCTGGCAGTTCATTTAAACTAAGTGTATTTTGAAAATGAACGTTTGAGCGCCGAGCTCAAACCGGGCATCCGATTTAGATTCCGTCAGTTCTGACAAGTCACTTTCAGCTCCCAGGTCATGTTGGAATGATCGGCACAGTCATCTGATCGGTATTTGAAGTTTTAGACCCCTGGACCCAACTTGGCAGTTCATTTAAATTAAGTGTATTTTGAAAATGAACTTTTGAGCGTCGAGCTCAAACTGGGGATCCGATTTGGATTCTGTCAGTTCTGACAAGTCACTTTCATCTCCCAGGTAGTATTGGAACGATCGGCACGGCCATCCGACTGGTATTTCAGGTTTTAGACCCCCGGACCCGACTTGACAGTTCATTTAAACAAAGTGTATTTAGAAAATGAACTGTTGAGCGTCGAGCTGAAACCGGGCATCCGATTTGGATTCTGTCAGTTCTGACAAGTCACTTTCATCTCCCAGGTCGTGTTGGAATGATTGGCATGGCCATCCGATCGGTATTTCAAGTTTTAAACCCCCGGACCCGACCTGGCAGTTCATTTAAACTAATGTATTTTTAAAATGAACGTTTGAGCGCCGAGCTCAAACCGGGCATCCGATTTATATTCCGTCAGTTCTAACAAGTCACTTTAATATTGCAGGTCGTGTTGGAATGATCGACATGGCCATCCGACCGATATTTCAAGTTTTAGACTCCCGAACCCGACTTGGCAGTTCATTTAAACTAAGTGTATTTAGAAAATGAACTTTTGAGCGCCGAGCTCAAACCGAGCATCCGATTTGAATTCCGTCAGTTCTGACAAGTCACTTTCATCTCCCAAGTCGTGTTGAAATGATCGGCGCGGCCATCCGACCGGTATTTCAGGTTTTAGACCCCCGGACCCGACCTGGCAATTCATTTAAACTAAGTGTATTTTGAAAATTAACATTTGAGTGCCGAGCTCAAACCGGGCATCCGATTTAGATTCCGTCAGTTCTGACAAGTCACTTTCATCTCCCAGGTCGTGTTGGAATGATCGGCATGGCTATCCGACTGGTATTTTAGGTTTTAGACCCCCGGACCCGACTTGGCAGTTCATTTAAACAAAGTGTATTTAGAAAATAAACTTTTGAGCGCCGAGCTCAAACCGGGTATCCGATTTGGATTCCGTCAGTTCTGAAAAGTCACTTTCATCTCCCAGGTCGTGTTGGAATGATCGGCACAGCCATCCGACCGGTATTTGAAGTTTTAGACCCCCGGACCCGACTTGGCAGTTCAATTAAATAAAGTGTATTTAGAAAATGAACTTTTGAGCGCCGAGCTCAAACCGGGCAACCGATTTGGATTCCGTCAGTTCTAATAAGTCACTTTCATCTCCCAGGTCATGTTGGAATGATTGGCACGGCCATCCGACCGGTATTTCAGGTTTTAGACCCCCGGACCCGACTTGACAGTTCATTTAAACTAAGTGTATTTAGAAAATGAACTTTTGAGCGCCGAGCTCAAACCGAGCATCCGATTTGGATTCCGTTAGTTCTGACAAGTCACTTTCATCTCCCAGGTCGTGTTGGAATGATCGGCACGGCCATCCAACCGGTATTTCAAGTTTTAGACCCCCGGACCCGACCTGGCAATTCATTTAAACTAAGTGTACTTTGAAGTCAGTTCTGACAAGTTGCTTTCATCTCCCAGGTCATGTTGGAATGATCAGCACGGCCATCCGATCGGTATTTCAAGTTTTAGACCCCTGGACCTGATTTGGCAGTTCATTTAAACTAAGTGTATTTAGAAAATGAACTTTTGAGCTCCGAGCTCAAACCGGGCATCCGATTTGGATTCCGTCAGTTCTGACAAGTCACTTTCATCTCCCAGGTCGTGTTGGAACGATCAGCACGGGCATCCGACTGGTATTTCAGGTTTTAGACCCCCGGACCCGATTTGGCAGTTCATTTAAACTAAGTGTATTTAGAAAATGAACTTTTGAGCGCCGACCTCAAACCGGACATCCGATTTGGATTCCGTCAGTTTTGACAAGTCACTTTCATCTCCCAGGTCATGTTGGAATGATCGGCACAGCCATCCGATCGGTATTTCAAGTTTTAGACCCCCAGACCAGATTTGGCAATTCATTTAAACTAAGTGTATTTAGAAAATGAACTTTTGAGCGCCGAGCTCAAATCGGGCATCCGATTTGGATTCCGTCAGTTCTGACAAGTCACTTTCATCTTCTAGGTCATGTTGGAATGATCGGCACAGCCATCCGACCAGTATTTCAGGTTTTAGACCCCTGGACCCAATTTGGCAGTTCATTTAAACTAAGTGCATTTAGAAAATGAACTTTTTAGCGTCGAGCTCAAACCGGACATCCGATTTGGATTTCGTCAGTTCTGACAAGTCACTTTCATCTCCCAGGTTGTGTTGGAATGATCGACACGGCCATTCAACCGGTATTTCAGGTTTTAGACCTCCGGACCCGATTTGGCAGTTCATTTAAACTAAGTGTATTTAGAAAATGAACTTTTGTGCGTCGAGCTCAAATCGGGCATCCGATTTGGATTCCGTCAGTTCTGACAAGTCACTTTCATCTCTCAGGTCGTGTTGGAATGATCGGCACGGCCATCCTACTGGTATTTCAGGTTTTAGACCCCTTGACCTGACTTGGCAGTTCATTTAAAATATCTGTATTTAGAAAATGAACTTTTGAGCGCCGAGCTCAAACCGGGCATCCGATTTGGATTCCGTCAGTTATGACAAGTCACTTTCATCTCCCAAGTCATGTTGGAACGATTGGCACATCCATCTGACCGGTATTTCAGGTTTTAGACCCCCGGACCTGATTTGTTAGTTCATTTAAACTAAGTGTATTTAGAAAATGAACTTTTGAGCGCCGAGCTCAAACCGGGCATCCGATTTAGATTCCGTCAGTTCTGATAAGTCACTTTCATCTCCTAGGTCGTGTTGAAACAATCGGCATTACCATCCGACTGGTATTTCAGGTTTTAGACCCTCGGACCTGATTTGGCAGTTCATTTAAACTAAGTGTATTTAGAAAATGAACTTTTGAGCGCCGAGCTCAAACCGGACATCCGATTTTGATTCCGTCAGTTCTTACAAGTCACTTTCATCTCCCAGGTCGTGTTGGAATGATTGGCATGACCATCCGATCGGTATTTCAAATTTTAGACCCCCGGACCCGACCTGGCAGTTTATTTAAACTAAGTGTATTTTAAAAATGAACGTTTCAGCGCCGAGCTCAAACCGGGCATCTGATTTGGATTCCGTCAGTTCTGACAAGTCACTTTCATCTCCCAAGTCATGTTGGAATGATCGGCATGGCCATCCGATCGGTATTTCATGTTTTAGACCCCCGGACCTGACTTGGCAGTTCATTTAAACTAAGTGTATTTAGAAAATGAACTTTTGAGCGCCGAGCTCAAACCGAGCATCCGATTTGAATTCCGTCAGTTCTGACAAGTCACTTTCATCTCCCAAGTCGTTTTGAAATGATCGGCGTGGACATCCAACCGGTATTTCAGGTTTTAGACCCCCGGACCCGACCAGGCAATTCATTTAAACTAAGTGTATTTTGAAAATGAACATTTGAGCGCCGAGCTCAAACCGGGCATCCGATTTGGATTCCGTCAGTTCTGATAAGTCACTTTCATCTCCCAGGTCGTGTTGGAATGATCGACATGGCCATCTGATCCGTATTTTAGGTTTTAGACCCCCGGACCCGACCTACAGCGGGAGGTGGTGGGGGTGACATCTGCACAATAGGTGGGAGGCTACTGACACCTGCAAGATTTAATTTTCATAAGTAAAACATATATTGGAGAATTTAAATTAAAATATACATACCTGCAGCGGAAGGCGGTGGGGATGTCGTCTGCACAACAGGCAACGAGCCGACACTTGAACCTACAAAAAATTCTTTTAGGCTAGTAAATGATGTAAACATTTATATAGCTAAATTTTTTAATAGATATACCTGTGCCCGAAGAAGACGCCAAATAAAAGGGAGTAGAGTCCTTGTCACTGCCCTGTCTCTTCCCACTCTCAGTACGACCTCCTCGAACCATTTCTTTATTACTAACAAAATAATTAATACATATCAATCCTCAATTGCACAAGACTAAAATCCCTGTTATTAAAAATTATGCAAAAAGGTAAGGATATCTCACTAAATTATGAAAACGTGCCTCCCTCATGTTGATGATATATCTAACTCATCATCATCTTCGTCATCCATAGTAGCCTCATCAGATTCAAACTCTTCGTCTTCATCTGATTCTTCCTCCCCTCTAACATCAACATTTAGCTCCATCGGATCGACTTCTTCCACTTCATCTCGCGTACGTAATGACCGTGGCTCATCAGATTCGTCTAGATTAAATCTAGAGGAATCGACAACACCAACTTCGTCTGATTGATAATATTCAATACTAGCAACCTCTGAGACATCTCCACTCATAGTTAACTCATAAGTGGGAAAGAGTTTTGAATTAACCCTGCAAACTGCCCACCAATATCTATTCTTGGATGATGAATAGCATGAATAGTACACTTGCTGGGCTTGTGCGGCTAAAATGAACGGTTCATAGGTCTTAACTTTAGATATATGCTTGACATCGACAATCCCATAATTTGTGTCATGTCGAACAGAACTAGGATCAAACCATTGACACTTAAATATGTATACATGATTATCTTGTCGCAAATACTGAAGTTCTAAGACTTCTTCAAGAATATCATAGTAGTCCAATTCCACTTCATTGTGTAAACTTCCCTTCACAGATACGCCGATGTTCATCGTAGACTTACTTCGCCCATAATCCCTTGTATGAAATTTGTATCCATTCACAATATATCCTGGATAGGCACGTGTCTGGTTCGAGGGGTCATAACTTATCTGTTGTACTCTTTGATCAGTAATGAGACCTTGTTCAACCTATATTCAAATTAGAGTAAAATAATAACAATTACCTCAACATACATAAATATAAACATATATATTCAACGATGACACTAACTCAATTTCTCAACCATTTGGCAAAAAACTTCTCGCGTTCTTTTTCAATCTCCACGTCCTGGATATTTGGGCATTTTTCAGCTAATTCTTTTTTTTTAAGCATAGGCCGAAAGGCACCTTTAATTAATAATTAGGTGAAGAGGTAACATAATCACAGGGGCATTTTTCAGCTAATTCTGAATCAAATTGCCTACAATATAAATGCACTACTACTTTAAATGAACTGCAGAAGAAGGATGAACAACTTATGGACTTGCTGGAAATGTGAGTTAAGAACTTACTCAACATAAAGTTCAATCTCGAGGCAATTCAGAAGAATATATATCTCAGTGGCGTGCAACTCTCTATCTTCGAGCGTGCGAGTCAAGCAACGTCCGAACGCACGTCCAGGATGTTTAAATATGGAGAGCCGATCGGACGATTCATCCACTCCTCCATCATCATTACGTGGAGGTCGAGTGCGACGAGTTTGAATCTCTTGCTCAAAGTACATAGAACAGAAGTTCAAAATTTCTTCAAGAATGTATGCCTCAACAATCGAACCCTCCACCCGTGCCTTGTCGCGAACTTTCATTTTTATTTCATGCATGCACCTACAACAACAAGTCAGATGGCAACGATATGTACCGGCCATGGATGACTTGTAAGTTAACAAAAATTGTCACATACCTCTCAAATGGATACATCCATCGAAATTGTACTAGCCCTCCGACGATAGCCTCATATGGCAAATGAACAATCAGGTGCTCCATCGAATTGAAGAATGCCAGAGAAAATATCTTCTCTAGCTTACAAACGGTTGTGACAACTTTTTCTTCGATAGTTTGTACATCCCGAAGTCTGAGTTCTGATGCACATAAAATCTTGAAAAATTGACTCATCTCAGCTAGTGCTCCCCATATCTGCTTTGGCAACAAATCACGAAATGCAATGGGCAGTAGCCTCTCCATGAACACATGACAGTCGTGACTTTTCATACCATATATTTTCCCCTCATTAACATTCACACAACGGGCTATGTTTGATGCATATCCATCTGGGAATCTCAACTGTTTCAACCACTGGCACACTTCCTTGATCTGTGTATCATGAAGCACGTAAGTTACTTTAGGCTGCACAGTTTTGCCATTTACGTTCTATAGTTCCAGTTCTGGACGTTTACAAAGCATCTTTAAATCCATGCGTGCTTTGGCGTTGTCCTTTGTTTTCCCTTTAACATTCATGATCGTATTGAACACATTATAAAAAAAATTCTTCTCGGTATGTATGACATCCAGATTGTGTCGTACAAGAAGAGTTGACCAATAAGGAAATTCCCAAAAAATACTTTTCTTGTTCTACTTGTGATCCTTTCCAAAACTAGGGAGTTGCCGTGTGCTACCAGACAATTGTACTACATCTGGTAAATTATGCACCCGTGACGCCATATGTAGACCCGACACCCGTTGCAAGTCAGCTTCATCCATTTCAACAGTATTTTTTTTAAACGAGTCTTTTTACCTTCGAAAAGGATGGTCACTTGGTAGCAACTACCGATGGCAATCAAACCAGCATGCTTTCCCACCATGTTTCAATACAAATGATTTGGTATCTTCCATACAGTAAGGACATGCTAACCTCCCATGTGTGCTCCAACCAGATAGCATTCCATATGCATGGAAGTCACTTATTGTCCAGATCAGTGCAGCCTTCATAATAAAATTTTGCTTCCTATATGCATCATAAGTAACAACTCTATCAGTCCATAAAAATTTGAGCTCATCAATCAACGGCCTGAGATATATGTCCAAATTTTTTCCGAGACTTTTTGGACCAGGAATTACTAAGGATAAAAATAGATTTTCTCGCTTCATGCATATGTGCGGCGGAAGGTTGTACGGTGTCATGAACACTGGCCAACAAGAATAAAGTGCCACTGAACCACCGAATGGATTAAAACCATCTGTGCATAAACCCAATCGAACATTACGTGACTCCCTTGAAAAGGCAAGATGAGTACGACTAAAGTGAGTCCAAGCTTCACCATCGGCAGGATGACTGATTATATCATCGGCACGACGTACTCTTTCGGTGTGCCATGTCATATGTCGAGCCGTATTTGAGGACATATACAGCTGCTGCAGCCTAGGCACAAGAGGAAAGTATCGCAACACCTTGTAAGGTACATCTTTTGCCTTTGAATTGACCCCCCCCCCCTTAGGTTTGAATCTGTCATGGCCACAAATGGAACATGATATCTTATCGGCGTCATCTTTGTAATATAACATACAATGATTCGGACATGCATCTATTTTCACATATCCAAGTCCTAAGTCATTGACCATATTTTTTGCACGGTAAAAAGTTTCTGGCAACTTCTCTTCTCGAGGCAACATACTCTTGATCAAGAGGAGGAGACGGTCAAAACAAGTCTCACTGATGTGAAATTCAGATTTCAAGTTCAACAACTGTGACACTGCAGACAATCGAGTGTGCTTTTCACAACCATCCCACTGCGGCTCATCAACATCCCTATGTAGTTCATAAAATCTTCCGGCTGTCTTATACGGCGCTTCCTCATGAACATTAAAACTAGGACCAGCAGCATCTACAACCATATCCACGTACCCATTTGTGCCTGCAATATTGTCGGGCTCATACCTCAAGAATTGCTCACCATGACACGTCCAATTCGTATAACCATCCACGAACCCTTTCGTGTACAAATGATGTTGTACATCCCATGTTGAACGCCACGATGTTGAACAAGGGCATCGAATGTGACCGTCGCGATCTATTGCTGCATTTGCATTCCCCAATGTAAATTGAATGAAACTCTCAACCCCATGCTTAAAGTCATCTGACACCACCCGGTCAACTATTCTACGATACATCCATGAACGATCTGTCGACATTTTACCTGCACCCAATAAATGACAATACACATCCTAACTTTCAAATCATTACTCATGATATTACACCTGACCCTTTCCTCACATCGTTCATGATAGACCATTTGCAGTTGGAAGAGGAATATTAATTAGATTATCACTTTTTAACCCATCCATGAAGGTTTGATTGCACAATCACTTACTATATGTGCTGCACGATTTACTGAAAATTTTGGTATCATCTCCCCACACTTCTCTGATATACAAAAAATATTTATTGATTTTAAAATTTTCTTAAACACTTACAAGTAAGTGGTTAAGAAAACACTCAAAATCAATAATGGTATATCAGAGAAGAGTGAGGAGACGCAACCGAAATTCTCAACAAACCATACAAACACATATAGTAAATGACTGCCTAAGTGTGATCAAACATTCACAGACTGTCCAAACGGGACAATTCAAGACTTTGAGGTAGATATATACATTCTCATAAATAAATGAGAACATACACATCAATCCCAAAGTCTTGAACGGGAAGGCACATTGACACGGTTTTAACGCGCTCTCCTGAGGTGCGTGTAATATTAGGTCGCACCCACACACCTCAACACACAGGGAATACCCCATGCATTTATATAACATAAAATTAAATAACAACACAATTATCATTATGCATATATCAAATTAAATAACACCCAAATTACAAAATTTTTCAAATGAAGAACATCGAAGCTAAACAATCTACATTTTTGAGTCAAATTAACATCAAATTTCTATTAAAATCAGATTTAAAAATATATTTACATGCAATTAAAATCCACAAAGTTTTAAATCACAAAACGGATTTTTTGAGTATTTACCTATTGCTATAGAGAATTCTGATTTCTTTGTATTTATCCACATCTTTGTATATATGTACTACTTTAGATATGTGGTCATTCCATTTCTCTATATCTTCTTATCATCATAAGACAAGGTTCAAATGGGATCACTTTCAGCCTCAGTGGAGCATCTATGGCCTCAAGAATGTATCCCTTGGTGGCAGGGGAGCATATGCTGTGTAGGTTCTAGCGGTCTGTGCACTGTTGTCTCTGGAGGGCATCCATTGCCTCTGGAGAGCATCACTAGTGTCAGAGGAGCATGCATTGCTGGTTCAAGGCATTTCGATGTCACTCGGAGCCGGTTGACCGACATACTGTTTGTGCTGACCTGGTTCGTTGGGCAACGCATGACCTGACTGATGGTGGGGGAGCATCTACAGTTGCCGGAGGGCATACTCGGTCTCAAGAGAGCATCCTTGGAGACATGCGAGCATGCACGTCTAAGGTACCCCAGAAGAGGATTTATGTTTAGTCAGGGGTATTGTTGTCCTTAATCTTCTGACTAATGACGCCCTAATCTCCTAGTATAAAAGGGTTAACTCTCTCTTTGTATTGTAATGGAGCCGTCTGATTATTAGTGGATTACTGCTGCGACCGTGGATGTGGGAAGGCATCTTGCCTCCGAACCACGTAAAAAATCCCGTTGTGTTCTTGTTATTGATCTTTTCTTTATCCTTTCTTCTTCCTCCTCTACTGGTTGTCCATCTCTGAAGGTATTGTGTTTCCTAACAAGGGTGCAGCTAAAATTGGAAGGCTGGTAGTTAAAATTTCTATCTCAAGCTGGTAGAGCCGTATTGATTGACTCAGTCCTATCCAAGGGTAATCCTTGTAGGTGTGGTGGTGGAGGTTGTGTAAGAGACTCAAATGGTAAATGGATGGTTGGCTTTGCTTTCCACTATGGCATTGGGAATAGTCTTGTGGCAGAGGCAAGGGCTCTATATGATGGGTTATCAATTGCTAAGCTAGGTGATCTATGTTTGGCAGCTGTATATTCAGATTGTGCCCTTCTTGTGGAGGCTGTAAGGAAAGGAGCTCCTCCTAGCTGGATGGTTCTCCCATGGTGGAGGAAGATTTTAGATCTTATCCATGAAAGTGGCTACTTGATATTGCATACTTATAGAGAGGGCAACCAGGTTGCAGATTCCCTGGCGTCCTATGCATGCAATACTCCAGAAAATCAAGTTTTCATTCAAGTAGGAGACCTCCCTCGGTTGACAAAGGGTGCATTAAGATTGGATAGAGCTGGGCTGCCAACCATCCGAGTAGTTTAGCTTTTCGATTGTACTTCATAGCTTAATATTTTGCTATATTTTGAGTCTCTGTCCTAACAAGACATCCTAACAATAAATCTGAGTAAGATTACGTAAATTAAAATAAAATGAAACAACATATAAATATGAAATTAAATTTTTACTTACTGTTTATTTGAAAAAACTTATCTGATTCTTTCGTTTCCTTTCCCTCGGTCGATTATCCTACGATGAATACAACAATATATTAAATAAAATAAAAAATTATTATTATATCTACATGTGTGAGACGGGTGTGTGTGTGTGCCTTTGAGGGGGGGGGGCAACGGAAGCCCTGCGGCCAACGGTAGAGGGAGAGGGGGGCCTGCGGCCAACGGTAGAGGGAGAGGGAGAGGGGGGCTGAGGTGTGTGCGTGTGTTTGTGTCTGTGTGTGCGTGTGTGTGTGTGTGTCTGCGAGGGGGAGGGGGGCCACGGACAGGGGAAGAGAGGGCGGCCAGAGGGAGTGAGGGAGCGGGGAGAGGGAGAGGGAGTGAGGGAGCGGGACAGGGGAGAGGGATTGAGTGAGGGAGGGGAACAGGATCGGGAGAGGGAGAGGGATTGAGTGAGGGAGGGGAACAGGATCGGGAGAGGGAGAGGGAGAGCACTTACTAGTGACGACGACGGTGATGATGGGAGGAGGCTGGCGGCGAAGGCGACCGTGAGAAGAGGATGATGGCGGCGATAGTGACGATGACCATGAGAGGGAGGGAGGTTGGCGAATGGCGGCGACGGCGAGGACGGCGGGGCCTCCGGCGACGGCGAGGACGGCGGCTCCGGTGGCGACGGTGACTCCGGCGGTGACGACCGCAAGCAGAGGAGAAAGAGAGAGTGAGAGGGACAGTGGGGGTGGAATTGTAGGCGGGTGGAAGGGGTGGGAGGAAGGGGTCGATGGTGGCGGGGGATGAAATTTTGAGACGGAAATATAGACGGAACTTAGTTCCGTCTGAAATTTCAGACGGATTCATTTCCGTCTGAATATACGTCCCAAATTTGCGACGTATAATAAAGACGGAATATAGTCCGTCTATAATTATAGACGGATCTTCAGAGAGAGTATAGTATGTCCTTAATAGAGATGGAATTTGTGACGGAAATTAATCCGTCACAAATTTGGAATATCCGTCTGTATTCCCACTTTTTCTAGTAGTGATATCCTCATCATCCCACTCATCCTCATTTTGAGACAGAGTGTACAGACCCTTGCTAATGACATGCCACACGTCATAGTCTTGGGCTCGTAGAAAAATATAAATTATGTTTTTCCAATAAGGGTAATTTGATCCATCAAAGAACGGGGGTCTTTGGATAGAATGCCCTTCGGGCATCATCCCCTTGTTTGCCATATAATGGGATCTGCTCTACGACCGTGTGGTCGAGTGAAACAGAGACCAAAGCTCTGATACCAATTATTGAGTCCCGAAAGATGACAATCAAGAGGGGAGGGGTGAATTGATTGGCTAATTAAAATTCTTTCGGAGTGAAACTTTGTTAATTAAACATACAGGCACTAGATCTCACTCGAACATGGACACACTTGTGAATGCGTGTGAATAATGGTAGGTGTTTAAAAATGGAATTGGTGTACGCTCAACTCACCGTGAAGCCCACTCGACTATGGATGCGGAAGATCAAACCACAAGTGACACACGGGATTTTTAGGTGGTTCGGGTACACTGCCGTGTCCCCTACGTCCACCCCTCACTCGTGAGGATCAAGACTTCACTATGAAGTGAGCCACACACACACGTTGTGTAGAACAGCAAACACCCACACGCGGCACCCGATCTGGGCTACCACACACACATACACACACGTTCGTGTTTCCGAACACAACCAATACACATATAGATCTGATTCAAGTTTTACACCAAATGCTCAAGTTGACACAAAGTAAATCTGAGAGTAAGGAGTGAAGAATGATTTATCGTGGTTGAAGCTCCCCCTTTCACTTCCTTGAATGTAATTGAATGCTTCTGTAGGAGGAAGATCGATCCTTGAGAAAGAATGAAGCTATGTCGCACAAACAAGGTTGCAACTTTGATATCCCATGCAGCTTGCTGTTGGGGATGATATGGAGGCTTGATTCAAGCTTCTTCCGTTCACTTTCAGGTTCAGAACAAGGTGGAAGAAGGCCCTTGAGCTACTGCTGTGAACCTGCACTCACAAAGGTTAAAACAATAACACAATTTTAGATCACTCTCTCCCCTTAGGGTTTTATACCCCAATATAATGTATATAAAGAGCTTGGTTTGTTCAAAGACACCCTAGAGACCAGATCCACAATTCCTGGAATGATTTAGGGATGTTGGACTTGATTGGAAAGACTTTTGGTGCATGTGCACGGAAGTCCGAAATGACGGCTCAGGTCCGTATCTGAAAGGTTCGACCCTCGTGAGAGTTTTAGAGGGTTTAATGGGTTCTGGGTTAATGGGTCGACCCTCGGGGGTTGCTCGCGCGGGTTGGAAATAAAGTGGATCAGGGGTCGACCCTTGGGGTTGACCCTCCCGTGAATGAGTCGACCCATGCAATTGAGATTAATGAACCCGTCGGATGTTAAATACATGCCATCAGGGGTCGACCCAATGGGTCGACCCTTTCAGTTACCGATTCTGTTTCGAGATAAAGAGCACAGGGATCGACCCAATGGGTCGACCCTTTCAACTAGAGTTCAAAAGCCCAAGTTTTTGCAGAACCAAGGGACCTAGGGGTCGACCCAATGGGTCGACCGTTGTTCCAGAACTTCCAAATGGTTGATTAAAAGACCACTAAGTCTAAGAACAAGTCAGGGGGTTTCAAGTTGGGTTTTTAAAACATGAGAGGGAATGACATAAACCCAATCCATTCAAGCTTAGATAAGTCCCAAAACATCTTTAACCCATTAGATCAAATTAATGAACTTTAAACAACAAGATCAAGGGTTAATAATTTAAAATTGATTTCACCGACCGTCCTTAAGTTCCTTATGCATTTAGACACGTTCCTTGCCCAGCAAAGACATAAATTTGAATTAGATTTGGCTTCGTAATTTGAGTTCAAAATGCTTACCCGTTGAGGTTGGTCTTTATCCTTCGAAGCTCCAAGACTTCAACAAGAATGTTGAGCTTTGCAATACTTTTTATGCTAGAACACTTCAAAAGAAAATATAAATACATGTAGTGTTTGGTCATCATCAAAAGCCATCGCATTTAAGCATTTACACAAAGAGGGGGTTCAACAATTGGTATCTTGATGTGTGGAGGATCATATATCCATGTGGATAGCATTCCTCTCTCGTTGAACCATCTCGATCTACAACCTCATCAACCAGTTCCTTCGGTCTATGTTTAGATGGCCCCAAAGAGACGTTCTTCTCGCAGCGGAGGAGAGTCGAGTGCGGCCATGGCACGTCGTACTAAGGAGGCCGCCGACAGCAGAGGATCTGCGCCTTCGAGCAAGGTTTTGGACAGAAAGGTACTCCGACCTCGAGCGATCGCATTTGCCAACCTTAACCGTCATCTCCCGAGTTTAGTGGATGTTCTTTGTAGTCAACCAAATTTGGACCTCTTCATGTCTGAACATCGACGCATTTATCTGACTTTGGTGCATCAGTTTTATAGCAACTTAACCATTTCTGGGGAACATCCGATAACTATCGTAAATGGGAAACGCGTTATACTCTCCATAGAATTCTTAGGAGTGGCATTTAATCTCCCTCATGAAGGCTATACATTTGGAGATATTGTGGTTTCTGAAGAAACAGGTTATCAAATGATGACATCTGA
Source organism: Amorphophallus konjac (assembly GCA_022559845.1). Classification (NCBI taxonomy): domain Eukaryota; kingdom Viridiplantae; phylum Streptophyta; class Magnoliopsida; order Alismatales; family Araceae; genus Amorphophallus; species Amorphophallus konjac. Next base: position 350,755,837 of record CM040122.1, on the reverse strand, counting down.
AGAAAAAGGTGAAAATTCTTATGCTGGGTTAAACGCCAACCATTTTCCTCCCCTACAGCGTATATTACATAGGATGATCACTACTATCCTGCTACCGAGAGGAGGAGGCCATGACAAAGTGACCGAGATTCATATGTTCTTATTTTACTGTCTATTGGGTGGTATTCCAATTAATTTCCCAGTCATGTTTTTAGCACATATGTGTAACAGCTTGAAGCTCAAAAATAGAACTCTTCCATATGCCGCCGCTCTTACTACTCTCTTTGCACACATGGACATAAACCTCTCCAAAGAATCTTCTCAAACCATTAGAGAGGCTGATATATATACCATTCATTCCATTTGTCATAATATGGGCTATAAAATGCGAGATGGCAACTTGGTCTGGAAATTGAAAAGTGCTGCACATGAAATCAGTTCTAAGGAGGAAGATGATGATGATAAAGTGCAGGCCGGTATGCAAGACCCATATATTCCTGTTGAGGAGATGCCTTCCGAGGCGGTTCAACTGCTCATGGACCATTTGGATACTATTGATGATCCTTTAGATAGTTATGGGGAGACCATGGAGGCTATGCAACATGCCCTCACTGATCTGAAGCTATCTCATCAAGAGCACTCTCGGTATGTTACTGACGCTTTGGCAAATCAATCCCAAATGCTTGGAGAAGTCTTGGAGTATATTAGGTGTCCGCTAAACTCACCGACTCCGGATGATGATTAGACGGCTATGCTCTTGCAGAATGGCCCACTTCCTATCCCTTGTCACCCCATCTTTTTGATGATGCCAAAGGGGGAGAAATATTGATCTATGTGTGCCTAGGCTGTGCCCAGGCTATTCGGCTACGTATATGTTATTGTTTGATGTGTGCTTGCATGCATGTATGCTTACATCCCTATTTCTGTCATTAGCAATGTTGCATGTTTGTTATGTTGCATTTCTATTGCGTCTCATGCATTGCATTTTGTAATTTGTCCTTGAACTCAGACCTTGTTTACTTTTAACTTGTGTTGTCGGCAAAGTACTTTGGAACATGTTTTTGCTCATCAATCTCACAAGGTTGGCTGGTCTTGTGTTTCACTATTATAATGCTACTCGAGTTTTACTCTTAATATGGAGGTTGAAGGTGGAATTCAATGTGAATGCTAAATCATTTTGAAGTCATATGTTTATGTAAGGCATATAGTATTTTATCATCATCAAAAAGGGGGAGATTGTTGAACCCCCTCTTTGCGTAAATGCTTAAATGCGATGGCTTTTGATGATAACCAAACACTACATGTATTTATATTTCCTTTGAAGTGTTCTAGCATAAAAAGTATTGCAAAGCTCAACATTCTTGTTGAAGTCTTGGAGCTTCGAAGGATAAAGACCAACCTCAACGGGTAAGCATTTTGAACTCAAATTACGAAGCCAAATCTAATTCAAATTTATGTCATTGCAGGGCAAGGAACGTGTCTAAATGCCTAAGGAACTTAAAGATGGTCGGTGAAATCAATTTTAACTTATTAACCCTTGATTTTGTTGTTTAAAGTTCATTAATTTGATCTAATGGGTTAAAGAGGTTTTGGGACTTATCTAAGCTTGAATGGATTGGGTTTATGTCATTCCCTCTCATGTTTTAAAAACCCAACTTGAAACCCCCTGACTTGTTCTTGGACTTAGTGGCCTTTTAATCAACCATTTGGAAGTTCTGGAATAAGGGTCGACCCATTAGGTCGACCCCTGGGTCCCCTGGTTCTGTAAAAACATGGGCTTTTGAACTCCAGCTGAAAGGGTCGACCCATTGGGTCGACCCCTGTGCTCTTTATCCCGAAACAGAATCGGTTACTGAAAGGGTCGACCCATTGGGTCGACCCCTAGCCGCAAGGGTCGACCCCAAAGGTCGACCCCTGATGGCATGTATTTAACATCCGACGGGTTCATTAACCTCAACTGCAAGGGTCGACCCCAAGGGTCGACCCATTCACGCGAGGGTCGACCCCTGATCGCTTTATTTCCAACCCGTGCCGGCAACCCCCGAGGGTCAACCCCAAGGGTTGACCCATTAACCCAGAACCCATTAAACCCTCTAAAACCCTCACGAGGGTCGACCCCAAGGGTCGACCCTTTAAGATACGGACCTGAGCCGTTATTTCGGACTTCCATGCACATGCACCAAAAGTCTTTCCAATCAAGTCCAACATCCCTAAATCATTCCAGGAATTGTGGATCTGGTCTCTAGGGTGTCTTTGAATGAACCAAGCTCTTTATATACATTATATTGGTGTATGAAACCCTAAGGGGAGAGAGAGATCTAAAGTTGTGTTATTGTTCTAACCTTTGTGAGTGCAGGTTCGCAGCAGCAGCTCAAGGGCCTTCTTCCACCTTGTTCTAAACCTGAAAGTGAAGGGAAGAAGCTTGAATCAAGCCTCCACATAATCCCCAACAGCAAGCTGCATGGGATATCAAAGCTGCAACCTTGTTTGTGCGACATAGCTTCATTCTTCCTCAAGGATCGATCTTCCTCCTACAGAAGCATTCAATTACATTCAAGGAAGTGAAAGGGGGAGCTTCAACCATGCTAAATCATTCTTCACTCCTTACTCTCAGATTTACTTCGTGTCAACTTGAGCATTTGGTGTAAAACTTGAATCAGATCTGTATATGTGTTGTTCGTGTTCGGAAACACGAACGTGTGTGTGTGTGTGTGTGTGTGTGTGTGTGTGTGTGTGTACGCGTGTGTGTGTGTGTGTGTGTGTGTGTGTGGTAGCCCAGATCGGGTGCCGCGTGTGTGTGTTTGCTGTTCTACACTGCGTGTGTGTGTGGATCACTTCATAGTGAAGTTTTGATCCTCACGAGTGAGAGGTGGACGTAGGGGACACGGCAGTGTACCCGAACCACCTAAAAATCTCATGTGTCACTTGTGGTTTGATCTTCCGCGTCCATAGTCGAGTGGGCTTCACGGTGAGTTGAGCGTACACCAATTCCATTATCAAACATCTACCATTATTCACGCGCATTCACAAGTGTGTCCATGTTCGAGTGAGATCTAGTACATGTATGTTTAATTAACAAAGTTTCACTCGGAAAGAATTTTAATTGGCCAATCAATTCACCCCTCCCCTCTTGATTGCCGCCTTTCGGGACTCAACACCCTCAACAGGGTCAAAGTTGACTTAGGGGTCGAACAGGAGAGCATGCAACAAGGCATGCGAAGGGACAGAGGTTGACCATAGAGTCACTAAGGTCGACCTTTAGGTGAGATGGATGAAGAAAGAACAAAAGGACTGAGGTCGACCTTAGTATAGCTAAGATTGACCTGGGGGGAATGCATGAAGGACTAGGGTCGACCTTAGTACAACTAAGGTTGACCTGATGGTGATGCATGAAGGACTAAGGTCGACCTTACTATAACTAAGGTTGACCTGAGATGCAATGCATAAAGGACTAAGGTCGACCTTAGTACAACTAAGGCTGACCTGATGATGATGCATGAAGGACTAAGGTCGACCTTAGTACAACTAAGGTTGACTTGAGATGCCATGCATAAGGGACTAAGGTCGAACTTAGTACAACTAAGGCTGACCTGATGGTGATGCATGAAGGACTAAGGTCGACCTTAGTACAACTACGGTTGACCTGAGCTGCAACGCATGAAGGGATAATGTGAGGGCTAAGGTCGACCTTAGTATAACTAAGGTTGACCTGAGATGCGAGGGTGACCGATTCGCCTGCCCCCGAAATAGGCCCTTTTCTTTTTTTTTTTCTCCTTTTTTCTTTTTTTCTTGTTTTCTCTTCTTTTTTTGGGGTTGCCTACCCCCAGGACATGCCCTTTCCTTTCATTCATTTATTTATTTATTTATTTCTTCTTTTTGTTTCTTTTTCTTTTTTACGAACATCCGCATTCGAGCTACGGGATGATATTAAATGTTGGCTTCAGCCAAATCTGTGAGAAGCAGCTGGGGGAGTGATGCCACGTGGGGCTGCTCTTTTGAAGACGGGCATTTGATGAGGGCACGGTGGGTCCACCTTGTACTCACCCAACTGCAGTTCGCCTTTCTGGATCAGGCCTTCAATAATGTCTTTGAACACATAGCAATCCTCAATAGGATGCCCCAACATTTGGTGATAAGGACAGAAGCGTGGATCGTCTTTCCTTGTGGAATTGCCCGATTTCTTCGGCTCTGGAAGCACCACTTTACCACATTCATGGGCCAACTCAAAAAGAGCCCTAGTCTAATCCTTCGGAAAGGAATATAGTTTCATCATTTTGCCCCTTAATGAGGACCCTTGTTTTGCTAGCTCGGCGGAAGAAAGGCTAGCTGCCTATTTCATTTCCTTCTTATGTCGCTCGAAGGTTTCAAAATTTGAAGTGCCAATTTCTTCTTTCACCAGGTATTTGCCGACTGGTTTATTCTTCTGGCTCGAGGCTATAGAAGCCGGACAAAGCATCGCTAGAACAGCTTTGACATCAGTCACGATGCCACTTAACTGTTCAAAGGTCATGAATTCAATGTCAATGACCCATCGCAGAATTTCTATTTTAAAATTTTCTTTACAGATTTGAATAGAGTCCCCGTAGCTTGGCGGAAGTCGACACCTTTCACGGAGATTCCTCCACCTTCTTATGTAATCCATGGCGGACTCATTATCTTTTTGTTTGGTTGCTTGTAGTTTGGCCGTAGTTACTTCTTCTTTGGCCATATTCATTGTTCCCTTTGCCCTTGGCTTGTTTATTATCGCCAGACTCGCTGAGCTCGGGTATAACGTGTTGTGTCCCTATGATTTTGATGATAGCAAACACTATAAGTCATCATCTGTTTGAGTCTGCATATAAATCTGTTTATCTGTTTGAGTCTGCATATAAATCTATTTTTGTTGCATATGTATGTTTCAATGAACATGTGTTGCATATGAATGTTTCAATGAACATCTTATTTGAGTATCATTACATCGAACAGGTTATGTGCATTGGTGCATTTCATAACTGCCATAAGTCAATGAATGTCAGCATTTCATAACCTTGTTTCTATGAATGTCTAGACTTAGACTCATGCATTTCATATCTACTCAGGTTAAGTCTGTACAATGGGTGTTGTCTGCACAGCCAGTGTATCACTCTCTCTGCACTGTCTATACATCCTTAGACAGTCTGCCTGAAGCTTGATTGTTGAAGTCTAGAAGTGGGTCGACCCCCTTCCAGATGGGTCGACCCCCAGATCTCTAAGTCTGTACAGAGTGCCTTGTTCATCTTTGTTCAAAGTCTATACATTGTCTCTTTTACCTACGTTGCTCGAAATAAAGTCTATACACTGCTGGATGATCAAGTCTGCACATTGGTGGCTTTCCCTACGTTCTGGCCAAGTCTACACATCGTTTGCCTGGCTTCTACTTCAAAGTCTATACATTCATTTCTAAGGCAAAGTCTATACATTCGTTTCCTTTCGCAAGTCTATACAGAGTCTGTATCTTCTAAGTCTATACATCCATTGTCTTAATAAAGTCTGTACAGACTTTGCTCGTTCAAGTCTGTACACGGTTCAGTTGTTTTGGCAAGTCTACACATCATGAAGTCTATACATCCGATTGCCTTTGCATTGCTCAAGTCTGTACAGCCCTTTCGTTGGCAAGTCTATACATCCTCCAGTTGTCTTGGCAAGTCCATACATTGAGAGTCTATACATTGTACAGCAGTGCATTCCTTGAAAGCAAGTCAGTACATTGGCGTTGGGCATCCAAGTCTATACATTGATTCACTATTCATGCCTTCACCCAAAGTCTGTACAGCGAGCAGCGTGTCTGTGTCTCAAGCCATTCTCCAAGTATGTACATTGCTTGCATCTTCAAAGTCTATACATCCACAGTTGAACCCTAAGTCTATACATCGCAAAGTCTGCACATTGTGCTTTGAAGCTCACCAAGTCTATACATTGATTCACAGCACACACGTTCAAAGCCTGAAGTCTGTACAGCCTTGGCAAATGCTCCTACGTCTATACATCACAATGTCTGCACATCGCTATGTTCAAGCCTTTCAAGTCTATACACTGGTTCAGGGTCTCCAAGTCTATACATCGGCCTCAAGCCTCACAAGTCTACACATTGTCTTCATGGCATCGGAAGTCTATACAGCCTGCATGCCTCATAACGCCAAGTCTATATATCGTGGCCTTCAAGTCTTCAGAGCCTATACATTCTTCAAGGGCCAAGTGTATACAGTGTCTCGCTCACATCTTCAAGGGTGAAGTCTATACATTGGTTAGGCTTGTTCATGCTAGGCTTGTTCATGCATCGTTCTTCTCAAAGTCTGTACACTGGTGTCTCATGCATTCTAAAGTCCATACACTCCTCCTTGCATAGTCAAGTCTATGCAGACTTAACAAAAGCATTCAAGTCTGTACTCTGGTGCCGTTGTCTGCATGGTCAAGTCTATACAGACTTAGCGAAAGCTTAGCTAGTCTATACTTTGGTCTCTCAGGCATGTAAACACCAAGTCTATACACTCCTTGTTTCATGTCTATACATTCGGTTGTTCCATGCATTCTCATCAAGTCTATACAGAGCTTGCCTCAAAGTCTGGACAGCGCTCGCCTCAATGTCTGTACAGCCTGTGTGTTGAACGAACACAAGTCTGTACATCGTCCAGTGCTTCATGTGAAGTCTGTACAATGTCTCAGTCTTCTACACATGAAGTCTATACATTGCTGTTGCATTCACGCCATGTCCATACACTGCATTTGTGCATTGATCACATCAAGTCTGTACATAGAGTTCTCATGCATGTAAACATCAAGTCTATACACTCCCGTGTTGCATGTCTATACATTCGATTGCTTCATGCATCACACAGAAGTCTGCACATCCCTTTCTGATAAGTCCATACATCATTTGTCAAGCGTGTACATTGAGGTCGCTTGAAGGGCTTCAAGTCTATACACTCTCACGTTGTACATGCTTGCTTATTTGCTGCTTCGAAAGTCTATACACTGCATTATATATGCATATTACAGCATGTGGTAAGAAGTCTGTACACTCGTCTTGCCTCACACGATCAACTCTGTACAACCATCCATGCTTGCCTTGCTTGCTGAATGAAGTCTGAACATTGCCTTAAACTAATACTATCTTCGACTGATTAACTGACAGGATTGTTGGACGAGGTTAATGTGTCTGAGTACGTGACTCGAGGTGGGCACCTGGCACGTGATCCAAGGAGCTGAGATGCTGACACGTGGTAGCATCACTTGGGCAGGAGAAGTGGAAAGCACACGCCCTAAGTTGCTGCTATATATATAGAAGATGTCTTCCTCAGAAGGTGACTGAAAAGAAAAGAAGAGGGCTGATCGAGACTGTGAGTGATAGAAGAAGAAAACAGAAGCAGAAAGAGTAGCATAAAGAAAGAAGAGAGCTCGAGAAGGAAAGAGGAAGAGAGATCGTACTGTGAGATTGTGAGAGAATAGAAGAAGAAAAAGAAAGAGAAAGAGAGATGGAGAGCTCGTGAAGAAGAAGAGAAGTCTTGCTGTCTTCACTGGACTTTGGATCAGATCCAACCCAGTTTGCTCCTGCGAGAGCTTTTGTGCATTTCATTTTTCCAGCTTTCTGTTACTGCGTTTTTGTTTTTCCTTTTGACTATTCACTAGTTGTTCTTCCGATCCTCTAGTGTGAGGTCGGGTTCCCTCCGGTTTGGAGGAAGAGAGACTTGCGTCTCTGGTTGCCTTTGACTGGTTGTCATTGGTTGTTTCCCTCCGGTTGGGAGGAAGGGAGGTCCGAGACCTCTAGGTTGCAAGTGACTGGGAGTCACTTGTGGGTTCCCTCCGGTTTGGAGGAAGGGAGGATTGGTCCTCCGGTTCTGGTCTTGTGGGTTGCAAGTCTAGGTATTCCCTCCTGGTCCGGAGGAAGAGAGACTGTGTGTCTCTGGTTTCCAAGTGGCTAGGAGTCACTTGGGGTGTCCCTCCGGTTGGGAGGAAGAGGGGAGGTTGTTCCCCTAGTCAAGCTATGTGGCAGCAACTTGTTTGCAGACTGAGTCTGCTTTCTAGCTGATTGCTAGTGGAAGCCTCACTCCGGTTGGGAGTGAGGGGTGGACGTAGGTCTGTGGACCGAACCACCTAAAAAATCCCTTGTGCAGTGGTTTGTTTGATTGCTTGCTTCCGCTAGATGCATGCTAGGACCGTGATCTGATTGATTATTCATGTTCTAGAGTTTAATTGGGTTTGCATCTTTTATGTTTGAGCAATTGTCCACTGATCTTGTGCTAATCATTTCATACGAATTTTAAATTGGTCAAAACTCTTTAAAAGATCCATTCACCCCCCCTCTGGATCTGTGTTTATCTATCGCACCTAACTATCAATTGGTATCAGAGCAGGTTCTCTATCTGATCAGATCCAACGATCTGCAGAGGATCCTGTTGTCTTTGGTGCATTTCTGAATTTACTCTCTGCTGCAGTAATCTACTTGCCGATTTAATCTATGGGGTCTCCACCGGTTTTCAATGGCTCTAATTTTAACTCATGGGTTAGCAGACTACATAACTATGTGAAATTGATGGATCCGGATCTGTGGAAGCTAATTTCACAAGGTCCTCATAGATTACCAAGGAAAGAGTCCAAATGGACTGACAGTCACAAATCAAAACATGGAGAGAATCAGAGAGTTTTGAACCTAATGAAAGAAGCTACTGACAAGGCTCTACACTCTAGTTTTTATGACTGCAGGTCCGCTAAGGACATTCTGGATAAGCTGAGGCTAGCACACAGAAGAAATGAGGACAGCTGCATGATGGCTGACAAGAGCAACCAAGGCAGTGATCAAGATGAATCAGAAGAAAATAAAGAAAAAGATGAAGATGAGGTATCTTCTAAATTTGAAAATTATGATATTGATGATTGGATTAGAGCGTACAGTGATTTGGTTGATTCTTACAAAAAATAGAGAAAACGATATAAATCTCTGAAAAAGAAGTTGAAAAATCATGAGGATGCTAAATCTCGAGGTGAAACCCCTGAAATTCTGAAAATTGAAAATGACATATTTAGAAGACAGTTAACAGATTTTGATTCTATTAGTTCAGATTTAGATCATTTGAAATCTGAAAAATAAACTCTTATGAAACAAATTGATTTACACAAAAGGAGAATAAAAAGCTTGTTTGCGAAATTGCTGAACTAAATGAGAGGCATAGTTTAACTGATGATGATCAGGCTCGTAACAATGAAGTTGTTCAAAATGAAGAACTGGTGAGAAATTTAGAGTGTGTCAACTCTGAATTAAAAAACATGAAATCTGAAAATAAAACACTCAAAAATCAGCTCAAAGAATCTAAACACAAATCAATAAATCTTGAAAAAGAAAATAGATTGATTTCTGAAAAATTAGAGGCTGATAGAGTAACAAATTCAGAGATTCAGAAAAATCTTGACAAACTTCAATCTAAAAAACAACAACAAAAGTTTTATGAATGTTAGTTTTCTTCAGATGAATGGGTGCTTGATGATGAACTCCTAGAACAGAACAATAAGTTGAAAGAGGAAATCAACAAACTGAAACATCTAAACACCCAGCTGACAGATAGGCTAATGACAATGGAAAAAGGAAAGTGTGTGAGCGTGGATAATTCTGATAGGTTGGTGAATGCTGAACAAGAAATTGAGAGTCTAAAAACCATCAGCCTAATGTTGAGTGGAAATGTCAATTGCTGTGAAGAGAAGATAGCTAATTATGAGCTCACTATCACATCCCTTCAACAAGAAATTGATGATCTTAACAAGTCCCTATCTGAAGCTGACAATGAAATAAAATTAAAACAGGAAGTTGAAAAACTCAAAAGTCTGAATGATGCCTTGCATCAACAAGTCATTTCCTGTGAAACAGATCTGTCCAAATATGAAGCTAATATTTGTGGCTTAAATTCTGAAATTCAAGATTTGAAAAACTCCTTGTCAAAATTTGTCAAAGGAAAGGACAATCTGAATAAGCTTCTTGGAAATAATGTTAGCTTTCAGAGAGAGGGATTGGGTTACAGTCCGACAAACAAAAGGAGTAATGGGAATAAAACTTCTACTGTGTTTGTCAAAGCTTCTAATCAGAACAAAACCTCTGCTCCTTCTGTTTTTCAATTCACTGCTCAAAAGTCCACTGTCAATTCCAAACCTACAGAACAAATTCAAAAACTGAAAAAGAATATAAATTCATTGAAAAAGGACAAATATGTCTCTGTTAGTATAAAGAAGGCTGCACACAATTCACATGATCTCTCACACACTCATATTAAAAAGGGGTCATGTTATTATTGTGGGAAAGGAGGTCACATAATGGAAGATTGCAGATTAATGTTAAAGGATGAGCATGCTAGTGGAACATTACATTCTAGAAAATTTTCTGATAGAAACCATGCTACTAGGAAGCCTGATGCTTCATGTTATTATTGTGGTAAGTATGGTCATCTCATGAATGCATGCTTTATCATGAAAGAAGACAATAAACTGCATGCCAGGTCTTCCATGAATATTCATGGTCCTTATGGAACTAAACACAAGACTAGTCAGCACATTGTGTGCTCTAACTGCAATAAGCCTGGACACAAGGTTGCTGAGTGTTGGTTTGGATCCACTTGGGGTAAAAATGACTTTCATAGAAGAAATTCTTCTGCTTGCTCTCACTGTGGGAAAAATAGCCATACAGTCAAGGACTGTTGGCATGTTCAGAAGAAGTTTGTTAACCCCTATGCTGTCAAATTCCCTGCAAAATCATTTGTAAGATTTTCATGCTATAACTGTGGGAAGCAAGGTCACAAATCTTCTTAATGTTGGCTGGTTAGGAATAAGAACCAAACTGTTCATGCATATAACAGAAAATCTTATGATCATGTTTATAAACCTCATTCTGCTGTTGCTATGCATCATAAAAACCAGAAACCAGTCACTTCATGTAGATATTGTGGGAAGTTTGGTCACTCTATGGACAATTGCTATCTGATGGATCATGGTGACCATGTTGCTATGAATTTGCTTAGAACACCTGTCAGGGCTAACGCAGGACCCAAAGCTGCTTGGGTCCCTTCAAGATCAAGATGGTCAAATACTTTGCAGGTGTGCCTTGGACTGAGGAATAAAGAGGGGTAAATTAAACCAAGGCACCCAAGATGATAAAGCCCCATTCAGGTAAATTCTGAAAAATCTGTATTCTGAATTTGTGTGATCTGAATGCACTGCATATCATGATAATTCTTTTGTGCATTGTCTAACTGAATCTAATTGAAAAATCTGAAATGCTCATGGAAATGATTGTAGTTTATCTCTAAATGAGCATATATTTTAAAATCATGTTTCAGTGCTTTAATTGCATATCATGCACTTTGTAAGGGGGAGTTTGACTGATGTTTCCATAATCATGATAATCTCATTTGCTAAATTTTTCCAGGAGATCCTTTAAACATGCATACATGTAGTTAGTTGCATTGCATCTCCTTGCATTGAAAAATCTAAAAAGAAATGACTCATTGCATCTAGATAGGGGGAGCATTCCTGTTTCATCTCTTCACCTCTTGAACTCCTTCTGTCTAGCAATCTGATCCATTCTTGGGAAATGAGTAGTTCACTTGAATTCCCTGTTGTCTACACTTATGTAGCTGTTCTGTCTATACTCCAGACTCAGCTAGTGTCTTCTAAACTGAACTGTTCTAATGTTAAATCCTTATCTCATCATAATTGCTAAAAATGCTTTGTTGACTCCACTGATTTGCTAAAATATCATTGATTCATCTGAATGAGGAAAGTTTTTAGTCAGTGCACCCTAGACATAAATCAGACACATTCTGAAAAGAATAATCTTCTATTATACTGGCTTAAGAATGTTTTGATAAATCAAATTGATTTAAGTCTAATGTATTTCTTAAGTTTTGATGTAAAGGACTTGAAAATATCTGATTCATTCTGCTTAATAAATCTTAACCAGTTGTCTCATGAACTTCATGCAAAACCTTCTGAAATCTGAAATTTTAAACGACATGGCTTTCTTTGGTTAAGATACATATAGAAAGTATTGTTCTTAAACATTTCAGTGTACTGAGCATTGTTTGAAAAATCTGAAAACACTTAAAAATTTAAAGCAAGAGCAATGACTGTGGTCACAGAGAAACTGGGTTCTCTATCAAAGAAATGGATTAAGCCCATGTCATGAAGTGCCATAGTTAACTCTCCTTTCAAAATGTTTGAAAATCTGGCAGAGCAATGGCATGGTTGTGTTGAGTAACTGGGGATTCTGGCCTCTGATCAAGGTGTCTCCTCATGCAAAAAGATACTCCATTGCTAACTCTGTTCTCCTTCAGAGGCAATGTGGTTGTCACACTGAGTAACTGGGTCACTTCACCTAAGAAGTGTTGTGCCTCATGTAAAAAGGTGTTGACTGAACCAAACTTGCTCAGGAAAAATGAGTGTTGTTCAATAGAAAATTCTGAAAATCTAAAGACAAGTTCAGTCTCATTTATTTCTGTTTAATCTCAATAGTATCTTGTGTAACTTCCATAGGAGTCATTGAATTTAAATGAGTAAGATGGAAGGAGGTTCAACATGAATAACAAATGAGTTGATGGTTCATCTTTATTAAAAGATGTGTCAGATATGAGTAATGAATTTTCCTGATAAACCTTAAATACATCACTCTTAAATCATGATGGTAAGTTTAAACTCATTCATAATCTATTATAATTGAAGAATTTGAAATTCGTCTTCAAAGATTTATGAATTTGGTGTGCTAATGAAAATCTGTCTTCCTCAATTCATTCATTGTGCTTACAGATTGTGGTAACTCTTGTATACCCATGTGCTTTGCTGATAGATGCTCATCACTTCTTTCACTCCATCTAATCAGGGGGAGCTTCCATGTCACGCTGAGTGTCTTTCATAAAGGGGGAGATCTAGTCAGCATTTTTGAGTGTCCCTACGCTTTTGTTGATTTTCTCCCTTCATCTCAATTAGTTTCAACCTTCAAAACATTTCTAATCATTATTCTATTTAGGGGGAGCTAATTGTCATTAAAGGGGGAGCTTTTAATTCACTCATCTTATGCAGTCTTATTCTTCCCTCTTCAATTAATGTCTTTTTGCTGAAGTCAAAGGGGGAGAAATATTTGATCTAATCATACTGACTCATAGTGTTGCCATCATCAAAAAGGGGGAGATTGTTGTGTCCCTGTGATTTTGATGATATCAAACACTATAAGTCATCAACTGTTTGAGTCTGCATATAAATCTGTTTATCTGTTTGAGTCTGCATATAAATCTGTTTTTGTTGCATATGTATGTTTCAATGAACATGTGTTGCATATGAATGTTTCAATGAACATCTTATTTGAGTATCATTACATCGAACAGGCTTTGTGCATTGGTGCATTTCATAACTGCCATAAGTCAATGAATGTCAGCATTTCATAACCTTGTTTCTATGAATGTCTAGACTTAGACTCATGTATTTCATATCTACTCAGGTTAAGTCTGTACAATGGGTGTTGTCTGCACAGCCAGTGTATCACTCTTTCTGCACAGTCTATACATCCTTAGACAGTCTGCCTGAAGCTTGATTGTTGAAGTCTAGAAGTGGGTCGACCCCCTTCCAGATGGGTCGACCCCCCAGATCTCTAAGTCTGTACAGAGTGCCTTGTTCATCTTTGTTCAAAGTCTATACATTGTCTCTTTTACCTACGTTGCTTGAAACAAAGTCTATACACTGCTGGATGATCAAGTCTAGACATTGGCGGCTTTCCCTACGTTCTGGCCAAGTCTACACATCGTTTGCCTGGCTTCTGCTTCAAAGTCTATACATTCGTTTCTAAGGCAAAGTCTATACATTCGTTTCCTTTCGCAAGTCTATACAGAGTCTGTATCTTCTAAGTCTATACATCCGTTGTCTTAATAAAGTCTGTACATACTTTGCTCGTTCAAGTCTGTACACGGTTCAGTTGTTTTGGCAAGTCTACACATCATGAAGTCTATACATCCAATTGTCTTTGCATTGCTCAAGTCTGTACAGCCCTTTCGTTGGTAAGTCTATACATCCTCCAGTTGTCTTGGCAAGTCCATACATTGAGAGTCTATACATTGTACAGCAGTGTATTCCTTGAAAGCAAGTCAGTACATTGGCGTTGGGCATCCAAGTCTATATATTGATTCACTATTCATGCCTTCACCCAAAGTCTGTACAGCGAGCAGCGTGTCTGTGTCTCAAGCCATTCTCCAAGTCTATACATTGCTTGCATCTTCAAAGTCTATACATCCACAGTTGAACCCTAAGTCTATACATCGCAAAGTCTGCACATTGTGCTTTGAAGCTCACCAAGTCTATACATTGATTCACAGCACACACGTTCAAAGCCTGAAGTCTGTACAGCCTTGGCAAATGCTCCTAAGTCAATACATCACAATGTCTGCACATCGCTGTGTTCAAGCCTTTCAAGTCTATACACTGGTTCAGGGTCTCCAAGTCTATACATCGGCCTCAAACCTCACAAGTCTACACATTGTCTTCATGGCATCGGAAGTCTATACAGCCTGCATGCCTCATAACGCAAAGTCTATACATCGTGGCCTTCAAGTCTTCAGAGCCTGTACATTCTTCAAGGGCCAAGTGTATACAGTGTCTCGCTCACATCTTCAAGGGTGAAGTCTATACATTGGTTAGGCTTGTTCATGCTAGGCTTGTTCATGCATCGTTCTTCTCAAAGTTTGTACACTGGTGTCTCATGCATTCTAAAGTCCATACACTCCTCCTTGCATAGTCAAGTCTATACAGACTTAACGAAAGCATTCAAGTCTGTACTCTGGTGCCGTCGTCTGCATGGTCAAGTCTATACAGACTTAGCGAAAGCTTAGCTAGTCTGTACTTTGGTCTCTCAGGCATGTAAACACCAAGTCTATATACTCCTTGTTTCATGTCTATACATTCAGTTGTTCCATGCATTCTCATCAAGTCTATACAGAGCTTGCCTCAAAGTCTGGACAGCGCTCGCCTCAATGTCTGTACAGCCTGTGTGTTGAACGAACACAAGTCTGTACATCATCCAGTGCTTCATGTGAAGTCTGTACAATGTCTTAGTCTTCTACACATGAAGTCTATACATTGCTGTTGCATTCACGCCATGTCCATACACTACATTTGTGCATTGATCACAGCAAGTCTGTAGATAGAGTTCTCATGCATGTAAACATCAAGTCTATACACTCCCGTGTTGCATGTCTATACATTTGATTGCTTCATGCATCACACAGAAGTCTGCACATCCCTTTCTGATAAGTCCATACATCATTTGTCAAGTGTGCACATTGAGATCGCTTGAAGGGCTTCAAGTCTATACACTCTCACGTTGTACATGCTTGCTTATTTGCTGCTTCGAAGTCTATACACTGCATTATATATGAATATTACAGCATGTGGTAAGAAGTCTGTACACTCGTCTTGCCTCACACGATCAACTCTGTACAGCCATCCATGCTTGCCTTGCTTGCTGAATGAAGTCTGAACGATGCCTTAAACTAATACTGTCTTCGACTGATTAACTGACAGGATTGTTGGATGAGGTTAATGTGTCTGAGCACGTAACTCGAGGTGGGCACCTGGCACGTGATCCAAGGAGCTGAGATGCTGACACGTGGTAGCATCACTTGGGCGGGAGAAGTGGAAAGCACACGCCCGAAGCTGCTGCTATATATATAGAAGATGTCTTCCTCAGAAGGTGACTGAAAAGAAAAGAAGAGGGCTGATCGAGACTGTGAGTGATAGAAGAAGAAAACAGAAGCAGAAAGAGTAGCAGAAAAAAAGAAGAGAGCTCGAGAAGGAAAGAGGAAGAGAGATCGTACTGTGAGATTGTGAGAGAACAGAAGAAGAAAAAGAAAGAGAAAGAGAGATGGAGAGCTCGTGAAGAAGAAGAGAAGTCTTGCTGTCTTCACTGGACCTTGGATTAGATCCAACCCAGTTTGCTCCTGCGAGAGCTTTTGTGCATTTCATTTTTCCAGCTTTCTGTTGCTGCGTTTTTGTTTTTCCTTTTGACTATTCACTAGTTGTTCTTCCGATCCTCTAGTGTGAGGTCGGGTTCCCTCCGGTTTGGAGGAAGAGAGACTTGCGTCTCTGGTTGCCTTTGACTGGGTGTCATTGGTTGTTTCCCTCCGGCTGGGAGGAAGGGAGGTCCGAGACCTCTAGGTTGCAAGTGACTGGGAGTCACTTGTGGGTTCCCTCCGGTTTGGAGGAAGGGAGGATTGGTCCTCCGGTTCTGGTCTTGTGGGTTGCAAGTCCAGGTATTCCCTCCTGGTCCGGAGGAAGAGAGACTGTGTGTCTCTGGTTTCCAAGTGGCTGGGAGTCACTTGGGGTGTCCCTCCGGTTGGGAGGAAGAGGGGAGGTTGTTCCCCTGGTCAAGCTGTGTGGCAGCAACTTGTTTGCAGACTGAGTCTGCTTTCTAGCTGATTGCTAGTGGAAGCCTCACTCCGGTTGGGAGTGAGGGGTGGACGTAGGTCTGTGGACCGAACCACCTAAAAAATCCCTTGTACAGTGGTTTGTTTGATTGCTTGCTTCCGCTAGATGCATGCTAGGACCGTGATCTGATTGATTATTCATGTTCTAGAGTTTAATTGGGTTTGCATCTTTTATGTTTGAGCAATTGTCCACTGATCTTGTGCTAATCATTTCATACGAATTTTAAATTGGCCAAAACTCTTTAAAAGATCCATTCACCCCCTCTCTGGATCTGTGTTTATCTATCGCACCTAACTATCATAACGCAGTTGGCTGCATATGCGGCCCCATTGGCACCATCATCTGAGACGCTTTGATTGCCCCCTGACATGCCTGGGGGACTGGATATTGGAGTGGCTGAGGGGGAATGCCCCCTATATATTTAGGCATTAGTCGGAGCATGGCTGGCCATGTTGAGGCTTCAGGTGAGCTAGTATCAACTTGTTCCGCTTCATGTTGATGTCTTACCGATTGAGGCGCTGGTGGACTTACATTCATTTCATCTAGCTGCCTCTGCATCATTTCAATCTCTTGATGTTTTTGGTGTAGTAGCGCCACCAAGGCGAAGTCTTGTAAGAAGGGGCCGGGAGTGCTACTGCCTTCCGCCTCTGGTTTGTATGAGATGAATTGCATCCTGCCATCATTGCTGACTATAGGTAGAATATATCAAGATGAACTCCTTGTGTTTTATTCCTCCGAGCGTAGGAGGAGTATGGTGTTGAACCTCCTTATTAGCTGACGGGCGTTGGTTTGACATTATCTCGGACTCAGTAGATGAGTGGGAGGAGGAAGCTTCTGCCTGAATTATTCCCTTCGGCATGAAGCAGATTTCTTCATCTTCCTCATCAGCGGTTTGCACCCCCGCCAGACGAGGCTGACAATGTGTTGCAGGAGAGAGCCATATATCTCCTCTCAGCCTTTGTGTGCTTCTTTTTATTCCCCTCTACAGTTGATATCTGCCCCCATAGTGGGTTGCTTGGTGCATTGAACACCCTCTCCTTTCCTTTAATTCTTTTTGTTAGCCGGTGGGGCTCATTGTATCCTTGAGGGGCATGCTTCTCGAGCTGCATAGGTTGGCTCTTGGACTGCTCATGCTTGTCTAACCCATTTATAATGATTTGCATCCACTCCACGGCTGGGCTGGTTTCTTCATGCATCTCCAGAGCCAGGCGAGGTGTCGGTCTTGTTCTCTTTCTTATCGGCGCTGCTCGCCAATTTCCTTGTTTTTCTTTGGGTGCTGGGACAAAGCCTTCATTGATACATCGGTTGCAAGCCTCTGGCACTTCTTCAGGCAGCTGTTGACATATAGATTCATGTTGATTGATGCCCCTAGAGTAGGCAATTCATGCGGGCGTGGAGAATTGACTTTGCGCTCCCCCATATGTAGTTCCCCTCTTTTTATTAGGCCCTGGGCGATGTCCATGAATATTTGACAATCCTCAATGGGGTGCCCGAGGATTCTATGGTAGAGGCAGAAGCAAGGATCATCTCTTCGCCTGAGATCATCAGGCCTCTTTGGCTTCAGAAGAGTAATCTTGCTATACTTGATAGCCCATTCGAACAATGCTCGAGTCCTATCCCTGGGGAAAGCATAGAGCTTCTTTTCTTTATTCTATCGGAGAGGCCTTTCTCAACATTCAACAGGTTCATTTGGGGGAGGATTGTACACCCACTTGTGTCTTTTCACCCTGAAGCTAACAGCATGGACGACTTTCAGCATCGGCCGCTTATTAACCTGCCTGGTTTGATGACTTGAGTTGGCAGGAAGTGAGGGGTATCTCTCAAAGAAGTCTTCTACTTCTGTGGCGACATCCATTAATCGGTCAAAAGATTGGATTTCTACTCCGATTATCTTTTCTAAGATCTCTTTCTTCAGATTTAGTTTGCACATCTATATTGCATCTTCTGGATGCAGAGGATGCCAGCACCTCATGCTGAGATCCCTCCATCTGTTAATATATTCTACAACCGGCTCATCATCTTTCTGTTTGGTTGCCAATAGTTCGGCCACAGTTACCTCTGCCTCGGAAACGTGAAATCTTACATTAAATAAATGCTGCATATCTAGCCAATCTTTAATAGATCCAGCCGGCAGGGTAGAATACCATTCAAAGGCAGGTCTTGTCAAAGAAGACCCGAAAAACTTCAGCAGGTACGACTCGTCCGTCGCCAAGTTGCCCATGACTGTTATATAGTATGCAATGTGTTCTTTCGGGGAGCCCTGCCCGTTGAATTTGTCAAATTTAGGGGGCTTGTTAATGCTAGGTGGCAGTCTCTTGGCAGCATGATAGGCTGGGTATGGCACTTCATATATGTCAGAGGGGGCGTAGTGCAGCACCCCGATGTATTACTAAATAAAATAAAAGGGGATTATAAAGAAAATTCTTGAAAAATACAATAGGTCAATCTTTAACCAATTTATAAAAATCTAGAAAAATTATAATCGTATAGAGGATAGAAAACTCAGATAAATTGTCTTCTACGACCAACCCAAAATAAAATCCTAAGTGAGCCGAATTAGAAGTTTAAGGCCCAAATCAACACTTAATCTAACCGGATCTTAAATCACCAAATTATGGACCAATTCTCGATCATTTAAGCCCAAATCAGACCCGAATGAACGGCCTAGATGAGTAGATCGTTTCCCCTCTCGATCCCCCTCCAAACCCTAATCCAAAAAATCAAATTTTTAGCCAAGGCGGCGGCGTGACCGGGTCAAGGCGCGAATCTCACGCGACCGACTTGGAGGACCCTATCCCCTCTAATAGACGCCTCTAGAGACCCATTGATCCTATAAAACTAAACTCTAATCGACCTAGAAGCGATTGGATGCTGCGGCGGCCGACGAGGTTCGTGGACGAGGGCAAATTCTGGTGATCTTCGGAGAAGATTCCCTAGGGCAACCGGTGATCTTCGTCCCCTTCTTCCTTCCTCTAAGGTAGGTTCTAGCAGACCAAACCCTAAGTATCAATTATGGCTAGATTCGTCTCTCAGTCCTCTTTCTAATGATCTAAAAAGCCCTAAAATTGATGTATTATCCTGCGAGAATTTTAAGTTTTAGTGGAAGCATGTCAGATTTAGGGTTTTACTTCTTTAACCTAGATTAAAGTAGGGATTTGCATGCATTAACATTAAATTGATCATGCCATGATATGCATCTTCTTATTCTCGTTCCATTGCTAGCTTATTGCCTAATTTTCATACTCTGTGTGGTGAATATTGCTCGTTGTTTTCCAACCCTAGCCGACCTCGCCGGAGTCGGGCATGGCGACCTCAGCGCGGTCCAACAGGAACCACTCTTCCTAGAACGGCCCCTCGATAGACCGTTTCGTATATAGGGACGGCTGGTTTTTGATCGTTCAATGGTTTGTGCTTCGAAATCTTTCATGAACAGAACGGCCAACGCCTGACCGTTCCGTCAGACAGTGGGCATGTCCAGACCGTTCAAGGACCCCCGTGGCCCCTCGATAAACCGCTCAGGCCCTGTTTGACCTTCGGGCCAGGTTGACCTGCACGGCCTATGGACCGACCGCTGAGGCTCGTTGAGCGGATCCAGACGGACTGTTCTGCCACGCAGAATTGGTTAATATTGTTTTAAGCATACTTAGTTCTTTTTAATTGAGATCGATAAGTAGTGTAGCAACCCACAGATGAATTGGTAACAACTGAAAGTATAAATTATGCCCAATCTAGGCACGTTACCTTGATCTTCCTTATCAATGGCATTTCCCTTCTCTTATTGAAATTTGTGAATGCATAACCTTAATCATGTTACTATGAAAAGGAAAATTTTAATAGGAATGTTCTGACAGTCATACCATCCGGTAGAGTTGACTGACCGCCATATATTGTTTTCCGATGATTCTAGCCCTCAACTCTTGTAATGGTTGGAACTTTTCGCCGGATACTCTTTCCGTCGGACTAGGACCTCCATTATGAGACCTCCGTAAGCCCCCACGAGCCAGGGATTCCCACTAGGACGCCGGGCAGGTTGTACCTCAAGTCCTGCACCTAATTGACTCGATCAAATCGCATTAATTACCCTGTTCTGAGTCACGGACCTCATTGGACCGTCTGAGTTTTGCACGGCCGGAATTGGACCGTGTTACTCATGGTGCGGCCCAGCGGAGACCGTGTAACTCTGGCTGTGTGCCAAGCCTTACTGGTCGATTATCCTTGATTGTTCTTTGACCAGGCCATGTTAAGTCGACCTAGAAATCCTCTAGGCCAACCTAAGAACCGTGGGCTGGACCCTGGTTCAGTTCCACCATGTCTATTGTGGCCTAGAAACCCTTTTTGGGTAACCTTCTCTATTCTGCTTGGCCCATTTACTGAACGGCCAAGATTGGTCCGTTTGGTTATTGGAGCAGACTATCGCCCGACCACTCAAGTGTTGTCCAGACCGTGTACTAACTTGGCTTCAGTTGGGTTGTTCTTCGGCTCAGTCATCTTAGCGTGGCCCAGTATACGGTCATTTTATTTGTTAAGCGGCCCAGTTTTGACCGTGTACCTTGTAGCATCTGATTTTTTTTCATGTTTTCTTGTGTGCCTCGGTATTGGGCCATGAAGGGCTCGTGCTAATCAAACCCGGGATTTTCACAGGTGATATCTTGAGAACTCATATCTTTCCTGGCCGAATTCTCAAATGTCTAGACATAACTGGGATCTTGGATCCACCAAATCAATGCCAACGCATTATAAGGGCCCGGTCTGGTCCTAGGAGGAGCGCCCGAAAAGTACT
The DNA here is from genome assembly GCA_022559845.1 of Amorphophallus konjac. Classification (NCBI taxonomy): domain Eukaryota; kingdom Viridiplantae; phylum Streptophyta; class Magnoliopsida; order Alismatales; family Araceae; genus Amorphophallus; species Amorphophallus konjac. The sequence continues at coordinate 350,734,617 of CM040122.1, read as the reverse complement.
AGTGCCCCGGGGAGTTGTAATGACATGGTGAGGCATTGCACCGAGTGCATGACTAGCGTGATGTCTATGACATATTCCTTTACATGATTCCTTCTCTGGAATTAACTACGTGACTTGTTTATTTCATGCTTGATCGGCCAATGCCCTGGTATTCTAGGATCATGTTCTTTTGCTCTCTTTGTTCTCTTATCGCATCGCTATTTCTTTCTTTATTGCATATCATTAATGTAGCTGGTTAATTATTTAAACATTACCTGCTATTACCTATTGAGTGTTCGCTCACCCAATTATTTTCCCTTTTTCAGGTAGCTCAGGTGAGGATTCTCAATCTGATGGGGATGGGCATGAGTGAAGACCATGGAGCGAGCCAGCTAGAGAGCCTCGCAGAGATGTCCTTAGAAAATTTCTAGTCAAGATAGTCATTTTTGTTTCAGAGTCGTATGACAATTGAGTTGTAATTGTTGGGTCGATGGTTATGTAACTATGTTAAGATTGATGGATAGTTTTGAAAGATCTGGGTACCTTATTGACTGGATGTTATGAGACTCGGTATGTAGATTAATTTGATGTTATGATTATGATGGAATTTTCTTGCCTTGGTATCATGTTGAATGTTCTGGTTCTCTAGTCCAAGACATAGCATGTCTGGAAATCAACATATTATTATTAACTCTTTCTACTGACACGTTCCGATATTCCGCGTCGGGGCGTGACAGTTTGGTGGTATCAGAGCCTAGGTTTTCTTATGTTCCTAGGTTCTCTAAGTTCTACAGTTCTAGGTAGTGTCATAGGACCTATAACCCTATTACAAGTCTAAGGATCTAACCCGATGAGATTCGGGTAGAGACTTGGGTCAAGTTAATAATTTACCTCCAGAAAGATTCCTTCCAAACGATTCTAAATTAATCTGTTCTACGCGTAGGGTATTTCAAATGGCAGTGGAATGTGCGCAATGGAGGGATATGCAGCGAACGGTGCAAGGATTGACTCGGGCTCTATATATAGCAAGTGGCCCAGGGAGGAGCGGCTCATCATGGAGCGGGAGATCTTCACCGAAATTTCTTCGGAATGAATCCCCCTCGATTCAGTGGCTCGACGGATCCAGAAGAAGCCGAGCATTGGCTGAAGGAGATGGATCGAATCTTCGAATTGATGCAGTGCAGCGATCAAGAGCGTGTTTTCCTGACGACCTTTCAGTTAGAACGAGATGCGAGAACTTGGTGGGATGCAGTAAAGGCTACTCTTGGAGACAAGCAAGTCACCTGGAAGGAGTTCGAGGAACTCTTCAACAACAAGTATTTTTCTGACAGAGTGCAAGAGAAGAAGGCGGCAGAGTTCGCTGCTTTGAAGTAGAGGAACCTATCTGTTACTGAGTATGAAGCTTAGTTTTCCCGGTTATCTCGTTATGCAACTCATTTAGTGTCTACTGAGAAGATGAAGGCCAAACATTTTCTTAATGGGTTGAAGCTGCATTACATCAACCAGTTGGCCCCAATGGAGATCCAGACTTATGCCGAGATGGTGAGGAAAGCTCAAGTTCTGGAGGATACTCTAGAGATGACGGAGAAGATTCGTGGGAAGAATCCCAAGAAAGAATAGACTACTAGTTCCGAGAACTTTAAACCCAGTAATGGCAAGAAGAGTCCCAATGGTGGCTCCAGTTCATGGAAAGACAAGATGCCAAAAAATGATGAAAAGAAGCCTAGTACAATTGTACCATCCAAGGCCCTTTGCAAGTATTGTGACTGCCCAGGTCACAAGATGGAGGAATGCTGGCGCAAGTTAGGTGCCTGTCTACGTTGTGGAAGTCAGGACCACCATATTCCAGAATGTCCCCTCCTATCAGATCAAGCTACACCAAACAAGCCCTAAGGAAGTAGGAAGCAGCAGGGCAAGCTTCAACCCCTACAAGAAGAAGAGACGGGAACCACCGAGGAGGGTGGACTTGTTGAAGGTACACTTATTGTTCAAGATAAGCCGACATTTGTCCTATTTGGCATTGGAGCAATGCACTCTTTTATTTCTCAGAGTTTTGCTAAGTCTTTAGCTGTGAAACCTGTGTTAATGAATTCTCCCCTAGCGATCTCAACCCCCCATTGGTTCAAAATCAACAATTAAATATTACTACCCTTTTAGTAAGGTTTTGGTTAGTGGGCGGAATCTGCCAGCTGATTTAGCTTGTATGGACATGAAGGATTATGATGTAATCCTAGGAGCAGATTGGTTGGCTAAATATGAGGCCAGTGTCCATTGTAGCACTAGCTATGTGTCTTTTGTTGGGCACCCCGAACTTTCTTTTGTCGGGGTTAGACACTCTAAGTCTATGCCGCTCATTTCGGCCCTTCGAGTTGAGAAGTTACTGAAGAAAGGATGTCAGGCTTTTCTAGCCTTGGTTTCTTTAACCCCTGAGAAGGAGATTGAGATAAAGGACATTCCTGTCGTTCGAGACTTTCTAGATGTCTTCCCTGAGGAATTGCCAGGACTTCCACCTGAGAGAGAGGTAGTCTTTTCTATTGACCTAATTCCTGGTGCGTCCCTTGTTCAAAGGCTCCGTATCGTATGTCTCCTGCGGAGTTGAGAGAATTGAAGCGACAATTGATGGAGTTACTCGAGAAGGGGTTTATTCGTCCAAGTATTTCTCTGTGGGGAGCCCTGGTGTTGTTCGTCCAGAAGAAGGATGGTTCGATGAGATTGTGCATCGATTACCGGCAATTGAACCAGCTTACTGTCAAAAACAAGTATACGCTGCAGAGGATCGATGTGCTATTTGACCAGATAGCAGGAGCTCAATATTTTTCTAAGATTGACCTTCGATCAGGATACCATCAACTGCGAATCAAGGATGAGGATATATTTAAAACGACCTTCCGTAGCAAGTATGGGCATTTTGAATTTGTGGTAATGCCTTTTGGACTGACAAATGCTCCTACAGCTTTTATGCAGTTAATGAACAGTGTGTTCCGGCCCTACCTTGATCAGTGGGTCGTAGTGTTTATTGATGACACCTTGATATACTCTAAGAATGAGGAGGAGCATGCTGAGCACTTGAGGATGGCGTTACAATTATTAAGAGATCATCAGTTGTATGCCAAGTTTAGTAAATATGATTTTTGGCTGCAAGAAGTGTCTTTTCTAGGACACATTATCACCAAGGAAGGTATTTCTGTTGATCCTTCGAAAGTGGAGGCAGTGAAGAACTAGGATAGACCTGCAAATGTAACTGAAGTAAAGAGTTTTCTAGGTTTGGCAGGTTACTATCGGAGGTTTATCAAGGATTTCTCCAAAATTGCAGTTCCTCTGACCAGATTGACCCGTAAGGAAAATCGATTTGAGTGGTCAGAGGGTTGTGAACAGAGTTTCCAGACCTTGAAGGAGTGTTTAACCACTGCCCCTGTTTTAGCCTTACCTTCTAGAGAAGGAGGTTTTGTTGTTTACACTGATGCTTCAGGTATTGGCCTAGGCTGTGTGCTTATGCAGCATGGGAAGGTGATAGCTTATTCCTCTAGGCAGTTAAGGAAGCACGAAAAGAATTATCCTGTCCATGATTTCGAGCTAGCAACAGTAGTTTTTACCTTTAAGATTTGGAGGCACTACTTGTATGGAGAAACATTCACGGTGTTTTCAGATCATAAGAACTTGAAGTACTTGTTTTCCCAAAAGGAACTCAATATGAGGCAGAGGAGATGGCTGGAGTATTTGAAAGATTTCAATTTTTCTATAGAGTATCACCCTGGAAAAGGTAATGTGGTGGCAGATACTTTAAGCCGCAAGCCAATAGCAAAATTATCAAGTCTCATGTTACAAGAATGGAGATTGCTGGAGAAATTGGCTAGTTTAGATCTCAGCGTTGGCGAGGATCGGGTTTTGGTTGCACAGATTCAGCTTCATCCAGAGTTATTGATGGAAATCCAGTCCTTACAAGTGAATGATCCAATGTTGGTAGAGATCAAGAAAAACCTGAGTAATAGACCAAATTTTATGTTAGCCGATGATGGCAGACTATTATTTCAAGGAAGGACCTGTGTACCTGATGTAGCCGAAGTAAAAAGTAAGATCTTAGAGGAAGCCCATAGGTCAAGGTATACTATTCATCCTAGAGGTACTAAGATGTACCGAGACTTGAAAAGATCCTTTTGGTGGGCGAACATGAAAAAGGAAGTCGCAGAATTTGTAAGTAGATGCTTGGTATGTCAGCAAGTCAAGGTTGAGCATTTCAGACCTACTAGGAAGTTAAAACCACTTGATATACCCCAATGGAAATGGGAGAGCATTGGTATGGATTTTATCATGGGTGGCAGTGCATTTGATACAATATGGGTTATTGTTGATAGATTGACTAAGTCTGCTCATTTCTTGTCCATTAAGTCCAAATGGACAGTTGATGTTTTGGCTGCTCTATATATGAAGGAAATTGTAAGACTGCATGGAATACCCGTTAGTATTGGGTCCGATAGAGACCCCAGGTTCACTTCACACTTTTGGATAGGATTACAAGAATCTTTGGGAACCCGTCTGAATTTTAGCATTACCTTTCACCCTCAGATAGACGGACAGACTGAAAAAACCAATCAGATTGTGGAAGATATGTTAAGAGCTTGTGTGATTGATTTTGGAGGCAGTTGGTACGAGCACTTAGCTTTGATCGAGTTCGCCTACAATAACAGTTACCAATCCAGTATTCAGATGGCTCCGTTTGAAGCTCTCTATGGAAGAAGCTGTAGATCCCCATTATGTTGGAATGAGGTAGGCGAGAAACAATGGTTGGGACCATATCTCATTTCAGAATCATCTAAGAACATCCATATTATCAGAGATCGTCTGCAAGTGGCACAATCAAGGCAGAAAAGTTATGCGGATTATAGAAGGAGAGCTTTGGAATTTCAAGTCGGGGAGCATGTGTTCTTGAAAGTTTCACCAACAAGAGGAATCCAAAGGTTTGGTATTCGTGGCAAGTTAAGTCCAAGATATGTTGGTTCATTTGAGATTCTGGAAAGAGTTGGGGAAGTTGCATACCATTTAGCTTTACCACCTCAATTGTCTGGAGTACACAATGTCTTCCGCGTATCTATGTTACGGAAATATGTTTATGACCCCACTCATATCATTCAGCATGTGGATTTGAAATTGAAGGAAGATTTGACTTATGAAGAAAGACCCATCAAGATTTTGGACCATAAGCAGCAGCAACTCAGAAATCGATCTATACTTATGGTCAATGTTCAGTGGAGTAGGCGTGGAACGGAAGAAGCTACTTAGGAATCTGAGGACGTTATTCGGAAGCAATACCCTGATTTATTCTAAGGTTAGTTATCTTACTCCTCATTCCGATACGTGTAGTGAATTTGGAGGATCAAATTTCTTAAAGTGGGGGAGGGTGTAGCACCCTGATGTATTATTAAATAAAATAAAAGGGGATTATAAAGAAAATTTTTGAAAAATACAATAGGTCAAATTTCAACCAATTTATAAAAATACAGAAAAATTATAATCGTATAAGGGATAGAAAACTCAGATAATTTATCTTCTACGACCAACCCAAAATAAAATCCTAAGTGAGCCGAATTAGAAGTTTAAGGCCCAAATCAACACTTAATATAACCGGATCTTAAATCGCCAAATTAGGGCTCAATTCTCGATCATTTAAGCCCAAACTGGACCCGAATGAATGGCCCATATGAGTAGATCATTTCCCCTCTTGATCCCCCTCGAAACCCTAATCCAAAAATTTGAAATTTTAGCCAAGGCAGTGGCGTGACCGGGTCAAGGCGCGAATCTCGCGCAACCGACTTGGAGGACTCTATCCCCTTTAATAGACGTCTCTAGAGACCCATTGATCCTATAAAACTAAACTCTAATCGACCTAGAAGCGATTGGATGCTGTGGCGGCCAACGACATTCGTGGACGAGGGCGAATTCCGGTGATCTTCAGAGAAGATTCCTTAGCACGATCGATGATCTTCGTCCCCTTCTTCCTTCCTTTAAGGTAGGTTCTAGCAGACCAAACCCTATATATCAATTATGGCTAGATTCATCTCTCAGTCCTCTTTCTAATGATCTAAAAAGCCCTAAAATCGATGTAGTATCCTGTGAGAATTTTAAGTTTTAGTGGAAGCATGTCAGATTTAGGGTTTTCCTTCTTTAACCTAGATTAAAGTAGGGATTTGCAGGCATTAACATTAAATTGATCATGCCATGATATGCATCTTCTTATTCTCGTTCCATTGCTAGCTTATTGCCTAATTTTCATACTTTGTGTGGTGAATATTGCTCGTTGTTTTCCAACCCTAGCTGAGCTCGCCGGAGTCGGGCATGGCGACCTTAGCGTGGTCCAACAGGAACCGCTCTTCCTAGAACGGCCCCTCGATAGACCGTTTCGTATATAGGGACGGCTAGTTTTTGACCGTTCAATGGTTTGTGCTTCGAAATCTTTCATGAACAGAACGGCCAACGCCTGACCGTTCCGTCAGACGGCGGGCATGTCCAAACCGTTCAAGGACCCTTGCGGCCCCTCAATAAACCGCTCAGGCCCTATCTGACCTTCGGGCCAGGATGACCTGCACGGCCTATCGACCGACCGTTGAGGCTCGTTGACCGGATCCAGATGGACCTTTCTGTTACGTAGAATTCGTTAATATTGTTTTAAGCATGCTTAGTTCTTGTTAATTGAGACCGGTAAGTAGGGTAGCAACCCACAGATGAATTGGTAACAACTGAAAGTATAAATTATGCCCAATCTAGGCATGTTACCTTGATCTTCCTTATCAATGGCATTTCCCTCGCTCTTATTGAAATTTGTGAATGCATAACCTTAATCATGTTACCATGAAAAGGAAAATTTTAATAGGAATGTTCTGATAGTCATACCACTCCGGTGGAGTTGACTGACCACCATATATTGTTTTCCGATGATTCTAGCCCTCAACTCTTGTAATGGTTGGAACTCTCCACTGGATACTCCTTCCGTCGGACTAGGACCTACATTATGAGACCTCCGTAAGCTCCCGCGAGCCTGGGATTCCCACTAGGACGTCAAACAGGTTGTACCTCAAGTCCTGCACCTAATTGACTCGATCAAATCGCATGAATTGCCATGTTATGAGTCACAGACCTCATTGGATCGTCTGAGTTTTACACGGTCGGAATCGGACCGTGTTACTCGTGGCGCGGCCCAGCGGAGACCGTGTAACTCTGGCTGTGTGCCAAGCCTTGCTGGTCGATTATCCTTGATTGTTCTTTGACCATGTCATGTTAAGTCGACCCAAAAAGCATCTAGGCCAACCTAAGAACCGTGGGCTGGACCCTGGTTCAGTTCCACCATGTCTATTATGGCCTAGGAACCCTTTTTGGGTAACCTTCCCTATTCTGCTTGGCCCATTTACTGAACGGCCAAGATTGGTCCGTTTGGTTATTGGAGCGGACTATCGCCCGACCGCTCAAGTGTTGCGTGGCCCAATCCAGACCGTGTACCCACTTTGCTTCATCTGGGTTGTTCTTCGGCTCAGTCATCTTAGCGCAGCCCAGTATAAGGCCATTTTATGTGTTAAGCAGCCCAGTTTTGATCGCGTACCTTCTAGCATCTGATTTTTTTTTCATGTTTTCTTGTGTGCCTCGGTATTGGGCCATGAAGAGCTGGTGCTAATCAAACCCGGGATTTTCCCAGGTGATATCTTGAGAACTCATATCTTTCCTGGCCGAATTCTCAAATGTCTAGACATAACTGGGATCTTGGATCCACTAAATCAATGCCAACGCATCATAAGGGCCCGGTCTGGTCCTGGGAGGAGCGCTCGAAAAGTACTAGTGTCCTGGGGAGTTGTAATGACATGGTGAGGCATTGCACCGAGTGCATGACTAGCGTGATGTCTATGACATATTCCTTTACATGATTCCTTCTCTGGAATTAACTACGTGACTTGTTTATTTCATGCTTGATCAGCCAGTGCCCTGGTATTCTAGGATCATGTTCTTTTGCTCTCTTTGTTCTCTAATCGCATCGCTATTTTTTTCTTTATTGAATAGCATTAATGTAACTAGTTAATTATTTAAACATTGCCTGCTATTACCTACTGAGCATTTGCTCACCCAATTGTTTCCCCTTTTTTAGGTAGCTCGGGTGAGGATTCTCAATCTGATGGGGATGGGCATGAGTGAAGACCATGCAGCGAGCTAGCTAGAGAGCCACGCAGAGATGTCCTTAGAAAATTCCTAGTCAAGATAGTCATTTTTTTTCCAGAGTTGTATGACAATTGAGTTGTAATTGTTGGGTCGATGGTTATGTAACTATGTTATGATTGATGGATAGTTTTGAAAGATTTGGGTACCTTATTGACTGGATGTTATGAGACTCGGTATGTTGATTAATTTGATGTTATGATTATGATGGAATTTTCTTGCCTTAGTATCATGTTGAATGTTCTGGTTCTCTAGTCTAAGACACAGCATGTCTGGAAATCAACATATTATTATTAACTCTTTCTACTGTCACGTTCCGATATTCCGTGTCGGGGCGTGACACGTAGTCATCACTTCTCCTTGCCAGCCTTGCTTCGATCAATTGTTCCACCATCAGCTTGTTCACCATAACTAGCTCTGCTGGTTGAGGGTAGAGGTAGGTGGGCTGCATCTGTTGTGAGGCCGGAGCCGCAACATGAGGTGGCAGAGGCTCTGATAGGGGAGCCTGCTGCTGCATTTAAGGAGGCATTAGCTGTGCCGGGTGAAGCCACTGGGAACAATGCTGGGGAGTAGCCCAGTTCTGATCAGCAGCTTGTAAAACAACTGGTGAAGAAGCACCCGCGGGGTTGGAACCTTCCCGTGACGGCTCGGCTCGTGCCCCCGATTGCTCAGGTGCCATAACATGCTCAGTCTTTTCATTTAATTATTTCTTCAGCAGTTCTACCTCCTACTGGTACCTTTACAAGGCTATTAGAACAGCGGGGTCCATAGATGTTTCATTATTGGTGCCTTCGAGTGTGCTACTGGAGGCACACTTAGATGGAGGAGACGGGACTACTCCTTCTTGTCCAGACGCCACTGTCCCGGCAATGACGGTTGTAATGTCTTCATCAGTAATCTTATTACTCTTGGCGACTTACAGTAGCTCGATGGCGACTTTGCCCTGTCTTATCTTTGGGTCTTTCCTTCCAGCGATCTCAGCCGGCTCCTCTTGTTCATTCAACATTGCACCATGTTCGCTCATTACCCCTATCATATTACAGGTGAGGATTTGCATTCTTCTATTGTACTTTCTGACTCCCATTCAGGCCTGATAGGAGAAACTGACTCTTTATATATGGACATTCCTTTCATCTTTTCATTTTGTGGAGGCCTTTCAAGGCTTCTAGCTTCGGCTCGCCTCCCCTCTTCATTTACCTCCACCGGTGACATCTTGCTTTTTTCTTCTTCTTCGACTTTGACAACATGAAAGGACCTCTGCCGGCCAACAACAGGACTTCCAAAGCTATGAAAATATTCCCGGACCATCTGAATCATATCTTCTTGGCTGCGCTTCGCAGGGATGGAAAAAGGCAGGGCATGGATTCGGGCCGACGGCATGTGTGAAAGCCGTGTTAGTTTGGCCACTTGATTGAGACCCCATAAATATTTGGTAATGTCGGCCTGCCTTACACAGGCCCTGACAGTGGATGGAGGAGTTGTAGCTACGGCTTCCTCTGCATGCACAATTTTGTTGCCCCCTCTCCTAGGGACATCAGTAGAATTATTGAAGTTTTGCAGGGCTGGTGTAGCATCTCGGGTCCTCTTGGGAACCCACATTTGCTTAATTTTCATTAATTTTGGAAGAAGCCCCCATTGCTTGTTCTCGTCAAAATTCACCCTCTGGCTTGCTAGCACTTGGAATGTGTTATGGGTGGGAACGATTGAGATGACCCGGTCTGACAGAACTTCAGCATTGCGGCCATTGAAATAGACTCGAACGCCCCCGATCAACATAGATTTCCCGGATGACGAGAATCGACTCTGGGGAGCAGTAGAAATTCTTGCTCTGGAGCTCTTCTTGTTTCCCCCAGCATGCTTCTTTTCGGGTGCCCCAGTTGGGCGAGTAATGTGGTGAACATGGCAGCTCACAATTACTGGACTCTTCAGTATAGTTTTATTAATTCGGCCCTCACTTTGGCGGGCCACAGCTTCATCATTCTTCAGCTTCGCAGGTTCCGAGCCCTCCACATGCAGAAGACTCACAAATGCAACTCCCAGGAAGTAAGAGAAGCCAACAACCGGGGGAAAGTTGCCAAAGATAGTTGGCATAGCAAGGTAGCCATATGCAGCATGGTCAGCCACTATCTGAGGGCCGAAGGCAAGTCCAGACAATCCACTTGTCATCGCTCCAACCTGCAAAGGGGAGAAACAAGACGAATGAAATAGTTGATATTTAAAATATTTGAGTGGGGGCCCCATTGTTGTGACTGGTGCGATGGATTCAGAGGGGGGTGAATGAATCTCTCCTTTAAAAATTGCCCAATTAAAATCTATAACAATCAGAGATGCGGAATTAAAGCAAAATGGAGCCTCGATAGACTTGGGTCCTCACTTCAAACAACGAGAAATAGATCAGATGAATTAACCTCTAGATCTACCCTATGCAAGCTATGCAAGCTACACAGAATACTCAATTTATCTAAACAAATTGGTTCTCATGGAACCGGAATCAAGTGTTTAGTGTGCAAACCAAATTTCCACTAGACTGAAGAAACATATCTGCCTATGCATACATCTAGCGTGTCAAATAAGGCAATCAAACCACAGTAGACAAGTGAGTTTTTAGGTGGTTCAGTCCGCATACCTACGTCCACCCCACCTCAAACCTGAGTGTGGCTTCTGCTGATACACAGCTTAAACCGCTGGGCCTCACAGCTTGCCTACAACCAGCTGAGCATCACAGCTTACTTCCGCTGGGTAATACAGCTTAGCCATCCGCTGCCTAACAGCTTGATCCGCTGGGCAATATAGCTTAGCCGACCAGAGGAATCCTCCTCTGTAACCGCTGAGCAACACAGCTTGCTCCGCTGACTAACAGTTTGAAACAAAGGTAAAAAAATAAAATATGGAAAGGACACAGCAACAGAAAGCTGTAGATGATAAAACACAAAGTGGCTCTCAAAGAGCTGACTGGCCTGGATTTGATCCACTGTCCAGTAGAGATAAAGCTTCAATGAAGTCTTCTATCTTCTTCTTCACGAACTCTCTCTCTTTCTTTTCACTCTCCTTTTTCTTCTTCTCTCTTTCTTCTCTTTCTCTTCTCTCTGGATCGTTCTCTAGCTTTCTCTCTCTCTCTCCCTGCTTCAGCTCTCAATGGCACACGCAGATCTTCTGTCCCAATCATCTTCTCTCGAAGGAGAAGCTTCCTTTTTATATCAGCAGAGAGGTGGGGCATGTGCTCTCCACGATTCTCGCCCAACCGCTTGGATTACATGGCAGTCATCCCAGCCTGCTGCCAACTTGAATTGATCTGAAAGAGAAGAGAAAAAGATGCACTGAGTTAGTTCAAAATTTGATCTAAGCCTGTACATACTTGATGCACATAATGTAGTGTGCATATAGGAAAGTATGTACAATGAAGATGAATGCATGGACATGCCACCAGAGAATATACAGACCTTGTGTGCATGAAGAAAGAGATGCATCGAGTTAGTTCGAGAATGTATAGACTTGCTAAGTCATCAAGGCAACCGAGTGCAGACTTAGTATTCAATTGCATGAACTGTATGTATGCAACAGAATGTATAGACTTTGAGTGCATGATACTACTTTACGTATGTGTGCAACAGAATGTATAGACTTTGATTTCATGGAGCAAGAGATGTATCGACTTGCTACTGAAGAGTGTACAGACTTTTGTGTATTTGTGTATGCGTGAGGCAAAGCAATGCACTGACTATGTATATGCATGAAGAACATGCGCTGTACTGACTTGGTCGAGTGAAACAACGGAGGTTGTACAGACTAGCCACCAAAGCGATGTACAGACTTACTGTCGAAGAATATACAGACTTGTGAAATGATGCACGAACTTAGATGCTCATATCAACAATCGGTTCTACAGACTTGCCACCAAAGCGATGTACAGACTTTGAGTGTATGGTACAAAAGATGCACAGACATGCCGTCGTAGAATGTACAGACTTTGTGTGTAATGTACAAACGATACACAGATATGCCACCGAAGAACGTACAGACTTTGAAGTGAAAGATGCACCCATGCACGGACTTGGTGACATTGTGTATGCATGGAATCAAAAAGATGCACTGACTTTGTTCATGCAAGAAAACATGCACTGAGTATGTATGCATAATGAACACGCATCGACTTTGTATTGAAGCAACTGATGAATGCACCGATGCAGTGTATGTATATGGCAGATATTACACCGAACCCATGTGACTCTTTATGCATGCATGGAAATAAGATGCTCAATCAATCATTCATATGCAGACACATGGTGAACAATCATTTATACTCATAGTGCTTGCTGACATCAAAACCACGTGGGCACAACTATCTCCCCCTTTTTGATGATGGCAACACTATGAGTCACACAGACCCAAACTATTCTCCCCCTTTGACTTCATCAAAAGAAAATAGTTTGAGAGAAAAATTAAGCAGGTATGAAAAGATTGATATAACATCTCCCCCTTTAACTACATGAAAGCACATTAGAGCTAGCTATTCTCCCCCAAAATGTAATATGACACCACATATTCTCCCTGGATAAAAGGAAGAACAACCATACATGAAACTCCCCCTGAATAAAGGAATACAATCAACAAGCACAGGGGCAATTAGATAATCAAGTATCAATCCTCCCCCTTTAAGAAGCAATAAATGAAATCTGTACAACAGTCCTTGCACAGAATAAAGCAAAAGTTTCAAGAGGATATGTGAGGAGTATGTCACAGCAACAAGAAATAGATTGAGGAAGAATGTCAAGACAACATACAGAGCACAGGATCTTTCAGTAATAGTTCAGTAGAAAGAGTGAGCATTTTCAAGTAATGATTAGGAAATAGATGTGCAAGATGATGGAGCAGTTAAGGATGTAACTGATCAGACGAAATTTTATTCCAGATACCACTATTATAAGTCCAATTAAGGATAGACTCTCCTATCATAAGGGGTTATGAATTAATCTACATGGCAAAATGGGTTTAAGCATGATGTGTACCAACTTTGACAATTGTATACAATACTCATATCTGAAACTGAGTTTTAATAAAGGTGAACCAATTATTCATATAGCATTCCAGTTCAATCCTCTTCCATCTTAATTAATCTCAATGACTCCTTTAGGAGTTACACATTGTAGTATTGAGATTAAACACCTTTAATGGTATTTGAAGTTGACTTCGTTGGCAGAAATTTTATGATATCCATTTTTAAATTTTACTTTTGAACTTCACTTTATTTTTCTTGAGCAATCTTCGTTGATTAACACCTTTTTACATGAGGCAAAACACGTCTCATGTGAAATGGCCCAGTTACTCAGTGTGATAACTGCATTGTCTCTCGAACATGAGAACAGAGTTAGCAATTGGAGTGTCTTTTTACATGAAGAAACACCTTGATCAGAGGCCGAGATCCCCAGTTACTCAACATAACCATGCCATTGCTCTGTCAGATTTTTTAATTATTTTTATACCAGAGATAACTGTGGCACTTCATGACATAGGTTTACTCCATTTCTTTGAGGGAGGACCCAGTTTCTCAATGATCAAAGCCATTGCTCTGAATTTTGCTTTTTTTTAGCCAACTTCAGACAGATTTAATGTTTAAGAACAATACTACTAACATATATCTCAACCAAAGTAATCCTTGATTTCAAATTTTCAGATTTTAGAAGGTTTTATCCAGAGATTACATGAAACAGTTGGTTAAAGTTTATTAAAACTTGTGATTCAGATACTTTCAAGTCTTTCAAATTCAAATTCATGAATACATTAGACTTACACCAACGTAGATCAATCATTTATTCTTAAACCTGTATAATAAGAGTTTCTTTTAAGATTTAGATTTATAACTGAGGTACACAGATTTAAGTCTCTTCAAAATCAGTTCAAACAATATGTTGACAATAACATTCAATAGCAGAGACATTAAAAAGCATGTATAGGAAGTGAGAATTGAAACACATGCTTGTAGCAAATATGATCAATATGCATCAGACAGATTTTCAGAAAGCCAATAGCAGTGAGTTTACAAATATGCAGCAAGAGGTATGCACTTGAGCAATGCAATTCAGAAACTGATGACAGAGTCTGGAATTCAGTCAAATTAGCTTGACAAGTGACAAGGAATTGTTCAAGCAAGGCTCTCCTTCAGCAAAATAAGGAGTAATCACAGAGAACCTTCAGGTTCAAAATAAGTGAGGATTCAGATGATGAGAAGTCTCAGACAGAATCAATAGCACAGAATCCTTCCAAGATAAGCACCCTTTCAGCAACACCAATAGCAATATACCAGGATGAGCGAATTCATGTCATAATGAGAATCATGATAGATGTTTCCCCTGAGAAGATGCACGGGATATCAAGAAGTGTATATGTGTCATCACACATGAATCATGAGTACCCATGAGCTCCCCCTGAATATATACAATGTACGAATATTTTAAATGCAACAAGTGCAATGACAGAATGCAGGGAATTTGACAAATATGTATCATAACATAGATGTATAATGCATTCATCAAACGGAATTGTCATGATATGCAAGCATCTGGAGCACACAAATTCAGAAGATAGAATTTAAACAGAGTTTTCAGAACTAACTTGAAGTGTAGGACCTTGGGGGTTACATTCTTGAGTGCCTTAGATTATTAACCCCTTTATTCATCAGCTTCCAAGACACACCTATAGCAAGACAATCATTTCGATCCTGCAGGAACCCAAGCCACCTTGGGTCCTGTATTAGCCCTAATAGGTGTTCTAAATAATCTTTTAGCAACATTGTCATCAAATTCCATCAAATGACAATTAGTCATGGAATGTCCAAATCTACCACAATATCTGCATAAGACAGCATGTTTTCTGGTCCTATGATGCACAGCAGCTTGAGACTTATGATTATAAGCATGAAGTTTCCTGCTATTCGCATGGACATTTTGTTTCCTATTGTCTAACAACCAACATTCAGCATACTTGTGACCTGACATGCCACAGTTAAAACATGAAAAATTCACAGGTCTTTTGGCAGAGAATTTAAAAAAATTGTCATTAACATAGCTTCCTTGGGCATGCCAACAGTCCTTGACTGTATGGCCATGCTTCCCACAATGAGAGCAAGCAAAAGAGTTTCTTCTATGAAAACCAGACCAGAATTCAGTAGCCATATTACCAGATTTGTTAGATAGATGGCCATGAGGTCTCCTTGGAACAGTGGTTCTCCTTGGAGCCTTGAACTCATTCTTCTTCAAGAACCAGCAATCATGGTTTGCATGACCAGATCGTTCACAATGGGAACATTTAAGTTGCCTCTTCTGGACAAATCGATTCTTTGGTGAGCTTTTAATAAAATGCATACGTGTATTTCCTGAATTTTTAATTTTCTTCATTCTATTTTGAGCATTCAATTCATCAGATTTTAGGATATAGCAGTTATGCATCATATGACCGAATCTTCCACAATAATGACATGATCCCTTTTTAAGGTGAGTGTGTGAGAGGTCATGTGTCTTGTGTACATCGTTCTTTGTACCAACAGGAGTGTCTTTGTCCTTTTTCTGTAGATTTTCATTCTTTTTCAATTTTTGAGTTTGTTCTATAGTTTTGGGACTGATAGTGGATTTTTGTGTAGCAAATTGAAAAATAGAAGGAGCAGAGGTTTTGTTTTGATGAGAACCTTTTACAAACACAATAAACATTTTATTCTCATCAATCCTTTTGTTTGTCGGACTATAACCAAGTCCCTCTCTCTGAAAATTAACATTATTTCCAAGAAGCTTATTCAGATTGTCCTTACCTCTGACAAATTTTGATAGAGAATTTTTCAAATCTTGAATCTCAGAATTTAAGGCAACAATATTAACTTCATATCTGGACAGATCTATTTCACAGGAAATGACTTGTTGATGCGAGGCATCATTCCGACTTTTGAGTTTTTCCACTTCCTGTTTTAATTTTATTTCATTTTCATTTTCAGCTTCTTTTATGACACTGTTGTAGACCTGCCCATCCTTCCTGGCGTTAGCCTTGACTCCTAGCAACTTGTCCGGATTTTCTTGCTCATTATCAACTTTAGATAGGGACTTGTTAAGATCATCAACTTCTTGTTGAAGGGATGTGATTGTAAGCTCATACCTAGCTATCTTCTCTTCACAACAAGTAACATTTCCACTCAACATTTGGTTGATGATTTTTAGGGTCTCAATTTCTTGTTCTGCATCCACCAACCTATCAGAATTATCCATGCTCACGCACTTACCTTTTTCAATTGTCAATAACCTATCTGACAGTGTGGTGTTTAGATGTTTCAGCTTGTTGATTTCATCTTTCAATGTTCTATTTTGCTCTAGGAGTTCATCATCAAGCACCCAATCATCAAAGGAAGACTAACATTCATAAAACATTTCTTGTTGTTTCTCATATTGAAGTTTGTTGAGATTTTTCTGAACCTCTAGATTTATTACTCTATCAGCCTCCAGCTTCTCAGAAATCAGTCTATTTTCTTTTTCAAGATTCATTGATTTGTGTTCAAATTCCTTGGACTGTCTTTTGAGTTTTTCATTTTCAGATTTCATGTCTTCCAATTCAGAACTAACACACTCTAAATCTCTCACCAGTTTTTCATTCTGAACTACATTACTATTATAAGCCTAATCATCATCAATTAAACTAAGTCTTTCCTTTAGTTCAGCAATTTCACAAACAAACTCTTGATTTTCCTTTTTGTGTAAGCCAATTTGTTTCATAAGTGTTTTTTTTTCAGATTTCAAATGATCTATATCTGAATTAATAGAATCAAACTCTTTTAGTTGTCTTCTAAATATGTCATTTTCTATTTTCAGGAGTTCCATGTCCTCACCTTTAGAATTAGCATTCACATGATTATTTAACTTCTTTTTCAATGATTTATTTTGTTTTTTCAACTGTTCGCAAGAACCAAGTAAATCATTGTATGCTTCAATCCAATCATCCACATTATAATTATCAAATTCAGAAGGTACATCATCTTCATCTTCTTCTTCATTTTCTTCTTGCTGTCCATCATCGTCAACCATCAGACATGTAGTGCGATTCCTGGTAAGCTTCAATTTCTCCAGAATCTCCTTGGCAGACCTGTAAGAAGAAACACATGAAATTAGAGCTCTGTCAAGTGATGCTTTCATTAAATCTAATGCTCTGGAGTTGACAGAGTCTTTCAATTTATCCTTATCAGTCCATCTAGATTTATCCCTCGATAATTTATGTGGACCGTGAGTTATCACCTTCCAAAGGTCAGGATCGATTGATTTTACATACCGATGGAAGTTTTCTAGCCAAGGATCAAAATCATTACCTCTGAATATTGGGGGATGAGCCATCGAGAGATGATAGATGCACCGTAAATAGATGAGCAAATCAAGGCACTAAATCAGTGAAACAAAAACACCGAACACAGGAGACTCACTCTGAAATGCGCCATAGAAGTTGCAGGATCTACTGCGGATCGTTGGATCCAATGCACAGTAACCCGCTCTGATACCAATTGTTGTGACTGGTGCGATGGATTCAGAGGGCGGTGAATGAATCTCTCCTTTAAAAATTACCCAAT
Source organism: Amorphophallus konjac (assembly GCA_022559845.1). Taxonomy (NCBI): domain Eukaryota; kingdom Viridiplantae; phylum Streptophyta; class Magnoliopsida; order Alismatales; family Araceae; genus Amorphophallus; species Amorphophallus konjac. The sequence continues at coordinate 350,716,856 of CM040122.1, read as the reverse complement.
TAAAATCTATAACAATCAGAGATGCGGAATTAAAGCAAAATGGAGCCTCGATAGACTTGGGACCTCACTTCAAACAACGAGAAATAGATCAGATGAATTAACCTCTAGATCTACCCTATGCAAGCTACACATAATACTCAGTTTATCTAAACAAATTGGTTCTCATGGAACCGGAATCAAGTGTTTAGTGTGCAAACCAAATTTCCACTAGACTGAAGAAACAGATCTGCCTATGCATACATCTAGCGTGTCAAATAAGGCAATCAAACTACAGTAGACAAGGGAGTTTTTAGGTGGTTCAGTCTGCAGACCTACGTCCACCCCACACTCAAACCCGAGTGTGGCTTCTGCTGATACACAGCTTAAACCGCTGGGCCTCACAGCTTGATCCGCTGGGCAAAACAGCTTAGCCGACCAGAGGAATCCTCCTCTGCAACCGCTGAGCAACACAGCTTGCTCTGCTGACTAACAGTTTGAAACAAAGGTAAAAAGAAAAAAAAATGGAAAGAACACAGCAACAGAAAGCTGTAGACGATAAAACATAAAGTGACTCTCAAAGAGCTGACTGGCCTGGATTTGATCCACGGTCCAGTAGAGTCAAAGCTTCAATGAAGTCTTCTATCTTCTTCTTCACGAACTCTCTCCTTTTCTTTTCACTCTCCTTTTTCTTCTTCTCTCTTTCTTCTCTTTCTCTTCTCTCTGGATTATACTCTAGGTTTCTCTCTCTCTCTCTCCCTGCTTCAGCTCTCAATGGCACACGCAGATCTTCTGGCCCAATCATCTTCTCTCAAAGGAGAAGCTTCCTTTTTATATCAGCAGAGAGGTGGGGCATGTGCTCTCCACGATTCCCGCCCAACCGCCTGGATTACGTGGCAGTCATTCCAGCCTGCTGCCAACTTGAATTGATCTGAAAGAGAAGAGAAAAAGATGCACTGAGTTAGTTCAAAATTTGATCTAAGCCTGTACATACTTGATGCACATAATGCAGTGTGCATATAGGAAAGTATGTACAATGAAGATAAATGCATGGACATGCCACCAGAGAATATATAGACCTTGTGTGCATGAAGAAAGAGATGCATCGAGTTGGTTCGAGAAAATAGACTTGCTAAGTCATCAAGGCAACCGAGTGCAAACTTAGTATTCAATTGCACGAACTGTATGTATGCAACAGAATGTATAGACTTTGAGTGCATGATACTACTTTACGTATGTGTGCAACAGAATGTATAGACTTTGATTTCATGGAGCAAGAGATGTGTCGACTTGCTACTGAAGAGTGTACAGACTTTTGTGTATTTGTGTATGCGTGAGGCAAAGCAATGCACTGACTATGTATATGCATGAAAAACATGGGCTGTACTGACTTGGTCGAGTGAAACAACGGAGGTTGTATAGACTAGCCACCAAAGCGATGTACAGACTTGCTGTCGAAGAATATACAGACTTGTGAAATGATACACAAACTTAGATGCTCATATCAACAATCGATTCTACAGACTTGCCACCAAAGCGATGTACAGACTTTGAGTGCATGGTACAAAAGATGCACAGACATGCCGTCGAAGAATGTACAGACTTTATGTGCAATGTACAAACGATACACAGATATGCCACCGAAGAACGTACAGACTTTGAAGTGAAAGATGCACCCATGCACGGACTTGGTGACATTGTGTATGCATGGAATCAAAAAGATGCACTGACTTTGTTCATGCAAGAAAACATGCACTGAGTATGTATGCATAATGAACATGCATCGACTTTGTATTGAAGCAACTGATGAATGCACCGATGCAGTGTATGTATAATGAACACGCATCGACTTTGTATTGAAGCAACTGATGAATGCACCGATGCAGTGTATGCATATGGTAGATATTGCACCGAACCCATATGACTCTTTATGCATGCATGGAAATAAGATGCTCAATCAATCATTCATATGCAGACACATGGTGAACAATCATTCATACTCATAGTGCTTGCTGACATCAAAACCACATGGGCACAACACCCATGGCCCCTCTATTTTGGTTAAAAGATAAAGGGAGGTTGGGTCCCGCCGGGCGTGCCAATTTGGTGGAACGATTTTATTATTTGCGTGGGCGTGCCAGTCACATATGTGACAAATTATTGTGCGCTCGATCTGACTTGGTGAGACGAATGTGAGGTTCGGGTCGGGACTCAAAACTCGCCGTACCATAAAGGCTATGACGTTAATTACATCCCTCCGGAAGAGGGACAACCCTTGATTAATCGCCAAAATAGAGAGGTCGTGGGGCCCGTAGACTAGATATAAGATGTAATTTCATGCAAGCACACAATATGGTAGTATTTACTTATTAAGCTGATTCCTGGTATAAGGCGAAGAACCTAGGTTCGAAGACCACCATTACGCATAGTGAAAGTCTCTGGCCGGGTATAACCCGACTTTTCACTAATCACCATTTGATATACCGGAGAAGCGGCCCCTATAAGCATACATGGTTGTAGTATTTAGTTTTATTGTTGTTTATTATCTGTTCGATCTTTTATTTGTAGTTTCAAGGGGGATTTCGGCAACGTCTCTCTTGTTCCGAGAGTCATTGGGGCCTTTTTATTTTGAAGCTACGCGTGGTATTACGGTGCGCACATATGGACCCATGAGGTTGGCCGAGCGTGACCATATCCGGGCAGACTCACATATTATCGGGACAATGTATGCCCAGGTACGATAAATTTACTATTCAAGAACCGAGGGCATGCGGCTGAAACCCGGTCGAAACGAATTGAAGCTAGCGGATTATTGGCCCGGAGCGAAGTTGTGCCATGACCATAATGGGATGAATCCCGAGGTCTTGGTACGACTTGTCGGGCATCATTAATATCTCCTATACTCGGATCTATAGGAGGTGAGAGCCCCGAAGCGGGTATAATCGTGTTCATTATTTATTATTTAATTCTTGTTAGTATTTTGGATGCGTAAATGCGCCTCTTTCTCTTTCTTTTTTTTTATTCTTTGTTCATGTGTTGTTTATATCATTCCCTAGTCATTCGTCGATTTTGTTGTTGTTGTTCATTTGTCATTTTTATTCTTTTATTGTTATTATTATCATTTTATTTTATTTTTTTATGATGTCATTTTGTTTAGCCATTATTTGTTTATTGTATTTTCTTTTGTTTCTCACTTTTACCTCCTTTTTATCTTTTATTTATTTATTTATTTCATGTTAGCTATTTTTATTTCTTCATTTTTTTAGTAAGTGAGTGTTATTTATTTGATTGTTTGTTTTTCCTCTTTCTTTTTTTTATTTATACATATATGTCTATGCATGGGATGGAAAGTGTTGGACGTATGAACGTATGATTATGTTTGATGGGGTTTAAGGTTAATGGTGATTAGTATTAAGGGGGTTTGGCTTTTAATTGATGTTTGTGTTAATGGGTTGGACGTATGTTTGCATAGAGTAATGTTGATAGGGTTTGGTGTTGACGAAGGTTTAGTTTTAATGGGTGTTTGGGTTTTTTTTATGTGTCTTGTATTGGCTTGCATATGTGGGTGTGTGCGTGAGTGCATGTGAGTCGATACGGTGTCCTTCGTAGTGTGTGTTAGCATTTCGTTGTTTTCTTTGATATATATTAAAAGGGTAGTAATAGGAACGACGCCACCGAATCAACTTTCTTGGCAATGAGTCGGTGGCGGGCATCCTTTTTTTGCTTTTGCATCTTCTTTTTTTTGATAGAGTGCACCGAATCAATTTTTAGAGGGGTAAATCGGTGCTAACATCACCTAATCACCCTCTTTAGACGTGAGTCGGTGACGGTAGCACCGAATCACCGCCATGGGTGGTGAGTCGGTGCCATCGACATCGATTCAACTTCATTTATTATTATTATTATTATTATTTTATTATTATTACTTTTTTATTAGTAGTATGTTTTATAATTCAATTCAAAGTTCCTCGTAAAAATTCGACAGCAAGTCCCCTAGATCCGGAGTGTTCGGGGAGTAATGGGACATACACACGGGGGAGGCCGGTGTAAGTCCATAAAACTCGAGAGGCCAAGTGCGGCAGTCTCGAAACCTGAAATTGCCAATAAGGAACTCTGAGGGCTAGCCTACTAAGAGCCCTTGGCAATTCAGGGGTTAAATTGAGGCGCGACCGAACCAATGTTGACATATGATTGGCATTTATGTCCACTCCATAAGAGGGGCTTCCAAGAGAGCATTGCCATGGTATGGCAGACCTCCTAGAACCCAGAGTGACCAGAAGATAGTGGACGGAAATCAGCATATGGGGAACTGTTCCCCTCCCCGGTAATGGATCTACAGTCGTAGTCGAGAAACAATTAAAATGAACGGAGAAGCCAAAAGCTGAAGGCACTGCAACTGTGGCTAAGCACTCACACAGTGGCTGTCCTAGCCAACCAGGTTGGCTCGTACCCACACTTAAGAATACAAGAGAGGGGGCGTTCAGGGGGAGGTCAGAGCCCTTGAGGAAAAATCATCGAACACCCAAGGTGTGTTGAGTACGGACTGACTAGATCTAGAGGGGGGGTGAATAGATCTTGTCCCCCTTTTTCGATTTATCAAACAAAGACTAATTGGATCACGAGAAATCAATGAAGTATAGAACTAACGCTGATAGCAAGAATGACAGTAAACACACAAAGAGACACACACACAACAAGCAAACCACAAGACAATACTTTTTAGGTGGTTCAGTCCCTTCCCGAGACTTACGTCCACCCCTTGCTCAATTTGAGCAAGGCTTCACTATATGAGAATTTCTGATCTCACACAAATACCGCTGTCACACAGCTTGTTCCTGCTGACACACAGCTTGAATCCGCTGCCTCACAGCTTGACACTAGTTGTAAAGATGAATAGAAAAGATGTAACAAGCTGAACATAGACTTTTGTAGCAGAGTAATTAAAGAGTTCAGCTTGGGACTCAATCACATAGGTAACAAGGCAAGACTCCCTGTAGGACTTCCAGCAGGATGTCTTCAGCTGCCTTGCTGCTGGAGCTTGCAACGCCTTGAGCCAGATCTTCCTTCTGCAGCACCGACGAACACTTCTGTTATCTGCAGCTTTTTGATTGCGGGAGAGCCACTCTTCTTTTTCTGGTTAGAGAAACTTCTGATGCTGATCTTCCTTAGCTTCTTCTCTATATTCCCATATTCAGTTCTCTATGCATCGTGTAGCCTCTCTTTTCTTTTTGCACCAGTTCATATCAAGCCCGAAGCTGTTTCCCGCGCTTAGTGCAAAACCTGTTCGGTTACTCGCTAAAAAATAGGGAGAAGATTAAAGATAATCCTAAAAAGATTTGACCGGTTCTTAGCAAGATTCTCTCCTTGAATCCCGTGCGGAATCTTATCCTCTGAACAGCCCAACAACCTGCAACAACAACCTGCAGGTTTCAAGGAACCGAAACTGAATTCGGTTGGATTTCGGTTCTGGACGCTGAACCGCTTGTGGTCGACAACGACCCTGTCTCTGGTCGACAATGAGCAGTGTCCAGACGGCTGGTTCTTCAGGCTGATGCTTGTATCGCTCATTGTTGACAATAGCCCTGTCGCTGGTCGACAAGCGGCAATGTCCAAATGACTGGCAGTTCCGTCTGATGCTCTGTCTGTTCCGTGGTCGACAACGAGCAGGGCTCTGGTCGACAACCAAAGCGCGTATAGAGGAAAAATGACTTGAGCTGTGTTTGGTTTGATTCGTTGGTCGACAATGACTACTTCTCTGGTCGACAAGCAACCTTTGACAACTTCCTCTGATCTGTTGACTTCATTAGTACTTCAGTATACCTGAAATTACTTGAACTATCAGATTTACATTGAATTAGTTAAACACATCTTTTGTCATCATCAAATTGTCATGAGTCCATTACTTTATATTGAAGGAGCAATTAAACATATCCTTTGTCATCATCAAAACTAAAGGGATGCACAACATTCTCCCCCTTTTTGATGATGACAACCATGAGTCATTGTGACAATTAGGAGATTATTTCAACCAGAAAATGCATTTGATATGCCATTCAGAAACTATCATAACATATATCATTATCACAGATTTCAGCCAGAAAATTCATTTGATATGCCTTTCAAAAGTATCATAACATGAATTACATGAATGACTCAAAAAACAAAGGCAAAGACTTGACATCTAGACACACCTAGACACACAATGACACACAAAGACTCTATCTCCCCCTTTGTCAACAGCAAAAAGAGGAGTATCCAGACATTCACTCCGAGGAGGACGAAGAAGTCTCGGGCTTCACGTTCTCTGCCATCCGATCCAGCTTGTCAACTATGTGTGCATAAGAAAGCCTTAGCTTCTGGATCTCGGAGATAGTAGCATGGTGATTCTGTTTAATCTGCTGGTTTGTGAACTCAATGCGTGTACCCATCTCTGCTGACACTTCAGCTAATGTGGCAACCAGTCTGTTAAACCGAGAGCTAGCATGTTCTGAGTGTTCCTGTTGCTTGATGAACCTGGTCTCCATCTGCTGCTATAGTCTTTGGACTTTCAGCTCCAAGCGCCCGGTTGCAGCATTCATACTTTCTTGAAAGGATTGGAATTGACTTGTGAGTGAGGTCAGCTGAGATGCTATCTGGAGAAGCACTCCGTGAGACTCAGTGTTGGAGGTGGAAGGAGGTGGTGGAGCAGAAGTAGACGGAGGTGGAACAGACGTAGATGGAACATGAGTGGCTGCAGTGCCTGGTTGCCATGGCACAATAGCGAGTGAAGGTGGAGGATGGGTAGCAGTGGTGGTAAAAGTGGGAGTGTGAGTGGGAATCACCACAGGTGGAGGGGTTGCAGCAGGGCTAACATGAATTGGTGTCTGTGGTGGAGAGGAGGGAGACAACGGTGCTTTGGATTTACCCTTGGATGGTAGGTGCGCTGGACTTGATCTCCGACCTTCTTATAGCCAAAAAATGTGGTCACGTAATGGAATGAGTATACGTGCCGTTTGGGAATGACAACGCGCGGAGCGGGAGGAATGAGTATAGTTGCTGCTTCCAAAATGGCAGTAATGTGGGCAGCATAAGGAAGAGAGTTCAGGGGATAATGCAAGAGGGTTTTGAAAGTGTTCTGCATGAGCTTGGGAAGGCAGATGGGTTGGCGTGTGATGAGGCCATGGAGAAGAAATAGGTGAAGTCGACTTACATGTTCCCTGGCGCCTCCTCTTGGTTGGATTATAGTGGTAAGAAGGTGATGGAGCAATCGATGAAGAGGAGGGAAAGTGTTGGCATTGAGGGATTTTGGAAGGACCTCAGGGACTGGTTGGCCAGTGACCACGGCATATGCAGCTTTGAAATCAAAATCCTCAGGATTGAAGACAGTACCATGCCTGGAAATATTCAGCGCCTTGTGGAGGAGCTTGAAGTCGAGGCTGACGACGACTCCCTGAACTACTGTATAGACCTTGTCATCCACGACTTGCAGATTGTGGTAGAACTCTTGCACAAGCTGTGGGGAATACATAGTATGTGCAGAGACAAACTCTGTCCAGCCTTGGGCATCCAAAACTTCCAGCAGCTCTGGGAACATCTCCATCAGCTTCTGATCTGAGAAATCTACTATTCTCGGTGGCAGGATGGTCCGTGGCTTCAGTGATCCAGAGACTGGATGGACGATGGGCATATCTAAAGTTGCTGGTTTATCCGTTGTCGACCGCCGAGTGGTCGATGGCTGACCCTGCGTGGCCTTCTGCTTGGAGTGCTTGGACGGCGGCGATGCTTCGGCAGGAACCTGATCCCTTGCTCGCTTGGACGACCTCTGAGCACGCGATGGATTCATGGTGGAAGGTAGTGAGAGAGTGTGTTGAGGTGAGAGAGAGGGATGCACAAGGGGTCGAAAGGGGACTGGAGATGGAGGACGACCGTGAAGGGTGAAAACGGCGAGGGTGAGAAGAGTAGGGACCCAGTCGGTTCAATTTATAGGGCAGGATATTAGTGAATGAGATCTGGGTCATAGATTCTAGGGTAGTGGAACCAGCGCAATGCTGAAAACGAAGGGCCAGGATTAAATCAGCCGAATTAAATTTGGGGGATTTATTGAAGTGTACATCCGTTCCTTAATGAAGAATTTATGTAACCTCTCCACCCTTATGCAAAGACCACCTTGTAAACTAGTAGAGTGGGCTTAGTGATTCACTTGAATTTGAAAGTATTGCACCAATAAGCTTACACCCCATATCTAATTTCCTCCACATGACCTCTTAAACTTATAATAGATTTCATGAGATGATTTTAATAGCTGTGCTTGCTGAACAGTGTTTTCAACTTTTCTTTGCATGCCATACCTTTGGTCAACCATTTTCCTCTGCCTTTTAGATAATTTTGAGTGTTTCCTTTTGGAATCATTTTGAAAGCTGTGGTCAGGTTTATCACATGCTTTTCTACACGAGGAGACACGCTTTTTACACGCCAGAAACCTCGGCTACTTAGCATGCCTAACCATTCCACTTTTAACTGGGACACACCTTTGATCCGTGAGGATATACGTTTATCAGACGCCAATATCCCCAGTTACTCAGTATGCCCAGTTTCAATAATTTTTGATAGTAGCAGAGATAGATTGATTCTTCATGACACACATGCCTCTCACTTATTTTTCATCCATTTTTTCTTAAGATGGGAGGCAGTAGTTTCTCAGAATCCAATCCATTGCTCTACCATGAAGACAGAGTTATGGCGTATTCCACGTGCATTCATGCTATAATTTTGGATTTATATTAACTGTTCAGAACGGGCACAGGTAGAGAAACCGACTTACTACTAACAATCATAAGTCTCCAAAATCATGTGACAGAATCATAGTTATGGTTTGAATTTATTGAAGTAGTACAGTCCAAATCCTCATTACTACACTCAACCTCTACTCTTATTGAATACATTGGTGATTTTATAGGAAGATATGGTTAGGTTATTCAATGTTTTATCAAGGAATGAGTTTACACTTTTTCTCCCCCTCAATTTGATAATCCATGCTGAATTAAGAAGTAATGTTGGCCAGGATGAGATAGAAAGACACAGGGAATGGGAAGTATGGATGATGGTGAATGAGTGAAGATGAATCTGAGCTCAAACAGTTTAAACAATCCAGAAGATTTCCTACCAGAACTAGTGTTAATCAGGAACCTGTTTAAAGTGGACATTTGCTTCCTTACAGATCCATTGTCGACCATGGAGCTGTCTCTGGTCGACATCTGCGCAGTCACAGACCCTGCCTGATGTTGACATCTGCTTTCTTATAAATCTATTGTCGACTATGGGACTGTCTATTGTCGACATCTGCGTAGTCACAGAACCAAACAGTTTCCTGCCTTGATGCCTTGGTCGACCAGTGCCCTGTCTTGGGTCGACCACCAGAGCTAACCAGTAGCATTGCCAGGAATTTGCAGAAAGTTGCTTGAGTAACAGCCGACACCAGAGCTTCCAAACACAATAAGTACCAGAGATCTAACTGACATATCTAATTACAGAAATGACAGAAAGCTATACAGAGAACACATGAATATGAGCATTTCAAGAATTTTCAGGAGATATTCTACATATCCCCAACTCCCATCTTAGAGTTGAAAATCTGTCATTGTTAAGGGGTTTAGTGAAAATATCTGCCAATTGTTTTTCAGTTTCTACAAATTGAAGCATGAAATTTCCTTTGGATACCTCATCTCTCGGAAAATGATGACGGATCTCAATGTGTTTTGTCCTAGAATGTTGAATGGGGTTTTTAGACAAGTTAATAGCACTAGTGTTGTCACATAAAATGGGTGCACAACCAAGATCTACATTGTAGTCTTGGAGTTGATGTTTTATCCAAAGAACTTGTGTACCACAACTCCCTACTGCGACATACTCAGCCTCAGCAGTGGAGAGTGCTACAGAATGTTACTTTTTAGAAGCCCATGAAATTAAACATCCACCTAAGAATTGACAATATCCACTAGTACTCTTCCTATCAATTTTGTAACCAGCATAATCAGCATCCGAATATGAGATCAGATCTAGTTTGCAATATGTAGGATACCACAAACCCAATTCTTGGGTGCCGGCAAGATATCGAAAGATACGCTTGACAGCTCCTAAATGTGATTCCCTAGGACTAGACTGATATCTAGCACACATGCATACACTGAACTGAATATCTGGCCTTGATGCAGTTAAGTATAGTAGGGATCCGATCATACCTCTGTATTTCTTGGCATCTACCATGTTACCTTTTATATCTGCTTCCAAGGTTGCACTTGTACCCATGGGTGACTCGATTGGCTTGCAGCTTTCCATGCCAAATTTCTTCAACATTTCTTTTATGTACTTGGATTGATTTATGAAATATTCTTCTCTGCATTGTGATATCTGCAATCCAAGAAAGAATTGTAAATCACCCATTAGACTCATTTCAAACTCATTGGTCATTAAATTTGCAAATTCAGTACACAAGGAGGTTTCAGTAGATCCAAACACAATATCATCCACATAGATTTGTACAATCAGTATATTCTTACCTTGGGTCTTGGAAAATAATGTTTGATCAATTTTACCTCTTGTGTATCCCTTTTTAGTGAGGAAGGAACTCAACCTTTCGTACCAAGCCCGAGGAGCCTGCTTTAATCCATACAAAGCTTTATGCAATTTGAAAACATGATTAGTAAGTTCATCATTTTCAAAACCAGGGGGTTGTTCCACATAGACCTCTTCTTTTATAATACCATTTAGAAAAGCACTTTTTACATCCATTTGTTGTAATTTGATTCCATGAGATGCTGCAAAGGCTAACAATATCCTGATGGCTTCTAATCTAGCAACTGAAGCATATGATTCTTCAAAATCAACCCCAAATTCCTGGTTGTACCCTTTAGCCACCAGTCGAGCCTTGTTTCTCATTACAACCCCTTCTTCATTCAACTTGTTTTTATATACCCATTTGGTTCCAATTACAGGGTGAGATGAAGGTTTAGGGACAAGTCTCCACACCTGATTTCTTTCAAACTGATTTAGTTCTTCATGCATAGCATTTATCCATGATTCATCTTTTAAGGCTTCCTCTACAGATTTGGGCTCTATTTGGGACACAAGAGCAAGTTGATCCAGTTCATTAATGGCCTTAATCTGAGATCTAGTCTTCCTAGGATCATGTATTCCACCAATAATGTTATCTAAGGGATGATCTCTAAGAAGTCTCAAGTTTTCAAGATTGTTACCTGAGATGATCTCTCCTTCGGTCTGATCATTGGAATTACCTTGGTTTCTTTCTTGATTCTGTGCTTCTTCATTCTCCATCGGTTCTTCTTTGTCTTTCAGAAATTCTCCATCTTCTTCTTCCTTGCTGACCTGTTCATTTTTAATAAGATCATTAACTTCATCAAATGAGATATGAGGGGATTCTTCAACAATTTGATCTTTGGTGTTAAAAACCCGATAGGCTCTTGATCGGTCAGAATAGCCCAAGAATATTCCTGAGTCACTCTTTGGTTCAAATTTGTCCAAGACTCTCTTATCATTGTTATGAATGAAACATCTTGCACCAAAGATTCTAAGATGAGCTAGAGATGGTTTCTTACCTTTGAGCATTTCATATGGAGTTTTTGCCTTAGATGGTCTTACCATTGCCCGGTTTACAATGTAGCATGCTGTGTTGACTGCCTCAGCCCAAAACTTCCTTGGAAGATTAGCTTCAACCAACATGGTTCTAGCCATTTCGACAAGAGTGCGGTTCCTTCTCTCTACAACTCCATTTTGCTCCGGTGTCCTTGGTGAGGAGAATCTGTGGGTTATGCCCTTGTTTCTGCAGAATACATCAAAATCAGAATTTTCAAACTCCCCCCCATGGTCAGATATGATTGTACACACTTTGGACTTACCATCCTGCTTCATTCTTTTGTAAAATTCCTGAAATTCATGAAAAGCATCACTTTTATGTGATAAGAACATTACCCATGTAAATCTGGAAAAATCATCCACTAGAACATAACCATATTTCTTACCACTAAGACTGGCAATTCTTGTTGGGCCAAAAAGGTCCATGTGTACAAGTTCTAGGGGTCTAGATGACTGACTTTCAGTTCTACCTTTGAATGATTTTCTTGTTTGCTTTCCTTGGGTGCATGCTTTACATACTTTGACATTTTGAGCAAACGAAATTTCAGGCAAACCAAGAACCATTTTATTTTTCACAAGTTTGTGCAGCACCCTATAGCTAACATGCCCTAGCCTTCGGTGCCACAACCAGGTCAAGTCCTCCTTCTTGGCGGTTAGGCACAAGTTGGAGTGAGCTGGATCATCCAAGTCTATCATGTAGACATTGTTCACTCTCTCACCCATAAACTTGACTGCATCTGAATTTGGTTCAATAATCTTGCAGGTCTTGGAGTCAAATACTACTTTATGGCCTTTGTCGCATAGTTGACTGATGCTCAATAAATTGTATTCCAGTCCATCCACCAGCAAAACATTGTCAATACAGTTTGAAGGTTTCTTACCTATCTTACCTCTTCCGATAATCTTGCCTTTGTTATTTCCTCCAAACGTCACATAACCTCCATCTTTTGAGCTTAGCTGGGAGAACTTGGTCTTGTCTCCTGTCATGTGTCTTGAGCAACCACTATCTAAGTACCACTTGTTGTGCATGGCTGCCAGACATTCCTGCATCACGAATTACACAGAAACTTTTGGACCCCAATGGTACCCGGGTCCCAGATAGCTTGTGAAATCATGAAACTGCTGTAACAACATCTTGGGAACCCAAATTTTGTTAGAACAGTTTGTCTTTTCGTTTCTTAACTTGTTCAGGTTGTGTTCCTTTTGATTTAATGTTCCTCTATTTTGAGTCCATTTTCTTAAATTCCAATTTCCATTCTGTTTCAGCTGAGAGAAGTTGTGAGTTCTGTTTGTGTGTCTGGTCGACATCTGGTATGTCTGTGGTCGACCAGGGTTTCTCCAGAAGCCAGCACCTATTCTGGCAGATCCTCTGGTCGACATAGGAGGAGTCTGTTGTCGACCAGCCTGTTTCCAGACACCTTGTTTTACAGGTTTGGGTTTATTAACATGATTTAATGCTCTGTTTGTCTGGTTACTTCTGTGAATTTGACCTTCTCGTCTGATATGGCTGTTGTTTTTAAGCTGATGTAGATTGACCATTTTCCCTTTAGAGTTCCTCTCTTCCAAGGTGACATTAGTCTGTTTAGAGGAACTTTCAGCTATGTCCTTTTGTTTGTTTTGATATATGTTTATCAAGGGGCCTTTTTCTTTTGTGTCAGCTTTTTCATTTAATATTTTTAGTTGGAATTCCTTTTTAGCTGTTGAGTTGTATCCTAACCCCTCTTTCTGAAAATTTTCTGTTTTATTCCCAACACAGCGTTCAAGTTTTCTTCACCCTTAGTCATTTTTTCCAATGTTTCCTGTTTGTTTTTCAGTTCACTTTGGATTCTTTCTATTTCTTTCAGAAGTTGACTGTTTTCTTCCTTGAGTGAGTTGTTTCTTTCTTGAGTTAGCTTAGTTTCCTGTTCATATTCTTGAGTCTTTAGTTTTAACTCATCAATTGTGTTTTTTAGTATCTCATTTTCTTCTAATAGCTCTTTGACATTTTCTTCATCTGTCTTGTGTTGATTCAGCTTATTTTGCAAGGTGGTGATTTCCAATTCTAGTTTAGTTTTGTTAGCAATTAAGTTGCTGTCATTATTGAGCTGATTGACTTTCTTCTTCAACCTTTTGTTTTCCTTTCTTGTTGTTTCATATGTATCAAGTAAGTCTGAATAGGCGTCTTCCCAATCTGAGCTAGAAAAGTCTTGAAACTGGGAGGTTACCTCAAGATTGTTGCTGTCTCCTTCGGCCATTAAACATGTGTTTCCTTCTTCTTCTTCGGAGGTTGTTTCCTCTTCGCTGCTTTCCTCCTCCTCGCTCCATGTGCTTATCATTGCCTTTGGTCTCTTGCCTTTCCACTTGAAGCTTGATTTCTTAGGAGCCTCTAGACATTCAGCCTTCATGTGTCCTGGTTTCCTGCAGTTGTAGCAAACAAGCTTGTTAGATGAAGCTTTGTTTTTGTCAAACTTAAACTGGGATGATTTCCTTACCGTGCCCTTAGGATTTTTAAATCCCTTACCTTCCTTCTGCAAGAACCTTCTAAACTTTCTTGTTAGCATGGCTAGCTCGCCAGTTTCCTCACCTGTGCTAGATGAGTTATCAGTGTCAGATAATTCAGAGGTGCCTATTTTAGTCTTCAGGGCGAGCTGCTTCTTTTTCTTGCCCTCATCTTCGTTTCTCTTTAGGTTGACCTCATATGCCATTAGGGAACCTACCAGTTCATCCACAGTCATAGTTGTGAGGTCTTTTGAGTCCTCAATTACTGTGGCCTTGGTATGCCACATAGGAGTGAGGGACCTTAAGATTTTCCTCACAAGCTCCTGCTCTTTGTAGGTCTTCCCTAGACTCTTTAAGCTATTTGTTAGTTGTACTAGTCTGGCATACATCTCAGAAATGTTTTCATCAGTTTTCATTCTAAACATTTCGTATTTTGAGACTAGCATATTTGCTTTGGACTCTCTTACCTCTGAAGTACCTTCATAGATGACCTTGAGTCGATCCCACATCTCCTTGGCTGTTGCACATTGTGAGACTCTTGAGAACTCCGTGGGGTGAAGCGCACATTGCATCACGTTCATTGCTCCCCAGTTGATGGTTGATTTTCTGACCTGTTCTCTGGTCCAGGTATCCTCGTCGTCGGGCAGATCATAGGGTCCGCGGCTTACCACTCTCCACATCTCATGATCTTGTGCTCTCAAGAACACCTGCATACGATTTTTCCAGTATGAATAATCATTTCCATCAAAATATGGTGGTCTAGTTACTGAGTGTCCCTCAGCCATTAGACTTCTAGAGTTCAGTCCGCCAGCTTTCTCCTGGTTGTTAGACCACATTTTTGGAGAACCTGCTCTGATACCACGTGTTGAGTACGGACTGACTAGATCTAGAGGGGGGGTGAATAGATCTTGTCCCCCTTTTTCGATTTATCAAACAAAGACTAATTGGATCACGAGAAATCAATGAAGTATAGAACTAACGCTGATAGCAAGAATGACAGTAAACACACAAAGAGACACACACACAACAAGCAAACCACAAGACAATAATTTTTAGGTGGTTCAGTCCCTTCCCGAGACTTACGTCCACCCCTTGCTTAATTTGAGCAAGGCTTCACTATATGAGAATTTCTGATCTCACACAAACACCGCTATCACACAGCTTGTTCCTGCTGACACACAGCTTGAATCCGCTGCCTCACAGCTTGACACTAGTTGTAAAGATGAATAGAAAAGATGTAACAAGCTGAACATGGACTTTTGTAGCAGAGTAATTA
Organism: Amorphophallus konjac; assembly: GCA_022559845.1. Lineage (NCBI taxonomy): Eukaryota > Viridiplantae > Streptophyta > Magnoliopsida > Alismatales > Araceae > Amorphophallus > Amorphophallus konjac. The sequence goes on along the minus strand of CM040122.1, from coordinate 350,701,498 downwards.
AAGAGTTCAGCTTGGGACTCAATCACATAGGTAACAAGGCAAGACTCCCTGTAGGACTTCCAGCAGGATGTCTTCAGCTGCCTTGCTGCTGGAGCTTGCAACGCCTTGAGCCAGATCTTCCTTCTGCAGCACCGACGAACACTTCTGTCTTCTGCAGCTTTTTGATTGCGGGAGAGCCACTCTTCCTTTTCTGGTTAGAGAAACTTCTGATGCTGATCTTCCTTAGCTTCTTCTCTATATTCCCATATTCAGTTCTCTATGCATCGTGTAGCCTCTCTTTTCTTTTTGCACCAGTTCATATCAAGCCCGAAGCTGTTTCCCGCGCTTAGTGCAAAACCTGTTCGGTTACTCGCTAAAAAACAGGGAGAAGATTAAAGATAATCCTAAAAAGATTTGACCGGTTCTTAGCAAGATTCTCTCCTTGAATCCCGTGCGGAATCTTATCCTCTGAACAGCCCAACAACCTACAACAACAACTTGCAGGTTTCAAGGAACCGAAACTGAATTCGGTTGGATTTCGATTCTGGACGCTGAACCGCTTGTGGTCGACAACGACCCTGTCTCTGGTCGACAATGAGCAGTGTCCAGACGGCTGGTTCTTCAGGCTGATGCTTGTATCGCTCATTGTTGACAATAGCCCTGTCGCTGGTCGACAAGGGGCAATGTCCAGATGACTGGCAGTTCTGTCTAATGCTCTGTCTGTTCCGTGGTCGACAACGAGCAGGGCTCTGGTCGACAACCAGAGCGCGTATAGAGGAAAAATGACTTGAGCTATGTTTGGTTTGATTCGTTGGTCGACAATGACTACTTCTCTGGTCGACAAGCAACCTTTGACAACTTCCTCTGATCTGTTGACTTCATTAGTACTTCAGTATACCTGAAATTACTTGAACTATCAGATTTGCATTGAATTAGTTAAACACATCTTTTGTCATCATCAAATTGTCATGAGTCCATTACTTTATATTGAAGGAGCAATTAAACATATCCTTTGTCATCATCAAAACTAAAGGGATGCACAACAAGGTGGATACATGGCTTAGAACATATATGATACAGACGATGAAGCAATCGGATCCCGAGGAGGGGATATCACTATTGCCCTGGTGGGCATGGCCATTGGCCATTTTCAGCATGAACTTCAAACGAAAACCATATTTCCCGACCGATCCATGGATTTCAAAGTGAGCATAGCCCTGCCGGGCCTCCTCACGCTCAGGACATAGATCTAATCGCCCAGCAGAGAAACTAAGACGTAGGGGAAGCGATCGGAACAAACAAAGAGCTGATACAAACTTTAATAATGCAAATATATAACGTGGAAGATGAACGACGTAGAGATCTTTATTTCATTTCTGTAAAAATAGATGATACAAGAGAGTTGCATTGAGGAGAAAAGAGAAACGAAAAAAAATAGCAAAATGAACTCTCAATCCCCTTTGGGACTTCCCCCGTGGAGACCCACCTTGCACTCTCCTCCCCAATTTGCTTGTTCGCTCCTCCCCTTGCTCTCTCTTCTCTTTTTCCCCCTACTCGCCCTCTATGTCTCATCCTCTCTGATGTTCTCTTTGTTGTTCATCTGCTCTCTCCTTCGTCGAGGGCAAATGCCCCCTTTATAGACAGAACAGAGCATCGCCCGGGGGATGGGACGGGTTGCTCTGCACTAACTCATCTCCCGCCATCGCCAAGGACGCCACCGATTCAAGTAGGAAGCACGCCGCCAAATCAATGGCACAACAAATGTGCCACCGATTCAATAACCAAGGGCCTTGTTTTACTTTATACATACATAAAAAGTGCTCCACCGATTCAGCCTTCTCAAAAGGGAAAGATGTGCCACCGAATCACATTTTTTGCCATTTGCCAATTCACACATCTTTTAAATAAAGTGCGCCACCGAATCATCCAATGGCATTTTCTGTAATTTTATCATTTTGCCTCGAAATTGGCCCCGTCGGAAGCCTGACATCCGGTGGAACCTTGGATTTGATGCAGTAGGCTCAGAGTGTAGATTTCATCATTTTCGGGCCCCGATTTACAGTTCCCGATGGTTTCCAGCACGTGCCGAATCCGTGCCGATTTTCTCATGTTTTCCTCTGATTCAGCCATCGGCACAGTGGTTTGTGTGACCAACTCAACTTCACAAATATGTGGGATATCCTCATTGAGTGGACTATCCCTGGAAGTATTTTCATCCTGACTGGGCATCCTTTCGGCCACTTACGGACCTTTTCCGGTGCCGTGTGTACCCGGGTCGGGTAACCCGAGTTTTCTCCTGATTTGGTGTTCGGCACGTTGATTCGTGCCGCCAACTCCGTGCTGTGGACAAGTGGGGTGTCTTCATTAGTAGGGCCGTCTCTCGAAGCATTTCTGCCCTGATCGGATGACTTTCTGGCCACTTACGGACCGTTCCGGCATTCCGCATGTGCTGAGCGGATTTCCTAGGTTTTTCGCTGATATCACCTTCGGCACTTCAAATCATGCCCTCAAGCCTGCTTTACTCCTATAGGAAGCGTCTTCATTGACTGGGCAACCACTCCAGATGTTCTCACCCCCATGGAATAACTCTTCGGCCACTTACGGACCACTTCGGCATTCCGCGTGTCTTGATCGGATCACTCGGGTTTTCCACTAATTGAGCCTTCGGCTTTCCATTTTTGGGGTGTAGGGGCACTCAGCTAGCATTTATGACCGGCCAAAACAAAGGTCAAGAAAAATTAGAAATATTTTCAGTGTCAACAGGAACAAACGGTCGCCCCTCGATTTTTGAAATCGCCCAGGGCCTAGCGGTCACGCGATGGACCGTTCGGTGCCCCTTGGCGGTCCTTATGGGACCGTTGCCGTCAGAACGCAACCTATTTTGAAATTCAAACCGCCTTATGGGTAGCGGTCAGGCGGTGGATCGCTAAGTATCCTTTGCGATCTATACTATGACCGCTAGGTTGGTGAATCTTGCTTGCTTCAAATGCTATATTTTTATGTGGCTTTTGCCTTATTTGATGCATCATGCTTATTTCTTTGGCTTGTTTATGGATGGTTGATCTGTTAACTGCAAAAAATTCATACACCGTCGCATCGCGTCACTTCTCTTCAAATAGGTAAGTCAGGTAAGTATCTCGATCCCTACTCCCTTAATGCATTACTATATGGTACCTATGATGTATTATCTCGAGAATCGGCTGGTCATTCATGTGTTCTGTGATCTGACGTTCCCCTTTACTAAAAATGATGATGATCTAGGTGCACATGTTTAATCGTTGGATAAGCCGTTAGGTTGGAAGAATTAGGGGGTGATGGTTCTATCTTGTACGTCGTGGTTGCAGGTAGTGTCCTGACCCTGATTTATCAGGTCTAGCAATACTATTCTAAAGTACTTTCTACTTTATGGTTTCTTTGCATTCTTTTTGATGATTTCTTTTACATTAACCCAACATGCATCATGCGCATCTTTGAGCATTCATGTGCCATGATCTGTCCAAAGTGTCTCAGTAATGGTGGATAACTATGTATCCATGGTCTAGGATAGGGAGAATCATTCCACTCTAAGTTGGAAGGTTTTCTCCGGTCTATTTACTTGGTTGGGTTGGCTGAGGATTCTTCTGTGGAGTTTAGTTGCTCGTTTCTTTTACTTTTCACTTGCTCCGATCGCCTATCAGCCGTGTGTTCTATTGTACCCATGTGGTTTTGATGATACCAAACACTATGAGTCATCTGTGCGTGATGTCATACGTTACATTGATCCATTATGGTTTGATGATGCCAAACACTGTTGTCTGTGGTTTTGATAATGACAAGTGTCTAATGTCTTGTTCTAGATGTGCATTTTCATGAGCTTGCTGTAAAGTGTGGTACAGGACAGTGGCAAGACAGTCAGACAGTGGAGAATTGATGACAATATGAAATCAACAGATTGAGCTAAAAAAAGCAAGGATGAAGTCAGACAGGTCGATGCTTTAAAGCTCGTGTGTTTAGCAAGGTCGATGCATCCACACAGTAGGGAAGCTATAAGAAAGAGACTCAATGAAACTGTCTCGATGCAGTTGGCCAAATGCCGACGCAGTGGAGCTCGTAGAGTCAGATTCCAGAACACTGCCTCGATGCAATGAAGCACTGCCTTGACGCAATAGACCAGTTCCATCAAGTAAGGTCAAAGCAGCATTATGTCACAAGGTCAAAGCAACAGGTAGACTTCATAAGGATCAGGTCGATGCAGCTATAGTTAAAGAAGGCCGACAAGTCAAAGCAACACTCATATGCCTCAACGTATCAAGACATTCAAGATCATATGCCTCAATGCATCAAGATGTTCAAGTGCTATATCTTTGAGAAGGTCGATGTAGCAGTGTTAGCAAATAACACCCAGGTCGATGCACCCGTGTTTAGAAAAGGAATCAGGTCGATGCACATCAACATTTCAAGACCAATAGGTCGATGCACATCAACACTTCAAGACCAACATTTCGATGCACATCAGCACTTCAAGACCATCAGGTCGATGCAACAGTGCCACCAGCGCCTGGACAGGTCGGTGCAAAAGCACAATCTTCTGGTTGGATAGAAACAGGTCGATGCAGCTGGAGTTTTTATGCTTATCAGGTCGATGCACATATACATAGTTACAACTATCAGTCGATGCATAAAAGCCACCTATGTGTATCAGGTTGATGCATAAAGTTTCCGAGTGTTGTTCTGTTAACTCAGGTCGATGCAGCAGAATGAATCTTTGTTGAGACAGGTCTAGGCAGTAGAACAAACTCACAGCCAAAAAGGTCTAAGCAATTAAGAAAGGTCGATGCAACTGGAGTGGGCAGAGCTATCAAATCAATGCTTTAGTAGACCAGATTCAATCTGTTTCCAATTGGATCCAGATCTATTTTGCTTAGTACAATCTAGCAATCAAGCATGGATCTGGAGACTTCACAAGCCTTAAACAATCCTAGTAAACCAGATTCAAGAGCATGCTACAATAATGAACTTAAGCTCTAATGGGACTCTACGGAAAATGGATTGAGCAGCAGTACTCTTGGTCTTAGCAGTTGAAGAGAACTAACACTATGAAGTACCTTTCTCCAGCTAAGGTTGACACATGAGTGAATACTAAGTAGGCAATAGTGTCGCTTAGATGGCATCGTGAGAACTCAAGGCAGTCACGTGAGTTCGACCAATCATTGGCATGGTAGGTGAATGGCACGTGAACCCAGGCGATCAATGATGGGCACGTGATCCGAGGTTTGACATCAGAGGAATATTTTCCTCTCTCCTGCCATGTGGACAAATGGGAAATAAAAGGTAAATAATCATTTTTATCCAGATGGTTCTGGAGGCCCTGTTTTGTATATAAAAAGGGACTTTCATCCCTCGAGTTGGAGGGCTGCGAAGTGTAAAAAGGTGACCATCCAAGAAAAGAAAAAGAGTGATCATCAGAGAAGAAGAAGGCGAGCCAGTGAGTGAGCAAAGAAAAAGGAAAGAGAAAAAGAGAGAAGAGATAAGCAAGAAGAGTGAGAGGAAAGAAAGGAGAAGAGAGAGCTCGGGATCAAAACAACTGAGTGCAGCCAGTCTTACTGTAGATCTGTGTGTTCTTCAGTTCATGGATCAAAATCCAGAACTGTCGTGCTCCTGTTGAGCTATATGTTTTTGATTTCTATTTGTTTTCCTTTTCAGTTTTCACATTGTTCCTCCGATTCTCAGTTTGGAGAGCGGGGTTCCTTCTGAGTGTTTTTGAAGAAGGGAGATCTAATCTCCGAGTTTCCCTCTGTAGCTTCAGAGGAAGAGAGGATCTAATCCTCTGGGTTTTGGTGAGTAGTGGGTTGCTGTTCACGTCCCTTCTGCATTTACAGAAGAAGGGAGATCTGTTCTCCAGTCACTGCGGGTAGCAGTGGGGTTTGATCTTGTGGGTAGCAAGATCAGGTCAGAGGGATTTTTCTCCCTCGGTATCAAGCTATTTGGCAGCGCATGTTTGCAGACTGAGTCTCCTTCTTGCGGTTTGCAAGGTGAAGCCTCACTCAAGTTTGAGTGGGGGATGTACGTAGGTCTGTGGGTAGCAGACCGAACCATCTAAAACATTGTGTCTATCGTGGTTTGCTCTATGCGTACTTTCCATATCTTCTATCCCCTCTTCGTAGGTTGCTTATGTGTTTTATATTAGAAGTTCCTTTGTGTGATATCCTTTTAAAACTGATATACTTGCTAAGTGTTCGTCTTAGTGATTAGAATAAGAATTTGCTTCCTTGTGTTTCCTGTGTTATGAGCTCTTTGAGAGTAGTATGGTTGAGCATTCTCGTGATTCATTTCATATTATGATTTAGTGTCAAGCACTCGATAATATATTTTAGTGAACCAGTTCATGCTGCATCTCAATTCAGTTTTTGCATCCTATATGATTCATTGAGTTTGACATGTATCTAGCTGATGTTTATATAGTCTGTTGTGTGGTGAGATTGTCGAGTGTTCAACACTTAGGCGTTGTCCTATGCATTCTAGTTTACTCTGTGTGTTGTCTTCTAAGTTCTATTGTGCTTTGTAGTGATCATATATAGTCTGGTCTGTTTACAGCTTAGAGCTTCTGTTGCGCTTCACCTTAATATGAGTTCTAGTTGAACAAATTTTTTTTAAAGCATCTATTCATCCTCCCCCTTCTAGATCCTATCTAGCAACCTAACAATTGGTATCAGAGCAGGTTCGGATTCATCAGATCCAACGATCTGCAGATGATCCTGTTGGTTTTAGGTGCATTTCTGTTTGTGCTCAGTCTATTGCTTGAACTGTGTTTGAACTGCATCTGATGCGGGACGGACACGGGGACGGACTCTACGTGGTATGGACCTCGGACTCTAGATGCGGACACGACCAGCAACACATGATGGGAGAGACATTGGGCCCGACACGGAGAGTTCCTATGGGCTATACGTCGCTAACAGAAACGCAAGCTCACTCGTCGTCCCAAGCGAGGGAAACGCGGATCGTGCGCGGTTGAAGAACCGGCAGAGTTCACGGGTAGTCGACTCACTTCCGGACTCGGATCGAGTTGCGGGACGGGTCACTCTCACACTCACAGCGGTGACATGAACACACGGGCTAGTACCTATCGCTCTCGGCAGCGGCAAAAGACCATATACTAGTTAAGCAATGTAATGCCAAGAGGTTAAGACCTTTACCTCCACGCACCCGGCGTGGCGAAGACAACCCCCGCCGAATCACGGACTCCCGGTTAACAATTATTACATCAATACACTAAGTCGACCCACTCCACGCAGAGAGGTAAAAGATCACATGTGGGGTCCGGGAATCACGCAACTCGGGTTGACGGGTAGCATCTTGATGTCGCCCGGCAGGTGCCGAACTCCGCGTTTTCGTGCTTTCCGAACGGCGGCTTCTACGGGCCCGCGGGGCCCACGGACGGCGCTGTCCTCCGGATCTGCGGGGGTGGGACCCACTGTGATGGGGACCCCTGGTGGCGCGCCTCCATGGATGGCGGTCGGCCGGGAACATCGATCGGGGGTCGATCGGCCCCGGTTCCCAACTCTTGAACTAATATTCCACGGATTTTGGTTGCTGTCTTCCGGCGCGCGCTCCGGCGAAAATGGCCGCTGCGATCAATCCCGACGTCGGATCGGGACGCATGAGCTATCGTTGGAAATCTCTCTTCAAATGCTTCAATACAGACTCTGAGAGATCTGCTGGATCTGGCCGGATCTAGACTTTAATGAATTTACAAATCCCTATTGTACAGTAACCGAAATCTCAGATCTGTAGGGCACTTGTCTGAGAACCACCGTTGACCGCCTAGTAAACCTCCGATTCAGCTCTTGATTTCTTCTTAGAAGTTGTAGGGAATCAAACCATGGAACTGGGACTATTTTTAGAATTTGATTTGGAGGTGGCTGCGATTTGTTATAAGTTTTGGGGTGAGTGGTGGTCGGATCTGGGAACAGGTGAACAGAACTGTAGATGGGTCTGAGAACGATTTTTAGAAAATATGAGATGGGTGAATCAAAAAGTGAGAAAAATTGTGATGAAGGGGTGGATGGATGGAACCCCAGTAAAATTGGGTGAACTAACAAAAATCAAAAAGTGGCTCTAAAATATGAAACTCAGGACGGAGGTGACCTGGACAGAACTCTGGGAGAATCGAAATGGAAGAGTGGACGAAAATCAAAAATTAGCAAACTTGATTTGAATGCTGGCCTGATTTTTGTTGGTGGAGAGGAACATCCCAGGAACAACTCCTCCAAATTTGGTAGCCAAATGAGCTAGGGGAAGACCTGTGAATTTCGAACAAGCTACTGTGGTACTGCGCAGGCAGAACTCGTTGATGGCGATGGCGGTGCGGTGGCGGCTCGTGGCGGCGGCGGCGATCGTCGGAACCGATACACGAGGAGTCACACCTCAGAATGGAAGCCTTCACTGCATCCAAGGGGGAGAGGGAGAGGAGAAGGGGGCGCACCAAGCTGGAGCTCCAAGAATTACTTTGATTCAAATGGCATTAATTCTTCCAAAATGGAAAATACAAGCTTAAATAGGTTACATCTCACATCCATCCACAACCGTAGGATCTAGGGGAAGGGGATGGAGGGCTGGGATGAGATGTGAACATCACACAAAAATTAAAATAAAAAAATACATGGAAGGGGGCGGCCTATTGACTATGGTGGCAAGGGGGGACAAGTTGGTAGCCACCTTGGACTTTGAAGTCCACTTGTCTCCCATGTGCCTTTTACCATTCAAACTTCTAGATGCCTCCATTTGACATGTTGACTGACCCCACATGGGGCCCATGGGCTGAGGTGGATCAATGGGATGGGGCCTGGGGGGCCCGTGGGGCCCACGGGGTCCAAATTGTACATAAGCCCCTCTTACAATCAAAATAGCAAACCGAATACAATGAAATAAACACAAATTACACACAAATAAAGTTTAACTAAATATGATAAATTGGGAGGCTCAAGGCGGAGTCTCCAGGCTGTCTCCGAGCCAGATGGACGCTGAGGTGGCTCGAGTCGTGCTCCGGGTGCGGTACCGGTGGCTCGGCGTGTCGCGCCGCTCAACTGCTCGGGTGTCCGCACCAATTCTCCCCGGGTGGGAGAAACTCAACCCTGTCAAGTAAGGGTCTTCATCGCTCCTGTATCGCTCTAGAAGGTCCGGATCGATCCGCTGCAACTCGCCATGTGTGATCCATGTGTCCTCAGTAGCGGGCCGTCCTCTCCATCACACTAGGTAGCGCGGGTAAGATCCACTCCTGGTAACTGTCACTTGCTCGTCCAGTATACGATCTATATGCTCACGCTGCCGTGAAAAAGGGGCTGGAGGTGGAAGTGGACACTCAGGTGTGGGATCACTCTCAAGGGGAGGAGATGGCTCAAAAGGCTCACTAGGGATCACCGCTGGGTCCCTATATGCAATAAGATCCGATACATTGAAGGTACAGCTTATACCATATTCCTCGGGTAGGTCCACAACATACGCATTGGATCCAACGCGTTTCAACACTCTAAAGGGACCGGCTCCGCGAGCTTGCAACTTCTTAACGGTTCCAGAGGGAAACCGTTCAGGTCTTACCCTGATCATGACGTATTCGCCCTCGTGGAACTCTCGGTGGTGTCGGTGGGCATCGGCTAACTCCTTGTACCGTGCATTGCTGGCCTCAATGTGATGACGGATGTCGTCATGCAAACTCCTAACATGCCTAGCAAACGACTCGGCCGACTCCGACACTCTAGCATGGATAGACATGGGGACAAGGTCAACGGGTTTCCTAGGCCTACGACCTGTGACAATCTCAAATGGACTCATGCCGGTAGACCTATTCACCGAATCATTGTATGCAAACTCAGCCACGGGTAAAATGAGATCCCAATCCCCAATGCGGTCCTTAACTAGACACCTCAAAAGATCTCCCAGACTCCTATTGACCACCTCGGTCTGACCGTCTGTCTGGGGATGATATGCAGTGGAAAACTTGAGGTGAGTACCCATCATATGCCATAGTGTCTTCCAAAAGTAGGAAGTGAATGTAACATCACGGTCAGACACTATAGTGCGAGGCAACCCGAACTTGCACACCACATGAGTAAGGAATAGGCGGGCTACCCTAGAAGCATCCGAAGTCTTCGAGCAAGGGATAAAGAGGGCCATCTTCGAGAAACGGTCAACCACCACATAGACCGAATCATGCTTCCTGGAGGTACGTGGCAATCCCAAAACAAAGTCCATACTAAAATCCTGCCACGGGGCATCAGGCACGGGTAGAGACGTATAAAGGCCCGAGCTTTGCTTCTTCATCTTGGCCGTAGCACATGTACGGCACTGAGCCACGATGTTAGCAACATCGCACTTCAAGCTCGGCCAATAAAATCGATGCTCCACTGCCTCAATAGTCTTGTTCTGACTAAAGTGGCCAGCTAGACCTCCCGCATGTAGTTCCCACACTAAGAAATCTCGAACCGAAGTTCGGGGAACACATAGCCTGCTACCTCGAAAGAGGTAACCCTCCTGAAGCACATACTCATCAAGGTCTCTCGAGGGTCCGGCCTGGAGGGTGGTAAAAATCTGACCAAAGTCAGGACAATCAACATAGGCCTCCTTCATCTTCTCTAACCCTATGACCTCGGCACTCATGGTGGTAAGCAAACATGCTCGCCGACTCAAGGCATCAGCCACCTTGTTCTCCACTCCAGCCTTATGTTTAAGCACAAAGGTGAACTGCTGGAGATACTCGACCCAACGACTGTGACGCGAGTTAAACTTCTTTTGGGAATGGAGGTACCTCAATACCTCGTGATCGGAGTATAGGACAAACTCCTGATGTAAAAGATAGTGCCTCGAATGCCTAAGAGCCTGAACAACTGTATAGAATTCTTTATCATACGTGGAATATCGCAATTTCGCGTCATTCAGCTTCTCGCTGAAATATGCGATCGGGTGGGACTCCTGACTCAAAACTCCTCCAATCCCAATACCCGACGCATCACAAGAGACCTCAAACACCTTCAAGAAATCAGGCAATCGAAGGATAGGTGTCTGGGTCATGCGCTCCTTGATGTCCTTGAAGGCGGCAGATGCGGCCTTCGTCCATACAAATGTCCCCTTTCGGATACAATCCGTGATCGGGGCGGTGACGGAGCTAAATCCGCGGATGAAGCGATGATAGAACGTCGTAAGACCATGAAAGCTACGGACATCATGAACGGTACGGGGTTCCGGCCACTCAACAATGGCCCGGACCTTCTTCGGATCGACGGAGACCCCCGTACTAGACACAATGAAACCCAAGAAGGTAAGCTGAGGTGTCATGAAGGCACACTTCTGTGGGTTTGCAAACAGCTGCTCTCGCCGAAGAAGTAGACAGACCTGCCGAAGGTGGTCTAAGTGGTCCCCTGTGGTGCGGCTATAGATAAGGATATCATCAAAATACACCACTACAAAGACTCCAATGAAAGGTCGGAGGACCTGAGTCATGAGCCGCATGAAAGTGCTAGAGGCATTGGTCAACCCAAAAGGCATGACCAACCACTCATATAGACCGTCCTTGGTCTTAAAGGTAGTCTTCCACTCATCACCTGGCCTAATCCTCACCTGATGGTAGCCACTCTTAAGATCGATCTTCGAAAAGCTGGTGGCACCTGCCATCATGTCTAGCATGTCATCAAGGCGGGGAATAGGGAACCTGTACTTCACAGTGATTTTGTTGATGGCACGACTATCAATGCACATTCTCCACGTGCCATCTTTCTTCAGGGCGAGTAATGCGGGTACAGCACATGGACTCATGCTGTCCCGAACAGACCCTCTCTGCACTAACTCATCGACCTGCCGTTTAAGCTCGGCATGCTCCGTGGGACTCATGCGATAATGAGGAAGGTTGGGCAAAGAAGAGCCCGGAACAAGGTCGATGGCATGCTGAACATCCCGCATGGGTGGGAGTCCCTCGGGAAGCTCATCGGGGAATACATCAGCATACTCCTGCAGAATGGGAACAACCTCGGGTGGAAGCTCACCCTCGGAGTCCCGCTCCACCTCTCGGACCGTAATGGCAAACACCGGACAGCCCTGACTAAGATCCTGCTCCATTTCCCGGGAGCTAATCATCATCAATCTCCTTGTCGAGGGCTCTCCTGGGCCAGAGGTAACGGTCATAGCCCGAGCTGGGGATGGGGTACTAGGCCCGGGAACGGAAGGCTTCGGAGTACTAGGGCCAGTAGGTCCCCTGACTGATGGGCTCCTGGGCCGAACGGGTTGGAGGGTGACCTGCTGGCCAGCGTGGTCGAAGATACAGGTGTTCTACCGGCCATGGAGCGTGGCATCCCGGTCGAATAACCATGGCCTACCAAGAATGATACTGCCCACTTCCATGGGGAGAACATCACACCAGATCTCATCATGGTAGGAGTGGAGCTGCAGCGGGACCAAGCACCGCAGCCTGACCGAAATGGAAGTGGTATCCACCCATGATACCTGATAGGGGCAAGGGTGGTCTACGGGTGTGAGACCAAGACGAGTGGCAGCGTTCGTGGAGATTGCATTGATACAACTCCCGCTATCGATGACCACCTTGCAAATTTGCTTTCCCAGCCTACAGAATACATGAAGGATAGTAGTCCGTCGCCAGTCATCACTGACCTGTGGCTGGGTGAGGATACATCTGACGACCCCCACGTGGGTATCGTCCGAATGCTGGGCATCCTGGGCCTCACCTCCCATCTCATAGTACTCGTCAGCTAGCTCTTCATCTGCCTCATAGCTGACTAACTCGAGGCCCGTAGGGGTGGTATCCTCGGCCTGTGTGTCCACAATGTGAAGAGATGGGCGGGTGGGACATTGGTTGCCGAAATGGCCAAACCCATTGCAGTGATAACACTGCTACCGTGATCCACTAGGTTCCCCAATCATAGGTCCTTTACCTTTATCCTCCCGACGGATAGGAGGCGTAGGCAACAAAGGACGTGCAGGAGGTACGGGTGCCGGTGGACGGGCTATGGGTGGGGCTGTAAGATGCTGGGGACGAGGAAGGTCCCTCGGGGGTGGAGGACGAGGCCTAGGAGCAAACGGCTCAGGACGAGCGGGCTCCTGAGGTCGAGCCATGGGGGCCCTCGGATACGTGCCAGATGAGCCACGGGGCTCGACACTACGAAGGGGAAAAGAGCCCAACGGATGGGGTGACTCGAACTCGGCCTCGAATTGCTCCAATTCGAGAGCTATCTGATATGTCTGCTCCAAAGTGGTTGTATTGCGGCGAAAGAGTTCATATTGATAATTGGGCCGCAAACCTCTTCGAAAGCGGGATATAGTCATAGTGCTCTCTTCCGTGACCCCACACCGTAAGTAATACTCATCGAACTCGGCGGTGTACTCGGTCACGGATCTGTTCCCTTGGGAGATGCTTTGCCACTTGTCTATAAGACGTTGGCGATATGAGGCGGGGAGGTATTTCTCCCTCAATTTGATTTTCATATCATCCCAAGTACCGATTTGGGGTTGACGTCGCTGGTTGAGCAGGCTCTCCACATTGATCCAATAAGTTTGGGCCTGCCCTTGCAGCTTCATCTTTGCGTATCGGACTCTTCGGTGGTCCGTCATCTCAAACCACTCGAAGTACCGGTCCATACCGGCCTCCCAATCTAAATACACCTTAGGGTCCAAGGACCCGCTAAAAGTGGGAGGGTCCGCACGCACACCCCTAAGAATGCGGTCGTCATCCTCGTCATCACGATTCCATCGTTGATGATGACGACTGTTACCCCCTTGATCATTATTAGATGCATAATCATCCACCACATGCACCTGTTGAACCCCAACATTCTCCACTTGAGCCCTTGGCACAGCGGGTTGCTGCACCGGCTCTTGTTGGCCATTCGTCGGAGCGGGTTGCGCCGCTACTGGGCCCCTCTCGAGGATGGCAATCCTCCCAACTAAGCCCTGGATGGACTGATCCGAACTCTCAACCCGATCCTCGAGGGCTTTCATCCGCCCTTCTAGACGCGTTCATATGCCATCCATACGCGTACTAAGACCATCCATACGCGTGTCAAGGCGTTCCATAATGGCTCGGAACATCTCGACCGTCGAGGACTCATCGGAGCTACGGGCCCGAGAATCCGCCATAGGTGGTGGTGGCGAGTATTGGGTACCTCGACGGGTGGGCATGCAACTGACACACGACCTAGAAGACACCGACTAATGCAAACACTCACTAAATGATGCACTTAGACCTAAACCAATATCCGGTACGTGGCGGAGTTAATCGATCCGAAGATCACTCCCGCAAGTGTGCGACCTCCCGATAGGCGTAGCCTAACGTTCGGACAACACCTTTTAAGATACCGAATTATCGGGATGAAATGCAATTTTAAGACACTTTTTTTTGTTTTGAAAATAATGATGATCCTAGACTTGACTTAGACCATGATGCATGCAAGACTTATGCAATGACTACCCTAGACTCGACTCGCTCTGATACCAAACTGATGCGGGACAGACACGGGGACCGACTCTACGTGGTATGGACCTCAGACTCTAGATGCGGACACGACCAGCAACACATGATGGGAGAGACATTAGGCCCGACACGGAGATTTCCTATGGGCTATACGTCGCTAACAGAAATGCAAGCTCACTCGTCGTCCCAAGCGAGGGAAACGCGGATCGTGCACGGTTGAAGAACCGGCAGAGTTCACGGGTAGTCGACTCACTTCCAGACTCGGATCGAGTCGCGGGACGGGTCACTCTCACACTCACAGCGGTGACATGAACACACGGGCTAGTACCTATCGCTCTCGGCAGCGGCAAAAGTCCATATACTACCTAAGCAATGTAACGCCAAGAGGTTAAGACCTTTACCTCCACGCACCAGGCGTGGCGAAGACAACCCCGGCCGAATCACGGACTCCCGGTTAACAATTATTACAGCAATACACTAAGTCGACCCACTCCACGCAGGGAGGTAAAAGATCACATGTGGGGTCTGGGAATCACACAACTCGAGTTGACGGGCAGCATCTTGATGTCGCCCGGCAGTGCCGAACTCCGCATTTTCGTGCTTTCCGAACGGCGGCTTCTACGGGCCCGCGGGGCCCACGGACGGCGCTGTCCTCCGGATCTACGAGGGTGGGACCCACTGTGATGATGGGGACCCCTGGTGGCGTGCCTCCACGGACGGCGGTCGGCCGGGAACACCGATCGGGGGTCGATCGGCCCCGATTCCCAACTCTTGAACTAATAATCCGCGGATTTTGGTTGCTGTCTTCCGGCGCGCGCTCCGGCGAAAACGGCCGCTGCGATCAATCCCGACATCAGATCGGGACGCATGAGCTATCGTTGGAAAGCTCTCTTCAAATTCTTCAATCTAGATGCAGAGATATCTGCTGTATCTGGCCAGATCTAGACTTTAATGAATTTACAAATCCCTGTTGTACAGTAACTGAAATCTCAGATCTGCAGGGCACTTGTCTGAGAACCACCGTTGACCGCCTAGTAAACCTCCGATTCAGCTCTTGATCTCTTCTTATAAGTTGTAGGGAATCAAACCACGGAACGGAGACTATTTTTAGAATTTGATGTGGAGGTGGCGGTGATTTGTTATGTGTTTTGGGGTGACTGGTGGTCGGATCTGGGAACAGGTGGATAGAACTGTAGATGGGTCTGAGAAAGATTTTTAGAAAATATGAGATGGGCTAATCAAAAATTGAGAAAAATTGTGGATGAAGGGGTGGATGGATGGAACCCCCAGAAAAAATTGGGCGAACTAACAAAAATCAAAAAGTGGCTCTAAGACATGAAACTCAGGACGGAGGTGAACCTAGACAGAACTCTGGCAAAACCGAAATGGAAGAGTGGACGAAAATCAAAAATTAGCAAACGTGATCTGAATACTGGCCTGATTTTTGTGAGTGGAGAGGAACATCCCAGGAACAACTCCTCCAAATTTGGTAGCCAAATAAGCTCGGGGAAGACCTGTGAATTTTGAACAAGCTGCTGTGGTACTGCGCAGGCAGAACTCCGTTGATGGCGATGGCGGTGCGGTGGCGGCTCGTGACGGCGGCGGCGATCGTCGGAACCGATACACGAGGAGTCACACCTCAGAATGGAAGCCTTCACAGCATCCAAGGGGGAGAGGGAGAGGAGAAGGGGGAGCACCAAGCTGGAGCTCCAAGAATTACTTTGATTCAAATGGCATTAATTCTTCCAAAATAGAAAATACAAGCTTAAATAGGTTACATCTCACATCCATCCACAACCGTAGGATCTAGGGGAAGGGGATGGAGGGCTGGGATGAGATGTGAACATCACACAAAAATTAAAATAAAAAAATACATGGAAGGGGGTGGCCTATTGACTATGGTGGCAAGGGGGGGACAAGTTGGTAGCCACCTTGGACTTTGAAGTCCACTTGTCTCCCATGTGCCTTTTACCATTCAAACTTCTAGATGCCTCCATTTGACATGTTGATTGACCCCACATGGGGCCCATGGGCTAAGGTGGATCAATGGGATGGGGCCTGGGGGGCCCGTGGGGCCCACGGGATCCAAATTGTACATAAGCTCCTCTTACAATCAAAATAGCAAACCGAATACAATGAAATAAATACAAATTACACACAAATAAAGTTTAACTAAATATGATAAATGGGGAGGCTCAAGGCGGAGTCTCCAGGCTGTCTTCGAGCCAGATGGACGCTGAGGTGGCTCGAGTCGTGCTCCGGGTGCGGTACCGGTGGCTCGGCGTGTCGCGCCGCTCAACTGCTCGGGTGTCCGCACCAGCATCCATGGCTCATCCACCGATTTTTAATGGTTCTAAGTTTAATTCCTCGCTCAGTAGCATGCACATGTATGTTAGATCGATTGATCCTGACCTATGGAAGCTAATTTCACATGGTCCACACAGATTACCTAAGGATAAATCTAAACGGACTGATAGTCATAGGTCTAAGAATGCTAATAATCTTAGAGCTCTAAATTTACTGAGGGCTGTTATTAATTCTGACGTACTTCCTTATTTCTCTGCATGCAACACCGCTAAAAGAATATTGGAAAGACTGAAAGTTGTCAATGGGAGAAGGCATGATAGATGCATGATGGCTGACGAAGGTGATCACAGTAGTGATCAAAATGAGATTAAAGAAGAAGTAAGTAACCCTTTCGAAAATTATTCCATAGAAGACTGGGTGAATGCATACAGTGATTTACTTGAATCTCATGAACTGCTAACAAGATGTTAAAAAAGAAACGGAATGCTAGCATGAATACCTACTTACAGAATGATGATTTAGAAACTTACAAAACTGAAAGTGAAAAACTAAGAAAACAATTGAAAGATCTTGAATGTGTTAACTCAGAACTAAATAAACTGAAATCTGAAAATGGACCTCTCAGAAAATCCATTAAAGGAAGTGAAGAAAACTTCAGGAAACTTGAAGAGGAGAAGAATTTGATTGTTGAAGAATTTGATGCTATCAAGTCTGTGAACATGGAGCTTCTGGGAAAACCTTGAAAATCTACAAAGAGAATCTGAAACTGTAAATAATCAGCGAGCATCTCATGATGATCAAGTGTTAATAAATGAGTTAGTACAAAATGATAAACTCAAGGAAGAGATTGAAAAACTAAATAATTTAAACACAACCCTGTCGGACAGATTGATTGCTTTTGAAAAGGGTAAGTGTATAATGTCAGACAGCTCAGACGATTTGGAAAGTTCTAAAACTGAAATTGAAACTCTCAAATCTGTCAATGCATCATTGAATGAAAGACTGGCTGAGAGTGAAGAGGAAAATGTAAATTCTGAACTGTTGATTTTTTCTTTAGAAAATGAGATTCAAGATTTGAAATTTTCATTTTCTAGATTTGTTGATGGTCAAGAAAATTTGGACAAACTGTTGGGAACAAAGGTTAATTTCAGAAAAGAGGGGTTGGGCAACAATCCGGTTAATAAAAAATCATTTGAAAATAATATGAAGACATCTTTTGTCAAAGCATCCAATGTAGCCACCACCTCAAAAGTTAAATAACCCACTGTCCAGAAAATTCAGAAACAAACTGAAAAAGTGAGAAAGAATGATCACTTGTAGCAAAAGTCTAGAAACACTCATGCTTGAACTGTGCATGTTGTACATAACTCAAACATACACACACATGCACACAAAAAGGTAATGTGATGTCATTATTGTCATAAGATTGATCATTTAATACATGAGTGTAGATTGATGGAACAAGATAATCTGAATGCAAGTGCAATGCATGCTAGGAAATCTCATGTTAGAAATCATGCATTTCAGAAAAAGAAAATTCACTATTTTTGCTGTGGCAAGATAGGCCACATTGCTGCTCACTGCTGGCTTATGAAGGGCTCTCATCCAAATTCTGTTAAATTCTCTGTTCAGAAAAATGCACTTGAAAGAAATGTGTTTGGTCTGAGACATAAGCACATTGTATGCTTCTATTGTGGAAAGCATGGCCACATAGTCAAGGACTGTTGGCATGTGAAGAGAAAGAAACATTCCCATGATAGATATGATAATAGGTTTGGTTATGGTCAGAAATTCCATGTTCATGCCAACATGCATAAGAACACAAAACATGTTGTCTTATGTTATTACTGCGGGCAGGTTGGACATTCTATGAATAGTTATTCTTTAATGATGTTGGATGATATGAAATCTTAAAGGTCGTGGAAAGCACCCATCAAAGGTGCTACTAACCATGTAGGACCCAAGAATTCTTGCGTACCTAAAAATGAAAAATGAAGAACTATTTTGCAGGTGTGCCTTGGAACCAAAGAATAAAAAGGGTCCAATAAGCTAAGGCACCTGAGTATGGTAAAACCCCAATTCTGCACTTTACAGGTTTGGCTATTTGAGTTTTCAATAATTTTCTTCTGATAGATATATATCATGCTTGATTTGTTAGTCAAAATCACATGTATAAGTACTTGCATTTTCATCTAATACTTGCATTGTTGCATAAGTTCCTCACAGCATATGCTAAATCATCAGTGCACAAAATAGATTAAAAATGAATTGCATGTCATATGCAAAATTTTTGAATTGCATGTATTTGATGCGTGCATGTGCCAATTGCATTTGGTTGATACTCGTCATAGTGCATTCACTGAAAATCTATTGCATACATTTTTCATCTGCATACACATGTGCTTGATAGACTGTCATCAAAAATTATGATGCACATAGGACTGCATTTGCACTACATTGTCTTGCATTGCCTCTATGGTATATAAATAGTGAGTTACAAAAAGGCAGATGCGATCTGTCTTGAAGTTCTTACTATGTGTGAGGTGGTCTTTACACCAAGTCCTCTGCTTGGTACCATATGTCAAATTGCACATAGAGAAGTCTAATTGTTCATGAACATAACTCTTTAAACTACCTGCATAATTTTCATTGCATATGTTGCACTCAAGTCTAATCATATATTGCATATAGATAGGGAGAGTTAGACAAGGCTACATTGTGTTCATTGTATGTGTAAGCAATTGTCCCATGCATACACTGATTTTAGAACTGATTGCATATCATTCATATTCATGTTGAAAATTTAAAAAGATTACTTGATATGAATGCACTCACATGGTATCATTCTGGAATTTGTTCATGTGCTGAAAGGTTGCTCATATGCTCAAGTAGGTCCGATCTCTGTCTACATACATTTGATCCTTACGAATGTCATCTCTTGATTCAGATATATCTTGATTGCTAGCTCATACATACATACAGGGTGAGCATATGTCATGGATTGTTTGGCTGAAAAAATTGCCTATATGTCTTAAAGTTTCACTCATTGTTTACTTCGGTCGAGCAAAATTATTTTTTTTCGGTCAACCGATGTCTACATCTTCAGTTTGAACTTCTCTCATGGGTGTGTTCTCATTTGCTTGATGGTTCATGATGTCCAGGTCGACCTAGCTGTGTAGAAAATAATTTTGTCATTCTATCTTCAGCTATTTTGTGAACATTTCAAGTCGAATCCTCCTTCAACTTAGGTTGACTCTTCATTCAAGTTTTATCTGACTTTCATTGATATTTGTTCTGAAATCACTTGAGTGCATCATTTTCATGACTCTAGAAATTATAGTCCATTGCTCTACTTTTGCTGAGGGTGAGATTCATTTGAGAAAATTTCTGAGTTGTCTTGTAACAACTTGACAGTATATGAAAAGGCATAGCTGGAATGATAGGTCAGGCCTATCTGGAAAGTTGTTCCTTGCGTGAGAAGATCCTTGGATCCAACCTCCGCCTAGTACTGATCTCAATTGTGGGTTGATTTCTAGCTTGCTTTGTGATTCACATTCCTTGCTGACATCTGTGATTGATATTTCTGTCACTGCATCCTTGAGCTGGTCTGATTGAAATCATTTCAAATCTATTGTATCTTGATCAAACATACATGTCAAATTCTTAGCTAAATGTCTTCAAAAGGCTATCATACCAGCTGTATATCCATTGTTGCACATCTCCTTGAAAATCTTTGTCAAACTTGACATTCATCCTGCTGCACTCAAAACAAATCTTCTTGAACCTAATCATACAATTGCTTGCTCTTGAAGGTCATCCTCTTGTGTTGAACCTGACTGATCTTAAACTTCCTTGTTTCGAAATTTAGGAAGATTTCAGTCTGTGTACCTTGATCATAAATCTGAAAACCATGCTCATAAGGAATCTTCTATTATACGGAATTATGAATGTCTAAAAGACTCAGTTGGTTTAAGTTTAATGTATTCTATGAGTTTGGATATGGATAGATTGAAAATATCTGAGTCAATGTCTTAATAAACCTTAACCAGCTACTCCATGTTGGGTCATATAAAATCTTCTGAAATCAGAAAATGTTGAAATCATGATTTTCTTTGGTTGAATTACATGAAGTCAGTATTGTCTTTTAACATCTGAATGCTCTGAAATATTCCTAAGGGTAAATTTGTGTCAGAGTAATGACAATGGCTACTGAGAAACCATGTCTAAAATAGATTGTGTCATGAAGTGACATAGTTATCTCTGTTGAAAATTTATTACAAATTCTGTAAAAATTATGGCAGAGAAATGACATGATGTGTGGTGAGTAACTGTGTCACTTCACCTAAGACGTGTTGTGTCTCACGTCAAAAGCCATACTATTGTTATCTCTATTCAATTTGAAGCATGACAGCTAGTCATATCAAGTGCTTAGGAATACTGGCGTCTAAACAACGTGTATCCTCTAGTTACAAGGTGTGTACTAAACTCAATTGCTCTTGAATGTTAACGTGAAATTTGTATTGAACAAAAGAAAAATCTGAGATATAACTGCAAAAGAAAATTTTTGAAGAAACCCTGGACTAATTCAAATGGTCTTCATGTTTGTTTAACCTCTATACTGTTGAGTGTAACTCCTAAAAGAAGTCATTGACATTATGTGAGTAAGATGAAGGAAGGTTAAATAAGATGTACAAATGAGGGCTTGGTTCATTTTTATTAAAACTTGATTTCAGATATGAGTACAGCACTTTATTGATAAACTCTGTATACATCATAGTTAAACCATGATGTTCAATAAGATTCTGTTCATAAGCCTTTATAATGGAAGACTCTGAAACATCTGTATTCTTTGACTTATGAAATTGGTATCTCATTGAAAACCTTCTTCAATTATCTAATCATTTGAAACTCCAGTTGGAATTACTGTGTTCAGTTCCTTTTTGCTGAAACTCTCTTTCCTATTCACATCATATTCAATGTGTCACTGCATTCATCTTAATGTCATATGCTGATTATTGTGATTCACCACTTCTTGATTCAATGACCTGAAATTGTCCATAACTATCCCTGTGCTTTTGCTGATATTTTTATCTTCATCCCTTATACATCCACTCCAATAACTCTACTCTGTCAAAGGGGGAGATTATCTGATCTGGGTTAAGTGCTCTTTTATTCAAGGGGAGTAGGGTTACATGATTTGCATTGTCTGGGAGTTTCGGTTCATTTGGAAAGGGGGAGAATAGTTTTTGTCTCAATCATCTCAATGCATGCCTTGCATTTATCTCCACTAAATTTATCAAACTATTACTTATTTTTTGATGAAGTCAAAGGAGGAGAATAGTTTGAGATATGAGTCAGCATGTTGTTTTATGACTCATAGTGTTGCCATCATCAAAAAGGGGGAGATTGTTGTACCCCTGTGGTTTTGATGATGCCAAACACTATGAGTCATCTGTGCGTGATGTCATATGTTGCATTGATCCATTGTGGTTTGATGATGCCAAACACTGTTGTCTGTGATTTTGATAATGATAAGTGTTTAATGTCTTGTTCTACATGTGCATTTTCATGAGCTTGCTGTAAAGTGTAGTACAGGACAGTGGCAAGACAGTTAGACAGTGGAGAACTGATGACAGTAAGAAATCAGCAGATTGAGCTAAAAAAAGCAAGGATGAAGTCAGACATGTCTATGCTTTAAAGCTTGTGTGTTTAGCACGGTCGATGCATCCATACGGCAGGGAAGCTATCAGAAAGAGACTCAATGAAACTGCCTCGATGCAGTTGGCCAAATGCCGACGCAGTGGAGCTCGCAGAGTCAGATTCTAGAACACTGCCTCGATGTAATGAAGCGCTGTCTCGACGCAACATACTAGTTCCATAAAGTAAGGTCAAAGCAGTATTATGTCACAAGGTCTAAGCAACAGGTAGACTTCATAAGGATCAGGTTGATGCAGCAATGGTTAAAGAAGGCCGACAAGTCAAAGCAACACTCATATGCCTCGACGCATCAAGATATTCAAGATCATATGCCTCGACGCATCAAGATGTTCAAGTGCTATATCTTTGAGAAGTTCGATGTAGTACTGTTAGCAAATAACACCCAAGTCGATGCACCCGTGTTTAGAAAAGGAATCAGGTCGATGCACATCAACATTTCAAGACCAACAGGTCGATGCACCCGTGTTTAGAAAAGGAATCAGGTCGATGCACATCAATATTTCAAGACCAACAGGTCGATGCACATCAACGCTTCAAGACGATCAGGTCGATGCAGTAGTGCGACCAGCGCTGGACAAGTCGATGCAGAAGCACAATCTTTTGGTTGACAAAAATAGGTCGATGCAGCTGGAGTTTTTATGCTTATCAGGTCGATGCAAGTATACATAGTTACAACTATCAGTCGATGCATAAAAGCCACCTATGTGTATTAGGTCTTAGCAGCTGAAGAGAACTAACACTATGAAGTACCTTTCTCTAGCTAAGGTTGACACATGAGTGAATACTGAGTAGGCAGTAATGTCACTTAGATGGCAGCGTGAGAACTCAAGGCAGTCACGTGAGTTCGACCAATCATTGGCATGGTAGGCGAATGGCACGTGAACCCAGGTGATCAATGATGGGCACATGATCCGAGGTTTGACATCAGAGGAATATTTTCCACTCTCCTGCCACGTGGATAAATGGGAAATAAAAGATAAAGAATCATTTTTATCCAGATGGTTTCGGAGGCCCTGTTTTGTATATAAAAAGGGACTTTCATCCCTCGAGCTGGAGGGCTACGAAGAGGAAAAAGGTGACCGTCTAGGAAAAGAAAAAGAGTCATCATCAGAGAAGAAGAATATTGTGAGCCAGTGAGTGAGTAGAGAAAAAGGAAAGAGAAAAAGAGAGAAGAGCTAAGCAAGAAGAGTGAGAGGAAAGAAAGGAGAAGAGAGAGCTCGGGATCAAAACAACTGTGTGCAGCCAGTCTTACTGTAGATCTATGTGTTCTTCAGTTCATGGATCAAAATCCAGAACTGCCGTGCTCCTGTGGAGCTATATGTTTTTTATTTCTATTTGTTTTCCTTTTCAGTTTTCACATTGTTCCTCCGATTCTCTGTTTGGAGAGCGGGGTTCCTTCTGAGTGTTTCAAAAGAAGGGAGATCTAATCTCTGGGTTTCCCTCTGTAGCTTCAGAGGAAGAGAGGATCTAACCCTCTGGGTTTTGGTGAGCAGTGGGTTACTGTTCACGTCCCTTCTGCATTTGCAGAAGAAGGGAGATCTATTCTCCGGTCACTGCGGGTAGCAGTGGGGTTTGATCTTATGGGTAGCAAGATCAGGTCAGAGGGATTTGTCTCCCTCGGTGTCAAGCTGTTTGGTAGCGAATGTTTGCAGACTTAGTCTGCTTCTTGCAGTTTGTAAGGCAATGCCTCACTGAAGTTTGAGTGGGGGATAGACGAAGGTCTGTGGGTAGCAGACCAAGCCATCTAAAACATTGTGTCCATCGTGGTTTGCTCTGTGCGTACTTTCCATATCTTCTATCCCCCCTTCGCAGGTTGCTTATGTGTTTTATATCAGAAGTTCCTTTGTGTGATATCATTTTAAAACTGATATAGTTGCTAAGTGTTCATCTAAGTGATTAGAAGAAGCATTTGCTTCCTTGTGTTTCTTGTGTTATGAGCTCTTTGAGAGTAGTGTGGTTGAGCATTCTCGTGATTCATTTCTTATTATGATTTAGTGTCAAGCACTCGATAATATATTTTAGTGAACCAGTTCATGATGTATCTCAATTCAGTTTTTACATCATATATGATTCATTGAGTTTGACATCTATCTAGCTGCTGGCTATATACTCTGTTGTGTGGTGAGATTGTTGAGTGTTCAGCGCTTAGGCATTGTCCTATGCATTCTGGTTTACTCTATTTGTTGTCTTCTACGTTCTACTATGCTTTGTTGTGATCATCTATAGTCTGGTCTGTTTACAGCTTAGAGCTTCTGTTGCGCTTCACCTCAGTATGAGTTCTAGTTGAACAAAGTTTGTTTTAAAGGATCTATTCATCCCCCCCCTCTAGATCCTATCTAGCAACCTAACATGTTCCATTGATGAGGATGGTCATGTTTTATTTTAGTTGTTAGTTCCTCCAGGCATGAGTCATTCAGTTTGGGCCGTTGCTTGTAATTGGTTCGGAGTTTTCCGAAAGGTTCCTATCGCTCGTTGGTTAAGAACGGGTGTCGTTTACCTTAACGCCCGCTTTTCAGTCCGCTTCGCTGCATTTTTGCTTCATCTCCATGTTCCATTTCGCTTTTGCTTCGTCTCCGCTCGCTCTCCTACAAAGAGGACGTTAAGGAGGGGCATCTGTTGACACCCGTTTTATGACCAATGAGTTGTGCCATCTTCTTATCCTATTTTATGATGTCACAAGTTATTCTCTGGTTATTGGGCCATTTTTGGGTTGGTTTTTGGGCTTATTTTATGGGTTTTCTCCCTGGTTGGGCTCAAGTTCTCACACTTTTCGTCATTTGGGCTTATTGGGCCTAGATAAGGGCTGAATAAGGATTATTTTCTGGATTAATATGGAGATTTATATGGGCTTTATCTCTTTGCAACGGCCAGCTTCCTAGCGGCCTATCGCAGGACCGCTATCGCTGGGGGACGGTCCCAGTGGGAGAGCATTAAGTAGACAGAGAGTCTCTCTATGTCTGGCCTTTCTCCCAGTTGGCTTTATTTCTTTCGAACGACTATGCTTAGCGGTCCATCGTAGGACCGTTTGAGGAGGCTTGCGGTCTATCGCGAGACCGCAAGGTGAGACCGAGAGTTCAGGTCTGCCTGGGTTTTGTCTCTCTATCAGTGGTCGAACAAAGTCCTTCATCTCATGTTTTCTCGGTGGATCTCGATCCTCAAAATCTTCTGATCGATTCTGAGGACTCCTGGGAGTATTATCTATGAGTTTTATCAGGCTTAAGGCCTCTATTTTTGCTATTATCCCTCCAACTCGGGCTAGGGTTTTGGGGGTCTATAAATAGAACCCTTGACGTCATGGCTTAAGGAGGAGATTTCTGGAGGTCGCGACGAAGTGCTGCCGCATTCTGGAGCGATTCCCAACCAGGGAGAACGTGTTTTCTGCGTCCTTTAGTCTTCGGGTCCAAGGGGTAATCGGTTTTTGATTTGGTTTTTCTTGTGCCCCTATGGTTTTGATGATGGTTTTAATGGTGGTTTTGATGATTGGTCTTTGAGGTGAGTTATTCACTGTGAGTCATCTTCATAAGTTCTGATATGGCATTGCATATTTGATTATGTTCAGTCATGTTACTGTTGCTCCTTAGACTGAAGTTTGATACTGCAGCGTCGACCCATCGAACTGCAGCGTCGACGCTGCCAAGGCACTTCAGAGGTAGCAGTAAGAAATATTTGTACTGCTGCGTCCACGCTGCTTGGGCAATGCGTTGACGCTTGGTGCCTCTTTAACTTTGCTACATTTATTCATTGGTCTGGTCTGTGGTGCGTCGACCCCTTGTGCTGATGGGTCGACCCCTCAGTTCATTCATCGGTTGTTCAAGTCCATACATTGATCTTCACTTGAAGTCCATTCATTGGTCCTCTTTCAAAGTCTGTACAGCCACTGGTCTAGAATCTGAGTCTGTACATTGGAGTCAGTTCACCAAGTCTATACACTGGACTTTGTTTAACCAAGTCTATACACTCTCCCCTTCAAATCCAAAGTCTGCACATTGGTCTTCGAATTCAATATCTATACATTGGGCTCTTACATGAAGTCTATACATTGTAGTTTACATTGTAAAGTCCATACATTGGTTGTTGTTCTTCAATGTCTATACACTGCAAGTCTATACAGCCGTTGCCTCCTTTGTTGAAGTCAACACATTGGGCAAGTCTGTACGTTGCATTCGCCTTCACAAGTCTATACAACGAAGTATATACACTGCAATGTACATACCTAAATCTTATGGACTTCATTCTTGTTGCTGAAGGGAACAGGGTCGACGCTGGGAGCTTAAAGCGTCCACGCATCCGTTGACGAAGCCTTCACGATATCTTCCACTGCGTCAACGCCACAATGGAGCAGAGTCGACGCAGCAGTTACAAAGGAGAGCCAATGGCTTACTGGATTACTCTGGTGCGTCAACGCATTCATCAAGTGGCGTCGAAGCAGTAGGTTGATGGATCGACATGGTGACCAGAGGGTGGACGCAGTTGCACAATGCGTCAACGCACTCCACACGAAACGTGAGAGGGCTGAAGCCATCTAAGTTCAGATGCTGGAACACCAATGCGTCAACGCAGCATGCTGAGAGCGTCGACGCAGCACGCCCATCTGCTGAAGACTTGATCACTGGATCACCGATGCGTCAACGCAGTAGGCTGATGGAGTCAACGCAGCAGACTTGAGTTTTACTGGTCAAATGTCTTTCAAGGCTGCGTCAACCCTTTGGAGCAAGTGTGTTGACGCCACCTCAACTCCAGTTGCTGAACGTACTAATGAAGGGCACGTGATCCGAGGTGCCTGGCTCGTGAACCAGGATACTGCCACGTGGTCTGAACTTTTAGGGCGAGAGCTGTGGAAGCCACACTCGCGCTAGCTGCTGCTATATATACGAGTCTTCATCCTCTGTAGAAGACTGATCGATCAAGAAGCCTGGAGAGCAGAAAGCCCTTCGATCCAGAAAAAGAAAAGAAGAAGAAAAAGAGTTGAAGAGAAGAAGGAGGGAACAACGTGAGAGAAAAGGAGAGCAGAAGAGAAAGAAAGAGAGATAGAGAGAGAGATAGAGTTTGTGAGAAGTGAGAAGAAAGAGAGAAGAAAGAGAAGCAGAAAGAAGAGGAAGAAAAGAAGAGGAGGAGAGAGTCTATTGCAGATCAGTTCAGTCTGTTCGTGGATCAAATCCAGAACGACTATTGTGTTTCATTTCCAGCTTTTGTTGCTGTGCTTTTTATGTTTCCTTATTTTCCCTTTTGTTTCTCTGGTTAGCTTTGTACTTCCGATCCTCTGGACCGAGGTCGGGTTCCTCCTGGTGGGTCAGGAGAAGGGAGATCTGATCTCCGATTGCAAGTAGATGGGTGCTACTTGTGGGTACCCTCCGATTTGGAGGAAGGGAGACTTGTCTCCGGTTCTAGGCTTGTGGGTAGCAAGTCCAGGGGTCCCTCCGGTCTGGAGGAAGAGAGACTTCGGTCTCTGGTTTCCAAGTGGCTGGGAGTCACTTGGGGTGTCCCTCCGGTTGGGAGGAAGAGGGGAGTTTGTTCCCCTGGTCAAGCTGTGTGTTAGCACCTATTGCAGACTGAGTCTGCTTGGTTCTAGCATTGGCTAGTGAAGCCTCACTCCGGTTGGGAGTGAGGGGTGGATGTAGGTCTGGAGGACCGAACCACCTTAAAATTATTTGTGCAGTGGTTTGCCTTGCGTTAGCTCCATATCTTCTACCTCCCATTCACAGGTTGTGCATGCTTGGCTAGTTGTATTATCTAGAGAGTTATTTTTGAGCATTGTATTCTGCTAAGTGTGATTGGGTTGTTTAGCTCTAGCTTCGTTTCTGGTTGTTCAGGTGGCTGCATTGGTGCAGTCCAACTGTTTATTCATTTGTTACCTTATCATTTCATCTTGGAAAGCTCATTAGTCTTTATTCCACATATCTGAGCTTTATAGTTTTAATTTGGGCTATATTTTCTAGAGGGATACATTCACCCCCCTCTGTATCCGGGCCTAGCACCCTAACAATTGGTATCAGAGCGGTGTCTGCATACAAGGTCCAGCGACCTGCAGATTCGATCTTGCAGTCTTAGGTGCTAATTTGTTTTTAGTGCATCAATATTCCTGTTGCATTAATCTGTTGTGTTCTCATGGCTCATCCACCGATTTTCAGTGGTACGCATTTTAATGCATGGTTCGCTAGTATGAAGAATTATATCAAATCTGTGAATCCAGACCTGTGGAAAGTAATTTCACATGGTCCTCATGAACTACCAAAGAAAAAGTCCAAATGGACTGACAGTCACAAGTCTATGAATGAAGAGAATCAGATAGCTATAAATCTAATAAAGGCAGCTACTGATAGAGCTTTTCATTCATGCTTCTTTGATTGCAGTTCTGCTAAAGATATTCTGGATATGCTGAAGCGAACTCAGAAGAGAGATGTGGACAGCTGCATGATGGCTGACAGAAATGATCAAGACAGCAATCAAACTGAAGAAGATGATGATGATGAGGTAAATGTCTTCGAGAATTTTTCTCTAGAAGATTGGGAGAATGCATATGCTGAATTATTTGAATCTCATGAACTGTTAAGAAAACAGTATAAAAAATTGAAGAAGGGTACTGGTTTGGATAGTTCAAGTTCTCCTTGTAGAAATTGTGTTGAATTGAAAAATATTCATGATGCCTGTATGTCTGATTTTCAAATGTTGAAGAAACAAAATTCAGTATTGAAAACAGAGAATCAAGATCATATAAATGTGATATTTGAACTCAAAGAAAAATTCAAGTCTGATAATGATAATCAGACTCTTGTTAACTATCATGACCAGTATGAAAAATTGCTGAAAAACTTTGAAAGTGTGAACTCAGATTTAAACAAGTTAAAATCTGAAAATGATTCTCTGAGAAAATCTGTCAATAAAAATGATGAAAAATTTGAGAAACTTGAGCAGGAGAAGAACTTGTTTGCTGAAAAATTCAATGCCATAAAATCTGTAAACATAGAATTACAGAAAGATCTTGAAAAACAGCAAAAAGATTTGAAGGAACTTGAGGCTGGAAGAAAGTATGAAGTCAATTCAGAAGATCAGCTTCTAATAAATGAATTGGTTCAAAATGATAAGTTTAAAGAAGAAATTGAAAAATTGAAACTGTTAAACAGTGGCATGTCTAAAAGACTTCTTACTTTGGAAAGAGGAAAAACTGTTTGCATTGAAGATTCTAATAAACTGAGCAATCTGGAACATGAAGTTGAAAAATATAAAACTGCAAACAATGTGTTAACTGAATGTGTGAATTGCAGTGAGCAAGAGATTGCTAGTTATGAGTTACATATTTCCTCTTTAGAAAATGAAATTCAGGATTTGAAAGTTTCTTTGTCTAAATTTGTTGATGGGCAGAAAAATCTAGACAAGCTACTAGGTATAAAAATCAACCCTAGGAAGGAAGGGCTGGGCTACAATAAGATAAACAAGAAAGAATTTCAGAATAATGTTATGACATCTTTTGTAAATGGTTCAGATGTAGCCACCACCTCTAAAGATAAACAGCCCATTGCTTAGAAAATGTTGGGAGCAAAGGATAATTTTAAGAAAGAGGGACTGGGCTATAGTCCAGTCATGAGGAAGGTCGATGGATCCAATTTGAAAACTATTTTTGTTAAATCTTCTGAACAGGAAAAGCCTTCTATTTCATCTTCACCTCAGTATAAGGCTAAGAAAACAGAAAAACATGATAAAAATCAGAAAATGATTGGAAAACAGAAAATAAATAAAAAGGGTCCATCAGTGTTTGCTGATCACAGTCCTCACACACACTCACATGCATCTAAAAAGAAGATTATATGTCATTACTGTCATAAATTTGGTCATTTGATGCATGAGTGTGAATTAAACGAACTGGATGATTTGAATGCTGAAATGATGAATGCTAGGAAATATCATGATAGAAAACCTGATGTTCATTCAAAGAAAAGTGAATGCTCTCATTGTGGTAGATTAGGCCACACCTTTGCTCAATGTTGGTTTGCTAATGGAAAGAAAAAATCACTTTCACATCATGCTAAATCTTATGCTAACCAACATGCTTTTAATATAAACAAAACTGCTTCTTTGAACCAGCATGTCAAAGGTTTTAATTGTAACAAGCTTGGGCACAAGGCCACTGAATGTTGGACAAGCTTTTTTAGAAGAAAGTTCCCTTTCTGCTCCCATTGTGGGAAGCATGGCCATGCAGTCAAGGACTGCTGGCATGTCCAGGGTAGGAATAGAAATTTTAAAGAATTTGATAGGAACAAACTTGTTTTTAAAAGAATTCCTATTTGCTCAAATTGCAGAAGACCAGGCCACCAAGTTGCTGCTTGCAGGGTAGCTAGTCATGAAAAGAAAAGGTTTCATAATAATAATAGAAACCCTCATGCTCACGCTTATAATGCTCAAGTTCATGCTAGTATATATGAGAGGAACATGAAACCTGCTAGTTCATGCCACTATTTTGGGCTGTCTGGGCATTCAATGCATAACTGTTTTATCATGAACTCTGATGACTATTTGGCACAGAAAAAGATGCAGGCAGTCCCAAAAGGGGCTAATTACTATGCAAGACCCAAGACCACTTGGGTTCCTGCTAGTGGAAAATAGGAAGGTGCCTAGCAGGTGTGCCTTGGCTGGAATAAAGGGGTAATGATCCAAGGCACTCAAGAATGAAAAACCCCATTCTCACACTTTTCAGGTAATCTCTCTGCATTTCCCATTTTGAAACTCATTGCATATCTGATTTGATGTGTTCTTACATATCCTGTTCTTAGTTTCATCTAGTGCATGCATATTAAATCTGTTCTTGCATATTCATTCATCATCTGCCAGTTGCATTACTTTCTGATCATGCACTCTGAAATTTCTGAAAATCTGAACTGAATGCATATTGTGAGGGGGAGTCAATGCATTGCATATAGGTTGTCAAATGTATACTCATGTGAGAATTCATTGCATATCCTTCCTTATTGATTTTGTTGACAGACCTTGAACATATTTTTGAAAACATTGAGCTTCAAAATCTCTCCTATCAATTGGTATCATTTGGCTTCAGAAATCTATCAGTCTGTCATGAAGATTTCAATGGGACTATCTCAATCATAAATCTGAAAAATTCTTGAACTAGAAATCTTCTATTATACGTTTTTATGAATGACTGAAATAACTCATGTGGTTTAAGTTTGATGTATTCAATGAGTTTGGCTTTAAAATCTCTTAAAAATATCTGAAGCTTGTTTAATACACCTTAACCATCTGTTTCATGCTGTGTCTTGTAAAATCTTCTAAAATCTGCATTATTGAATTCGTGGCTTTATTTGGTTAAGTACATGAAATTGTTATTGTTTTGAAGCAAATGAATTTGTCTGAATTGTCTAAAGGGTAATTGTTGTCAGAGCAATGACTTTGGTCACTAAGAAACCATGTCCAAAGGACTGTGTCATGAGGTGTCTTAGTCAACTATGCAGAATAAAATCTCATTGAAAATCAGGCAGAGCAATGGCATGCACACTGAGAAATACAACTCACTCATCAAGAAATGATTTGCAGTGTGTCATGATGTGTAAATGCTATCTCTGTTCATATAAAGCATGACAGTTAGTCACACTAAGTGCTTAGGGACATTGGCCTCTGATCAAGGTATATCCTCTAGTTACAAGGTGTGTACTGAACTAGAGTGCTCGTAAAATTTTGTAGCATGAAAAATTGTTGAATGAATTGAAATTTTTGAATATTGATGCTAAAATAAAATTGCTACAACCCTAGACAAAATCATATGACTTCATAATTACTTGATTTCAATACTGATGCATGTAATTTCGAAAGAAGTCAATAAATTTGATTGTGTAAGAGAAAGGGAGTTTTATCAAGATAAATATGAGGGTTTGGTTCATTTTTATTAAACCATGGTTTTAGATATCAATATAGAATTTTATTGATAAACTCTGCATACATCATGTTTAAACCATGCTGATTAATAAAAATCATTCATAAGCCCTTATAATGGAAGACTTTGAAATATTCTGATTTAGATTTATGAGAATGACATTCCCTTGAAAATCTGACTGAAATCCTTGTAGTTGAAGCCTCTTTGAAAAATCTATTTATTTGAATCTTTTCTGCTCACTGTCCTTGATTCATTGAACTGACCTTATCATTGAAAGCCTTGGTGGTCTTCTTCTCAACTATATCAATTGGAAGTCATGCAACACGCATATCAATTGGCATCTATTCAGGGGGAGTTTCCATGTCATATGCATCATGCTGCATAGAAACTCTTAAAGGGGGAGATTTTTGCCAAAGGGGGAGATTATTTTTTCAATTATAGCATGCTGGTTGCTTTAATTTCTCAAACTATTTTCTTTTTGATGAAGTCAAAGGGGGAGAATAGTTTGAGTCATAAGATAACTCACTGTGTAGTGTTGCCATCATCAAAAAGGGGGGGATTGTTGTGCCCCTGTGGTTTTGATGATGGTTTTAATGGTGGTTTTGATGATTGGTCTTTGAGGTGAGTTATTCACTGTGAGTCATCTCCATAAGTTCTGATATGGCATTGCATATTTGATTATGTTCAGTCATGTTACTGTTGCTCCTTAGACAGAAGTTTGATACTGCAGCGTCGACCCATCGAACTGCAGTGTCGACGCTGCCAAGGCACTTCAGAGGTAGCAGTAATAAATATTTGTACTGCTGCGTCCACGCTGCTTGGGCAATGCGTTGACGCTTGGTGCCTCTTTAACTTTGCTGCATTTATTCATTGGTCTGGTCTATGGTGCGTCGACCCCTTGTGTTGATGGGTCGACCCCTCAGTTCATTCATCGGTTGTTCAAGTCCATACATTGATCTTCACCTAAAGTCCATTCATTGGTCCTCTTTCAAAGTCTGTACAGCCACTGGTCTAGAATCTGAGTCTGTACATTAGAGTCAGTTCACCAAGTCTATACACTAGACTTTGTTTAACCAAGTCTATACACTCTCCCCTTCAAATCCAAAGTCAGCACATTGGTCTTCGAATTCAATATCTATACATTGGGCTCTTACATGAAGTCTATACATTATAGTTTGCATTATAAAGTCCATACATTGGTTGTTGTTCTTCAATGTCTATACACTGCCTTTAGGATTCACAAGTCTATACAGCCGTTGCCTCCTTTGTTGAAGTCAACACATTGGGCAAGTCTGTACGTTGCATTCGCCTTCACAAGTCTATACAACGAAGTATATACACTGTAATGTACATACCTAAATCTTATGGACTTCATTCTTGTTGCTGAAGGGAACAGGGTCGACGCTGGGAGCTTAAAGCGTCCACGCATCCGTTGACGAAGCCTTCACGATATCTTCCACTGCGTCAACGCCACAATGGAGCAGAGTCGACGCAGCAGTTACAAAGGGAGAGCCAATGGCTTACTGGATTACTCTGGTGCGTCAACGCATTCATCAAGTGGCGTCAACGCAGCAGGTTGATGGATCGACAAGGTGACCAGAGGGTGGACGCAGTTGCACAATGCGTCAACGCACTCCACACGAAACGTGAGAGGGCTGAAGCCATCTAAGTTCAGATGCTGGAACACCAATGCGTCAACGCAACATGCTGAGAGCGTCGACGCAGCACGTCCATCTGCTGAAGACTTGATCACTGGATCACCGATGCGTTAACGCAGCAGGCTGATGGAGTCAACGTAGCAGACTTGAGTTTTGCTGGTCGAATGTCTTTGAAGGCTGCGTCAACCCTTTGGAGCAAGTGTGTTGATGCCACCTCAACTCCAATTGCTGAACGTACTAATGAAGGGCACGTGATCCGAGGTGCCTGGCTCGTGAACCAGGATGTTGTCACGTGGTCCGAACTTTTAAGGCGAGAGCTGTGGAAGCCACACTCACGCTAGCTGCTGCTATATATACGAGTCTTCATCCTCTGTAGAAGACTGATCGATCAAGAAGCCTGGAGAGCAGAAAGCCCTTCGATCCAGAAAAAGAAAAGAAGACGAAAAAGAGTTGAAGAGAAGAAGGAGAGCAGAAGAGAAAGAGATAGAGAGAGATAGAGTTCGTGAGAAGTGAGAAGAAAGAGAGAAGAAAGAGAAGCAGAAAGAAGAGGAAGAAAAGAAGAGGAGGAGAGAGTCTATTGTAGATCAGTTCATTCTGTTCGTGGATCAAATCCAGAACGACGATTGTGTTTCATTTCCAGCTTTTGTTGCTGTGCTTTTTATGTTTCCTTATTTTCCCTTTTGTTTCTCTGGTTAGCTTTGTACTTCCGATCCTCTGGACTGAGGTCGGATTCCTCCTGGTGGGTCAGGAGAAGGGAGATCTGATCTCCGGTTGCAAGTAGCTGGGTGCTACTTGTGGGTACCCTCCGGTTTGGAGGAAGGGAGACTTGTCTCCTGTTCTGGGCTTGTGGGTAGCAAGTCCAGGGGTCCCTCCGGTCTGGAGGAAGAGAGACTTCGGTCTCTGGTTTCCAAGTGGCTGGGAGTCACTTGGGGTGTCCCTCCGGTTGGGAGGAAGAGGGGAGTTTGTTCCCCTGGTCAAGCTATGTGTCAGCACCTGTTGCAGACTGAGTTTGCTTGGTTCTAGCATTGGCTAGTGAAGCCTCACTCCGGTTGGGAGTGAGGGGTGGATGTAGGTCTGGAGGACCGAACCACCTTAAAATTATTTGTGCAGTGGTTTGCCTTGCGTTAGCTCCATATCTTCTACCTCCCATTCACAGGTTGTGCATGCTTGGCTAGTTGCATTATCTAGAGAGTTATTTTTGAGCATTGTATTTTGCTAAGTGTGATTGGGTTGTTTAGCTCTGGCTTCGTTTCTGGTTGTTCAGGTGGCTGCATTGGTGCAGTCCAACTGTTTGTTCATTTGTTACCTTATCATTTCATCTTGGAAAGCTCATTAGTCTTTATTCCGCATATCTGAACTTTAGAATTTTAATTTGGGCTATATTTTCTAGAGGGATACATTCACCCCCCTCTGTATCCGGGCCTAGCACCCTAACAGTTTTGTGTCTTCTTTCACTTAGTTTTCATTCATCTTTGCATCATCATAGTATTAATTCTTCTCCTTCTTCCACGTTCTTTTGCATCCATAATACATTTTCAAACATCCTCCTACTATTTTCCACGCCCCACAAGGGTTAAAAAAACCACCAACCCCCAGGTATTCACCCTTCCATTCATGCATGTTCATTATTGTTGGTTTATAGATACTACACTTCTCCAAGGCTAATTGGGTTGTTCTCTTTCTGTCTTTACACTCTATTGCAGGTCTACAACACTCCTAACACGAGGCCCATCCCTTCTGGCCAGCCAGAAGGGAGGGAGGTTTGAGTTCCACGTTTTTTTTTCTGGGTGCGCTTAGCGGTCATCTTCAGACCGTCAAGGTTTCTTTGCGGCCATTCGGAGACCATTTATTTCATCTTTGCGGCCATAGGAGGATCATTTACCTTCTACACCTGAGTTTTCTCCTGCGTGCGAGTGTGCCTTCACTCGTCTCCTTTCCAAGGTACATAGTACAATTCCATTTGTGTTACAGGCCTTGGGGGCGATCACATCTGTCTTTTGGGTATTCATCATCATCTTTGCTCTATTCTCTATTACTTTCTTCTTCTTAATTGCTCCACGCCCACGGCGTGTGTTTTCTTTCATCTTCATCATTACTCCATGCCCACAGCGTGTGTTAGTTTAGTTCATTTACTGTTTTACTTTACACTTCTGAGATGATATACCCACAGACTTTAGATTCCATGTTATTACTTGCTTGAGATTGGCACACACATCACGCCCTTCATATTCCATCTCACTTCTCACCCACTTACACATATCTACACCATACAGATGTGAACCAGGTACAGATTCTATATATGGGAAGGGTGCCTAAGTGCCCACAACTCACATATATGAGTGAGAGGACAAATGGCCTTTTCCACCACAAAGTACACTATGCATAAGCTTAAGGCAGAGAGAATATAAGCTAGAGGAATTCATACCGAGGTAGGGAGAACAGATCCATCAAAGGCAATGGGGGAAGTTAGTGTCGCCCATGAGGGCGTGGTCAGTGGCTATAAGACACAAAACCTAGTGGGTGACACGAAAACCGTGCAGATGATCGTGGAGCTCTGTAGCCTTTAAGAAGGCCGCCTCACATCTGGAAGATGTTCTGATGCCCAAAAGGGGAAGCGAGAACCACGAAAGCACAAGTAATAGCATCCGAGTAACTTTAGAAGCAACGAATGTATCTATTCATAAAAGGCTCTTCTGGAGCTTCCATTACATTTCCCACAATTGCGATCAACAGGAAAAATAAAAGAGAAGCGTTGTTGCCCCAAAGGGCTTTTACAGAACACAACAGAAGAGGAAGAAAAGAACTATGAACCCATTGGGGCTTTGATCACGGTGGAAACCCACCTATAAAACAAACATAGAGTATCAGACTCTGATCCTCGAACAACAGCAAGAGAAGGCTAAGGTTGGAGGTGGGTGGCTCTCCTTCGACCTCTCTTCTTTCTCTGCTTGTTCTCTCTTCTGTATGATCCTCACGCTCTCTCAATTGTCTTTTTTTCCCCCTCGATTCCCCCTTCTTTCTCAACAGATCTTGCGTCCCTTTATAGGAGGGGACGTGGACCCCCTTGGAATCCCTCAGCTCCTTCTCCACGTTCAAAGCTTTCGAGGGCCTGCGCGTAGGGGGGCAGAAGGTAGGCGGGGTGCCTCCTTGGGATTGACCGATGGCGGTAGGTGGCGATGTTGACATTCCGTAGCGATTCTCGAAGGTTTCCATTTTTGGTTGTCTGCGATTACTGGATGAGTCCTCTCGCTAGTCTGCCGGTGGGTGCATGGCTTTATCGGTTGGTTGACGTAGGAGAAAATCCTCTTTAGGTGGGGGCCCTCTGTTGACCAATGGTTAAGAGGAGGACCTCCCATTGGATGGGGTCTCCGGATGTGGCCTTAACCCCTCTTCTTTTCTCCTCCCTCCTCTCTTATTCTTCCCCTGTTTTTGAAAATATTTGATCAATATGACTATCCATACATCGAATTAAAGAACATATACTTTAAAAAACACCAAAATAAAAAACATCAATTTATAAAGAACATCTAATTGATATGGCCCAACACCCTATTGGACACCCCTCCCTAGGCAGACCCCCCCACCCTACCGGATCCCCTCCCCAGGAGGACCACTAAACCCTATTGGAACCCCCTCCCTGCCAGACC
The DNA here is from genome assembly GCA_022559845.1 of Amorphophallus konjac. Lineage (NCBI taxonomy): Eukaryota > Viridiplantae > Streptophyta > Magnoliopsida > Alismatales > Araceae > Amorphophallus > Amorphophallus konjac. Next base: position 350,663,860 of record CM040122.1, on the reverse strand, counting down.
CCCCCACCCTACTGGACCCCCCTCCCCAGTTGGACCCCAAACCCTACTGGACCCCACTTACAAACCTGTCGGAACCCTCCCTAACCCCTCTCCCTCTCCAACGAGCTCCAATGAGTTCGCAACCCCCTGAACCCCCCACCCCATGGTGCCAAACCCCACCTTGCCTCCCCATACCCACCACCCCCATCGGAGTCGCCCAACGGAGTTCTACTCCCATCGGAGTCACTACGGCGAGCTCGTATCCCCAACCCCCACCCTCACCCCCACCCCACCCTTGCCCCCTTTGACCAGTAGCCCTCCCCCTCCCCCTCCTTCCCTACCCCCTCTCCCTCTCTAGAGAGCTTTGGCGAGCTATAGCCCCCACTCCCCCCGACCACCCCTCCACACCAAAACTCCTCCTAGACGGGCCTCCCCCTCCCAGCTCAGTTGGAACCCTGCCCCCCCCCCCCCCCAAAACATTGATCCCGAACCTCCAAAAAAAAATACAGAGAGAGGGTGGGGGGACTTATTGGCGACGAGCAAGGACAAGACAGTGGCGACGGCGGTGGACTCCACAACGTGGATGGTGGATGTAGTGGCAGTGCGATGGGCCGACGACGGTGGACACAGTAGTGGGAGGCAGGGATCATCGTCGGCGGTCATGACGAGAGAGAGAGAGAGAGAGAGAGGGAGAGAGGAATGTGCAAGTGTGTGAGAAATTTGATTTCTTTCCAAGGATATTGGCATTTTTTATTATCTGACATAATTTTATCTTTATTCCAACACAATGTCGTCTACTTTGGAGCCAAATGAAATTTTGTTAGCGACAAAAATAAAATTTTGTCGCTAGTCTCCCTTTAAAGATTAATTACTATAATAATAAATATAAATATAAATATATTTTAGATGTGTAACAATTATTATTAACTTAATAGTCTTTATAAAATAAAAATATATTAGAAATAATATAATAAATCGAAATCATAATACTCTAAAATTTGTAAATTTATAATTATAATAGTTTATATTTTAAAAAAATAATAAATAAACAAATGAAATAAATATTGTCAATAGTCTAAGCTTAGTTACTATTATTTAATAATCATTACACTAATAAATTATACAAATAATTCGATGAGTAGTATTATAATAGTTAGACTTAAGTTTGACCAAAATAGACCCTAGATTTAAAGTCGATCAAGATCCAACCGTAGGATTTACCCCCGATCTAAACTCGACCATTGGAATTTAGTTTGATGAAGATCCGACCATTGGATTTAAGTTTGATCAACATCCGATTGACCGTTGGATTTGGTATGAATTAAAATTTGACTATTAGATTTATGATCTGACCGTTAGATTTACTCCAGATCGAAATCAAACCATTAGTAAGTTTGATGATCCGATTATTAGATTTGCACTTGATAGAAATTCAACCATTAGATTTAACTTTAATTAATATCCAACTGTTGAATTTACTCCTCATTGAAATTTGACTATTGAATGTACGTTTGATCAAGATCCAATCATTGGATTTAAGTTTGATCAATATCTGATCAACCGTTGGATTTTACTCCCGATCGAAATTTGACGACTGGATTTGAGATCTCACTGTTAGATTTGCTTCCGTTCGAAATCTGACCATTGGATTTAAGTTTGATCAAGATCAGACCATTGGATTTACCCTCGATAGAAAATCTGACAATTGGATTTAAATTTGATCAATATATGACTATTGAATTTCTTTCTCATCGAAATCTGACTATTAGATTTAAGTGATCAAGATCCGTCTGTTAGATTTCCTCCCGATATATAAATCTAATGAAGATCGGTGACAACGAGCCAAAGGAATGTTCTTCCCCTTCTCTTTCCGTGTAGGTATTCTCAACATTCCTCATCGTCTTATACCACCAGTAGTCTGGAGCTCCATACACAAACCCCAGAGGAAGAACAAGATGAAGGACATGCAAAAAAATAGGAGGTGGATGGGTTCTTCTATCGCCGACCCCCAACACTTTGGTCACCCTTCCCTTTGTGTGCATGGCAACGCCACTCCTTAGCAACGCCACCTCTCTCTCTCTCTCTACAACTAGCATGTCTCTTCCAAAGAGCTCCTCTTATTCCTTCCACACGATAATTGAATGACTCGATTTCCATCCCACTATGCGCGTCCTTTTTCCAGATGATGGAAATGATGACGAGGAACCTTTATGGTGTCCGTGAGTTGATTTCCCAAACCACTAAGATTGCGACAGATAATTTTCCATCACAATTTTCGTCTCTAAATTTACGATGAATACTTTTCTGTTGCAATATCCGTCGCTAAATTTGGGAGAGATAAATTTTCATCTCAATATCTATCTCTAAATTGGAGATGGAATATTTCTGTCGCAAAATCTATTTTTGAATTGGTGACATAATTTTTCTGTCACAATATCCGTCTCTAAATCTATGATAGATTTGGAGACAGATAATCCATCATATTATTTTGATTGTAAAATTGACGGAAAGTTATCCGTCTCAAATCCGTCTCTAATTGTACGAAGAATAGTGTGACAGAAAATATCTATCATAGAATTATTTATTATTGCGATAAAAAAAATTTCGTCAAAAATTTTGTCGCTCAATTGAGACAGAAAATTTTCCGTCATAAATTATCTATTATTGCGATGGAAAAGAGTTCCATTGCACATCCATCGTAAAATTGAGACGAATATTTTTGCAATGAAATAATCCGTCGTGAATTAAACTCTAACTTGGCATTTGTCTACATTAACGACGGATATTCCGTTTGATATTAATCCGTCGCTAATTAGTGATGAAAAAATTATGTCACAAAGTTTTGTCGTTGACGCTGTTTTTTTTAGTATATGGAATCCAAATCGATGGTTGGCCCTGCCCCAAAGAATCCTCCAACAAGGATGTTGGTGGCCTTCGCTCCTCAAAGATGCACCCCACTTCGTGCAGACATGCGAGAAGGGTCAGAGGTTCGGACGTCTCCACCAGCAGCCGGTCGCCGATTTGAAAGCGGCTGTTGGGTCTTGTCCATTTGCCCAATTGAGAATTGACATCTTGGGTCTCTTCCGCAAAGTCGCAAAGAATCTTCCTTATTGCAACTGTGGATTACTTCACTATGGCCCCCTTTGCTACGCTAACTGTCCCCGATTAACGGCGACTGTGTGAGAGGGAGACGGGGCCCACCGGAGAATTCTCTCTCCTCGCTATCCGCCCGACAACCCCGATGTCAAACATGCCCTAAATGAGTGGAAGCCGAGTCACTTGCACATATTACCGGTCGTAGAGTATGGGACTATGTCTGGAAGTCCATAATCTGCAGATTTGATCTCCCGCGAGTCTTAATTAATGACAATGGAAAGCACTTCGACGGTAAGATCTTCAGAGACAGCCGTTCCAACTTGCATATCAACCACCGTTTTATCTCGATAGCACACCCTCAAACCAATACTCAAGTAAAAGTTATCAATAGAGCCATCCTTTGAGGACTGAAAAAACAACTCGAGCACGTGAAAGCGGAACAAGCATATGAGCTACGGAGCACCTTATGGTTGTAACGCGCGACTCCCCGGAGTGGCAGTGGTGAGTGCCCCTTCAATTTATCTTTGGGCATAGACGCCGTTAACTTAACATGGTAACATTAAGCGAGGAAGACGTCGTTGTTTGTTCACGAGACTACTTTATATCCCCGCAGTTTTATCTGAAGCTTGTAATGAGATGGCTACGAATGTCCCGGGAAAACAGGAAGTCGATAGGGCAGCTGCCGAGGGAGATACCCATCGAGCGGTTCGGATATGAACTGAACAGTCGGTCTCCGCAGATGATGAGCGCTGGGAGTGCCTCTCCCCTCGTGAAGCGTTCCGGCTGCCGCGCGCAGCCAGCCGGGATGCGCGCCCGCTTGCTGCTCATGGCCGTGCTCCTAATCCGCAGGGCACCCCGGCGGGCGACAGCCGTGACGAACGTTACCGCTGAAGAAGCGGATCAGCTGCCTCCTGACGGTTCCTTGCGGGCGGCAGCCGTGACGTACGCTACGGCCGAAGTAGCGGATCAGCTGCCTGGCGGTTCCTCGCCGTCGGACGTTACAGGACTCCACGACATGCAGATCTCGTCGGCGCACATCCCAAGCCACCCCCGAAGCCCCCGAGCATCGCCTATTTAAACGACCCCGGCGGCTGCTCTCCTCCTCGCGCCACTCGACCGGCCTCTCTGCCTCCTCCTCTGGGCTCTCTGTCTGTCCTCCTTTCCCCGGCCCCTAGCTAGCGAGGACTTCACCGAGAGCAGCTGGCCGCCATGTCTGCAGGCGTGGTTGACTCCTCCTTCGGCGACTTCCTATCCCATTGCAGCAACGTCACCCCCGCGGTCCCCACCCTCCTCGCCGTCGCCCTCCTCGCCCTCTCCGCCGTCTGGTTCGCCCCCGGAGGCCTTGCATGGGCTCTGTCCCTCGCTACTCGCCGTGCGTCCAATGCCATCCCGGGCCCCCCGGGATTCCTCCGGGCGCTCTCCAACCCTCTGGCCCACCGTACGCTCGGGAAGCTCGTCCGTGCCCACCGTGCCCTGCGCCTCATGGCGTTCTCCGTTGGTGCTAGCCGCTTCGTGGTGTCGAGTGACCCGGACACGGCCAAGGAGATCCTGAACAACTCGGCCTTCGCCGACCGCCCCATCAAGGAGTCCGCCTACGAGCTCCTCTTCAACCGGGCCATCGGATTCGCCCCCTTCGGCGAGTACTGGCGGAACCTGCGGCGCATCGCGGCCACACACATGTTCAGCCCCAAGAGCGTCGCCGCCACCGGGGAGTACCGTAAGGCCATCGGGGACAAGATGGCGGCGGAGATCTCCGCTCAGATGGAGAGCAGAGGGACGGTGGAGGTGAAGAGGGTGCTGCATTTCGGCTCCCTCAGCATCATGATGATGAATGTCTTCGGGAAGAAGGTGGATTTCGGGAAGGGCGCCGGGGAGGGGTTAGAGTTGGAGGAGTTGGTGAGCGAGGGGTACGAGTTGCTTGGGATGTTCAACTGGAGCGACCACCTGCCAGTGGTGGGTTGGCTGGACCTGCAGGGTAAGGAAGAGGTGCAAGACTCTGGTGGGCAAGGTGAATGCGTATGTTGGGAAGATCATAGATGAGCATCGGAGGAAGAGGGCGGCCAGGAACGGCGGCGGGGTTGTCGAGGAGGGCAGTCAAGATTTTGTGGACGTTCTTCTCAACTTGGAGCAGGACAACAAGCTCTCTGATTCCGACATGATCGCCGTGCTCTGGGTACGTATACAACTCTCTCTCTCTCTCTCTCTCTCTCTCTCTCTGTATAGTCCCTCTTTATAAATCTAATGTTACTTAGCACCACTACCTTTGCATGCATGGGTGCGTTACACCTTTCTCTTTCTGTGTTTTGTTGTTGCTCAGGAGATGATCTTCAGAGGAACGGACACGGTTGCTATCCTCTTGGAATGGATTCTTGCAAGGATGGTGCTGCACCCGGACATCCAGACCAAGGCCCAGTCGGAGATCGACGCCGTCGTTGGCCGCTCCCGGGCGGTGTCCGAGTCGGACTTGGCCAACCTCCCATACCTGCAGTCCATAGTGAAAGAAGCCCTCCGCATGCACCCGCCGGGCCCACTCCTCTCCTGGGCCAGGCTGGCCATCCACGACGTCCACGTCGGCGGCCACCTCGTCCCCGCCGGCACCACCGCCATGGTGAACATGTGGGCCATCACCCACGACGAGAGCGTGTGGAGCGAGCCCAACGAGTTCAAGCCGGAGCGGTTCATGAAGGAAGACTTCAGCGTTCTCGGTTCCGACCTGAGGTTGGCGCCCTTTAGGGCGGGGAGGAGGGTCTGCCCGGGCAAGTCCCTGGGTTTGGCCAGCGTCAACCTCTGGCTGGCCCAGCTGCTCCAGAACTTCAATTGGGTTCCCTCGGACAACGGAGTAGACCTGTCCGAGTGTCTTAAGATGTCCATGGAAATGAAGAACCCTCTGGTCTGTCGGGTTGTCCCAAGAGCTTGATCTCTGCTGCCTTGGCCAGCAACAGCCTCTCTTAAAACCGTTTGAGATATTACATAATAAAGAGGCGACTTGCATACATCTTGTCTCTACTTCTATAGACGGATGCATGTGTGGCTGTGCTCCTGATGCGGCACAGCCTTGATGTGGCACAGCCCAAAGACCACTAAATATGATAAGGTGACCCTAGGACTTAGACCCGCAAGCATACAAGCGCTCAATGATTCTCACAACGACGATTTCTGCTCACTCGGTTCACACGTTCACCCGGTGGGTCCGGGAGATGATGGTGAGGGTCCGAGGCGGGATCCAATTATCCTAATGGACTTACAATGCTAAGGCTGACCTCCAATGGGCCTGGGAGTCCCAACTTTGTGGGTGGCTGGCCCGCAAGGGGTGTGGGGTGGCACTCACTCACGGGCCGCGGTGGGCACGATATTACTTAAAATGAATTCCGAGCACTCTCTTACCGTCCGACGGGCATTCAAGGCAATACTACATTTACAGAAATGAAGCTACAAGGGTGTGATCAGAAGCTCACCTGATCGGTGTGAAGACACCGATCCCGTTCGGAGACGAGGGCGCGCCGGGAGGCGAGGGTATACACCCGATCGCCGCGGCGATGGAGCTTGACCTGAAAATGTGAAGAGGTACAGCACTACGCCCCTTGCAAGGGGGGGATCTTGGGGTGGGGGTTAATGTATTACAACCAAAAAATTACCTCCACGCAGGGAGGGGCCTTCAGCCGGCCAAGCGGGGAGGGGAACGAGCGAGATAGAGTCGACTTTCCGAGCTTTGCCGATTCTGCCTAGCTTCTGTAATTCTGGACAGAGGGCCGATGTCGATGCTGCCAATAATTCCACCGAACTTGGAATCTGATGAAACTTGCACCAAAAGCTTGCTAACCGGAGAGGGGTGCGGCTTGAATTTTTGGACGACGTTCTGATCTGGGGACTGACTGCTCCAGCGACTGGAAGATGGATGCAGCTCTGGTCTCTGGCCGAGCTCAGTCTGAAACAGCAGGTTGCAGAAGCAGCCACGATCGCTCCTGAGCTCCAAATTTGGCACCGCTAGACTCGTTGGAATCGTGGACGAGTCTACTTTGCAGCAAAATAAACGGGGAAGTCTTCTGATGTTGGAGATGAGCTGGGTGTCTAGAGAAGTGGATGGTGGTCGGTGCAGACTGTGAGGAGGCAGACCGGCGTGGGTGTGGTAGAAAATTGGTATCTCTGGTTTTCGGATGTCGAACGGGGTTCCGCCTTCTGTTCCTGGACGCTGACAGGGGGAGGAAGAACTTTGTAGAAGACCTCGAAGACTGGTTCCTTCAAGGTTCGTCATGGGAGAGGCTTCTCTGCCGCTCTGGCTCCTAGTCTGAGAGGTTCTGCGCAGTCGGGGAAGAACAGCCTTCACGGACGGCCACGAACTCGGAATGGAGTGATTCCACCTCGCCTACGAAGAGCACAGGGAGGCCTTTCCAGAAAGTTAGGCCATGCCACCAGCAGAACCAGGATGCAGTCGTGGACGTCGCTGCAACAGAGTGCTAAACTGCAGGTCGGCCTGCACACAAAGCTGGAGTGGAGAAGAGAGGAGGGGGCGAACTTGGCTTGAGGGGAGAGGAGGGGTGCGACCTAGGGAGCAAGGAGGGAAGGGGAGATTCGAATTTGGGCTTTGGAATGAGTTAATTCAGCCTTGGGAAGGTGGAGATATGCTTAGGGAAGTGAAAGGGGTAGGTGGTGGTTGGAGGGTGGGGTTTTGAGTGGTGGAACTTCCTTGGGACTAGGTGAGGATTAAAGAGGGGTTGTGGGAAGTTGTGGGGAGTTAATGGAGGTAGGTGGGGGTTGGAAGTGGTTGAGAGAGGGAGGAGAGAGAGTGAATTTCGAAATTTAGAGATAGGAGGAGAGAGAATGGAGAGATAATGAGAGAGGGAGAGATATTGAGAGAGTTTGAAAGGGTTTTCTTCAATATTCATCAAAAGTTGAATACAAGAGGAGAGATGGGGCCTATATATAGGCAACCATTCTTTACATGACCAAAATACCCTTGACAATAAGATAAAAGACCGAGCATATCCTAGACTCAATCCTATGGGCCCATAACTAAAGTAATAAGGCCCAATTAAACATAACAAGGGAAATGGACTAAAACCATATGACTCAATAAAGGAAAATACATAAGATAGGACTCAATAAAAAGAAAATACATAAAATGAAACTTGGGAAATGAAGATAACAAGTGTAGATCATGATCAATCCATATCAAGAGTGTGCAGGCGATCAAAGCTAGAGGGGTGTCGGGAGATGCCCTCATCAAATCCCCCGGGGTGGGGAGAGCTCGACCCTGTCGAGTATGGGTCTGCCTGGCTATCGTACTGCTCCATCATGTCAGGATCCAAGCATATCAAATCCTCCCGACTCACCCATGTATCCTCGATCGGGGGACGGCTCTTCCACCTAATCAGATAGCGCTGATACACCCTGTGCCTCGTAATGATACTCTGCTCATCCAGTATTGCCTCTACCTACTCTCGTCGGTCTCTCAAGCTAGAAAGTGGAGTCCCTCCGGGAGTGTCTCTCATAAGGGGGGGTAAAGGCTCAAGCTCCTCACTGGGTTCCACCGCGGGGCCTTTGTGGGGTACCAGGTCCGCCACACTGAAGGTAGGGTGCACCCCATAGCTTTCTGGTAGGTCAAGCTCATAAGCATTGCTGCCAAGTCGTCGTAGAACTCGAAAGGGTCCCGAACCCCGTGCCCTCAACTTGGAGGCAGGTCCCGGAAGGAGCTGCTCCGTCCTCACCATCACCGAGTCTCCCACTTGAAACTCGTAGTGGCGCCGATGAGCATCTGCCCGCCTTTTGTAAGTCTCATTGATCCTTCCTATATGCTTGCGAGAATGCGTATGCCAAGGTGGACCTGGGCAGCCAAATGTAGACCGATCACACTTTGATGCTATGAAGACTGTGGTAGTCTTAGGAGGGCCGGGACATCCATAGATGAACCTTTTATGCATGGGTGTGATAAATGTCGGGGGACTCGGACATCTATGTATGCTCCTATCATGCTTAAGACTCATGATGAATGAAGGTGGGCCAATACATCCGAATATGGTCCACTTATGCTGCCTACTTGACATGTGGGTGATGTGGATGAATGTACCCGACTTATGAATCATGTCAAATGGTGTGGTAGGCCTGGACACATGCATGTTTATCCCAAAGGTGACTTCCATGTGCATAGATGTGGGATGACTTTTGAACGTCCACGTGAATGGGTCGAAGGGATCTACGAACGTGGTTATGGGGTGGGGCACTTCATCAATCCCAAGGTGTTTGTTGCCTAAGGTCAAGGCTCTCATGTTGTAACCCGATTCTAGGAAGGGAGGAGTTTGGGTCGACATGGGCGATGTGGGTAAGGTGAGGTGGGTGGTGAATAGGGAAAGTGGGTCACATGGAGATTTAGGCTCCCATAGAAAAGGGTCAAAGGGATTATGGTAAGGGTCACCTAGGTAGGGGTACTCCATGTTCTCAAGGTCCTCAAATGGCGAATCATCTCTCTCTAAGATAATTAGGCCAAGGTTGCTAATGGGTTGGCCAATCAAAGTACTTGGGATCTCAATGGTTGGGGAGTAGACTAGGATGGGTTCCTCCTCCATGGGAAGAAGGAGTATGATCTCACTTGTAAATTGGCCATTGGTGTAGATGGAAGTGATGGAGCCAATGGTGGGGTAAGCTAGGCTAATGGTGCTAGACTCTGATGGCCTCATGGCTAGCATATCGGTCAAGTGGACTTGCCAATGTAGGTAGGCCACTAAGTCTCCCAAATCTTCTACACAATAGGAGGTTTGATAAGTGACATGAGGCTGAGTGGGAATGAGTTGGGATTGATATCCCATGAGTAGGTGGCTTGGTTGTAAACTAGGAATGGTGAGGCCTCGCTTGAGCCATAGGAATATGGACTTATCTATGGTGATGGTGTCATGGGGAAGGGTGTATAGCTCTTGAGGAACTAGGTTAGGAGGGGTGGGTGAGTTGTATGGCCCTTGGATTTCCTTGATTTTGGGAGGTGGATCCGAATTGGTATCCCTCTCCACTTGGGTAGGTGTGTGGGTTGCAACTCCTAAGGACAATGGGGTAGGAAGGTCTATGGTGGGTGGGTTGGTGTTAGTCGAGGCATGGCGCACTCGAGGAGGTGAGCAAGGTCGGACATGGGTTGGACTTGGGAGTGGAAGTAGTGGAGGCCTAATTTGGGGTAAGATTGGTGTAGGAAGCGGGAGGTGGGTTGGGTGAGGGGTTTTGGGTTTTGGGGTGGTGGCCATTATGGGCCTTGGTGGAGGGGTGGACATGGTGTCCACATGGTTTTTAATGGTGAGGGTTGGATGAGTGGTGGTCACCATGGAAGGAATTGGGTTGGTTAGGGGTCTCTTGCCCTTGGGATCACTTGGGGTGGAAGTGGGGGCTAAAGGGGCTTGACTAGTGTAGGTTAGGGAAGGGGGTTTTGGTTGGGATGTGGGGGACCTCATGGGGTTAGGTGGGGAGGTGGAGGTCTTAGGTACTTGGGTTTTAGTGATAAGGGTTTGGACGGGTGGGGTGGGAGGAGTGGGAGTGCTCCTTGGGTTTTGGTGATCCGAGTGGGATGGGGACACATACCTAGCCCTTAGTTGATCCTTCATGTCCTCCCATGTGGTGAGGGGAGCTTCCCGTCTAATTATCCTTAAGCCCTCAATTTTACACCAATGAGTTTGAGCCCTTTTGGTTAGTTGTATTTTGGCAACCCATGCCTTTTCATCCTCGGAAATATGATACCAATTGAAGTATTGGTCCATTGTAGCTTCCCAATCTAAATATTTGCTAGGAGAGGTCCCATCAAAGGTGGGAAGTGGGAAAGGGGCCATCCTATCGTCCGTCCTTAGGGCGGGCCTATTTTTTCCAAGTTGGTTGAGTCGGCCCGATATGTTATCAAGCCGCTCATTGGCATAGGTCAAGACTTTCATGAAGTAGTTGAAGTCATGAGTGTTAGTGGTAGGTATCCCTTGGGGTTTTTGATTCATTGTGGGATTGGAAGATGTAGTATTGGGTTGAAAGCGAGTACCACTACGAGTGGTCATGCAAGGTTGGGTGGGCTATGCAAGGGTGTGCGGATGCACCTATGAAAGACTTAGTGTGACCCAAGACTAGACTTGTAAGGACAAGCCTATGACCGCTCTGATACCATTTGATGTGGCACAGCCCAAAGACCACTAAATATGATAAGGTGACCCTAGGACTTAGACCCGCAAGCATACAAGCGCTCAATGATTCTCACAACGACGATTTCTGCTCACTCGGTTCACACGTTCACCCGGTGGGTCCGGGAGATGATGGTGAGGGTCCGAGGCGGGATCCAATTGTCCTAATGGACTTACAATGCTAAGGCTGACCTCCAATGGGTCTGGGAGTCCCAACTTTGTGGGTGGCTGGCCCGCAAGGGGTGTGGGGTGGCACTCACTCACGGGCCGCGGTGGGCACGATATTACTTAAAATGAATTCCGAGCACTCTCTTACCGTCCGACGGGCATTCAAGGCAATACTACATTTACAGAAATGAAGATACAAGGGTGTGATCAGAAGCTCACCTGATCGGTGTGAAGACACCGATCCCGTTCGGAGACGAGGGCGCGCCGGGAGGCGAGGGTATACACCCGATCGCCGCGGCGATGGAGCTTGACCTGAAAATGTGAAGAGGTACAGCACTACGCCCCTTGCAAGGGGGGGATCTTGGGGTGGAGGTTAATGTATTACAACCAAAAAATTACCTCCACGCAGGGAGGGGCCTTCAGCCGGCCAAGCGGGGAGGGGAACGAGCGAGATAGAGTCGACTTTCCGAGCTTTGCCGATTCTGCCTAGCTTCTGTAATTCTGGATAGAGGGCCGATGTCGATGCTGCCAATAATTCCACCGAACTTGGAATCTGATGAAACTTGCGCCAAAAGCTTGCTAACCGGAGAGGGGTGCAGCTTGAATTTTTGGACAACGTTCTGATCTGGGGACTGACTGCTCCAGCGACTGGAAGATGGATGCAGCTCTCGTCTCTGGCCTAGCTCAGTCTAAAACAGCAGGTTGTAGAAGCAGCCACGATCGCTCCTGAGCTCCAAATTTGGCACCGCTAGACTCGTTGGAATCGTGGACGAGTCTACTTTGCAGCAAAATAAACGGGGAAGTCTTCTGATGTTGGAGATGAGCTGGGTGTCTAGAGAAGTGGACGGTGGTCGGTGCAGACTGTGAGGAGGCAGATCGGCGTGGGTGTGGTAGAAAATTGGTATCTCTGGTTTTCGGACGCCGAACCGGGTTCTGCCTTCTGTTCCTGGACACTGACAGGGGGAGGAAGAACTTTGTAGAAGACCTCGAAGACTGGTTCCTTCAAGGTTCGTCGTGGGAGAGTCTTCTCTGCCGCTCTGGCTCCTGGTCTGAGAGGTTCTGCGCAGTCGGGGAAGAACAGCCTTCACGGACGGCCACGAACTCGGAATGGAGTGATTCCACCTCGCCTACGAAGAGCACAGGGAGGCCTTTCCAGAAAGTTAGGCCACGCCACAAGCAGAACCAGGATGCAGTCGTGGACGTCGCTGCAACAGAGTGCTAAACTGCAGGTCGGCCTGCACACAAAGCTGGAGTGGAGAAGAGAGGAGGGGGCGAACTTGGCTTGAGGGGAGAGGAGGGGTGCGACCTAGGGAGCACGGAGGGAAGGGGAGATTCGAATTTGGGCTTTGGAATGAGTTAATTCAGCCTTGGGAAGGTGGAGATATGCTTAGGGAAGTGAAAGGGGTAGGTGGTGGTTGGAGGGTGGGGTTTTGAGTGGTGGAACTTCCTTGGGACTAGGTGAGGATTAAAGAGGGGTTGTGGGAAGTTGTGGGGAGTTAATGGAGGTTGGTGGGGGTTGGAAGTGGTTGAGAGAGGGAGGAGAGAGAGTGAATTTCGAAATTTAGAGAGAGGAGGAGAGAGAATGGAGAGATAATGAGAGAGAGAGAGATATTGAGAGAGTTTGAAAGGGTTTTCTTCAATATTCATCAAAAGTTGAATACAAGAGGAGAGATGGGGCCTATATATAGGCAACCATTCTTTACATGACCAAAATACCCTTGACAATAAGATAAAAGACCGAGCATATCATCATGCAACTCTTTGATATGCTGTGCAAAGGACTCAGCTGAGACTGACACTCTAGCATGTGGGGGAAGGGGAATGAGATCCGAGGGCTTTCTAGGCCTAAAACCATGTACTACCTCAAATGGACTCTTGCCTATGGACCTATTGACAGAATCATTGTAGGCAAACTCGGCTTGAGATAAGAGGAGATCCCAATTCCCAGGGTGATCCCCTACAAGGCATCGGAGCAAGTTCCCGAGGCTAGGTGGGGGTTGGAAGTGGTTGAGAGAGGGAGGAGAGAGAGTGAATTTCAAATTTTAGAGAGAGGAGGAGAGAGAATGGAGAGATAATGAGAGAGAGAGAGATATTGAGAGAGTTTGAAAGGGTTTTCTTCAATATTCATCAAAAGTTGAATACAAGGGGAGAGATGGGGCCTATATATAGGCAACCATTCTTTACATGACCAAAATACCCTTGACAATAAGATAAAAGACCGAGCATATCCTAGACTCAATCCTATGGGCCCATAACTAAAGTAATAAGGCCCAATTAAACATAACAAGGGAAATGGACTAAAACCATATGACTCAATAAAGGAAAATACATAAGATAGGACTCAATAAAGGAAAATACATAAGATAGGAAAATACATAAAATGAAACTTGGGAAATGAAGATAACAAGTGTAGATCATGATCAATCCATATCAAGAGTGTGCAGGCGATCAAAGCTAGAGGGGTGTCGGGAGATGCCCTCATCAGCTCCTTGTTTGCTTCTGTGCTCCGGCCGTGTTCACTCTTCGACAGCGAAGAGGAGGATCAATCTTACGACAAAATGAAGTTTGAAGAATGGTGGTCGTTTGCACTCCATTCAATCGATGGCAGTAGTCCATCCTTGGGAAACTGGTTACTATGCCAATTAAAACACTCGTATCTGGATACCAATTAGCTCCAAAATTGGTGACAAATTAATGAAGCCATGTTAGCATGACACGCCTGGATAGTGGATAGGCGCTGACTGCTCGCAACGCATCAAATCGTCGATGACATATAAGTATTACATGTCCTGGCTTGTTGCAAATTTGTCATATATTGGGTGAGGAAATGCTATTCTTACTTCCCTAGTGTAGTATTTCTTTAAGGCCCTCTTTGTTATTCGAACGCGGACGCGGTGTTCGACCCCAAGAGGTCGAACACGTCGCCCGCGCTCGGATGACGCCGATTGTGTGAGGGAGAGAGTGGGCCCCCTCCTCATTTCTCTCTCATCGAACCCGGCATCCAGCCGACAGTTCGATTACCAAACCGGCCCTAAGATACTCCCGTTGGTAACTTACTATTTATTGGAATGAATATAAGCGAGCAGTTAATTAGGCTATAAAGAATATGGTAAGGAAGTATATAAAGTGACGTGGGCTCTCAGAACCACCCACAAAATTCAAATACATGGCCCCTTCTCGCCGCTTCGGTCACCTCCCACCCATTTTTCGAATTCCAATTGCAATAATGACGACGCAAACATTATGTGTGCAACTAGAAGATTGGCAGATCGATGCCCTGGCCTCTCATGCACCCCTCCCTGCATGCTATCTGACAAATGCTCATGCAACCTTATGCTGGTGACACCCAAGCACTCACTCCCTTCCACTCTCTTGTCAACCTTTGGCACCTGAGACATTTCACACTATACTGACTTAAGCATCGGAAGGTTATCTAAAGACACATCAATCTTGGACAAAAACTTCTCTATCCCTATGCAAGAATATATAGCTTGGCCCTTGGTGATAAGCACTTCCTCGAGACGATCTCTCTCCCCCTCCCTCCCAATTGACAAGGAAGCTTCGCCCTTGACCCTCCATCACTCATCCTTTTGCATCGAGTGCTAAGAGAAGAAGGCCGTTGTAACAACTCAGGATCCGAGTACAGAAAAGTAACAAGCGCGACCTGAATCTCGACTCACTGCCCATGAGCCACAGTACTTGGAAGGGTTAGATTAACATTACGGGAGTGCATAAGAATCTAAAATGAATGCAAGAATTAAAATTTACAATTTATAGTCCAAAGTCTAAATCCACACTCAAGTACAGTCTGACAAGAAAGAAAAATGCACAGTCACGGGGAATATCACAGCTCTGGTAAGCTAGCAACTAAAAACTACCGCTGACGTCGCATTGGACCTATGAATCGCATAGAGTTAATGCCTCACCTGAAAGGAAAAGAGATGAGTCCCATCCTGTTGTGTGCCTCGCATATGTTTTTAATGATAACTAAACTTTATGTATGCTTGCATATGTTCTTGATGACAATGTGCATTCATGAACTTGTTACATGAACTTGTGATCTGTGGAGTTGACCCATCCTTACATGGAGTCGACCCCTTGCACGTGTTGTAATATAGGGGAAGGGATATCGGGACGTGAACAGCTGGCATGGTAAGTCTCTCGCAAGCAAGAAATCAGAGCGTAAGACAATCACATAAAAGTAATTACACAAGTTAAAATTTTCCCAAATTCTAACTTTATTCCATACTAGTAACCACAAGTACATTAGATTCATGACTTTAAACATCCTTACATCATAGACTCAAGAAAATAGAAAATTACAATAGGACTCGACTAGACACTTGACAACTAGGTCTTCTCTCGATCCATTTGACCTTCAATCACTCTCGGACCCGCTACTTGTATATTCCGAATTTGATTCATCGATACTTCTTGAAAAATTGAGAAAGTAGGTATGAGCACACTTGTCCAGTAGGTATCTTCATATCAACATGAAGGTAATATTTAAGTGATTAATGTCTTAGCTCTAGGATCAAGATAAAAAAAATAAGAACGCGATAAACAAGCGGTATAAACCATGATAACCAAGAATCATGAAATAACTGAGCAAGTAGACGTGAGCGAGTATAGACCATGAACAAGTAAGATTAATCATGTAGATGTAAATTTGGCCTTTCATGAACAAGAATGTACGAGTAAGTATCTAGAAAATACTTTACACAACCTTATAAAGGCTATGTACTAGAAAGTCATTAACAAGCATGTAATTTCCATAACGAGCCTCGTGGTTTTCACTCATTTATAAAATAAAGTACTCTCAGCGCAATGCGACGCCAGTATCATCGTACCCCATGGTTTATAGCACGTTTCTGACAATCCGTCGAGGAGACTAGCATGAAGCCCTTGGACACAATCTGTGCCCGGTCTTGCATCTTCAAGTTATAAATCCAGCTACTTCCACGAGATATAACAATAATTTCGGTCAATAATTCAATTCCAAATAATAAGTCTCATGACCAAGTAACCAAGGTATAGAACATACCAAAACTGACATGAGATATCAAGGAAGAATTAAAAGAATATTATACTCCGGCGACATTTCGACAGCATAACGGTACATTCATTAAGTTTCATATCTTAATATTACTTGTTAAGCATATGTTCAGACTCTAGATAATCCTAAGACCATCTAGGAACTCAAGAAAACCAACCCCAAGGGTCAACCTCGGGTTAGACAAAATCAGGAGATAAGCGGTCGTTTCTTGGACCGTTTCATTAATCAGGCGGTCAAGTCTGGACCGTTACGCAAAGCTATGCGGTCGAGTCAGGACCGTTTGTGACTTAGAATTCAGAAAACATTGATGGTATAAGTGTCTTCTAGACAATTTGGGTTTTAAAGGTACAACCAGCTCGACGTCCTAGTGAGAATCCCAGGCTCGCGGAGTCTTACGGAGGCCTTGAAACATAATCCCCTAGTCCGACAGAAGGAATATCCGGTGGAGAGGTTCATAAGTCCAAGAGAGTGTGCCTATAAGTGCAAAGTGTAACTAATTGTCACATACTGGAATATATGCCATGTACTTAAGAAAATGACTCTAGAAATAAGAGTGGATCGTATGAAAATAATGATCAAAATAACATTCTAATACCACCATGAATCATGTTTCATAAACAAAAGATGAAATATTTAATTACAAAACTATAACATTTAAGCATGAAATTATATGATAATGAAAATAAAGTTTAAAATCATGCTCATGCTAAAATAGGGTGTTTAACATCATTTTGAGTGAAAATACCATAATTGTAGAGTTATACTTAGGCAAAATTCAATTAGGCTCGGGCTGGTTCTCAGAATCGAAAAGCGGTCTAGTGCGGACCATTTACAGGAGTATAGCGGTCTATCGAGGGGCCGCTTAGCTATCTCTAACGGTCACATATAGACCGTTTCTGTCTGTTTGACAGAAAACCGAGATCGTAAACACTAATCTAGGGCATGTTATGTATGGAAATCAACGAGAACATACTGTAAAACATGATAGAACGAGAATAGGTCAAGAATATGCATGGGTTTGTATATAATGAACAAGAGATTTTCTTTTTAACTCAATTAGGGCTAAGATTCATGTATGGAGATTACACTAAATGAACAGTCCCAATAAAACATAAAATTCTCCATGTGCAATACATGAAAATGACTGAAATTCGAGGGCTTTTATTCTTAACATCAAGTTTAAGCCGTTCATGAGATAACCTACCTCTGGACTATGCTTTAATCGTCGAATTTAAGAATGGAATTTGACCCTATTGTCTGTTCGTCCTGAACTTGAACAGCAACTTCGTGGCCTTCTAACTCTTGATCCTCTTCACCTATGACCACGAAATTTTGTGGGTAAAAAGATGGTATTGAAAGGGACAAATAACTCTAAAGAACACCTATTTAATTATCTCATTTAGGGCTCCTATTTTGCTGATCAATCTGGCCCGATCGCACAATTTCCTGAGATTCTTGTACCAAACTAGCAACTTTGAATACCTTTATCTTCCTGGTCGCTTGATCTCCTAAGATGAAATTTGGAAGGTAGTTAGACCTTAGTATGATGAACAAAATATTCTAAAGAACATACCTCTAATTCGCCCACCTTATCTTAGTTCCACGCGAGCCAAAAGTAAGGGTCTCATAGGTTGGTTCTAGGGTCTATTTATAGGTTTAGCTAGGGTTTTAGGTATTTGTACAAACTTAGAGTTCTAATAAGGTCACCAATCCATCTTAAAGGCATTCTAGAGTCTTCTAGCCAACAGATTGCATCAATCCTAGAGGATTTACATTGAAGAAAATGGAGTTTTTTGTGTGATGTAAACTGCTCGCGTTCGGACTCTTAAAAGCGGTCCAAGTAGGACTGTTTCTTGTTCCAAGCGGTCGCTCGATAGACCGCTTTTGGTCTTGGGCACCGAATTTTGATTAAATTCAAACTCTTTCTATTATTTATCCGTTTATTATTTAATAAGGGGTAATTATCCCCATAAATTTCGTAAATATACTAATTTAAGCTTCTAGAATATGGGCCAAACCTTATGGGCTTGGTTTTAGGTCTCTTGGGCTTATTTAAATGGGCCAAGTCAATTGGTTATCATTTGTGCTTCCATAATAACTTATTTAACCCAAAAAATCTATTTAAATTCTAATTAATTCTCCAAAAAAATCTCAAAAAAATTATATAAAATTTTTGGGTATTACACCCTCCCCCACTTAAGAGAATTTGATCCCCAAATTCAATTACATGGATTTTAAGGGAGAGTGTACTTGCATTCAAATGGATCAGGAAATCTCTTGCGCATGGCTTCTTCCGTCTTCCATGTTGCTTCATGTGGGCAAGATTTGGTCCACTATACTTTGATCATGGGAATGGTTTTATTCTGAAGTTGACTTACGTCTTGTTCAATTATTTTGATTGGTTTTAGCTCGTACGTCAAATCCTTTTGGATCTCCAGATTATCATAAGTGATAACGTGGAACGGATCATAAACATATTTCTTTAACATAGAGACATGGAATACATCATGAACTCCTGCCAACTGTGGAAGTAATGCTAGACGATAAGCCACCTCTCCCACTCTTTCAAGAATTTCAAAAGGGCCAATGAATCTTGGTGTAAGCTTGCCTTTGATGCCGAACCTTCGAATACCTCGACCCGGAGAGACCTTGAGAAATACATGGTCGCCTACTTGGAATTTCAGGTCACGCCTTCGATTATCAGCATATGATTTCTGTCTATCTTGGGCCATCTTGAGTCTTTCTCGAATTAGCTTAACTTTCTCAGTAGTATCCCTTATCAATTCTGGACGTAGAAGTTGTCTTTCCCCAACTTCACTCCAGCAGATAGGTGAGCGACAGCTTCTCCCATATAAGCGAGCAGTTAGACTATAAATTAAGAATATGGTAAGGAAGTATATAAAGTGACGTGGGCTCTCAGAACCACCCACAAAATTCGAAGCCGCTTCTGTCACCTCCCACCCATTTTTTGAATTCCAATTGTAATAATGACGACGCAAACATTATGTGTACAACTAGAAGATTGGCAGATTGATGCCCTGGCCTGTCACCTCTCCCTGCATGCTATCTGGCACATGTCATAGTTCTGTAGCCCCCTACTCTCACATGGCCTAATGACCCTTGAACTTGGGCATGAATAGCCATCCAACCCCCACAAGCTCGTCCGTTAGGGTGGGCATTCAATGCACCTCTATGACTATAAAGCCAAGTCACCATGGGCTACATCAACTATGCACCCCAATGCTCATGCAACCTTATGCTGGTGACACCCAAGCACTTACTCCCTTCCACTCTCTTGCCAACCTTAGGCACCCGAGACATTCCACGCTATACTGACTTAAGCATCGGAAGATTTTCTAAAGACACATCAATCTTGGATGAGAACTTATTTGTCCCTATGCAACAATAGCTTGGCCCTTGGTGATAAGCACTTCCTCGAGACGTTCTCTCTCTCACTCCCTCCCAATTGACAAGGAAGCTTCGCCCTTGACCCTCCATCACTCATCCTTTTGCATCGAGTGCTAAGAGAAGAAGCCCGTTGTAACAACTCAAGATCCGAGTACCGAAAAGAAACCAGCGCGACCTGAATCTTGACTCACCACCCATAAGCCACAGTGCTTGGAAGGGTTAGATTAACATTACGAGAGTGCATAAAAATCTAAAATGAATGCATCAATTAAAATTCAAGAATTAAAATTTATAATTTCTAGTCCAAAGTCTGAGTCCACATTCAAGTACAGTCTGACAAGAAAGAAAATACACAGTCATGGCGTATACCCCGGCTCTGGTAAGTTGACAACCAAAAACTATCGCTGGCGCCGTGCTGGACCTCTAAATCGCATGGACATAATGCCTCACCTGAAAGGAAAAGAGATGATCCCTGTCTCATTGGCTCAATAGGGTCCCGTGGATCTCTACCTCACATAATTCAACAACAACAACAAATAAACAACGTGTAACTGGTAGGAACAACAGTAAGTAAAACTATGCTACTAGTAACTGTCATGCAAGCTTCCCACGGCAATTAGACACCTTAAGTGTCAAGGGAACCACAATCATAAATAACCCAAAGTACCCCGTCCGCACGGGTCAAAGGAATCTCGACAACAAGTCGGTGACCCACTACCTTGACTACCCATGTTGGGAAATCATGACCATCCACAGGTCACACTAAACAACGATGATACCAAAACCATATTCTCATCCATCAAGAGGACCATGACCATGCTATCGAGAAATAACAACCACAACTGTCAGGAAAGCCACGACCACAACTGATAAGAGAACCACCATCTACTAGCAAGACCAGATGCGTCCACAAACGTCTTACACCGTTCCTCCCGTCTCACGCACAGATATCCACACGTCCAAGCCGATGGCACTGAGACACACACACAACAACCCTAGGACTAGCTCGGGTCTATGCTCGTCAACACGGTGTCTGAGCCCCCAACCACATGTGCACACACTAGATAGGGTCCTCAACGTCTAGGCCCCATAGCCAATTTTCCCCTAGCCCGGACTCAGGTTGAAAAGAGAGTAGACAGTCCTCGACGCCTACTCAAAGAATGTAGATAGAGTCCTCAATGTCTATGCATACGCAAGGGCCCATGGTGATTGGCTCAAACCATCTCACATGAAAGCCCTTGACCGCTCCCAAGTCAAGTGGTGCATTCACATTGAGGCTACAACTAGTGGTGTGTCACAAGGAACGAACGCACGGTCACAACGGAAACCACTGAATACCACTAGCTCACACACACATACCGTAAACACCATGTGGCCCAACGCCTCTCAAAATCTTCCTCCCTCATTGGAGGGCAAAAAACTATAAGCACACCTGGCCAGACTACTGAACCCAGAGTCACCAGCCCACACAGATCACAGGGGAACAACCCTCCGTGAAAAAATTGTTAGCGCAGCAAGAGTGATATAGAAGGGGGGGGGATGAATAGATCACTCCCAATTTGTAGAAACTTAAGCGGAATATATTTTCTACTGCTAACGCACCTCCTTAAATCGTACACAGAGGGATGTAAATGAGAATGAAGAGCGAATCACATGGAAGCAAAGAGCCGAGCAGATGAAGAGCGTAGAGAATAATAGCAAACCACAGAGGAGGCACTCGGTTTTTTAGGTGGTTCGATTGTAGTCCGCAATCTACATCCACCCCTCACTCCAACTAGAGTGAGGATTCCACTAGACGATGCTAGATCAATGCAGACTCTGTCTGCAAACAACGTGCTGCCACACAGCTTGAACACCAAGGGAAACAAATCCCTCAATCAAGTTCTACCACCCACAGAACCTGAAACCTGTTCTAGCTCCCAGCTAGAACACAACCGGAGAATCCTCTCCCTTCCTCCACACACCGGAGGGAAACTGTTAATGACAGCCAGTCACTAACACCACCAGAGATCACCGATCTCTCTTCCTCTGCAACACAGAGGGAAACTGGAGTAATACTCCCTTCCTCCACACACCGGAGGGACAATAATTCAGATCAGAATAGAAGGACGAAAAATAAACGAAAGCAAAGTGGAAAATGAAAAACAATGAGAAGGAATCGGTTCTGAAACCCAATACAAATGTAGCTTCAAATGAAGCAATTCATCAATCAGCACACTCTCTCTCTCTCTCTCTCGACCAAACTCCTCTCAGATATTGAACTCTCTGCTCTTTTCCTTTCTCTTTCTTTCTCTCTACACTTTTCTTTCCTTTTCTGGATCGAAGGACGTATATGCTCTCCAGGCTTCTTCTTCGATCAACCTTCATCTTAAGACGAAGGCTCCATTTTATACCTGGAGCAGCAGCAGGGCGCGTGTGGCTTCCATAGTTCCCGCCCTAAGAGTTCGGACTACGTGGCAGCATCCAGCAGGCTGTCAGACCACGTGTCCTCATCTGGGCATTTTCCTTATCCTCGGATCACATGCCCAGTACCAGTACGCTCAGCAACTGGAGGTAGATGGCGTCAACTCACTTGCTCCAAAGAGTTGATGCAGTCATCAGAAATCTTCAAACTTCTTAACCGCTGCGTCGACTCCATCAGCCTATTGCGTTGACGCAACGGTATCGGCAGTCCAGTGTTCAAGTCTTCAACAGATAGGCGAGCTGCGTCGACGTTATCAGCATATTGCGTTGACGTATTGAAGGTATCCAGAGATAAGTCGTCCCTTTCTTGGACTGCTGCGTCGACGCTGCCAGTTGGTGGCGTTGACGCACGAACGTGTACATTTCTATACTGGCATCTCTTAAGCCGCTGCGTCGACGCTGCTTGTTGATGGCGTTGAGGCAGTGGAAGATTTCGTGAAGGCTTCATCGCTTGTAAGAGTCTCTGTTTCTTTAACTGCTGCGTCGACGCTACTTGCTTGTGGCGTTGACGCAATAGAAGACGACGTGAAAGCTTCGTCTACTGATGCGTGGACGCTTTAAGCTTCAGGCGTCGACCCTGCTCCCTTCAGCAACAAGAAAGAAGTGTATAGACTTAGTGTTAACGTTGAGCTCAATGTACAGACTCAATCAAATGAGGAGTTTCCAGTGTATGGACTTGCAATTCAAACAACAATGAATAGACTTTAGAGAAATGAAGTCTAGTGTATAGACATGGAGAGCTGTTCAATGTGTTGGGTTGGCGTTGTATAGACTTTGCTTTGAGCACTTGGGCTGAAGGCAATGTGCAGACTATGCGATGTATGGACTTTGCCCAAAGAGCCGAATGTATAGACTTCTCCACAGTCTAATGAACATACTTTGCAGAAGAGAACGAGCCAAGGTGTAGACTTCAAAAGAAGCAGTCCGATGTACAGACTTCAAGGAGTCTTGACAACGGACGCTGTTCAGACTTTGCAAACACGAGACGATGTATAGACATTAAGCTTGACACTGCAATGTATAGAGTTGAGGATTGCAAGGATGTATAGGGTTGAGCTGAACTGATTTTTGCAAAGTGCAGACTTAGTTGGTCGGGCAGTGTACAGACTTGGAATTCTAATGCCAGTGTGTAGACTTCAGTTAGAAGGTGCCCGATGTACAGACTTGAAGGAGTTATGCCAAAGAACAGATGAGTCGACGCATCAGCAAGGTTGGGTCGACCCACTGCTGTCAAAACCAGCTAAGCAAAGTGTAGATAAAATCATAATAGCATGCTTATCTGACAACCAAATAAATTGTACTTACTCACATGATGAAACAACATTAATCTAAACATAGAGGATTGATTTATAGTGTGAGACATCATCAAAACCATCATCAAAACCATAGGGATTCAACAATCTCCCCCTTTTTGATGATGACAACACTATGAATCAAGCAATATCAAGTTTCAACAAGAAGTTAATACCAGCTGCAACAAGTAAAATACATTCAAGGCATGCTCATACAGATGAATTAAACATTCCTTGCAACACACTCTCATCCTCATCTCCCCCACAACTTATAACCAACTCCAGACAAGTCCAATACTCACTCATATTGCAAGCTCCTTGTCCAATACTCACTCATATTGCAAGCTCCTCTCCCCCTTTGACATCAGTAAAAAGAACTGCAGAATGTATGACAGTGCTGGAAACATGAGGACTGAGGGCGGTAACTTCTTAGTGCAGAAAGTCACGAGTAGGTCTTAAGAGAATAAGTGAGTTTCTAATCTCAAGAGAGGATTCTTGAGACTTTAGTACACAGTAGAGAAGTGGAATGATGGACAAGTTTATCAGCATACATAGTGGATGATTTAGAGCAGTAGTTCACAAGTATGGCCAAATATAGCTGATGATTCAACTATTCCATAAGATAGCAAGAGACAAAATCAGAGAGATGATCTCAAGGTATTGAAGACAAGCAATCCATTAGTTGCATAACAGCAAGGAATTTTTGTTGGAGATGATTTTCAAGAAGATCAATGAGTAAGTTGGTAGTTCACTTCCTTTGACATTAGGGAGACACCTTGATTAGAGGCCTGAATCCCCAGTTACTCAGAGTGAGTGCCTCATTACTTCCTTTTTTTTTTTATTAAGGAACAGAGTTAGTAACTGTGACTTTTGACATGAGGAAACACCTTGATTAGAGGCTAGAGTCCCCAGTTACTCACCAGCAAGCCACCATTGCTCTGTCATGACTTTTCATTTATTTTAAGCATTTGACACCTCATGACTTGGGAGGAATATTCATTTCATTGATGAAGCTCCCAGTTTCTCAGTGATCAAAACAGAACATGTTTGTTCAGTTAAGCCCTTGAGTTAAAAGGATAGAATGATTGAAGACAATACCAAAAAGAACTTTTCTTGAATTGAGTCTTGAAGTCTAGATTTCAAGTTGATTGGGTCAGATATCAAGACATACAAGTTTTTGGCCTGAACCATAATCAATGACAATGTAGGAAGATATACTTTATGCAATTAGCCCAGATCTCTGAAAGAGTACCAAAGGAAGGATTCTAACTTGGAGATTAGAGTCACTGACTTATAGACTTAAGAGATAAGTGACACTCTACTTCCTGAGAGAACCACACTAAATCAGTCATGCAAGACCAGCAAAGGTACACATCTGGACAGCCCTTTTGAATCTGTCAAAGAACTTCTCTTCTTACATCACAACTCAGCTCCCCCTAAGACATAGCATTCCTCAATGAAAAATTCCAGCAAAATCTCAAGGCTTCCCCTTTATTTAGAGCATTCCTGACAGCTAACCAGTGAGCATTCTGAACTCCCCCTTAAACCAGCATGCAAGAAGGCTAAACATCAGACAAATACAACTCCCCCTCACAACAAGAACAGGCTTCATAATTAAGACAATTTGTATAAGCCTAATTCTCTTCTCAATGTGAAAAATTTTTCATTATCCAGAGGTTTTGTGAATATTCAGTAATCTGATTGTCTGTGCCTACATGAATCAGTTCAAAATTATTCTTAGACACCTCATCTCTTATAAAATGATGTCTTATCTCTATGTGTTTGGTTCGAGAATGCAAAACAGGATTTTTAGCAAGATTGATGGCACTTGTATTATCACAGTAAATAGGTGTGCACCCCAGGTCTACTTGGTAGTCCTGAAGCTGGTGTTTAATCCATATTACTTGTGTTCCACAACTCCCTGTAGCCACATATTCAGCTTCTGCAGTGGAGAGGGCCACAGAATGTTGTTTCTTGGAGCCCCAAGATACTAAACACCCACCCAAGAATTCACAATGGCCACTTGTGCTTTTCTTGTCTAGTTTACAGCCTGCATAGTCAGCATCTGTGTATGCTACTAGATTCAATGTGCGAGATGCAGGAAACCATAAACCAAGAGAGTGACTAGCTGACAAATATCTGAAGATTCTTTTAACTGCAGCTAAGTGTAGTTCAGTGGGTCTACACTGATACCTTGCACACATTCCTACACTGAATTTTATATCAGGTCTAGAGGCTGTCAAGTAAAGAAGTGATCCAATCATACCTCTATAAAGTTTGGCATTTACTTCTTTTCCTGTCTCATCTGCATCCAATGATGTATTGGTGCCCATGGGTGTAGTAATGTGCTTTAAGTTTTCCATGTCAAACCTTTTGAACAGTTCCATTGTGTATTTGGTTTGGTTGATGAAGCACCCATCTTCTAGCTACTGTACCTGCAATCCAAGAAAATATTTTAGTTCTCCAACCAAGCTCATTTCAAATTCAGCAGACATCATGGTAGAAAATTCATCACATAGTTCATGCCTAGTTGATCCAAATATAATGTCATTACATATACCTGAACTATGATGAGATCTTTATTCATGCCCTTGGTAAATAAAGTCTGATCAACTTTACCTCTTTTGTAGCCCTTGCTGATCAGAAATTCAGACAATCTTTCATACCAAGCTCTTGGAGCCTGCTTTAGACCATACAAGGCTTTGTTTAACCTGAAAACTTGGTTAGGTTGAGGAGAAAATTGAAATCCAGGAGGTTGTTCAACGAACACTTCTTCTTTAATAACTCCATTTAAAAAAGCACTTTTAACATCCATTTGTTGGAGTTTAATGTTCTTTGAGCATGCAAAGGCAAGCAACAATCTTATAGCTTCCATCCTAGCAACTGGTGCATATGATTCATCAAAGTCTACACCGAATTCCTGACAGTAGCCTTTGGCTACTAGTCTGGCCTTATTTCTCGAGATGATTCCATCTTCATTCATCTTATTTTTGAACACCCACTTGGTTCCTATAATATTTATACCATCTGGTCTTGGGACAAGCTCCCAGACATTATTCCTTTCAAACTGACCTAATTCCTCACTCATAGCATTGACCCAAGCTTGATCAGCTAAGGCCTCTTCTACTGATTTGGGTTCAATTTGTGAGACCAAAGTAATTAAGTCATCATTATTCACATTTCTAAAATGAGACCTAGTCCGAAGAGGTTCTTCAGGGTTGCCTATGACATTATCTAAAGGATGGTCTTTAAGGAATCTAATATATGTTGAAGACTCACCTGTTTCTCTTGGACCTTCCTGATTTGGGGAATTTATTTCTCCATTCTGCTGAGTCTTCTCTTCTTCTTGTTGGTTTTCTAGAAAATCTCCACCATGATTGGAGTCCCTGTCAAGATTTTCAACATTAGAAACATCTTTCTTTTCACTAAAAAGAATGTGTGGAGATTCTTCCACTTTCTGATCTGATACGTTAAATACCCTATATGCCCTTGACACTTCAGAGTAACCCAAGAATATTCCAGGTGAACTCTTGGCTTCAAACTTGTCTAAATCTTTCTTATCATTGTTATGAATAAAATATTTTACTCCAAAAATTCTGAAATGAAACAAGTTTGGTTTCTTACCTTTTAGAAGCTCATAGGGTGTTTTCTTGTGTATGGGTCTTACCATGGCCCTGTTGATTTTGTAGGTTGCTGTATTGGCCGCTTCTGCCCAAAACCTTCTAGGTAATTTACTTTCAATCAACATGGTTCGGGCCATTTCCACCACTGTTCTATTTCTTCTCTCCACAATCCCATTTTGTTCAGGTGTCCTGGGAGAAGAAAACCTGTGAGTTAGTCCTTCTTTGTCACAAAGATCAGTAAACATGGAATTTTCAAACTCACCTCCATGGTCAGATTGAATAGAACTAACCTTGTACTTTCCTTCTTGTTTGACCTTATTGAAGAACAGATTAAACTTTTGAAATGCATCACTCTTATTTGCTAAGAAAAATATCCATGAGTACCTAGAGAAGTCATCTATGATGACATAGCCAAACCTGTTTCCATTAAGACTCTCAGTTCAAGTTGGACCGAAAAGGTCCATATGAAGAAGTTCCATTGGTCTAGAAGACAATGGCTCAGATCTTAATTTAAAAGAATTTCTGGTCTGTTTACCTAGAGCACAGGCATCACATGCTTTTGATATTGAGTTGAATTTAATTCTAGGCATGCCTCTAACTACATCATGCTTGACCAATTTATTTAAAGTTGAAAAGCTAGCATGACCTAGACGTCTATGCCATTCAAAGGCATCATTTTCAGAATTGGCAGATAAGCAAATAGTAGATTCAGAATTCTCATCTAAGTCTACAATGTAGACATTATTAATCCTGTTGGCTACAAATTTAACCATGTCAGAATTTGTTTTAAGGATTTTACATGAACTATCATCTAATACAACCCTGTGACCCCTGTCACATAATTGGCTAATGCTAATCAAGTTGTGTTGTAGCCCTTCCACAAGTAATACTTTTTCAATGGAATTTATGGAAGACTTACCTACTGTGCCAATTCCAATTATTTTACCTTTGTTCTTTCCTCCAAACTTGACCAGACCTCCTGGCTTCATCTCTATCTTGCTGAACTTGGATCGGTCTCCTGTCATATGCCTGGAGCAGCCACTGTCGAGGTACCACTTGTTGTCTTCAGCTGCCAGGCCGACCTCTCCAAGTATATCAAGCAGAGTGATTTGGAACCCAAGATGAGTTGGGTCCAAGGACATTGTTTAAATCTCTGATCAAGTGTTTAGGTATCCAGATTTGTTTCAGCATGGTTTTCTCTGGCACCTTCCTTTCTGGTTTATTAAAGTTCAATCCAGCTGAACTGGAGAAGTGAGTTCTATTCCTTTCATTGGTCTTCCTATTCCTAGGAAATTTCCTATAGGCTTGTTGATTGGCATATCTTTGACCATGAAAGTTATTCCTCCAGTAGGTCTTGTTTAGACCCATCTGATTGTTGTAATTCCAGCTCTTATTCTAATTTGTTTTCTTGGTCCAGCTACCATTTATGTTCTGGTGAATGGACTTAATGTTATTCTTCATAAAGTTCATTCCAATCTTAAATGGTTGTCCAGTACTGATTTTTGTGTTTTCTTTAGGACTTTGAGTTTCCTTAGAACTGTTTGAGCTGGATGGTGTGTCCAGCTTTTCTTTTCCCTTCTCTGGACAGAAGGTGATGGTCTTGAATTGCAAGGGTCTCTTGTTGGTTGGGTCATAGCCTAGACCTTCCTTATTGAAATTGACCCTAGTCCCTAGTATAGCATCTAGGCTAGTCTTTCCTTGGACAAACTTTTCTAAGATTTTCTATTTGTCTTCCAGCTCCTTTTGAAGAGACTCAGAATTATTTAGGAGTTCAGCATTTACTTTCTTCACAGCTTCATATTTCTCAGAATTCACTCTAATTTCATTCATGCTTTCTTCAATTTTAGTTTTGAATTCATTGAGCTGTTTTTGACTTTCTTGAATTTCTCCTTTAAGCTTATCATTCTCTTTCCTTAGTGAGGTCATTTCTTCTAGTTGTTCTTTTAGCTTTTCATTTTCCTCACAGACCAGAGTTTGTTCTTCAATATTTGTGTTAAATTTTCTTTTCAGAACTCTGTGCTCTTTGCTAAGAGAATTAAATTTATCTAACAAATCACCATAAGCATCCTCCCAGTCATCAATTGAGAAATTTTCAAAAACGTTTATTACCTCCTCTTCACTGTTTGCCATAAGGCAAATTCCATCTTCATATTCTTCTGAGGAAGCATCTTCGGGATCTTCTTCTTCCTCGCTCCATGTGCAAACCATCGCCTGTGGCTTCTTCTTCTTCTGCACCTTTATGTTTTTCTTCTGAAGATAAGGACCCTTCTTCTTGAGGTCTGGGCATTCGCCTCTCATGTGTCCCTATTTGTTACAATTAAAACAAGTCAGTTTCTTAGGATTTCTATCCCTGTAACTGGTAAATTCAGCATTCTTTTTAAAGGGTTGTGGCTTCTTCTTCCTAAAGGTCTTTCCCTTTTTCTTCAAGAATTTTCTGAACTGTTTAGTGAGCATTGCCTACTCCTCCTGGTCGAGATTTGATAAACCTTCAAGCTCGGACTCAGACTCGGGGCTACTGCTGTTGCTCCCACTGTTACTACCCTTGTTGCAGGAAGCTCTTAGAGCTACATTTTTACCCTTCCTCTCACTTCCTTCTCCACCTCCTTGGAAATTCATCTCATAGGTCATCAGGGATCCTATGAGTTCATTCACAGTTAAGACAGTCAAATCTTTTGACTCCTCAATCACAGTGGCCTTAGTGTGCCATGCCGGGGATAAAGATCTAAGGATTTTCCTGACTATATCTGCCTCAGCAAGATCCTTCCCTAGCCCTTTAAGAGTGTTAGTGATCAAGGATAACCTGGCATACATTTCGGTTATATTCTCATCTGCATTCATCTTAAACATTTCATACTTAGAAGTGTAGAGGTTTACCTTCGAGGCTTTCACTTGAGCTGTACCTTCATAGATCAATTGCAGCTCATCCCACATTCGCTTGGCAGTTCTGTATGCAGATATACGAGCATATTCCTCTGGATGAACAACACACTGGATTATGTTCAGCGCCGTCCAGTTGAGTGACGAGAGCTTCACATGATCATCTATCCAAGCATCCTCGTTTGGTGACAGCTCATATGGCCCCACCGTGATTACTCTCCACAATTTATGACTCTGAGCTCTGATGAACACTTCCATCCCGTTCTTCCAAAACAGATAGTTACTACCATCGAAATAAGGAGGGTGACTAATGGATTAACTTTCAGCCATGAAGGTTCTAGGACCACCACCATTTCCTTGACCGTTCGTCCACATGGCGTAAACCTGCTCTGATACCAAGTGTTAGCGCAGCAAGAGTGATATAGAAGGGGGGGGGATGAATAGATCACTCCCAATTTGTAGAAACTTAAGCGGAATATATTTTCTACTGCTAACGCACCTCCTTAAACCGTACACAGAGGGATGTAAATGAGAATGAAGAGCGAATCACATGGAAGCAAAGAGCCGAGCAGATGAAGAGCGTAGAGAACAGTAGCAAAACCACAGAGGAGGCACTCGATTTTTTAGGTGGTTCGATTGCAGTCCGCAATCTACATCCACCCCTCACTCCAACTAGAGTGAGGATTCCACTAGACGATGCTAGATCAATGCAGACTCTGTCTGCGAACAACGTGCTGCCACACAGCTTGAACACCAAGGGAAACAAATCCCTCAATCAAGTTCTGCCACCCACAGAACCTGAAACCTGTTCTAGCTCCCAGCTAGAACACAACCGGAGAATCCTCTCCCTTCCTCCACACACCGGAGGGAAACTGTTAATGACAGCCAGTCACTAACACCACCAGAGATCACCGATCTCTCTTCCTCTGCAACACAGAGGGAAACTGGAGTAATACTCCCTTCCTCCACACACCGGAGGGACAACAATTCAGATCAGAATAGAAGGACGAAAAATAAACGAAAGTAAAGTGGAAAACGATAAACAATGAGAAGGAATCGGTTCTGAAACCCAATACAAATGTAGCTTCAAATGAAGCAATTCATCAATCAGCACACACTCTCTCTCTCTCTCGACCAAACTCCTCTCAGATATTGAACTCTCTACTCTTTTCCTTTCTCTTTCTTTCTCTCTGCACTTTTCTTTCCTTTTCTGGATCGAAGGACGTATATGCTCTCCAGGCTTCTTCTTCGATCAACCTTCATCTTAAGACGAAGGCTCCATTTTATACCTGGAGCAGCAGCAGGGCGCGTGTGGCTTCCACAGTTCCCGCCCTAAGAGTTCGGACTACGTGGCAGCATCCAGCAGGCTGTCAGACCACGTGTCCTCATCTGGGCATTTTCCTTATCCTTGGATCACGTGCCCAGCACCAGTACGCTCAGCAATTGGAGGTAGATGGCGTCAACTCACTTGCTCCAAAGAGTTGATGCAGTCATCAGAAATCTTCAAACTTCTTAACCGCTGCGTCGACTCCATCAGCCTAATGCGTTGACGCAACGGTATCGACAGTCCAGTGTTCAAGTCTTCAACAGATAGGCGAGCTGCATCGACGTTATCAGCATATTGCATTGACGTATTGAAGGCATCCAGAGATAAGTCATCCCTTTCTTGGACTGCTGCGTCGACGCTGCCAGTTGGTGGCGTTGACGCACGAACGTGTACATTTCTATACTGGCATCTCTTAAGTCGCTGCGTCGACGCTGCTTGTTGATGGCGTTGAGGCAGTGGAAGATTTCGTGAAGGCTTCATCGCTTGTAAGAGTCTCTGTTTCTTTAACTGCTGCGTCGACGCTGCTTGCTTGTGCTTTGACGCAATAGAAGATGACGTGAAAGCTTCGTCTACTGATGTGTGGACGCTTTAAGCTTCAGGCGTCGACCCTGCTCCCTTCAGCAACAAGAAAGAAGTGTATAGACTTAGTGTTAACGTTGAGCTCAATGTACAGACTCAATCAAATGAGGAGTTTCCAGTGTATGGACTTGCAATTCAAACAACAATGAATAGACTTTAGAGAAATGAAGTCTAGTGTATAGACATGGAGAGCTGTTCAATGTGTTGGGTTGGCGTTGTATAGACTTTGCTTTGAGCACTTGGGCTGAAGGCAATGTGCAGACTATGCGATGTATAGACTTTGCCCAAGGAGCCGAATGTATAGACTTCGCCACAGTCTAATGAACATACTTTGCAGAAGAGAACGAGCCAAGGTGTAGACTTCAAAAGAAGCAGTCCGATGTACAGACTTCAAGGAGTCTTGACAACGGACGCTGTTCAGACTTTGCAAACATGAGACGATGTATAGACATTAAGCTTGACACTCCAATGTATAGAGTTGAGGATTGGAAGGATGTATAGGGTTGAGCTGAACTGATTTTTGCAAAGTGCAGACTTAGTTGGTCGGGCAGTGTACAGACTTGGAATTCTAATGCCAGTGTGTAGACTTCAGTTAGAAGGTGCCCGATGTACAGACTTGAAGGAGTTATGCTAAAGAACAGATGAGTCGACGCATCAGCAAGGTTGGGTCGACCCACTGCTGTCAAAACCAGCTAAGCAAAGTGTAGATAAAATCATAATAG
Source organism: Amorphophallus konjac (assembly GCA_022559845.1). Lineage (NCBI taxonomy): Eukaryota > Viridiplantae > Streptophyta > Magnoliopsida > Alismatales > Araceae > Amorphophallus > Amorphophallus konjac. Next base: position 350,631,138 of record CM040122.1, on the reverse strand, counting down.
CATGCTTATCTGACAACCAAATAAACTGTACTTACTCACATGATGAAACAACATTAATCTAAACATAGAGGATTGATTTATAGTGTGAGACATCATCAAAACCATCATCAAAACCATAGGGATTCAACAAAAACATGGCCATGACACGTCATGGAGGGGAGTACTTTGGGCTGCCAGAACTCTGGCCTTCCAACACTTGGGCGGCCAGACCTCTGGGCAGCCAGGCCCAATGACCTTAGACAGCTAAAAACCTGGCTGCCCAACTCCCTACTTGGTGGCCAAAGATCTGTCCACCCACCTGACTGGGCGGCCAGCTTTCTAGCCATTAGTAGACCTGGGCGACTAGCCCTCTGGCCACCCACCTAGCTATAGTCCCTACGCAGCTAGAAACATGGTCGTCCCCCTATGTTGGGTAGCCAGAGACTTGGCGGCCACCTGTGGATGCACTTTTTATCATATATTATATTTATATCATTTTATCTCTTATCGGTTTATTAAGTGCGAGGGCGTGCCAGTCACATAGTGACAATGTGCTCAGGCTCCGAGACTAGAGTTGTCCGGAGCCAATGGTGCGCATCGTCTGACTGATTAGACGAAAGTGGGTATCCGGTCGGGACTGGAACCTACCGTGCTATAAAGGTCACAACGTTAATTACATCTCCTCAGAGAGGAGAAAACCTTTGATTAATCATCAAGAGAAGGGGCCCCATAGCCTAAAAATCAGTTTTCAAAAAATGAGCGAAAGTTGTATTGAAGAGCATTAAAATCTCCTACATTAGGGTACAAAGGGGTATTTAAAATCATGTCGGTCATATATTGGCCATTTCATGTTCGGACGGAAGTCCATGTTGAAGGTGTAACAAAGACGGAGATAAGACCCGTGCAAATATCTGCCGAGTGCACGGCAAGTTTGATAAGAGATTGGGATTAGATCCCAGTGGAAACAGGTTAGATTTAGTGAGCTATTGGCCTGGGCAATGTCGGGTCATGGCCATATTGGGGTGGTCCCCGAGGGCCAAGCACGGCTTGCAGGGCACCATTGATGTCTCCTTCACGTTGGGTCTGAGGAGGCGAGGACTTCCAGATCAAACACCATTAATTCCTTAAGGATGGCATTTAAGTTCATTTTCTTTGTTATTGTGTTTTCATGGCTTTTCTTTTATCATTGTGTTATCTTCCTTTTAAAACATTGTTATTTATTACTTATTGAAGAGGGGTGATCTCGCGCTGGATCCTGAGCCGCACGATCATGGATGAACCCTTGTCGTCGTCACCACTATTGAGGATCTACAAAGCAGGAAACGGATCAGAAGAGCCTAGGGTTGGAACCCCAGGGAATGTTGGGACTAGTGCGATGGATTCAGAGGGGGGTGAATGAATCCCTCTTTTAAAATTTTGCTCACTTGACACTTTTAAGCAATCAGATTTAAGCCTTTTGAAGCAGTGTTTCGAGTAACTTGACAGCACTTAACACTAAACAGATGTTGGACAAACAAACTGAAATATACACCTCAGCAGAACAGCTAGGTGGCAGAACGTGTGATCACGTAGCTCTCACGAGGCTGAGATCAAACAATCGATGTGCATAGCAACCACAAGCCAGAGATAAAGAACAAATGATCGGCCTACGCATTCATCTAACCGACATAGATAAAAACATGCAAACCATAGAACACAAGAAATTTTAGGTGGTTCGGTCCTCCAGACCTACATCCACCCCACACTCAAACCTGAGTGTGGATTCCTGCTGATACACAGCATAAACCGCTGGGCCCAACAGCTTGCCTACAACCGCTGAGTAACACAACTTGCTGTCCGAGGTATCCACCTCGCCTGCTGACAAACAGCTTGAAATAAAGAGTGTAAAATAAAAACAAGAAATGGGAAATCACAGCGACAGAAAGCTATATATGATGATAGCACAAATGTGACTCTCAGGGAGCTGATTGGCCAGGATTTGATCCACGGTCCAGTAGAGAATAATCTTCAGATGACTATCTTCTTCTTCTTCTCAACTCTCGACCTCTCTTTCTTCTTCTTCTTCTTCTTATCAACTCTCGACCTCTCGTTCTTCTTCTTCTTCTTCTCTACTGCTCACTCTTCCTTTTTTGAACTCTCTCTTCCTCTACTCTTCTTCTGATCTCTCTAATTTTCTTCTTCTTTTTAGGCATGTGGAGGGAACGCTCCGGCTTAGAAGCTTCAGGAGACACTCGCCACTTGTCAGAATCTGGATGAGTACGAGTCCACGTGGCAGCATCCTTGAATGAGGATTGTTATTGGATCACATGCCTTTCTTGAACTCCTCGAGCAGATATCCTGCCAATGTCGGACCTAACATTTGTTAGAAGCAATATGAGGATAGTAGAAAGATGCACAGAGTTGGTTCGAGAATGTATAGACTTGCTAAGTCATCAAGGTAACCATGTGTAGACTTAATATTCAAATGCACAAACTTTACGTATGTATGGAACAAAAGTTGCACAGACATGCCACCAAAGAATGTACAGACTTTGCGTGCAATGTACAAGCGATGCACAGATATGCCATCGAAGAATGTACATACTTTGAGTGCATGGTACAAAAGATGCACAGACATGCCGTCGAAGAATGTACAGACTTGATGGATATAATGCAGTATGCATATAGGAAGGTATGCACAATGAAGATGAATGCACAGACATACCACTGAGCTGTGTACAGACTTTTGGTGACCGTGCAACAAGACGATGTACAGACTTGCTGTGCCTGGAGTTTAAGCATGACTGCATAATGCACAGACCTAATGAAACTATGCACGAACTTAACTCCTCGTATCAACAAAGGTTGTATAGACTTGTGAAATGATGCACGAACTTAAATGCCAGTATCAAAATAGGTTGTACAGACTTGAAAGCATGCAGCGATGTATAGTCCTGACAGACGCAATGTACATACTTTGTTCATGCAAGAAAACATGCACTGAGTATGTTTTGGCCTTTTGAACTGATGTGTCTACGCTGCGGAGATGCGGCGTTGACGCACTGAGTTTATATTAGTGACTTATGATTTAGCCTCTTGAACTATTACGTGGACGCCATCAGAGTCCTGTGTAGACGCTGTCCTTGAAGCAACTGATGAATGCACCGATGCAGTGTATGCATATGGCAGATATTACACCGATGCAATGTGCAGGAGAACTAACAATGCACCGAGTATGCATGTGTTTCTACAGAGTTAACGCTAGAGCACACAACTGGCCGCGTCAACGCAGTGCCCATACAGCGTCAACGCACGATGAGAACACACAACCTGTTCGATGGAATGACATGCAAATAAGATGCTCAATCAATCATTCATACTCATAGTGCTTGCTGACATCAAAACCACAGGGGCACAATAATCTCCCCCTTTTTGATGATGGCAACACTATGAGTCACACAGACCCAAACTATTCTCTCCCTTTGACTTCATCAAAAAGAAAAAGTTGGAGAGAGAAATAAAAGCGTGCATGATATGATTGAATCGAAATCTCCCCGAGACAAGAGGCACAATATACCCCCCCTTTAACAATAGCAAAGAGAAAGGGACATGAAGGATGCTGACAAGATCTCCCCCTTTAATATGCAGCATGATTCATAGACAAGGAAACTCCCCCTGAATAGATGCTTCTTTGTAGCTTCAGAGCAGATGGATTCTCTCCTTAAGAATAATGAATGCAATTCATGGAGAACCTGATGCTTACATGATGCAGACGAGACAAGAAGCAATCAATCTATCCTCCTCCTTTGACAAGACGAACAAACCTCCCCCTTTAAAAGGTAATAAGTGCAGTCTAGATAAGACCTTAGCAAACCAATGCTCCCTGATCTGAATGAAGCAAGGCTTTCAAGGGTGTAAGGAGAGGGAAGGATGACATTCAGGAAGGATGACATGGCAGCATGCAGAATACATGATCTTTCAAGGAAATATAAGATTTTCAATAAGATACTTATTTCATAAATCTGAATAAACAGATGGTTCAGACTCTTCCATTATAGGGGCTTATGAATTTTTATTTGAACATCATGGTTTAAATATGATGTATACACAGTTTGTCAATAAAATTTTGTACTCATATCTGAACATCAATGTTTAATAAAAGTTAACCAAGCCCTCATATTTATATCTTGACTAACCTCCTTTCATCTTGCTCAGTCAATTTCAATGACTTCTTTAGAAATTACAATCATTAGTATTGAGGTTAAGCAACATGAAGGAATTCAAATTTGGTTCTTGAGGATCAGTCATACTTCTTCAAATAATTTCAGATTTTTCTTTATGCACAGTACACGATTTCATAGCAAGTTTACCAGGTGCAATTAAGTTCTGTACACACCTTGTGGCTAGAGGATATACGTTGTTTGGACGCCAGTATCCCTAAGCACTTAGTATGACTAACTGTCATGCTTCAGAGATAGTATTGACACCTCATGACATACTTCACCTTATTTCATTGATAAGTGAAGTATATTTCTCAGTATTCAAGCCATTGCTCTACTCAGATTTTTAATGAATTTTATTTAGCAGAGTTAATTATGGCACTTCATGACATAGTTCTCTAGACTTCTTGGTCAATGGACATGGTTTCTCAGTGACCAAAATCATTGCTCTGACAGAATTTACCCTTAGGAACGTTTCAGATTCATCATTTGTTTAAAGACAATACCAATTTCATATAATTTAACCAAATAAAGCCATGATTTTAACATTTTCAGATTTCAGAAGATTTTACAAGATTCAACATGGAATAGTTGGTTAAAGTTTATTAAAGTTGACTCAGATACTTTCAAGATATTCATATCCAAGCTCAATGAATACATTGGACTTAAACCAATCTGATCTTTTAGCCATTCATAAATCTTTATAATAGAAGATTCTTTAATGAATTAATTTTCAGATTTATGATAATGGTATACAAATTGAACTCTTCTCAATTTTCTGAATTTTCAATGAGATTCAGCAGCATTCAAGTTGTGAACTGCACAAGAGTTTCAAGCATGTAACAAAGATGAGCACAACAATGAAGGTGTCGACAATTGACAAAGCAATTTCAAGATAATGTCGACTCACTATGTCAACACTTTCAATCAGAATAATTAATAGGTGCATCAAAGAATATATCATAGTGAATCATAGATATTCAGAGGTCCATCAGACAGATTTGCTCAAGAAAGACCAGCTCACAAGATTCAAAATCAAATAAGAGTTAAGTTCTGATACGTGAAATGAATGATCTCAACATGAGGATGGGAGCTTTAGTTGACTGACTGAAATAACAAGAAACTAGATGAATAGCCAGCAGAACACAATCTTGTTATATACTCCCCCTTAATGAACGCAATCTTTTTGGCAATTTCAATGTAATGAAATGTAATGCAATTAACTATATGTATGCAAAGACATGTAAACACACAACAAACTCCCCCTGAATGCATGCAATATATATGAAGACTCTAAAAAGCACCATGTGCAATGACATCCTACAGGGGATTAAATAGATTTTTCACAAGTAGATTCAGACTATCTCTGAAGTCCAATACAACATGCAGTCCTATCAGATTTTCAGTGAAAGTGAAATACAGATTCAAGCATTAGATCAAAAGCATAACGTTCATAATTTTCAGACTCAGCCAGAAACTGATGTTATTAGCAATTCTATATAGATGAACATTTATTTTAACAAGATATGCAATGAATCTAAGAGAAGGAAGTGCAGAGAATTTACCTGAAAAGTTCAGAAAGGGGTTTTCTTTTGAGTGCCTTGGCTTATTTACCCCTCTTTATTCCTCTCCAAGACACGCCTGCAACAAACACATCATTTTGATGCAACATGTACCTATGATGTCTTGGGTCCTGAATTAACAGTGACACCTCTAGCAGGTATACTAATCAATTTTTGTGCATGAAGGTCATCAATTCTCATCAAATAACAAGTATTCATTGAATGACCTATTTGTCCACAGTAATGGCATGATACGCCAGATCTTAGATTTGATTTATGCACATTCTTATTAGCATGAATTCTATATGCATATGCATGAAGATTTTTGTTAACAGAATTAACATTCTGTTTACCAAAAACAGTCTGGCTTTGATATCCTGCCAGCCAACAGGTTGCAGCCCTGTGACCTGGCTTTCCACATTCAAAACATAGAGAAAATTATCTTTTATTAACATCTTTATTCCTACCAGCAGCATTGGGAGCAACGAAATTTTACAGATTTCGAATTAAATCTACTTCCCTTAGCATGCCAACAGTCTTTGACTGTATGGCCATGCCTTCCACATTCGAAGCACCTTAGGTGCTTACCTTTGGATCCAGATTTATCCCAATATGACCCTGACCAGCACTCAGCAGCCTTGTGACCGGGCTTGTTGCAATTGAAGCAGATAATGTGCTGGTTAAACACATGTTTGTTTCTTCTATACCCGTGATGATTTGCAGAAAATCTAGCATGCATCCTATCATTGAAGTTCATAGCAAAGCACTCATTCATTAGATTGTCTAGTGGCATAGTTTCTACCCAGCGAATTCCTAGAATGCATTGTTTCACCAGCATGCTCATCCTCAGCCATCAAGTTGCAAACATGCATTACATGGCCTAGCTTCCCACAGTAATGGCATGAAATATTCTTTTCATGTGCGTACAAGTTAGTGAAGGATTTGTGAGAAGTATGCCTAGTGCTGTCAGATTTCTCAGAACTAGGAGACTTGTTAGTACATGCAGGAGCATTTTTGACTTTATTTTTTTGGTCATTTTTGTTCAAATTTTTGCCCTTGTTCACACCTTTGTTTGTTTTTCATCTTTCTGAGCCTTAAATTGAAATACATATGATGAAGGTGTTTTTAGATTTTTATTTTGTTTTAGGGATTGACTAGTTCTAGAGCTTTGCACAAAAGTGGTGTATAGCTAGTTTGTAATAATTTTCTTAACACCAGAATTGCAACTAGTCCCCTTTCTTGAATCATCATCCTCACCTTCCATGACAATGTTTCGCACATCTTTTTCTTCTCCTTTCGTTTTGCCTTTTCGTTCGTGTATCGATCAACCAATTAACTAACTTGTAGTCAACTGACTGATTGACGACGCGGGCGTGCCAGTCACATGCGTGACGATTCTATTGTGCGCTCATTCTGACCCATGTCGGGCGAATGTGAGGTTCGGTCGGGACCAGCAGTCCGCCATACCATAAAGGCTATGGCGTTAATTACATCCCCCACGAGGAGGGAACACCTTTGATTAATTACCGAGATAGCGGGCTGTCGAAGCCGGATTAAAAAGAGCTACATGATGATCACGACGAAGGCATGCCGGATGCATATGTTTATGGAATTATGGATCCTCGGTACATGGCGGAGGACGTGGGTCCGAAGACCGCCGTCGCGCATAGCGAAGACTTCCGACCAGACATAATCCGGCTTTTCCGTCGACGCCATTTGATATACCCGAGGATGTATGCATGGATGCACATATGACGTTCATGACTATATTAAGCATGATAATGGAATTGTGAAAGTAAATGATGGTCAGCCACGTTTATTACTCCTCATCGAGAGGAGGGAAGGCAACATAAGTGTGACAGCGAAAGCAAAGTGCTAACAGACGTGGTAATAAAGATATGATGACAATATAATTCGGGCTCACTTGGTCCCTCCCTTGTTCAATTTATTATCCATTATGATTTATCAACGCCGACCCCGGGGGACGAGGTCCACTCGGGGGGGGGGGGCAAATAAGCGATTAAAGCAGCAAGAGGCTTTGAAACCGGCGCGACCATGCAATAGGTAGTTTATACGGCGTGACGAAGCGTAGGTATAGATGTTAATACGGCGCGGCCATGGTGAGTGTCAATACGGCGCGAAGAAACGTAGGTATAGATGTTAATACGGCGCGGTGACCAAGCATGTTGAAACGGCGCGCAAGGACTTTGGGGCGCGCCGGTTTAGGGCGCACCGGAAAGGCGCAAAGGAAAAAAAAATGGAAATGAGTGTGGGGTTAATCCGGCGCGGGGTGGTACCGCGCCGGTTTAGGGCGCGCCGGTCAAGACCGCGCCGTACTAAGCCTGTTTTATTGAGTTTTGAACTTTTTTTAAGTTTGTTAGACTTCATGGGACCCTTCCTTGAGTTGTTGGGCCAGATGATTGTTCGATTGGAGTCCACGGCCCTCTGGAGATGAGGGGGGAGGTCAGTGCGAGGTTCATACTCGAGCACCGAGATGATCTGGTCCAGAACGATCATTTCATTAAGGCTTATTTATTCTTAATCTGTCCAAAATTGGACAGCATCTCCCCTGGACCTGAAGAGTTGCAGGGGAGAAGCGGGGTCATGTTCACCTGTGGAACAAGCCCCTAAACCGCCGGTCTGCACAATGGCAGCCAGCAAACCCCAGTGGATGGAGTACTCCGAGGACTAGCCTGCTAGGAGCACCAAAATTCCGTAGGGGAAGAAACAGAGGGACGAAGCCGTTGACGGTGGGAGCAATACCCCGAGGACTAGCCTGCGAGGGGTGGACAACCCACAGTATATGACTTATCCCTTAGAGGAACCGACCATTAGGGAGATGGGACTCCGAGCGCTAGCCTATGAGGAGCACACATCCCCGGTCTCCGTTGGGTCCTGGACTGTTAGAGTCTAGCTCGTTGAACCGAGACCTCTTCGTTACTATCCGCTGTGGGCTCAGGAAGAACGTCTACCATCGGGAGGTAGGGTTCTTAGTTGCCTAGCAATTTCGTGAAACCGCAGGGGCGTGTTCCCCTTCCCCGGATGATAGAGATAATAAGAAGGAAAACCCCGGAAGCCATTCGGATGACCATGATGCGTAGAGATAGTAAATGCATAAATAAGGGAGGTCCATTACGCGGCATATGTTCGATCAGTTAGAGAGCATCGTTCAGGGGACAAAACCCCACGCTTGGCGGAGAGAGGCACGCGCAGAAGCACGGCTCCGTCCGAGAAGAGAGGGGTATGCAAGAATCATGAGATTAAACAGGAGAATATTCGGAGGAGGAAACCCCGGGGAAGGGGCGTTTCTGTAGCCCACGATGATTCAGGGCATGGTAAGAGATTCGGGGAAAGTGGAATCAGGGAATGACACGGAGAGAGAGACTCACGCGCACGCATTGGCATACATGAGAAAGGGAAGATGAATACCACTCATTCGACCCATTAAACCTAGCGCTCAGCATGGATATATATATACATATATGCGTTACCATCCCAGAAACGGGAATGGTTCGGCATTTACATCATCAGATTATGGCACCAGCGCCGTTATTCGATCGTCGTTCAACAATAATAGAAGCAGAGGACGCTCATAGCGCAATAACAGGGGAAAGAGTAGCAGAGAAAATCGCATAGAGGGGGGAGAAGAATCGACTCATATCATCGTCGCTCCTCCCCCTCTCGCTTACATTCGATGGGCAGAAGTTTCAGAAGGGGAAACTACAGAAAATCGGAAAGGGATCAGCGCCCGCGCCCACCTGTTCCTGAAACAGGGCGTCGTAGAAGAAGAGGATGGCCGGCGGTAGCTCCTCCGAAGGAACCCTCTCGAAAAACTTCTCTCTCTTCTTTTTTTCTTTTTGTCTGTGTGTGGCCTCCTTTCTTTTTTTTTCGCCTCTTTTGATCTCTCTTTCACCTCTCTTTTTTTTACTCTCTCCCACCTTCTTCTTCTTGTTGCTCTCGAACAGCCGTATATATAGGGCATGAGTTAGAACGTTGAACCGGCGTGGGATTGGCGCGCCGGAGGAGCCTTCAAGGCTTATCGCACCGGGATCAAAGCCATCATCAGGGTGATCTGCGCGCCGGCATGAGGGCTGAAGATGGGGGCGCGCCGGTACAAGGGTTGAAGGTAGGGGCGCGCCGGGATAAGGGTATTGAGTGAGGGGTGCGCCGGTTTAAGGCGCGCCGGACTAATGTCCCTTGTTGCTTTTAAGCCAGTCGATGGACCCGGGGATAATTCCGGGGGCCATCGTGAACATGTACTCTGCGACTGCCCACTAAGACTTCGACGATACGATCTGTCGAAGCTCCTAGATTGGCGTACGGCCATTTTCCAGGTTCTGGATTGCTTTAGGCTGCTCGCACAGGTCTTCTGCGGGCATACGGCCTTCAGCTCTCTGACCCAAGCCGTTAACCTGGCCTGGTTCGTCTCCGAGGCTTCTCGAAAGCGTGACAACACCAGGGATAGCTCCGCCCGAGCTGGGTGGTCATTCGGCTGCTAATGGGCCCATCTTGGCAGGAAGCCGCACCCATGTCGGGTGATCAGGATCTTCCGCCGTCAGAGCTTTCGGTCCTCCATACTGGAGAGCCGGGGGAACTCCTTCATCCTCGGGAGAACCTTCTCAGTTGGTGGGGGACCACCGGATAGACCGTCGTCCTTGATCGGACAACGGGTGTGGTGGATGCGGCATGACAGAGTCGATGCCGGTTCATTGGGCAGGCTTGGTCGCACTGCCGGTTGGTTGTGAGCTTGTCCCGGCTCCCCTGAGGTGAAGTCCCCGTATCTATACGGAGCAACTCGAGGCTCTGGCAGCTTTGAAAAGTATTCAATATGTTGATATTTATCGGCTTCCGTGCTTCGGTGGACCGGGTCATTCGTCTTTACGGCTTGGTCGCCGACGATCATATTTTAGGTGCCAACAAATGCCCCCCAGACGTGGGTGTTGCGAGCAAGGCACGAGTGTAGCAGGGCCGACGGATGTATTTCACCCGGACTGACCTTCCCTTTGGTTGGCGAGTGCCTGGGCTGGCCCTTGATTCGGCACGGGCGTTGACCCGGTATCGTTCAGTCGTCAGTACGGCGTGGGATAACCCGGCGCGCCTACTTGGTGCACTCACGATGCTGGCGTGTTAATACGGCGCGGCCTTGACGCTGACGCTTTGATCCGGCGCGCCTTTTACCGGTGCGCCTTTTGCTTGACGGGTTGTTAATCCGGCGCGCTAAATAGCGCGCCGGTCTAGCGATGGGGAACTTCCCCTATTTATCTTCCTTCCCTTGCTTTTTTTCTTCATCGCCCTTCATTTGACGTTTTTCTTTCTCTCTCTTCTCCTTCTTCTCCCCTTCTGGCGCCGAGAGCGGCGATTTTTCCTTCGGGTGAGTGGAGATGCTGTCCCTTTGGGTCTCGAAACCCATTCTTTGGACCCGGGGAGGCTTCTAGCAGGGCTTGCCCTCAGAGCTATTCCCCCGGGTGTTCCTCTGGCCTCGGTGTAATGCCGATGGCTGTCTTTTAGGGACCGTTCCTCAGTGGACGCGTTCCCGCTTTTCTTCGGCAATTCCCCGTGCTGGGGAGACTCTGCCGAAATTTTGTCAGAAGTTTGCCTTTGATTAGCCGTTTCCTGACGTTGTTTTTGTTTGATATGCTCTTTTCGCAGCTGTTATGGCATCCAGCTCTTCCTCTCGTGCCGTGGTGACATGGGAGAATGTTAATTCTCTCGACTGGGGTCACGGTCAGGTGGCCATAGTTGCGGAGTCCTCGGATTCGGAGATGGACACCGTAGACACCGGTCGTCTCCTTATCCTCGGGGGTGACTCCTTTCATTATAATAGAGAAGACGTGATCAGGAAGGATCATCCCAAGGACAAACACCTGATGTCCCTTCTTCGGCGTTTCAACCTTCAGGGGAAGCGGGACGTGTTTGCTGTGCGGAAGGTCGAGCAGGCTCTGCTGGTGGAGAGAGACAGCTTGGCCGAATGCGTAACGCGGGGAAGACCCATCTATCTCCCTGGGGAGGTCAGGAAGTGGAGCGTTGTGCTGGGGCTGCAAGACCTGGCTCCGTCAGACGGACTGTTGACCAGAGCTCCTGAATTTGTGCCTGCTCGATGGAATGACTCCGCGGGCAGGGTAGATCGGGAGAAGCCGATCTTTGGCTTATTCCTTGCCCCGTTGAGGTGGGGATATAGAGATGAGTCATTTTTGCTGGATTGCTTGGCGATTCGCTTCAAGCACCAGATCTCCGTGGGATGGTTTGCTGAGTTGAAAGTCACAGATGCCCACGCATTCAGGCCTGGAGCAGTGGAATTCACAGACTATGTGCTGCATCACTATGCTCCTCTTTTGACCAGAGCTGGTGTTTATCACAGCGTATATGCTTCAAGGTATCGGTATCCGATTTCCCGAGGCTTGTGCTGCGGCATGATCGAGGTGTTTTGCCCCGAATACAACACCTTCTATACTTCAGAGGGGGAGACCTCTTTAGACTTGTGGAGTCTATCTCAGCTCAGCGGCCTGCCCATTGATGGAGAGCCGTATGAGGAAGTTTGTTGGCCCGACTGGTTGAAGGACCAGATCGACGGTGACGGTCGGTATATGGCGGGCTACGCCTATCGATATCTAATGAAGGCGTATCGCACCCTCTTCCATTCGTCGCAAGACACGAGAGAAGCTCGAAAGCCGGGCGAGAAACGAAGAGTGCAGATGGGCGCTTGGCTTCAATATTTCTTCCAGGGGAAGAACAAGTATGAAGATTTTCCTCCGATAGCACCGGTGGCCCAGAAGCGGAAGAAGAGGATACGACGCCAGGCCGCTTCGTCATTTTCTTCGAGAGGAGGGCAGGGGGAAAACCCAAACCCTACTGGTGTTGATGCAGTGACTCATTGTGCTGCATATTTGGTTTATTGGCTTTGTTCCTTTGCTCTCCCTCAGGGTGACGAGAGCGTGATCAGGGCGGAAGCCATATATCCGGCCTGTCTTATGGCTTGGGGTACCAAGCTGTCTCTTTGCCCAGTGGCCCTGTGCCTCATTTACAAGATGTTGGGAGCTTTGCACAAAACGCGCCTCCCCAGAAGCCTTCGGACGGTTGGTCCGTTACATTTCTTTAATGCTTGGGTCTGCACCCTGTTTCCGGAGGCAACTCCTCGGGCCTTACAAGCGGTTCCCCTGGTCCCGCGCATGATAGAGTTTGCAAGTGCCGAGCCATCATTGCTAATGGAGCAACTTTATGCTATTCGGGGTAAATTGACCCGTCTTCCCGTGGATTCGCCTGGGGTTCTTCATTTCTGGAGCTTAGCTGCTCACTCGAGCCCATTGACGAATAGGACGAGACAGTGCAAACTCTTTGAAACTGAGGAGTACATCCATCCGATTTCCCAGGCCAATTGTACCAGGCCTATTCTGGAGCCGGAGTTGGTTGATTGGGCACTGGCTATAAGGCCTAGTGTCCTCGTCTTTCGCAAGAGCGACATTATGTGGTTGGAGCCGTATTACCCGTTCCGTTTCAGTCGGAACTTCGGCTATGACCAGCAGATTCCACATTCCTATTCGCAATTTGCACTGCCCAACAGGCACAGGGCCGGACAAACGTCCAATGACGACGCCCGGATATGGTGGGACTTTTTCCATCGTCGCGAAGACGTTTCTTTCCGGGTGCCCGCCCCCGCACGATTCCCTCGCGTCACGCCTGAATACATCAAGTGGTGGAATGCGCGGGCGGGATTTTACAGGACCTCCCGGAGAGAGTGCTGGGCCGTGGCGGAGCACAGGTTCTTAGCTTCCCAACCGGAGCCAGTTCTTGATATTGATGCTTCTTATTTGAAGAAGTTGAAATCTTGGACTAATATGGATGTGAAGGCCTATCTAGAGGCCCGCAAGCTCGTAAAAAGCCGCAGGACGAAAGTTGAGCTGAAGTTGCCCCCGATCAACAAGGATGACTATGTGAAGACCCTTCGGGGTTTTTGCCGGGTGAGCAGTGAGAGGGTGATTCTCCAGCAACTCCCTTTGCCGGTAGAAGAGCCCATCGCGGCCGTGGTAGACTGGCGTCCCGAGGTAGACAGGTTGTATCCCTACCGGGCTTTCATTCGCAAAGAGGACAGGCGGGCTAATTTGTATGCCAACACCCCTTGGCTGTTTGCGCTCCTTCGGTCTCACGGCCTCTCGGTGGGTAGCCCCGGCGAAGCCATACTGGACCATCCTCTTCAAATCTCCTTCAAATACGCAGACAGGTGGGGGCTGGACCATCTGAGTCTGTATTACCTGCTATCCTCCCGTGGCCATGAGGACCTGGCACTGTTGGCTGAGCCGAGCGAAAAGATCAGGGATCTATGCTGGCTTATTCGTGAGGCGGCTTCGAGGGACAAGACGCCCTCGCTGTTTTATTGGCCTCTCTTCCCCTTTTATACGGGACCGGCAAGTATGTTCCATCTCTTCCTTCAGGCCCTTCGGCCAGCCTCTTCTTTTTATTGTGGTTGTGTCATTCTCACCCTTATGCGTATGCAGTCCGACCGACTTCGGAGGAGACTCGGCACTGCAGGGAATTGATCATAAAGGCCCAAAAGCTGACATATTTTGAAGTTCCTGAGCCGGCGCCGACCACGACGCCATTGCCTCCTGGGGATTCGAGGAAGAGGACCAGGTCCCAACTGCGAGAGGCCGTCGGGAAGGCGAAAGCGGCGGTGACCCAGGTGACACGGGCACGCCGGAAGAAAGCTGCGGAGCAGACATCGACAACCGACCTTCCTCCCGTTGTATCTTTCGAAGAATTTGAGGCTTCTCGCGCACAAGGGCCAGAGGCCGAAGGTAGGCTCTTCTTTTCTTCAAAGTGCATTAGCTTGTCTTGACTGCTTGGGGCGGCCCATGCTGACAGTCACTGATACAGCTGCTGGGGTCGTCGGTCCCGAGGCGACGGTGGATGTAGAGGCTGGGGACGGGGCATAGGAAATCCTTGTTGTTCCCATAGAAAGGGATCTGCCCTCCCCCACACCCCAGCGGGAGATGGAAGGTAATCCACAGTTTAGTTGCGATAGCAACGTAAATCTTTGTATCTTCAGTCGTCCTGACCCTGTTTTGCTATGAATTTGTAGTCGATATACAACCATCATTGCTTCCGGGCTCGGAGAGCGTAGAGGAGGTGATCCCCTCGGGGCAGGGAGAACCCGCCCCTGAGGTATCATTTATTGCTGCCCCTGGTGCGGAGAGCACTGGGGGAGTTCCTGCCGAGGGCGATGCTCCTGCTGGCGAGGCTCCTGCTCCGTCGGTGGAGCATCCCAAGAGAGCAGAGGGATCCTCTTCCTCTGAGCGTGTAGACTATGGTGGCGGCTCCAGTGACGAGGAGTCACCGCTGCTTGATTTTGAGACCGACGATGCTGGGGTGTCCTCGGCCTACTAGAGCGACTATTTGACTTTCAGCCCGGCCCGGTTATCATGGGGCGGTCCTGTGCCGTCATTATCGCTTACGAGTGAGGGAGTTGGCGCTGGGGAAGCAGCTCTTAAAGAGTTGAGCTTAGTCCCGGCCGAGGTAAGGACCTATCCAGGGTCAATACTTGCCATGCTTCTTTCCTCCTCCTTTTAGCCAGGCTTTTTAAGTGTATATATCTCTGATGTAGACTGAGGTGGCGCTACCGACTATGACGGTGCAAATACCACTCCCGGCCCTGGGAACAGGGCAGGCGACTTTCCCATCCGTCCTGCGGCCCATCGCATTGCGGTACCCAAAGGATCATGCAGCAGCAATGGTTCCAGTTGGTCCCGGAGCGCTCGTGGAGGTTGATAGTTCGACGATAGCCGGAGATTCTCCGCCAAGGGAGGCTACACAGCAGTCAGCTCTGGAGAAGGGTGGCTCTGCTGAGATAGAAGCCGGGGAGATTATTGAGGGACGGACGTCCCCGAACCTTGGGGTTCTTGTTGGACTTCCATCCCAGGGGACCGGTAAGGAGATTGTTGTTGTTGAGGCTCCAGCCACCGCATCTGCCGGTGCGGTTGTTCCCGGTGGTAGTGGGCTGCAGCTTATGCCGTCGTCATCTTCCGGGACGGCTGATGATATATGGGCTGCCGTGGATAGCAGAGTAGAGTTCGAACTGCCCGAGACGTCGCCACTTGGTCTTCAATCCTCGAGTGATGTCGTGTGGCAGTTCCTGGGGACCCTCCAGCAGGCCGTAACAGCCAGTAGGGATTTAACTTATGTTCAGCTGAGGGGGTTGATAGAGCATCTGTCCCGCTCGCTGCTGGCCCTTGGCTGTACCATGGACGACTGGACTCCACGGGTGATCCTGCTCCTGAAGTATGTGAACCGGAGGGAGTTCTTGGGCCGGGAGGCAGCTGACCAGTTGGTGGCCATATCAATGGAGCGGGCTGAAAACAAGACGGCCCTCATTTCCCTGCAAGAGACCGCGGTGAGGGCGAGGGACGAAGCCAACGCCTCTCTTCAACGCCGGAACTCCCTGACGGCCCGGATGACGGCATTGCGGGCCGAACTTTCCAGGATAGAGGCTGAACTTGAAGAAGTAGATCGCCTGGGGGTCCAAAAGGTTGAGGATGCTGAGATGGCCGAAGGACAAGCTGCTTCCCTGGAGGCGAAGCTATCCGAGCTGGAGGCCACCGAGTTCAGATTGCAAGAACTGATCCGTCATCCGTCCTTGGGTATTCCTGTGCTGGAGGACATCTTCTGACGCCCTTTACCGTAGTCTCTTTTCTTTATGTGCTCACTTTTAATGCACCTTATGTATCCCAGGGCATGGTCCATGTAATCATGCGCCTTCACTTCATAGTAATGAAAAATCTCCATCCTGATTTTGAATGAAGACTCCATCTTGTCATTGTGTTGTTTTTTTTGTTTGCCAGTCGATTCTAGTTCGAGTGTATGAGTCATTAGGGCAGGAGAGCGCTCACGCCTTCAGGGAAGGGGTGAGGTGTTCACTCCACCGCGCCACGACTTTTCTCAAGACTAGAAATGGCTTTATGCTGGTCGAGAGTTCGGGGAACTCAGGGGGGCATAGTGAAACTGGCGGATAAACAGTCATGCCGAGAGCGGCAAGAACCGAGAACGGGTAGCGACCGGTCTTGCCGATGATGACAAGGGTCGAAAGGGTAGACGGTCTTGCCGATGGTGACAAAAACTGGGTAGGTAGTGACCGATCTTGCCGATGGTGACAAGGGTCGAAAGGGTAGATGGTCTTGCCGATGGTGACAAAAACCGGATAGGTAGTGACCGATCTTGCCGATGGTGACAAGGGTCGAAAGGGTAGACGGTCTTGCCGATTGTGACAAAAACCGGGTAGGTGGTGACCGATCTTGCCGATGGTGACAAGGGTCGAAAGGGTAGACGGTATTGCCGATGGTGACAAAAATCAGGTAGGTAGTGACCGATCTTGCCGATGGTGACAAGGGTCGAAAGGGTAGACGGTCTTGCCGATGGTGACAAAAACCGGATAGGTAGTGACCGATCTTGCCGATGGTGACAAGGGTCGAAAGGGTAGACGGTCTTGCCGATGGTGACAAAAATCGGGTAGGTGTAGCGACCGATCTTGCCGATGGCGACAAGGGTCGAAAGGTAGACGGTATTGCCGATGGTGACAAAAATCAGATAGGGTAGCGACCGATCTTGCCGATGGTGACACAGGTCGAAAGGGTAGACGGTCTTGCCGATGCTGACAAAAACCGGATGGGGTAGCGACCGATCTTGCCGATGGTGACAAGGGCCGAAAGGGATAGACACTGGACGTGTATAAGTGGGATATCGGATGAAGACCCTCGCCCCGACCTCGGAAATGGCCTTTGGATGACGGATGGTTCATCACTATTCATCATTCATTTTTATTCACATTACTGACCTAAGCGCCCTTTCGGGTTTTCGCCGAAGCCAGCCCCCTCTTGCTTTTGCCCGCGCGCCCTCTCGGGTTTTACACGGCGGGGTACCCGATTTTGCCTGTGACGCCCTTTCGGGTTTTCGCCACAGCTGAGTTATAGCCATTTTTGCACTTGACCTGATATAGGAGCAAGTCTGGCGGGGTATCTCTATTTTTAACCCCATTTTTTTCTTTTCTTCTTTTTTTTGTTTTTGAATTCGAGATTCAGAAGAACTGGACCGCGGGAACGCTGACCGTCCTTGTCGGTGAGGACAAGGGTTGGTCTTAGGTTTATCTCATCGACACTGGTTAAATGTCGAAGCAAAGGATATGGTCTATTAGCAAGGATATAAGATTCGAGTTAGGGGTAAAGCTTGACCGATCTCGCCGATGATGACGAGGGTCAAACACATGTTTATTGACCAGCATAGGTTATCGTCGAAACAAAGGTGGGTTTATTAGCCAGGACGGAAGGTCCAAGCTTAGGGGTAGGGATTGATCGATCTCGCCGATGATGATGACGGTCGACCATGGGTTTATTCATCATCATGGGTCACATGCCGAAGCAAAGATGGGATTATCAACAGGGACGTAAGGTCCAAGTGAAGGGTAGAGATCGCCGCTCTCGTCGAGGATGACGAGGGTCGAGGAGGGTTTGTTCATCGACATATGTCACTGCTGAAACAAGGATGGGGTTGTCAACAGGGACGTAAGGTCCAAGTTGGGGGTAGAGATTGACCGATCTCGTCGAGAATGACGAGGGTCAAAAGGGGTTTGTTCATCGACATGGGTCACATGCCGAAGCAAAGATGAGGTTATTAACAAGGACGTAAGGTCCAAGTTATGGACAGAGATCAACCGATCTCGTCGATGATGACGAGGGTCGAAAGGGTTTGCTAAAGTATTCCCGGTGGGACTTTGATGATTGTCCCTTTCGGAGTTTATAGGGTGGAGAACAGGAGAGGCATTTGGAAATTACCACTTTACCGACTCAGGCGCCCTTTCGGGTTTTCGCCGAAGCCAGCCCCCTCTTGCTTTTGCCCGCGCGCCCTTTCGGGTTTTCACACGGCGGGGTACCCAATTTTGCCTGCGACGCCCTTTCGGGTTTTCGCCACAGCCGGGCTATAGCCATTTTTGCACTTGTCCCGATGTGGGAGCAAGTCTGGCGGGGTATCTCTATTTTTAACCCCATTTTTGTTATATATATATTTTTTGACTTCTTTTTTTTTATTTTATTCGGAATGCGAGTCGAGAAAGGGTAGCTTGATCAGGGCGGAATGCCACTAACCAAGGAGAGGTAGCTTGATTAGGGTGGAAAAACCGCCTAATCCAGGGAAAGTAGCTCGATTAGGGCGGAATCCCACTAACCAAGGAAAAGTAGTTCGATTAGGGCGGAATGCCACTAACCAAGGAAAAGTAGCTTGATTAGGGCGGAGTGCCACTAACCAAGAAAAAGTAGCTCGATTAAGGCGGAGTGCCACTAACCAAGGAGAAGGTAGCTCGATTAGGGCGGAATGTCGCTAACCAAGGGGAAGAGTAGCTCGGTCAGGGCGGAATGCCACTAACCAAGTAAAAGTAGCTTGATTAGGGCGGAGTGCCACTAACCAAGGAAAAGTAGCTCGATTAAGGCGGAGTGCCACTAACCAAGGAAAAGTAGCTTGATTAGGGCGGAGTGCCATTAACCAAGGAAAAGTAGCTTGATCAGGGCGGAGTGCCACTAGCCAAGGAAAGGGTAGCTCGGTTAGGGCGGAGTGCCACTAGCCAAGGAAAGGGTAGCTTGGTTAGGGCGGAGTGCCACTAGCCAAGAAAGGGGTAGCTTGGTTAGGGCGGAGTGCCACTAGCCAAGGAAAGAGTAAAAAGGGTAGCTTGGTTAGGGCGGAGTGCCACTAGCCAAGGAAATGGTAGCTTGGTTAGGGCGGAGTGCCACTAGCCAAGGAAATGGTAGCTTGGTTAGGGCGGAGTGCCACTAGCCAAGGAAAGGGTAGCTTGGTTAGGGCGGAGTGCCACTAGCCAAGAAAAGGGTAGCTTGGTTAGGGCGGAGTGCCACTAGCCAAGGAAAGGGTAGCTCGGTTAGGGCGGAATGCCGCTAACCAAGGAAAAGGTGTTCCAACCGATCACTCGGGGTGTGTCTGCTGCGCCGCATGATACAGCTTAATATGTTTTCCGTTGAGGGGAGAGAACTGGATGACTCCTTTATGGTCCACGAGGACGTAGGCACCCCCTTCATATACTCGGCGAACGATATACGGTCCGACCCAATTTTCGACCAGCTTCCCTTTGGGGTTAGAGGCCATCACTTCTCTTCTTTTGACCATCACCAGGTCTCCTTTCTTGAACTCTCGACCCTTGACTAACTTGTCAAAAGCACGGGCCATGCGAGCTTGGTAGAGTTGGATGTTTTGCTGCGCCTGGAGGCGTTTTCCTTCGAGCTCAGCGAGCTCTTCCAATCTTCTTTCTGCATTGGTCTGCTCATCACTGACTAATCTGTGCTGGATGGCAACTCGCAATGAAGGAACTTCAAGTTCAATCGTTACTACAGCTTCCGACCCGTAGACAAGGGAGAAGGGTGAATAGCCGGTTGGGGTCTTGTAGACAGTACGATAGGCCCAAAGCGCTTCGTACATCCTTTCTTCCCAATCTTTTTTGTTAGACTTGACAGTCTTCGCCAATAGTGTGCACAAGGTTTTGTTAAAAGCCTCTGCTAGTCCATTGGCTTGAGGGTTGTAGGGGGACGACGTCCTCCAGTCAATTTTGTATTTGTCAGCTAGCCGATAAACCTTCTGGTTTCTGAAATGGCTGCCGTTATCAGAGATGATTTGGCTGGGGATCCCGAACCGGAATATAACATTCTGCCGGAAGAACCTTGCAACTAGTTCTCCGGTCACATCTCTTAGTGCTACTGCCTCCGCCCATCTGGAGAAGTAATCTGTACCTGCTAAGATGTATCTGCATCCTGATGAAGATGCTGGTAGTGGCCCTACCACGTCCGTGCCCCACTGAGCAAACGGCCAACTTGGTAGGGTGGGATGTAGTGGCACTGGGGGTCTCCTCGCCACATTACCATGTTCTTGACATTTCTGACAAGCCTTGGCAAACTTGCAGCAATCATTAAATATAGTGGGCCAATAATAATCCAATTTCTTTATCTCTATTTTCATTTTCGGACCGGCCTGGTGTGCCCCAGCTGATCCCGCATGAACTTCTTGCATCACCTGTCCCGCTTCTGCTGAAGACAAGCAACGGAGTAGGACTTTCCTTCGGGCATCTGCCATAATTCGGAACAAGGTCCCACTTCTCATTTCATAAGAATCCTTGATCCTCAGGAGCTTCATTCTTTGTTCCTTTTCTTTTGGAAGTTGCTGGTGTTGAAACCAGCGTAGGAGATGCTCTCGCCAGTCGGGCTGCTGGACCCCTTCGATGACTGTTACCTCCATCTCATGTTCGTCGGCAAGGACCTCTGTTACGCTGGGGACCTGTCGGCGGTTGATTACTGTTATATTCAGGCTTGTGTCTGGCGGGACCGCCAATGAACTGGCCAGCTTAGCGAGGGCGTCTGCCTGAGCATTCCGGCCTCGATTGATGTGCTTGATGCTGATGAAGTAAAATTTTGACATCAGTCGAGTTGCCAACTGGTGATAGGGGAGGAGCTCTTGCTTTCACACCTCGAACTCTCCTTCCAGCTGTTTTATAACTAGCATGGAGTCTCCGAACGCTTCCAGCATCTGAATTCCCATGGACAGAGCGATCTGCAACCCGATTATCAGGGCTTCATATTCTGCTTCATTGTTTGTGCATTGTTTGTTTATGGAGCAGGATGTATGCACCACTTCTCCTTCTGGGGACTTCAAGACTATGCCCGCCCCTGCTCTGACCCTGGATGATCCAGTGGCAGAGGTGTCAATTCTGGAAGTGCCATCAAAATATAGCTGCCATAAGGAAGGCTGTACTTGGGCGGCTTCTAGGGTTTCATCCTCAGGAAGTTCCGATTCCCACGGGCTTTCTCCGGGTATCGGATGTTCAGCAAAGAAATCTGCAACAGCTTGACCTTTGATGGCTTTGCGCGGTACGTAAGAGACATCAAACTCCATAAGGATTACCGCCCATTTGCCCAGGCGGCCTTTGAGTGCTGGCTGGGACATGATATACTTTAGGGGATCCTCCTTGGACACCAAGCTGATTTCATGCGACAACATATAATGCCGGAGCTTTTTGACTGCGAAGACTAGTGCCAGACAGATCTTCTCAATATAAGTATATTTTTCTTCGGTTCTGACCAGTCTTCTACTGAGATAATAGAGGGCCTGCTCTTTTCCTTCTTCATTATTCTGGGCTAGCATTGCCCCCAGAGAATTGTGTGTAGGTGCTATATACAGTATCAATGGCCGTCCTTTCACCGGTGCACCCAATACTGGAGGAGTCTTCAGATAATCTTTTAGCTTGTCAAAGGCTGTCTGGCAATCTTCATCCCAATAAAAGGGAACATCTTTCATCATCAACTTGTGGAAAGGCTGGCATCGCCCTGACAAATTGGAAATGAACCGCCGGATATAAGCCAGGCGGCCCTGTAGTGACCTCAGCTCGGAGATGTTCCTTGGTGGAGGTAACTCCTGAATCGCCTTGATCTTTGCGGGGTCTATCTCGATCCCCCGATATCGGACGACAAAGCCCAAGAATTTTCCGCTCGATACTCCGAACGCACATTTCATAGGATTCATTTTTAGCTCATGCTGCCTCAGCCTCTGAATAACAATCCGGAGGTCTTGCAGGTGATCTTCTCTTCTTATGGTTTTGACCACCAGGTCGTCTATGTAACATTCGACCTTGTGGTAGAGCAACTCATCAAAGATTTTGGTCATTGCACGCTGATAGGTTGCGCCAGCATTCTTCAGTCCGAATGGCATTCTCTTGTAATGATAAATGCCTTTAGGAGTTCGGAAAGCAGTATGGACCCGGTCATGCTCCGCAATCCAAATCTGGTTGTAGCCGGACGACCCATCCATGAATGACAGGGCTTCATGGCCGGTTGTAGCATCGATCATGACCTCGGTTATTGGCACCGGGAAGTCATCTTTAGGACTGGCTTTATTTAGATCTCGGAAGTCGACACAAATCCGGATCTGTCCATTCTTCTTTTTCACGGGGATGATATTCGCCAGCCATGTGATGTACTGATTTTCTTCAACAAATCCCACATCAATGAGCTTGTCAACTTCAGCACAGATTCGGGAGATGAGCTCTGGCCTCATACGCCGCGGCGGTTGCTTCACCGGCTCGGCTTCAGGGTTGATTGCCAGCTCATGTTGTGAGACGGCGGGACTTAGACCCGGCATCTCTTTATAAGTCCAGGCGAAGCAATCCCGGTATTCTAGCAGTAGTTGAATGTACAGCTCCCGTTCTTCCGGGGCTAGTTAGGCACTGAGGAAGGTAGGCCTAGGGTCCTTCTCATTTCCCAGGTTGACTTCTATCAGTTCGTCGACTGTGGCTTGGCCTCCGTCTTCTATCTCCGGAGGTGCCGGTTGGAGGTCGACGAAGTCTGGAATACCATCTTGAGGGTCGAGTACTTCAACTTCCTCGTCAGACACCGCCAGAGCTTCATGGGGTCTCTTGATCTCTTGTGCTAGCGACTGTGTGGATGGATCTATTGATACTTCCGTTGCCGTTGCAGCTCCTGAGGGTGAGGGAGTAGCTTCAGTGCTTGTAGATGAGGTTGCAGCCATGACAGGCCAGTAGTTGTTTGCCGCCGGACTCGGACAGCATATTGGATTTGTAGCAGAAGTTGAGGGAGTCTCGCCTTTTGGGACAGTTGTATCTTCCACAGAAGTGGCTTTTTCTTTTCTGGTAGCCGGCTCCCCTTGATTGGAGTAAACCGAGGCTCTGTTGACTAGCAGAAAGGGTGTTGAAGTCATCATTAGCATGACCCCTGCGGAGGGAGAGACTTCTGCTTCTTGAGCATCTTCGGCTTCGCTGCTGCTAGCCGTATCAAATTCGGCTTGAAAGGCCGCTCCTTCAGGACGGACCTGCTCCCAGCATCGGCAGGAGATCAAGGTCTCCATTTGCTGATTCCCGGATAGAGCCAATTCAGCATGTTCGGCTTCCGCCGGGTATTCATCAAAGGTTGCCCCCAGAGGGCTATCTTCAGTTGGATAGAAGGTGGAGAAGGTGTCCACCTCGTACCGCCCACTGTAATAGTAGTCTTCCAGGGTGAAGCCCAGACCTGGATGTTGAGAGACACGTCTCATTTCTTTGTCCAGATTTACAGGATACCACATCTTCTGGAAAGCTTCCTTGCGTTTTTGAGGCTGATCGGGAGGGATGTGTTGCTTTTGAAACATCCTGGCCGTCCGATAAGTGGTGAATGCCAGGCCCTGAACAGGAACCCGCGGGTCGGCTAGACCCTCAGGGAGGCTGCAGTCTGTGTCTTCCTGAGTGGGATGCTCCTCAGCCGTATAGAACAAGCTGCTGGGCCCATCTTCTTGTGCCACCTCCCAGGCTTTGAAAGGTTCGACAGTGGGACCATCGAGGCCGGAGACTGGCTTGGTGAGGCCGGCAGGGACTCCGATGCGGTCGTGCTGTCGATCAATATGCACTTCCTTAGCTTTGGGGTATAATACTGGGGGTGTCACCCTGCCGACATTTCCAGAAGCCGTGATGTGGGAAACCACCTTCGGCTTGACATATCCGCGCGGCGGTGGTGGATACCAACCGTCACCCGATCTATTCTTCGATGCCTCTACGGGGGCTTCAGTTTCAGAAACCTTCCGGGGAGATCCCGTATACAGATTGGCGTCTGCCAAGTGACATTCAAACACCTCGAACGGGTGGATGTCAGCAAATATCCTTTCCTCCTTCCCCTGGAGGCTGTATTTGATGCATTGGTGGAGCGTGGAGGGCACCACCATATTTTCATGCAGCCATGGGCGGCCGAGCAGTGCTTTGTAGGAGGTGCGAGAATCAATGACGTGAAACTGCACCGTTGTAGTGAAATCTGCCAGGGTCAGTGTGAACTCTGCCACCCCCATAGATACTTCACATTTTTGGTTGAAACCAGCGATACGCATATCCCCGACTTTCTCGAGATGTACATTGAAGTGGTACCTCTCGCATATTCTATATGGCAAGATGTTGACTGCTGCACCAGGGTCAACCAGAATCCGGTTCAGCTCTCTTCCATTCAGATGTCCTTTCATATATAGAGGCCTGTTGTGACTGGCAGTAGGTAGTAGCATGTCTTCTGGAGAGAAGGTGATACTGGCTTCTGGTATAGCCTCAGCTATGCAGGTTTCAAAATGAGCAGGTGTCTGCAGAGCAGTGATGATTGCCTGTCGAGTCTCTTCACTCAAAGAGAGAATTTCCTAGATCGTAAATCGAGCAGGGAGCTTCTTGAGCAACTTCATTATTCGGCTTCCAGCCCGGACATTGGAGAGCTTCATCTCTTCAACCCATCTGGGCTTAGGAGGGTTTTGATTTGTGGGTCCAGACGGACCTGCTTCATCTTCCTCGGACTCGGCACCCTCTTGACTGGCACCGGCTGTCGGGTCTTCTTTATTAGCTGTTGTAGGGCAAGCCCCATCTGCATTTGCATCCTCAGGGGGTTGCGCTGACTGTGGGTGAATGACCCCGGGTGTAGGGTTAGCCTCCTGACAAGGCTGCTTCCCCTTTGACATCTTCATGAATTCAAGGAATGACGGGACTGTCTTGCCCCCAGTCTTGCTGTATAGACCTGATGGAGGAGGGATTTGTACTCCCTTAACTTCCGGCGGAGGTGTCTTGTAGGGTTGCTCCCCTCTGAACATAATGTTGTGATTGGGTGGTGGCTGACGCCCCCATTTTCGGCCAGACCGAGTGGCATGTGCAGCAGTTGCGGCCTCGGCCTCGCCTCCCCCAGCATGGGGTGTGAAGCAAATTTCTCCTTCTTCCTCTTCTCTGGGCAGGTTGAAAAGTGCTGACAGGGTATTGCAGGAGACGACCTGTGTTTTATGGGCCCCAGCGGCCTTTCTTTTCTTCTTCTTTTGCTTTTTCTTCTTTTTGGTTTCTGCAGGTGCTTGCCCCCAGAACAGGCTGCTCTCTTGGGGTGGTGCTGCTTCAGCTTCCACCCCTTGCTTGAGTGAGAGTTGCTCCAGCTCTTGCCATGGGACATGGTCCCGTACCAGCAGAGGTTTCAATTCGGGCTGTACGTATTCCTCCAGCCCTTCAATTAAGTGTTGCAGTCGAAGGACCCCAGGATTGGTTTCCTTGATTACTGGCAGCGGAGTTTGTCTCCTCCTGTTGGGTGTATATATTCTGACAGCTGTAGGTGGAGTGTCCCCTACGGGCGCTACCACTGGCGGAGCAGGCCGGGGCGTAATGCCACAGATATATGCCCCCTCTTTTGGGCGGGGTGCCCTCTTCTTCTTGTGCTTCACAGGGATTTGCTGCCACCCCTGCTGTTCCTTCACGGGCTCCAGGAAATGGATTTCGTAGGTGCTCCGTGTGCTTGCTTCAGAGATCTCCTCAGGTAATGCCTGGTAGAGGGAGACCATGTTGACTGCTGCTCTTCGGGGAGGAGCTTCATGTGGCTGAGGAGGGTCTACTTTGTACTCTCCCAGCTCTATCTCATTCTTCTTCACCATCCCTTCGATGATGTCTTTGAAAACATAACAGTCTTTGATTGAATGTCCCAGCATCTGGTGATAGGGGCAGAATCTTGGACTGTCTCTTCTTTTGAGGTCCTCTGGTCTTCTTGGCTCAGGCAGAGTGACCATACTGTATTCTGTTACCCAGTCAAACAGGATCCGGGTCTTATCCTTAGGAAAGGAATAAGCCTTCTTCATTTTGTCCCTCAACGAAGGACCCTCTTTGTCATCTGGAGCTTTCGCAGGTTGCGGGGGAGCCGCCTTCTTGCCTTTCCCTTTCTGTTGTTCGAATGCCTTGATATCAAGCACATTTGCTTCTTTGGGTGTGGGGCGCCGCTCCGCAGCCTTGCCTTTCTGGGCTATGCTGACAGCTGACGTCGGGACAGGTTTAGCTAGGAAAGCCTCCACCTCGGCTACCACATTATTCAGCCGGTCGAACGACCGTATTTCCATTCCGATCATTTTTTCCAGGACCTCCCTCCTGAGATTTTGTTTACATATTTGCACAGCGTCCTCCTGATGCGGGGGTCGCTTGCATCTCATCCCGAGGTTCCTCCACCTCTTGATGTAGTCAAGGGCGGTCTCATCTGCCCTTTGTTTTGTCGAATAGAGTTCGGCCACTGTGACTTCCCATTCTGTGACATGGAATCTTTCTCTGAACTTCCTCTGCATATCTGACCAGTCATTGATTGACCCGGCCGAGAGGCTGGTGTACCATTCAAATGCGAGCCCCGTCAGCGAGGACCCGAAGAATTTCAGTAGATATGACTCGTCAGTGGATAGATCACCCATAACGGTCATATAATATGCAATATGTTCTTTTGGGGAACCTTTCCCGTTGAATTTGTCAAATTTGGGTGGCTTGTTGACTCTCCCGGGGAAGTCGCTTAGCCGCATGGTGTTGCGGGTAGGGCACCCGGTAGGCATCGAATGCGACGTAGTCGCCTTCGCTCTTCTCTGCGAGCTTCAGCTCGATCATCCTCTCCACCATCATCCGGTTCACGACCGTGGGGTCGACTGGCTCCGGATAGAAGTGTGCTGGCTGCAGGTACGGGGTGACCAGGGTGGTCGCCTGTGGAGGATGCAGCAGCGGGGGTGCTGGGTGCACCTGAGGAAGCACCGGAGGTAGCAGCGGCTGAGGCTGTGGTGGCCGTTGTTGTGCTGTCGTCACAGTTGGCTCTGACGGCTGGGGTAGTGTATAAAGTGGTGGAGGGTCGTCTCGACGAGCCGCTCCCCGGGATGATTCACCTTGGACTTCGGGTGGTTTGGAGGCCGATGAGTGTTCAGTTTTCTCCATCAGCTGTTTCTTCAGGGAATCTATTTCCCGTTGATATCTCTGTAGCAACATCAAGACTGATGGATCTATAGTGGTGGGGACACCTTCTGTTGTTTCCCCGGACGTACCCTCGGGCAGGATGTCGAGGAGTACGTCGTCTTCTTCTTCCGTCGTTACCACATTAGCGGCCAAGACGGGGGCTTTGTCATCCCAGTGGAGGTATAACTGGGGCTGTTTCTCTTTCATAATTGTCAGAAGCCCTCTTGCTGCTTCTGTCCTGCGGGTAGCTGGTCCCGGCCGTACGGCCAACTGAGCCAGTTCTTGGGGGTCTTCAGGAAGCTCCCCATATCGGCTGGACACACCAGCCATGTTGCAAGTGAAAACCTGCATCCTCCTTCTTTGTCGATGGACCCTCCGCCTTGCTTGTTGCGGAAAGGCCAGCCTCTCGAACACAGAAATTCTTCTTCTTTCTTCCCGCTCGGGGAAGGCTTCATCGGCTTTGATCTCAGAGCCGTCATTGTGTCCATTGTCGTCGACCGACGACATCCTCATTATATCCTCCATTTCTTCTTCATCTGCCGTTGATGGGCAGTAATTTTCTTCAGTGGCGACTGTCTGCATCAGCCGCTGCTGTCCGAGCGAGGTGTTACCCAATCCTCGAAAATAGCTTCTGACCAGGCATGCCATTTCTTCTCGACCCCGTTCTTGATGTAGCACGGGGGAGAGTGGTCGACCTCCAGCAGGAGGAATGTAGGCCAGTCGAGCTCTGTCGGCTGGCTGTTGGAACCTTCGCCCCGTGGCAGGGACGTTGGCTTGACGGGCCGCAGCCCAGCAACTTCTGTGACGCGGAGGATTCGCAACCACCTCTTCTTCATTCATCGGGGGCAAGCCCCTTTCTCTTCTCGCTCCCGCCTCGTCGTTCATAGGACGACGGCGGGTGGGCGTTGGATGGTAGGCAGGTTGGGTCCGCTTGAGAACCCACACCTGTTTGAATTTCCTCGGCCTGAGCGCCGGGTTTTCTTGGCCATGGTGGCCGGCTTCTTCTCTTTCTGCCCTCCTTCCAGCGAGAGCTTGATAGTTGTTGTAGACAGGGACGTTTGGGATGACGCGATCTGGGGTCACCCGTGCCGTGCGCCCGTTGAGGAAGACACGCATGCCTCCCACCAGCATTGATTTTCCGGACTGAGAGACAGTTCCGGTGATCACGGTAGTATTTTTGCGAGCCTGGCGATGCTGACGTCCTCCAGGGGGCTTGTTGATATGAGTGGGATGCATCCCACGTACAAGGTGGTGCACCAGGCAGCTAGCGGCCGGGGCCGGATCCTTGAGCGAACCATTGCAGCAGGGAGCCTTCAGAGGTTCCATTTCCTTCACGGTTTCCTTGACGGGTTCCGTGGCTTTGACCTCCAGCAAGTCGACAAAGGCCAACCCCAAGAAGTTGGGGAAGCCCACAGCAGGAGGAAAGCTACCAAATTCCATGGGCACCGCCAGGTACCCTTACGCGTGTCCGGCGACTATCGATTTGTCGAAGTCGACGCCAGCTATTCCATGAGTCGTCATTGTTTGCACTGAAATATCAAACAAGGTGATAATCAGTAGTCTTTGAGAGGGCTTCGAAGCCCGAATATCTCGGCAAAGAGATGAAAGGTGACACTGGTCCCACCGGGCATGCCAGACTTGTTTCGCACATCTTTTTCTTCTCCTTTCGTTTTGCCTTTTCGTTCGCGTATCGATCAACCAATTAACTAACTTGTAGTCAACTGACTAATTGACGACGCGGGAGTGCCAGTCACATGCGTGACGATTCTATTGTGTGCTCATTCTGACCCATGTCGGGCGAATGTGAGGTTCGGTCGGGACCAGCAGTCCGCCATACCATAAAGGCTATGGCGTTAATTACATCCCCCATGAGGAGGGAACACCTTTGATTAATTGCCGAGATAGCGGGCTGTCGAAGCCGGATTAAAAAGAGCTACATGATGATCACGACGAAGGCATGCCGGATGCATATGTTTATGGAATTATGGATCCTCGGTACATTGCGGAGGACGTGGGTCCGAAGACCGCCGTCGCGCATAGCGAAGACTTCCGACCAGACATAATCCGGCTTTTCCGTCGACGCCATTTGATATACCCGAGGATGTATGCATGGATGCACATATGACGTTCATGACTATATTAAGCATGATAATGGAATTGTGAAAGTAAATGATGGTCAGCCACGTTTATTACTCCTCATCGAGAGGAGGGAAGGCAACATAAGTGTGACAGCGAAAGCAAAGTGCTAACAGACGTGGTAATGAAGATATGATGACAATATAATTCGGGCTCGCTTGGTCCCTCCCTTGTTCAATTTATTATCCATTATGATTTATCAACGCCGACCCCGGGGGACGAGGTCCACTCGGGGGGGGGGGGCAAATAAGCGATTAAAGCAGCAAGAGGCTTTGAAACCGGCGTGACCATGCAATAGGTAGTTTATACGGCGCGACGAAGCGTAGGTATAGATGTTAATACGGCGCGGCCATGGTGAGTGTCAATACGGCGCGAAGAAACGTAGGTATAGATGTTAATACGGCGCGGTGACCAAGCATGTTGAAACGGCGCGCAAGGACTTTGGGGCGCACCGGTTTAGGGAGCGCCGGAAAGGCGCAAAGGAAAAAAAAATGGAAATGAGTGTGGGGTTAATCCGGCGCGGGGGGGGGGGGGTACCGCGCCGGTTTAGGGCGCGCCGGTCAACGCCCGCGTCGTCAATCAGTCAGTTGACTACAAGTTAGTTAATTGGTTGATCGATACGCGAACGAAAAGGCAAAACGAAAGGAGAAGAAAAAGATGTGTGAAACAAGTCTGGCACCGGGCGTGCCAGACTTGTTTCGCACATCTTTTTCTTCTCCTTTCGTTTTGCCTTTTCGTTCGTGTATCGATCAACCAATTAACTAACTTGTAGTCAACTGACTGATTGACGACGCGGGCGTGCCAGTCACATGCGTGACGATTCTATTGTGCGCTCATTCTGACCCATGTCGGGCGAATGTGAGGTTCGGTCGGGACCAGCAGTCCGCCATACCATAAAGGCTATGGCGTTAATTACATCCCCCACGAGGAGGGAACACCTTTGATTAATTGCCGAGATAGCGGGCTGTCGAAGCCGGATTAAAAAGAGCTACATGATGATCACGACGAAGGCATGTCGGATGCATATGTTTATGGAATTATGGATCCTCGGTACATGGCGGAGGACGTGGGTCCAAAGACCGCCGTCGCGCATAGCGAAGACTTCCGACCAGACATAATCTGGCTTTTCCGTCGACGCCATTTGATATACCCGAGGATGTATGCATGGATGCACATATGACGTTCATGACTATATTAAGCATGATAATGGAATTGTGAAAGTAAATGATGGTCAGCCACGTTTATTACTCCTCATCGAGAGGAGGGAAGGCAACATAAGTGTGACAGCGAAAGCAAAGTGGTAACACACGTGGTAATGAAGATATGATGACAATATAATTCGGGCTCGCTTGGTCCCTCCCTTGTTCAATTTATTATCCATTATGATTTATCAACGCCGACCCCGGGGGACGAGGTCCACTCGGGGGGGGCAAATAAGCGATTAAAGCAGCAAGAGGCTTTGAAACCGGCGTGACCATGCAATAGGTAGTTTATACGGCACGACGAAGCGTAGGTATAGATGTTAATACGGCGCGGCCATGGTGAGTGTCAATACGGCGCGAAGAAACGTAGGTATAGATGTTAATACGGCGCGGTGACCAAGCATGTTGAAACGGCGCGCAAGGACTTTGGGGCGCGCCGGTTTAGGGCACGCCGGAAAGGTGCAAAGGAAAAAAAAATGGAAATGAGTGTGGAGTTAATCTGGTGCGGGGGGGTACCGCGCCGGTTTAGGGCGCGCCGGTCAAGACCGCGCCGTACTAAGCCTGTTTTATTGAGTTTTGAACTTTTTTTAAGTTTGTTAGACTTCATGGGACCCTTTCTTGAGTTGTTGGGCCAGATGATTGTTCGATTGGAGTCCACGGCCCTCTGGAGATGAGGGGGGAGGTCAGTGCGAGGTTCATACTCGAGCACCGAGATGATCGGGTCCAGAACGATCATTTCATTAAGGCTTATTTATTCTTAATCTGTCCAAAATTGGACAGCATCTCCCCTGGACCTGAAGAGTTGCAGGGGAGAAGCGGGGTCATGTTCACCTGTGGAACAAGCCCCTAAACCGCCGGTCTGCACAATGGCAGCCAGCAAACCCCAGTGGATGGAGTACTCCGAGGACTAGCCTACTAGGAGCACCAAAATTCCGTAGGGGAAGAAACAGAGGGACGAAGCCGTTGACGATGGGAGCAATACCCCAAGGACTAGCCTGCGAGGGGTGGACAACCCATAGTATATGACTTATCCCTTAGAGGAACCGACCATTAGGGAGATGGGACTCCGAGGGCTAGCCTGCGAGGAGCACACATCCCCGGTCTCCGTTGGGTCCTGGACTGTTAGAGTCTAGCTCGTTGAACCGAGACCTCTTCGTTACTATCCGCTGTGGGCTCAGGAAGAACGTCTACCATCGGGAGGTAGGGTTCTTAGTTGCCTAGCAATTTCGTGAAACCGCAGGGGCGTGTTCCCCTTCCCCGGATGATAGAGATAATAAGAAGGAAAACCCCGGAAGCCATTCGGATGACCATGATGCGTAGAGATAGTAAATGCATAAATAAGGGAGGTCCATTACGCGGCATATGTTCGATCAGTTAGAGAGCATCGTTCAGGGGACAAAACCCCACGCTTGGCGGAGAGAGGCACGCGCAGAAGCACGGCTCCGTCCGAGAAGAGAGGGGTATGCAAGAATCATGAGATTAAACAGGAGAATATTCGGAGGGGGAAACCCTGGGGAAGGGGCGTTTCTGTAGCCCACGATGATTCAGGGCATGGTAAGAGATTCGGGGAAAGTGGAATCAGGGAATGACACGAAGAGAGAGACTCACGCGCACGCATTGGCATACACGAGAAAGGGAAGATGAATACCACTCATTCGACCCATTAAACCTAGCGCTCAGCATGGATATATATATACATATATGCGTTACCATCCCAGAAACGGGAATGGTTCGACATTTACATCATCAGATTATGGCACCAGCGCCGTTATTCGATCGCCGTTCAACAATAATAGAAGCAGAGGACGCTCATAGCGCAATAACAGGGGAAAGAGTAGCAGAGAAAATCACGTAGAGGGGGGAGAAGAATCGACTCATATCATCGTCGCTCCTCCCCCTCTCGCTTACATTCGATGGGCAGAAGTTTCAGAAGAGGAAACTGCGGAAAACCGGAAAGGGATCAGCGCCCGCGCCCACCTGTTCCTGAAACAGGGCGTCGTAGAAGAAGAGGATGGCCGGCGGTAGCTCCTCCGAAGGAACCCTCTCGAAAAACTTCTCTCTCTTCTTTTTTTCTTTTTGTCTGTGTGTGGCCTCCTTTCTTTTTTTTTTCGCCTCTTCTGATCTCTCTTTCACCTCTTTTTTTTTACTCTCTCCCACCTTCTTCTTCTTGTTGCTCTCGAACAGCCGTATATATAGGGCATGAGTTAGAACGTTGAACCGGCGTGGGATTGGCGCGCCGGAGGAGCCTTCAAGGCTTATCGCACCGGGATCGAAGCCATCATCAGGGTGATCTGCGCGCCGGCATGAGGGCTGAAGATGGGGGCGCGCCGGTACAAGGGTTGAAGGTAGGGGCGCGGCGGGATAAGGGTATTGAGTGAGGGGCGCGCCGGTTTAAGGCGCGCCGGACTAATGTCCCTTGTTGCTTTTAAGCCAGTCGATGGACCCGGGGATAATTCCGGGGGCCATCGTGAACATGTACTCTGCGACTGCCCACTAAGACTTCGACGATACGATCTGTCGAAGCTCCTAGATTGGCGTACGGCCATTTTCCAGGTTCTGGATTGCTTTAGGCTGCTCGCACAGGTCTTCTACGGGCATACGGCCTTCAGCTCTCTGACCCAAGCCGTTAACCTGGCCTGGTTTGTCTCCGAGGCTTCTCAGAAAGCGTGACAACACCAGGGATAGCTCCGCCCGAGCTGGGTGGTCATTCGGCTGCTAATGGGCCCATCTTGGCAGGAAGCCGCACCCATGTCGGGTGATCGGGATCTTCCGCCGCCAGAGCTTTCGGTCCTCCATACTGGAGAGCCGGGGGAACTCCTTTATCCTCGGGAGAACCTTCTCAGTTGGTGGGGGACCACCGGATAGACCGTCGTCCTTGATCGGACAACGGGTGTGGTGGATGCGGCATGACAGAGTCGATGTCGGTTCATTGTGCAGGCTTGGTCGCACTGCCGGTTGGTTGTGAGCTTGTCCCGGCTCCCCTGAGGTGAAGTCCCCGTATCTATACGGAGCGACTCGAGGCTCTGGCAGCTTTGAAAAGTATTCAATATGTTGATATTTATCGGCTTCCGTGCTTCGGTGGACCGGGTCATTCGTCTTTACGGCTTGGTCGCCGACGATCATATTTTAGGGGCCAACAGACAACTATCATTTTTCCTTTATTTTCAACAGACTTGGATGATGAGTTTTCCAGATCATAAATCTTGTTTTCTAGGGAAGTAATATGTAATTCATAACTGGCAATCTCCTGTTCATTGCAATTAACGCATTCACTTAGAACTTTGTTTGCAGTTTTATACTTCTCAATTTTTTGTTCTAGATTGCTTAAAATTTTTGATTCTTCATCACATACAGTTTTTCTTTTTTCTAACGTGAGAAGTTTTTCAGACATACCAGTGTTTAAGCATTTTAATTTTTCAATTTCAGCTTTCAATTCAATGTTTTCGTTGGTCAGCTTCTGAATTTCTTCACCACTAGATATAGACTCTACTCTTTCAATCAATTCTTCTTCTCTTTCCTCCACTTTAATTTTCTCAGCAAGCAGATTTCTGTGATCTTCTTTAGATGAGGCAATCAGTTTATTCAGCCATTCATTCTCACTGTAGAGTTCTTCATTGCGTTCTCTTAGAGAGGAACAGTTGTTGCAATCTGACTCTACAGAAGAAGTATGTGAAACCTTCCCATTGATTTCATTTATTCTAGCCACAAGATTTTAATTTTTCCTTTGAAATTCTTTATTCTCAAGTTTCAGTTTATCCAATTCAGAATTAACCTTACTGAACTCTTGCAGGCTCATTAGATGTTCATCATTCTTCTCATTCAACTGGTTCTCCAGTTCAGATATCTTGTTTAAACATTTTTGATTCTCATTTTTCAAAGACACAATTTGTTCCTTACAGTTATGAACATCTAGCATACATGCATCATAAGATTATTTCATATTTGGACAGTTTTCACAAGAGAATTCAGATTTATGCTGTTCGATCTTTTTCTTCAATCTTTTATTTTCAGATTTTATTTTTCTTGATAATTCTAGCAATTCTTCATACATAACTACCAAATCATCAAATGAGAGTTCTTCTGATCCGGAGTTTACCTGAGATGATGAATCTTCAGTCTAATCCCTTTGATTAGCCATCAGACATACTCCACCTTGTTTGTTATGAGCAGAAATGATTTTGTCGTATATTTCTTATCCAGATGTACATCCTGCAACAAGAAAATCATATTGTCATTAACTGAAGCTTTCAGGATGTTTAGGACCATACTGTTTTCATTGTTTTTCATTTTGTCCCTATGCGACCATTTGGTATGATCCTGATGGTGCTTATGTGGGCCTTCTGAGATAAGACTCCACAGATTTGGGTCAATGGAGTTTACGTAAACGCATAGGCCGCCTAACCATGAGTTCAAATTAGAGCCATCAAAGATAGGAAGTAAAGCCATTGAAAAGCAACTGAATAAACTAAGATCTAACACCTTGAAAACAAGACAATAAATGCACCGAAATCAGTTAAGCAAATCGAGGCACTAAACTAGAGAAACAAAACACCGAACACAAGAAACCCACTCTAAAATGTACCAAAAAAGATGCAGGATCTGCTGCGGATCGTTAGACCCAATGCACAGCAACCCGCTCTGATACCAATTGTTGGGACTGGTGCGATGGATTCAGAGGGGTGTGAATGAATCCCTCTTTTAAAATTTCGCTCACTTGACACTTTTAAGCAATCAGATTTAAGCCTTTTGAAGCAGTGTTTCGAGTAACTTGGCATCACTTCACACTAAACAGACGTTGGACAAACAAACTGAAATATACACCTCAGCAGAACAGCTAGGTGGCAGAACGTGTGATCACGTAGCTCTCACGAGGCTGAGATCAAACAATTGATGTGCACAGCAACCACAATCCAGAGATAAAGAACAAATGATCGTCCTACATATTCATCTAACCGAGATAGATAAAAACATGCAAACCACAGAACACAAGAAATTTTAGGTGGTTCAGTCCTCCAGACCTACATCCACCCCACACTCAAACCTGAGTGTGGATTCCTGCTGATACACAGCTTAAACCGCTGGGCCTCACAGCTTGCCTACAACCGCTGAGCAACACAACTTGCTGTCCGAGGTATCCACCTCGCCCGCTGAGCAACACAGCTTGTTGTCCGAGGTATCCACCTCGCCCGCTGAGCAACAGCTTGCAATAAAGAGTGTAAAAGAAAAACAAGAAATGGGAAATCACAGCGACAGAAAGCTGTATACGATGATAGCACAAATGTGGCTCTCAGGGAGCTGATTGGCCTGGATTTGATCCACGGTCCAGTAGAGAATAATCTTCAGATGACTATCTTCTTCTTCTTCTCAACTCTCGACCTCTCTTTCTTCTTCTTCTTCTTCTTCTTATTCTTCTTCTCAACTCTCGACCTCTCATTCTTCTTCTTCTTCTTCTTCTTCTTCTCTACTGCTCACTCTTCCTTTTTCGAACACTCTCTTCCTCTGCTCTTCTTCTGATCTCTCTAATTTTCTTCTTCTTTTTAGGCGTGTGGAGGGAACGCTCCGGATTAGAAGCTTCAGGAGACACTCGCCACTTGTCAGAATCTGGATGAATACGAGTCCACGTGGCAGCATCCTTGAATGAAGATTGTTATTGGATCACATGTCTTTCTTGAACTCCTCGAGCAGATATCCTGCCAATGTCAGACCTAACATTTGTTAGAAGCAATATGAGGATAGTAGAAAGATGCACAGAGTTGGTTCGAGAATGTATAGGCTTGCTAAGTCATCAAGGCAACCATGTATAGACTTAATATTCAAATGCATGAACTTTACATATGTATGGAACAAAAGTTGCACAGACATGCCACCAAAGAATGTACAGACTTTGCGTGTAATGTACAAGCGATGCATAGATATGTCATCGAAGAATGTACATACTTTGAGTGCATGGTACAAAAGATGCACAGACATGCCGTCGAAGAATGTACAGACTTGATGGATATAATGCAGTATGCATATAGGAAGGTATACACAATGAAGATGAATGCACAGACATACCACTGAGCTGTGTACATACTTTTGGTGACCGTGCGACAAGACGATGTACAGACTTGCTATGCCTAGAGTTTAAGCATGACTACATAATGCACAGACCTAATGAAACTATGCGCGAACTTAACTCCTCGTATCAACAAAGGTTGTATAGACTTGTGAAATGATGCATGAACTTAAATGTCAGTATCAACACAGGCTGTACAGACTTGAAAGCATGCAGCGATGTATAGTCCCGACAGACGCAATGTACAGACTTTGTTCATGCAAGAAAACATGCACTGAGTATGTTTTGGCCTTTTGAACTGATGCGTCTATGCTGTGGAGATGCGGCGTTGACGCATTGAGTTTATATTAGCGACTTATGATTTAGCCTCTTGAACTATTGTGTGGACGCCATCAGAGTCCTGCGTAGACACTGTCCTTGAAGCAACTGATGAATGCACCGATGCAGTGTATGCATATGGCAGATATTGCACCGATGCAATGTGCAGGAGAACTAACAATGCACCGAGTATGCATGTCTTTCTACAGAGTTAATGCTAGAGCACACAATTGGCCGCATCAACGCAGTGCCCATACAGTGTCAACGCACCATGAGAACACACAACTTGTTCGATGGAATGACATGCAAATAAGATGCTCAATCAATCATTCATACTCATAGTGCTTGCTGACATCAAAATCACAGGGGCATAACAGGGAAAACCCTCTGATGCTTAAGTCAGCAAGGTGATAGAGCGTAGTGGAAGGAATGCAGTAGGAGGAGAAGTGATGGGCACGAGATCGCTCTCCACCAATGAATGTGGTGTTGAGTACTTAGGATCACCTTACCTTTCTGGAGGGTTTTCTAGAATTTATATAGCTGCTTACTCTCTTCGCCGGAGGTAGGGTAGCTGGAGGGACTAGGGGGTGTTATGTCCTGGAGGAGGGTTCTCCACAGTTAAAGGACTCTCGATCTCTCCTATCCTGTTGAGCTTCCCGTCTCCTAGCGGTAGCGAGACTTTTACCCGGATAAATGGCACGTTGAGAGAAACCGCGCCTATGGGAGGTCCGAGCGTGGGCTACCGCCTAAGGGGGCACTTGGGCTTCTCCCGAGCAATGTGGGTGACGTTAACCGGATACGCTCGGGTGTCGTTTGGGCTTTTCCAGAGGGACGGTTACTCAGACATCCGAGCCAAGAGGCCGCCTAGGATGGTCTGCTTAGAGCGTTTCTTGGGCTTGGAGACAAGTGGGCCCGTTCGTGGGGCTATCACTTAGTGGAGTCAGCCTGGTAGTGTCACGTCCCGAGAGCGGAAGATACCCGGAGATGCGTGACGAGTTTATATCAATCATGTCAATCAGAGTAGTAGTGTATTCGACACCAAAATAGAGATGCGCAAAAGTAAAGATAACCCAATCCTTTATTTCATAATGGATAGACTATTACAAAACCAATACTCTATTCAATTAAAAAGGAAAAGTACATAGTTGACTCAAGAAAATAGGAAAAAGACTAGATGACACTTGGAAAAGCTCTAGCTCTTTCACTCTTGACTTTCCCCATCAGATTGACCTTCTTCGGCGGACTTACCTGAAAAGTAAGGGACAAACACGGAGTGAGCGAACGCTCAGTAGGAAATTATATCTCAAGCGCTAGCAAGGGGTTTAAATAATTACATCTTTCATGTATGTACTGTAGCTATGCATGCTCGTATAAAACGACAAGATAGAGAGAGAATTATCAATAAGACAGCAAGATGAGCTAGTCATGAGCTTTCAAGAAAAGATAACAAGATATTCAAGCAAGTACTTTTTAGCAAGTCATGTCAAGAACTTTGGCTATCATGTATCAAGCAAGTAAGTAATTGCCCTTTTTCGGGTCACGCAATTCATGTCATGTCAAGTACGAGTCAAGTACAAGATTTGTTGTGGAATGTCTAATCAAGCTAGTCATGCACTCGGTATAATGCCAGATACCTTATCATTCAACTCCCATGGGCACAAGTACTTTCGGGTGCTCCTCCCAGGACCAGATCGGGCCCTATATGCGTTGGTATTTATCATGTATTTTGACATCCACTCTTGTATATATATATAGCCAATATGGAATTTCAACAATTTAAGCTTGTAGACACGTAGGATAACTTTGAGAGAATGGAATCCAAAAATACGACATTGGACATAGATAGGCGATAATAACGGTATAAACACAATGAACGATGAAACTAGGTGGAATTAGGTTCCCTTAACTCGGGTACCATGACAAGTATGGACATTCTTTATATAGAATTGAGGTCCACAAGAACAGTATATCAAAGGTAAGATACCCTCATTCTTATCATAGAATTGAGTTTTACAAGAACATCAACAAATGGCATGATATCATCATCCCATTAAGATTTCTCATGATATACTCTTTGCATATCATAAGGGCCAGTATACCATGTTTCTTTAGAGTGACATGGCATTCAATAGTGTAATGGGTTTTTAGGGTACAACCAGCTCAGTCGGCCTTGAGGGAATCCAAGGCTCGAGGAGTCTTACGGAGGTCTCTATGACTAACTCGCTAGTCCAAAGGAACGGAATGTCCAATGGAGAGCTTGTATGTCAATGAGAGTTGAGGGTGATCGATAAAACATCATGAAACGTGGGACTATACTCACGGAGTGGAGATATAGTGCCGATATACATATATATAGATATACTGAAACCATCGGTTATCAGAAACAGGCAAAAACATTTTTACAGGAAAATAACGACTTAAGTAAAGTCACTACTCAAGTAATTAACGCCTTCCATCAGGGCGTTTATCTATTTTACCTTTTTACAAAATTTCAATATTTCAGTATTTTACCAAAAACGCGCCTTGGTTAAGGGCATTTATTTACAATTTGACGACACAATCAGTGGTCGTCCATTCTTTCCTTCTATTTTTACAGAGTATATATTTTCAGAATTTTCTCAAAACACGCCCTGGACAGGGGCGTTACTTTTCAATTCACGTCCTGCACAGGGGCGTTAGTCAAGTGATAGACGACCTATACAGGGTCGTGAATTCAAGCATTTTACAAAATTTCAAGAAATAAAATTCCAAGAGACAAGAGACATGATCATGACAGAAAATTAGCAGGGATTCACAGGTCGAGTCATGCAATATATATTAGATTGGATATTTCATATCTATTGAATTTTTAAACGTGGATCAATTATTAATTACATGTGATTTTCATGAGATTAACGCCTACAGGGCAGGGCGTCAAATCTGTAATTGACGACCTGGTGCAGGTCGTTTCTTTAAAGTAGCGCCCTGGACACGGGCGTCTCTTGCAAAAATATTACAGAAACGTGTAGAAACTATCAGGAAACTTATATACATGACATGCATGATGTTTTACTATGAATTTAACTTGTTTGGGCTACGTTGCTTGAGAAAACCTACCTTGATGATGATAAACTGACGGATGAACAGATGTAGTTTCTGAACGATACTCTGTTTTATAAACAGAGTCTTTTTGAAGCTTTCGATCCTAATAGCAGCAGCAAGGGTAATTAAGAGGATGTAGATGAAGAACCCTCAATTCTTCAATCTATCGGTTTTACTTCTACAGGAAACCTGTAGAGCCAGAAGAAAACGAAGGTATTATTCTTCGTAAGAATTAACAGAAGGTAAAGAAGGAAGGAGAAGAACTTACCCGTTCTTCAGATGACAGAAGCTTTCAACCTGTAATCAGAAAATAGATGAAGAATCTTCAGTATTCTTCACAAATTCGATAGACAGAGTAAAGAAAAGAACATGCTGTTCTTTACGTACCTTAGAAGAGTCCGAACGCCAAATAGCGTTCTCGGTTCAAGTAGTAGGTTATTTATAGGATTTCTAGAATCCTAATAGAGTTAGTGTTTGATGGGAAGTAATACTTCCATATTAGAGTTATTACTACATTCGAACTCTTTCTCATAGTTATCAACTTACCCTGGATAGACTCCTGGGTCGAACGAAACTCAAACTGAATTAGCGACCTAGGTCAGGGCATCGAATTTAAATTGACGCCTTGTCAAGCGTCGTTTCTTGTTGAACCGCGTCCACGCAAGGGACGTTACGCTAACTTGCCCTTTTTATTTATTTTGGTCGTTTGAAATTTGACGCCTTGACATGTGGGCGTCCTTTCTTAAAAACACGGCTTAGGTAAGGGCGTTTTCTTGTAAATTAGCACCTTTTCTTGAGGCGTTATTTTCAACAGGGTTTAATTCTTTTTATTCCAAAATCTTTTAATCTATTTTGGTTTATTTATTCCTTTTAAATTTATCAGGGTTGCTACACCCTCCCCCACTTAAAAAGAATTTGGTCCCCAAATTCATAGC
The DNA here is from genome assembly GCA_022559845.1 of Amorphophallus konjac. Classification (NCBI taxonomy): domain Eukaryota; kingdom Viridiplantae; phylum Streptophyta; class Magnoliopsida; order Alismatales; family Araceae; genus Amorphophallus; species Amorphophallus konjac. The sequence goes on along the minus strand of CM040122.1, from coordinate 350,589,908 downwards.
ATATATTTACATATGGAGAGTGTAGAGTTCATACCTTCTAAAATAACTCTGGAAATTGTTTCCTCATAGATTCCTCGGTCTCCCATGTAGCTTCATGTTCTGAATTCTTATTCCATTGTACTTTTAGCATGGGAATACACCTTATTCCTTAGGGTTCGTACTTCTCGATCTAGTATTCGTATGGGCTTCTGCTCATATGTGAAATCTTTCTGGATCACTAGGTCTCCATACTCAATAATATGTGATGGGTCATGTACATACTTCTTCAACATAGATATGTGGAACACATCATGTACTTCGGACAGTTGAGGTGGCAATGCGATGTGATAAGCAACCTCGCCAACTCTTTCTAGTATCTCAAAAGGTCCGATAAATCTTGGTGTAAGCTTGCCCTTAACACCAAATCTTCGTATTCCACGTCCAGGCGATATCTTGAGAAATACATGATCTCCAACTTGGAATTCAAGATCTCTTCTTCTTGTGTCAGCATAAGCCTTTTGCCTTGTCTGAGCTACTTGTAATCTTTCTCTGATTACTTGTATCTTCTCAGTTGTATCCCTTACCATGTCTGGACCTAACAGTTATTTCTCTCCAACTTCATTCCAGCATAAGGGTGATCGGCAACTCCTTCCGTATAAAGCTTCGAAAGGTGCCGTTTGTATACTTTCCTGGTAGCTATTATTGTATGTAAATTCGACCAGAGGCAAGTGATCATGCCAGTTTCCATCAAAATCAGTAATGCATGCTCTTAGCATATCTTCGACTACTTGATTGGTTCTCTCGGTCTGACCATCCGTTTGAGGATGAAAGGCTGTGCTAAAGTTAAGTCTCGTTCCCAACGAATGTTGTAGTCCTTTCCAAAAATGAGAAGTAAAATGGGGATCTCTGTCAGACACGATTGAAACAGGAATACCATGTAATCTGACTATTTCCTTGATGTATAGTGCAGCTAAGACATCAACTGACCATCGACTCTTGATTGGTAAGAAATGCGCTGATTTAGTCAATCGGTTAATGATAACCTATATTCCATCATGTCCTCTTTTTGATTTAGATAAACCCATGATGAAATCCATACCAATATCCTCCCACTTCCATTTAGGGATATCTAGAGGATGTAGCTTTCCAGCAGGCTTTTGGTGTTCCGCCTTGACTTGTTGGCATGTGAGACAACGTGATACATAGTCTGCTATTTCCCTTTTCATGTTGGGCCACCAAAAATTTCTTTTCACATCTTGGTACATCTTGGTAGATCCAGGATGAATCGTATACCTTGACCTATGAGCTTCATCTAAGACCTTCTTCTTCAATTCTGGGCAGTCCGGTATACAAGTTTTATTCTTGAACATTAATCTTCCATCAGAAGCTAATTGGAAATCCGATTGTCCTTCTAATCTGCCCTTGATTTCTACTAATGTAGGATCATCATTCTGAAGTGCTTGTATTTCAGATAATAAATCTGACTGTATGCTTACATGAGATAATGTGACACATCTAGGGTCCGTGTCCAGGCTTATATTGAGTTCAGAGAATTGTTCCAGCAATTTCCATTCTTGAATCAGACAATTGGCTAACAGTGCTCTCGGCTTTCGACTAAGGGCATCTGCTACATGATTACCCTTTCCGGGATGATATTGTATATTGAAGTCGAAGTCCTTGAGATATTCCAGCCATCATCTTTGCCTCATATTTAGTTCCTTCTGTGAGAAAAGATATTTGAGACTCTTGTGATCGGAGTATACAGTAAACTGTACTCCATAAAGATAATGTCTCCATATTTTGAGTGCAAATACTACCGTGGCCAATTCTAAGTCATGGACGGGGTAGTTCTCTTCATGCTTCTTTAATTGACGAGAAGAGTAGGCTATAACCTTCCCTTGTTGCATTAGAACACACCCGAGGCCAATGCCAGAAGCATCAGTGTATACCTTGAACTTTTCTCCTTCAATTGGCAATGCTAAGATAGGAGCTGTAGTAAGATGATCCTTGAGAGTTTGGAAACTTCTTTCACATTCCTCATCCCATTCATAACGGATCTCCTTGCGAGTTAACCTCGTAAGTGGCACGGTGATTTTAGAGAAATCCTTGATGAATCGCCTGTAATAGCCGGCAAGACCTAAGAAACTTCAGATCTCGCTAGCATTAGTTGGTCTTTCCCAGTTTCTCACAGCTTCAACCTTTGACGGATCTACAGATAAACCGTCATTTGATATGACATGTCCGAGAAAGGCCACTTCTTCAAGCCAGAACTCGCACTTGCTGAGTTTCGCATATAATTGATTTGTCCTCAAGACTTGCAATGCAATCCTTAAATGCTCTTCATGTTCTTCCTTAGTCTTGGAATATATCAATATGTCATCAATAAAGGCCACCACGAATTGATCTAAATAAGGCCTGAATATACTATTCATTAACTGCATAAAGACAGCAGGGGCATTCGTTAGTCCGAAAGGCATAACAACAAATTCATAATGGCCATACCTGCTTCTGAATGCGGTTTTATGAATATCCTCGTCCTTGATTCTTAGTTGGTGATATCCGGACCTAAGATCAATTTCGGAAAAGTACATGGATCCTGAAATTTGATCAAACAATTCATCGATTCTCGGCAGTGGATACTTATTCTTGATAGTGAGATGATTCAATTGTCGATAGTCGACGCATAACCTCATGGATCCGTCTTTCTTCTTTACAAATAATACAGGCGCTCCCCACGGGGAAGTACTTGGTCTAATGAATCCTTTCTTAATGAGTTCCATCAATTGCTCCTTTAACTCCTTGAGTTCAGCAGGTGACATCCTATAAGGTGCCTTTGAAATCGGACCAGCACCAGGGACTAAGTCAATGGTGAAGGCCACTTCTCTTTGCGGGGGTAATCCCGACAAATCTTCTGGAAACACGTCCGAAAATTCTTGTACCACTGGAATGTCTTCTAGCTTAGCTTCCTTAGCTTCTTTAACTGTGACAAAGGTAAGGAAAGATGCACATCCTTTCCTGATGAGCTTGCTAGCTCGGAGAGCTGAAATAAGAGGGGATCTGCTCCGACCCTTGGGGCTAGTCAAGATTAGTTCTGGAAATTCCTTGAATGTAACCTTACTATTGCGGCAATCAACCGTTGCCTGATACTTGGATAACCAATCTGCCCCTAGTATAACATCATACTCTTTCAGATCTAAACATATGAGATCAATAGGGAGATTTCTACCCTGAACCAATACTTCGCAGTTTTGGTAATGATGTGTAATATCAGTCTCATCATCCAGAGGAGTAGACAAAACTAACTTTATCCATTCCGGTTCTAGGGGTAATGGGTCAGCAAACTTCTTAGAAACAATAGAATGCGACGCACCAGTATCAATTAAGACATATGCATTCCTGGAACAAACTTTCAATGTACCTTCCACTAAGCCGCCTTCTTCTTCTTGCTCGGTCTCCTTGATTGCATGAAGACGAGCATTCTTGGTTACTGGGCGCTTTCCGTCAACGGCTTGATCGTTAAGTAATGGGCAATCGGGAATCCGATGCTCACGACTCCCACAACGGAGACATGCTCCTAGTTTCCTCCAGCATTCTTCTGCTCTATGACCCACTTTATCACAATGTTTGCACACTGTATTTCGAGAGGTAGTGGTGATAGAGAAGGGCTTGGTCTTCTTGAACTTTTGGTCTTGCGAGGAAATACCTCCATTGCTAGGCCTCTTCTTGAAGTTGGGTTTAAAGGAACCCGAACCTGTAACTTGTTCCTTCTTATCCTTACCACGAATCCTATCAGACAGTTCCATGGCATCTTCTAATAGTTGAGCACGGCGTACTATCTCCGAGTAGACTTGAATGTCCATCGGCGCCAGTTGAGTAATAGCTTGGGGCCTGAGCCCATTAAGAAACCTCCTATCTTTCATTTTCTCAGTGCTAACTAAGTGCTTAGTATACCGAGACAATCTAGAGAATTGGGCCTCATACTCGGCCACTGACAAAGATCGTTGCTTTAATGCAGCAAATTCTGCAGCCTTCTTTTCCTGAACTCGGTCCGAGAAATATTTTGTGTTGAAGTGTTCAACGAATTCCTCCCACGAAACCTGATCTTGGTTTATAGTAGCCTCTATTGATTCCCACCAGCATCTAGCATCCCTTTCTAATTGAAAAGTAGCTAATAAGACCTTATCTTGATCCGTGCATTGCATAACACGGAATATTCGTTCTGTTTCCCTAATCCAGTGTTCAGCGTCATCTGGATCAATAAAACCCGTGAACTTGGGCGGGTTCATGTTCTTGAAAGTCTGGTGGAGACTTCCTGCTCGTTGTCCACCTCCTTGTGTTACTTGTTGCAGCACTTGAGTCATGCCTTGCAGTGTACGCTGCATGTTGCGCCATTGAGCACGTTCGGCAGCCATTATCCTATAATTATAATAACTAGATTAATACGTGATTTGTATCTTAAAGACTAGCATTCTATGTTAACTTTAACCCTTGGTTCTACCCAATCTCACTGGTTAAAGGTTTGAACATATCCTTGGACTTGGGTTTTCCTAGGAATTGAATACCCTAGGCTCTGATACCACAAAAACTGTCACGTCCCGAGAGCAGAAGATACCCGAAGATGCGTGACGAGTTTATATCAATCATGTCAATCAGAGTAGTAGTGTATTCAACACCAAAACAGAGATGCGCAAAAGTAAAGATAACCCAATCCTTTATTTCATAATGGATAGACTATTACAAAACCAATACTATATTCAATTAAAAAGGAAAAGTATATAGTTGACTCAAGAAAATAGGAAAAAGACTAGATGACACTTGGAAAAGCTCTAGCTCTTTCACTCTTGACTTTCCCCATCAGATTGACCTTCTTCGGCGGACTTACCTGAAAAGTAAGGGACAAACACGGAGTGAGCGAACGCTCAGTAGGAAATTATATCTCAAGCGCTAGCAAGGGGTTTAAATAATTACATCTTTCATGTATGTACTGTAGCTATGCATGCTCGTATAAAACGACAAGATAGAGAGAGAATTATCAATAAGACAGCAAGATGAGCTAGTCATGAGCTTTCAAGAAAAGATAACAAGATATTCAAGCAAGTACTTTTTAGCAAGTCATGTCAAGAACTTTGGCTATCATGTATCAAGCAAGCAAGTAATTACCCTTTTTCGGGTCACGCAATTCATGTCATGTCAAGTACGAGTCAAGTACAAGATTTGTTGTGGAATGTCCAATCAAGCTAGTCATGCACTCGGTATAATGCCAGATACCTTATCATTCAACTCCCATGGGCACAAGTACTTTCGGGTGCTCCTCCCAGGACCAGATCGGGCCCTATATGCGCAGGCATTTATCATGTATTTTGACATCCACTCTTGTATATATATATAGCCAATATGGAATTTCAACAATTTAAGCTTGTAGACACGTAGGATAACTTTGAGAGAATAGAATCCAAAAATACGACATTGGACATAGATAGGCGATAATAACGGTATAAACACGATGAACGATGAAACTAGGTGGAATTAGGTTCCCTTAACTCGGGTACCATGACAAGTATGGATATTCTTTATATAGAATTGAGGTCCACAAGAACAGTATATCAAAGGTAAGATACCCTCATTCTTATCATAGAATTGAGTTTTACAAGAACATCAACAAATGGCATGATATCATCATCCCATTAAGATTTCTCATGATATACTCTTTGCATATCATAAGGGCCGGTATACCATGTTTCTTTAGAGTGACATGGCATTCAATAGTGTAATGGGTTTTTAGGGTACAACCAGCTCAGTCGGCCTTGAGGGAATCCAAGGCTCGAGGAGTCTTACGGAGGTCTCTATGACTAACTCGCTAGTCCAAAGGAACGGAATGTCCAATGGAGAGCTTGTATGTCAATGAGAGTTGAGGGTGATCGATAAAACATCATGAAACGTGGGACTATACTCACGGAGTGGAGATATAGTGCCGATATACATATATATAGATATACTGAAACCATCGGTTATCAGAAACAGGCAAAAACATTTTTACAGGAAAATAACGACTTAAGTAAAGTCACTACTCAAGTAATTAACGCCTTCCGTCAGGGCATTTATCTATTTTACCTTTTTGTAAAATTTTAATATTTCAGTATTTTACCAAAAACGCGCCTTGGTTAAGGGCGTTTATTTACAATTTGACGACGCAATCAGTGGTCGTCCATTCTTTCCTTCTATTTTTACAGAGTATATATTTTCAGAATTTTCTCAAAACACGCCCTGGACAGGGGCGTTACTTTTCAATTCACGTCCTGCACAGGGGCGTTAGTCAAGTGATAGATGACCTATACAGGGTCGTGAATTCAAGCATTTTACAAAATTTCAGGAAATAAAATTCTAAGAGACAAGAGACATGATCATGACAGAAAATTAGCAGGGATTCACAGGTCGAGTCATGCAATATATATTAGAATGGATATTTCATATCTATTGAATTTTTAAACGTGGATCAATTATTAATTACATGTGATTTTCATGAGATTAACGCCTACAGGGTAGGGCGTCAAATCTGTAATTGACGACCTGGTGCAGGTCGTTTCTTTAAAGTAGCGCCCTGGACACGGGCGTCTCTTGCAAAAATATTACAAAAACGTGTAGAAACTATCAGGAAACTTATATACATGACATGCATGATGTTTTACTATGAATTTAACTTGTTTGGGCTACGTTGCTTGAGAAAACCTACCTTGATGATGATAAACTGACGGATGAACAGATGTAGTTTCTGAACGATACTCTGTTTTATAAACATAGTCTTTTTGAAGCTTTCGATCCTAATAGCAGCAGCAAGGGTAATTAAGAGGATGTAGATGAAGAACCCTCAATTCTTCAATCGATCGGTTTTACTTCTATAGGAAACCTGTAGAGCCAGAAGAAAACGAAGGTATTATTCTTCGTAAGAATTAACAGAAGGTAAAGAAGGAAGGAGAAGAACTTACCCGTTCTTCAGATGACAGAAGCTTTCAACCTGTAATCAGAAAATAGATGAAGAATCTTCAGTATTCTTCACAAATTCGATAGACAGAGTAAAGAAAAGAACATGCTGTTCTTTACGTACCTTAGAAGAGTCTGAACGCCAAATAGTGTTCTCGGTTCAAGCAGTAGGTTATTTATAGGATTTCTAGAATCCTAATAGAGTTAGTGTTTGATGGGAAGTAATACTTCCATATTAGAGTTATTACTACATTCGAACTCTTTCTCGTAGTTATCAACTTACCCCGGATAGACTCCTGGATCGAACGAAACTCAAACTGAATTAGCGACCTAGGTCAGGGCGTCGAATTTAAATTGACGCCTTGTCAAGCGTCGTTTCTTGTTGAACCGCGTCCATGCAAGGGACGTTACGCTAACTTACCATTTTTATTTATTTTGGTCGTTTGAAATTTGACGCCTTGACGTGTGGGCGTCCTTTCTTAAAAACACGGCTTAGGTAAAGGCGTTTTCTTGTAAATTAGCGCCTTTTCTTGAGGCGTTATTTTCAACAGGGTTTAATTCTTTTTATTCCAAAATCTTTTAATCTATTTTGATTTATTTATTCCTTTTAAATTTATCAGGGTTGCTACAGGTAGGGTCAGGTTGGACCTGGTTTGGCCGCTCTGGGCCATATATTTATTGGGCTACGAATTTACCCCTCTCCACTTGCCCCCTACTCTTGAGCCAAAGTTTGGGCTCGGAGAGTAGAGTATAATGGGGTAGTGTTGGTGGCTCAAATGGGGGATATCTTTTGCTGGCAGGGGCCATTAAATGCAGTTGTTCTGGGGGCATGCATATGATGATGAATCCCTCGAGTTGGCGCGGGGAGGCCCTTCTTGGAGTTCGGAACGTCGCGTCGCTTCCCGCCAGGATCGCTGAGGTATATAAATGTCTCGTATGCATGCGTTCCACGTCTGCTCCATTTAGGGCTTTTCCCTTCATCGCATTTACATTCTGAGAGAGTCCATGCGTCGCGAGAGCGACCAGAGGGAGCGGGGAATTGCAGAGGCCTTTGCGGAGTTGGCAGAGATCACGGTGGTAGCGATCCATCAGCTTCCTCCTCCCCCTAAATCCTTTGACTTCGCTATTCCCTCATCTCCTTCTTGCTCTTATCGTTCCTCCATGGAGGAGCATGACCCCCGAAGTTGAGGTCCGAGAGTTCGAACAAGGCACGAGGAGTTCAGTGCCGAAGTCCAGCCATCATCTGCGTAGCGAGCTGGGCGACGCCGAGGTGAAAGAGATTGAGAACCACTACAAGTTGCCATGGCGGTACTACTTCTCTCCGGCCAAATCCCATGAGTCCAGCCTGGATACTCATTCGGGCCTTTTTTGCATCTTTCTGTTGGCTTGGAAGTGTGGCTTTCGTCTTCCTCTCCACCCCTTTGTTGTGCAGTTACTGCAATTCTACCAACTGGCTCCTACCCATCTGGTTTCTAATTCCTATACCTTCATCTTCTCCTTTATCTCCCTATGTCGCTCGTGTGGCCTCGCCACTTCTTTAGATCTCTTTCACGCCTTCTTCGAGTTGAAGGTGCAAACCCACGTCGGGAAGGGTTTCTTCTATCTTAAGGCGAGGAGGGGGAGAAGCTGTGTGACTCTCTCTCCTTGGGATTCTTCACATAAGGGGTGGAAGACCCAATTTTTCTAGGTAGGGTCTAGCAAGGGAGCAACCATGTTGGGTCCCGTAGTGCAAGAATACGGATCTAGAGGGGGGGGGTGAATAGATCATTCTACTAAAAACTATGTCCAATTAAAAACACAAACTAGCACACAGCGGAATTTACAAGATTGATCATATTGAGGAATTTAATCTAAACAGGTTTAAACTTAATTCACTTAATCTCACCGAGCTCACACGATTGCATAACAGAAAGGATACTGAAACACACAATCACAAGGAACAGACCACTAGACACGAGGATTTTTAAGGTTGTTCGAGACCACGACGGGCTCCCTACGTCCACCCCTCACCAAACCGGTGAGGCTTCACTACACGCTACAAAAAGTAGCAACACGGGGATGAACCCCAACACCACACATGCTGCTTCCATAGCAATCCACACACGAGGCCTTGCTTCAAATTACTGCCACAGCAGCACGCACACACACACACACACACATACACCGGTGGGGAACACACCCCGCACTAAATACCTCATACAGAGATACAACTCCATCCACACACATGTAGGACAATGCCTACATAACCACACGGGAGAAAACTCCCAACCACACACGCGGATATACTCCGCACAAATCGACACACATATGACAACACACACACTCAGAGACCCCTTTCTCCGAACACCCACACAAAGTATTCTCTCAAATGTATATGAATCAAAGACAAATATATGCTATGACCCCCCAAACAAATTCTATAGATGAAAACTAGAAAGATGCATCAAGTAAAAGGTTCCCCCTTCTTCAACAAAATCTTATTCTCCTTGGCTCGTTGACGGATGATCAAGATTTAGACATCATCTTCTTCCTCTCTTCGAGCCGATCCTCTTTTCCTTCAAATCCTAGCTCCAATCAAACCTTCATACATCAGAAAAATGATTAGCCTTCTAAACCCCTCTCCTCTCAACCTTGTGGCCGCACTCCTCCTTCTTCTTCTCTTAGGTAATCATTCAAAACCTTCTACAATCTCAAACAAAAGACACAGAAGTGAAAGATCAAGATAACTCCCTAAGATTTTCAATGAAATGCTTCTGCAGGATGAGAAACCGTTCTTGAAGAAAGATGATCGATTCTTGCATGGACGATGCTTGTATCTTGATTTTCCATGTAGCTTCTAATAGATGGTCATTTGGTGACTTGAAACCTCCTTCTTCCCTTCACATACAAGCTCAAAACATTGTGGAAGAAGCCCTTGGAACAACTGCTGCAACCCTGCACACACAAGAGTTAGAACCATAGAAAATATTTCAGATTTCAACACTTCATTAGGGTTTGTGACCCAAGAGATGGTTTTATATATTTAGAACGGTCAAGGAACACTCCAGGGACCAGATCCATGAATTAGGGAGAGATTTAGGGCAGTTGGAACGAATTGGTTTGACTTTCGAAGCAAGGTCATGAAAGTCATCTTTCACGACTCTGCATAAGTGTCGACACCGGGTGTCGACACCTTGTGCATTCCAGTACATAAAAACCCAAAATAGAAGATCTGGACAATAGGTGTCGACACCTGGTGTTCTGGCTTGCTGCCAGAACCAGGTTCAGGTAGGTGTCGACACCTCCTAGGCATAGCTTCTGAAAATGAGTTCTGGATGCAGGTGTCGACTCCTGGTGTCGACACCTGGTGTCGACACTTGCACCCACAAAAAGCCCAGAGACCCATTAATCTAAAAATGAAAGCTCCAACTTCACCGTGAGTTTTGGGATGATGAAAGAAGGTTGTGACGAGTTCTTCCAACCTGCAAAACATAAAGAGAAAATTAGTTTTGCTTCAATGTTAATCTCACAAACCAACCCATTTCATTTCACCTTCTCCGATAGAACCATAAGTACTTGTGAAAGAGTTCCAAGCATCAGTCACCATTGCATGATGCAACTAATTTGGAGTTAGGTAACAATCCACTCAAACCAATTTTTAGTCACATTGCAAGTAAGCCACACATGTGTTGAATGCTTTCTTAAAGGATATGAAATCCAGTCCTTTTAAACAAGATTTAGCCAGGTTAAGTAACATGGTTAGAAGTCACTTCTAAAACACCATGATAGATTTGTTTGGCCATCTAAAGCACTTGAGAACCCAATTACCCAACTCAAGATTAGAAGAGTATCACCATGGATTCCAATATAAATTCTTACCTTGGAGTAATATTAACCTGCACTTTCTGAGAATGAACTCATAAGCAAGTTAATATTAAACCAACGAATCTGAAGATCCCAACTTCAACCCAATTCACCCACAAACCATTTCACAGCATTGAAGCCATATGATCAGAATGACAAGGAACCATCATTTATACATTCATGATATGCAAGAACCAGAGGAAGTCTTCAACTCCTCATGGGAATGAATTTGCTATGCATTTATACAACCCAAAGCCATGCAATCAATTTCAAATCCATAAGGACTTAACCATTCCACTGTAGTGCTTCTCAATTTAGTTGAGCAACCTGCAAGGTAAGATTGTAATATGTGAGTACAAGAAATAGCATCAAACGAACATAATATATTGTAATCATCAAAACCATGATCAAAGATAGAGGGAGTGCACAAGCCAAATAATCTCCCCCTTTTTGATGATGATAATATATTGTGGCCTGGCCATCCAGGCCATCCAACTTTATCTCCCCCTTTGACATTATCAAAAATGGGGGACAAGAGAAACAACCAAGTATGCAAATGCTCACAAGTTGCATCAATTGGAAATGGTGTATGGCATGAACAAGAATGAGAAAGCAAACAAGCACTCAAACACCCATAGTAAGGTATTGACTCACGCAAGTCCCTAGGAATTAAGAAGATAAGATTACATGCAAAGCTCCCCCTTTGACATTGACACATAGATGATTGGCTTTGATTTTCAAATTTTTAGATTTTTAGTTTTCTTGTGAAATGCATGAACCAAGATGTATGAAAATGATGACACATGAAATACATACAATGTAATCAAGCAGATATCTATAGATACATGCAATATAACTCTCCCATTTTATTTATAGTGAGGGGATAGGTGTAGGAAAAGTGCAAGTGAGTCATTAAGATCAGAGTTCTCATGAGTACACCTACAGGTGTGTGCAGATAGATAGGAGAAGACGTACAACAGGTCATGCAGTTAATCAAATTTTCAAAATACATATCAAATCAAATTACCATGTGCAAGTGAGTAACATGAGTATGAAGTTTAGCCATATGGATAACCAGATTTTCAATTAAACATAATAGTAACTGCACAGACTACATTTCAATCTAGAGAACAGTGTATTGGAGGCTTCGCTCTGCCTCATCAAATTTATCATCAGAAATTTTTCACACTGACAATCTGAATTTTTCTAAGAATGATCAAGTTCAAATAATTCTTTTTTACGCGAGGAGACACATGGAGCTCATGCCAGAATCTCCGGTTACTCAGAATACTGAACCATTTCACCTCATTTTGAACAGAGATACTTTAGTCAACACTTTTCAGAAATGAACCACATCACGTCTCAGGTGACATGTGCCCAATTTACTCAGTGAAACAAAGCATTGCTCTGCCTTTCATTTCAACCATTTTTTTTATGTGGAGGCAGGCAGTTTTTTCCTCAACTGTCTCTTATCATCCATGCAGCAAGTTGAATTACTTTAGAGTGTCGAAATGAAACTCTTATATCCTTATGAATAACACTCAATTTCACATTATAGTGCATGAAGTGTGCGAATTTGATTTAACATGTATGGAGAAAATTTAACTCAAAACAAGATAGTGCAGCTCCCCCTATGTAAATGCAATAAGCATGAAATGCTCCCCCTGAGAGTTTGAAATGAAGCACACTTTTTAAGACTCAGGTGCAACAATATTTATCAATGGAGTATTTGGTCTTAGAAGTTTCAAAGGAAGGGGTTTTAGCATATATTAACATGCAAGCATACAATGGAGATATGCATATATGCAGTGCAGAATGCAAAGATATGCAATTTCAGTGCTAAAATTGTTGGCCCCAAAGGTATGATACCATTGTTGGGAGTATCCATTTTGGCATTTATGCAACATGAAATGTTCAAAATGATATATTTTAAAATATGCACTATATGCTTGCTGAAAATGTCAACTATGCAACAAGACACACGATGAACTTCATCTTCCAAGAGCACTATGTGAATGATATGCAGAGAATGGTATGTAAATGTGCAATGTGATGCAAGATTTCAGATTTCACATGACACTCTATATGCACCTAATGCAACTGATACATGACATACATTTTTTTTGTTAAAATGTGAGGACACAATTTTACTTTGAAAAGAGAATTCAAGAAATTCATTCAAAGCATCAAAATCATCACATGTGAACTTTTTCTTGAAAACAGTTTTGCTTTTATCCAAAGGATGAGTAGCACATTGGTACAGACCACGAAATATTGATCAAATTCAGTCCTCAAAAAAATTTCAGCCATAGAATAACATCATCATGCTGAGAGAATGGAAAGACATCAATCTCAAAATTTTCAGCTTGTAAGAGTCCCCCATAATTAATGCATGATTTCAGAAAATTCAATTAAGTTTGATGCCATATGCATAGATGATTCATGGTACCGGACAGAGGCACATTCTCACGCATGGTGATAGCTTTTAGACAGGCATGACCTGCCCTTCCACATGTCACCATTTTATATACCATGTAATCATTTAAATGATGATCAGAAAAATACAATGCAATCCCATATGACATCGGGGGTTTAGCAAACACATGGGCATTGAATAACAATTTCAAATTCACTGTCTGTCAAGAGATGGCACTGGCATCAAGCCCATAGAGCTTTAGCCAAATAATTTATTTTCTTACCTTTGCATTGAGTTACCTTTATTAAGTTCCTCAAATTCTTCACTTTATTCCGCTTACTATAATCTTCATCAACAAGCTCCAAATCTCAATGGAAGTAGATCAAATCTGGTATTGAAGTCCTCTTGAGCTCCTTTCTTTCTCTCTTACAAGAAATATAATGATATTAACCAAAAGAAATGGAAGTAGATCAAATCTTGCATTGAAATTCTCTTGAGCTCCTTTCTTTCTCTCCTGTAAGAAATAGAATGATATTAAGCAAATGAGTTCCATTGAGACCCCAAATTCGCATCTTATAGATAGCAGTATGTAAGGATCGAAAAATACCAAGAACCCCATGTCAAAACCCTTTCAAAACTCCTCTAGGATAAGAAGAGAAACCCTAAGGGTAATGGGGTAAAAGCGCAAACCAATCGAACCTCAAGATGGGCATTACGAAACCCAAAGCATAGACCTGTTCCGGATCTGCCAGACCAGGTGTCGACACCTGCTGTCGACACCGACTGAGGAAACATGCAAAACTGCCTAAGACAGTTAATCTGAGCTCAGAAAAGTCATACATGAATTAGACTCAATCTAGGCACATGGAGATACATTCAAACATTGAATTCTTATCATGATTTCAAGAGTTGATGGTCATTATCAAACCTGTACTGTAAAGAGCTCAATTCATGTCAATATTAAGCCAATGCATATGAAGAAACTAACTTCAGGGCTTTTCATCACATATAACTTTCTCTCTCAACCTGCAGTATCAGAAACTCAATTTCATATCAATCTCAGTTCAATACAAATGAGAAAGCCAATTTTAGTGCTTTTCTTTCACAAGACAAAGTCCTATGAGCTGCAAGTATGTATGATGAGTTGTAGCTTTCAACACAAGTGATTCACTCAAGCTGACATGAGTTCAAAGTTAAGTTCAGAAATTTCAAGTTTAGCCTAATAGTGTAAAGAGTCAAGTCTATGCATATAAAGCACAAGACTAAACACATGAAGAACCCAGGTCTGTCCATGTGTAGCACAGGTCAATGCACATGAAGGACCAAGTCAAACCACATGTGTAGACAAGGTTGATGCACATAAAACACACAAGACTGCCACTTCAAAACTGCATATTAGAGACTTAATTTTCAGCAGTATGAACTGAGAATTCACACAATCAATGTGCACAAAGCATGAACAACCAACTTACAAATCAGTATCAACTCAAGGATAAGCCCATGTTTACCAAGGTATCACACTAGAGCTGGCCAAGTTGACTTTAAGCCTTCCTCTTGGCCTCAAGGTAATCCTGCAACAAGAGTTCTCATTCAATAGTTTTGGGTACCCAAACCTTCTTGGGTCCCGGATGGTTAGTTGCACCTCTAGTGGGTGCCTTCCACAGTCTTTCGGCATGTATATCATCAAAATGCATTATGCCCAAACTCACCATAATAATGACCAACCAAAAGACTTCAGATTTTTCTTGTAAGAATGAGCATAGAATTTATGTGGCTTTGTAGAGATGTTATCATTTTTCAAACTAAAGTAATTATTCATCCTGTGACCGAACCTTCCACAATGAAAACAGTTCAATGGAGCAAATATTTCAAATGGTCTTCTTGCACGAACATAAGAGTTATCAAAAGTTCTTTTTTTGTTCAAAAACTTTCTTAGCTTTGTGAAGCCATTCATTTTGTTGCATGCTTCTAGATCTTCAGATTTCATCAAAAGGCAATCATGCATCATATGACCAAGTTCACCACAATAAAAACATGAGATTTTCTTTGTGGATGCATGTGTGTGTGCAACATGATTTTTCTTGGCATTCATCGTGACACCAACAACATTTTTAGCCTTTTGATGCAGGTTTTGTTTCTTTTTCAGATTTTCATTTGATCTCTTTGTTGTTTGAGGAGCAGATTGATTTGGAGACCCATTTGATGTGCTGGCTATGTTTGAACTATGGACAAATGATGTATAGACTTTATTTTTAAAATTTTTTTTATTCACAGGATTATAGTCCAACCCCTCTCTTTGGAAATTCACCTTAGTCTCCAATATCTTGTTCAAATTTTCTTTCCCATTTACAAACTTAGACAAGGATGCATTCAAGTCAACAATTTCAGATTCAAGGGATGCAATGTGTAATTCATAGTTAGCTATTTCTTGTTCAAGCACAAGCATTTTATCAGATTCATCAACAATCACAGATTTCCCCTTTTCAAGATTTTCAAGATTTTTCAATCTATTTCAAGTAGGGAGATCTGAATTAGCATCGCACTATTCTCCTTTTTAAGTTCTTCATTTTTATTTACAAGTTTATCATTCATAATCAATTCATTGCAAATATCCTGATCAATAGAGTTTGATTCCATTTTGTTTCTTAGATCTTTTTCAGTTTTCTCCAATTGATCGATTTTGTTCTTGAGGGGAACATTTTCATTTCTCAAATAAGCAATGGTTTCTTTGTGACGTTCAGCATCATGCTCTAAAAGTTCGTTAAAGTTATCAAGCTCAGAACATTTATCACAAGATCCATTTTCATGGTGCATATTTTCTGATTTCTTTTTCAATTTTTTGTTTTCTGACTTGATTTTCTTATATTATTTTTCCAACTCATCATAAGCATCAACAAGATCATCAAGAGTAAATTCTTCGAAATCAGAATTTACCTCTTCTACATTTTCGTCGCTTTGTTGATCAACATCATCGGCCATGAGACATTCTTGTCTTTCCTTCTCTTGAGCTTTGATCAACTGGTCCATAAGCTCCTTTGCCGTCCTACACGAAGATACAAATGAAAACTTGTTAGTACTTACAGAAGCTTTCAATAAACTAAAAATAGTAACATTATCATGATACATCATTTTATCCTGATTAGACCACTTGGTCTCATCTAGAGGTAATATGTGTGGACCATGATGAATCAATTTCCAAAGACTAGGATTAATAGAATTGATCACCACACACAGTTTGCCTAGCCATGAATTAAACTCCGAACCAGTGAAGATTGGCAAACAATTCATTGAGATATGTTCAGCATAAAAATTCATGATTGTAGAATGCACTGGGATCACTCTGTAGATCGCAAGATCTAGGGACAACAGAGCCTCGCTCTGATACCAATTGTTGGGTCCCGTAGTGCAAGAATACGGATCTAGAGGGGGGGTGAATAGATCCTTTTACTAAAAACTATGTCCAATTAAAAACACAAACTAGCACACAGTAGAATTTACAAGATTGATCATATTGAGGAATTTAATCTAAACAGGTTTAAACTTAATTCACTTAATCTCACCGAGCTCATACGATTGCATAACAGAAAGGATACTGAAACACACAATCACAAAGAACAAATCACAAGACACGAGGATTTTTAAGGTGGTTCGGGACCACGACGGGCTCCCTACGTCCACCCCTCACCAAACCGGTGAGGCTTCACTACACGCTACAAAAAGTAGCAACACGGGGACGAACCCCAACACCACACACGCTGCTTCCGCAGCAATCCACACATGAGGCCTTGCCTCAACTTGCTGCCACAGTAGCACGCACACACACACACACACACACACCGCTGGGGAACACACCCCGCACTAAATACCTCACACGGAGATACAACTCCGTCCACACACACGTAGGACAATGCCTACACAAGCACACGTGAGAAAACTCCCAACCACACATGTGGATATACTCCGCATAAATCGACACACATATGACAACACACACACTCGGAGACCCCTTTCTCCGAACACCCACACAAAGTATTCTCTCAAATGTATATGAATCAAAGACAAATATATGCTATGACCCCCCAAACAAATTCTATAGATGAAAACTAGAAAGATGCATCAAGTAAAAGGCTCCCCCTTCTTCAACAAAATCTGATTCTCCTTGGCTCGTTGACGGATGATCTAGATTTAGACATCATCTTCTTCCTCTCCTCGAGCCGATCCTCTTTTCCTTCAAATCCTAGCTCCAATCAAACCTTCATATATCGGAAAAATGATTAGCCTCATAAACCCCTCTCCTCTCAACCTTGTGGCCGCACTCCTCCTTCTTCTTCTCTTAGGTAATCATTCAAAACCTTCTGCAATCTCAAACAAAAGACACAGAAGTGAAAGATCAAGATAACTCCCTAAGATTTTAAATGAAATGCTTCTCCGGGATGAGAAACCGTTCTTGAAGAAAGATGATCGATTCTTGCTTGGACGATGCTTGTATCTTGATTTTCCACGTAGCTTCCAGTAGATGGTCGTTTGGTGACTTGAAACCTCCTTCTTTCTTTTACATACAAGCTCAGAACAATGTGGAAGAAGCCCTTGGAGCAACTGTTGTGACCCTACACACACAAGAGTTAGAACCACAGAAAATATTTCAGATTTCAACACTTCATTAGGGTTTGCGACCCAAGAGATGGTTTTATATATTTAGAACGGTCAAGGAACACTCCAGGGACCAGATCCATGAATTAGGAAGAGATTTAGGGCAGTTGGAACGGATTGGTTTGACTTTCGAAGTAAGGTCATGAAAGTCATCTTTCACGGCTCAGCATAAGTGTCGACACCGGGTGTCGACACCTTGTGCATTCCAGTACACAAAAACCCAAAATAGAAGATTTGGACACTAGGTGTCGACACCAGGTGTCGACACCTGGTGATCTGGCTTACTGCCAAAATCGGGTTCAGGTAGGTGTCAACACATGGTGTCGACACCTCCTGGGCTTAGCTTCTGAAAATGAGTTCAGGATGCAGGTGTCGACTCCTGGTGTCGACACTTGCACCCACAAAAAGCCCAGAGACCCATTAAGCTAAAAGTGAAAGCTCCAACTTCATCGTGAGTTTTGGGATGATGAAAGAAGGTTGTGAGGAGTTCTTCCAACCTGTAAAACATAAAGAGAAAATTAGTTTTGCTTCAATGTTAATCTCACAAACCAACCCATTTCATTTCACCTTCTCCGATAGAACCATAAGTACTTGTGAAAGAATTCCAAGCATCAGTCACCATTGCATGATGCAACTAATTTGGAGTTAGGTAACAATCCACTCAAACCAATTTTTAGTCACATTGCAAGCAAGCCAGACATTTGTTGAATGCTTTGTTCAAGAATATGAAATCCAGTTCTTTTAAACAAGATTTAGCAAAGTTAAGTAACATGGTTAGAAGTCACTTCTAA
The DNA here is from genome assembly GCA_022559845.1 of Amorphophallus konjac. Lineage (NCBI taxonomy): Eukaryota > Viridiplantae > Streptophyta > Magnoliopsida > Alismatales > Araceae > Amorphophallus > Amorphophallus konjac. The sequence continues at coordinate 350,571,251 of CM040122.1, read as the reverse complement.
AACACCATGATAGATTTGTTTGGCCAGCTAAAGCACTTGAGAACCCATTTACCCAACTCAAGATTATAAGAGTATCACCATGGATTCCAATATAAATTCTTACCTTGGAGTAATATTAACCTGCACTTTCTGAGAATGAACTCATAAGCAAGTTAATATTAAACCAACGAATCTGAAGATCCCAACTTCAACCCAATTCACCAACAAACCATTTCATAGCATTGAAGCCATATGATCATAATGACAAGGAACCATCATTTATACATTCATGATATGCAAGAACCAGAGGAAGTCTTCAACTCCTCATGGGAATGAATTTGCTATGCATTTATACAACCCAAAGCCATGCAATCAATTTCAAATCCATAAGGACTTAACCATTCCACTGTAGTGCTTCTCAATTTAGTTGAGCAACCTGCAAGGTAAGATTGCAATATGTGGTTAATGCAGATTGGCTAACTCTCACCCCTATCTCTGTGGAGCACTTATCTAGGGAAGCATCTGACCATGCTCCTTTGTTGGTTAAGATCTCCTCTCAGCAGAATTTTAAAAGCAGGTTCTGTTTCCAAAAAATGTGGACCTATAATTCTGATTTTCTGGATGCTGTCAAACGATGCTGGGATATCAGTCCAATTGCCACCTCTCCAACCACTACCCTCTACCTTAAGTTAAAGTACATGAGAAATATGCTTCGTGATTGGAACAAACATATTTTTGGAAATGTTCATTTCAACATGGCAAAAGCTGAGGAAGCAGTTCTGAAGGCTGAATATGCATATGATCTTCACCCTTCTAAAGCAAACTCTGAAGTTCTTGAGGAAGCAAGGACTGCTCTATCAGAGAGGCTCCTCCAGCAAGAATGCTTCTGGAGACAAAAATCCAGAATTAGATGGCTTCTCGAGGGAGACAAGAACACAAAGTTTTTTCATGCATCCACTTTGGCCAACAGAAGCAAGCACACCATTTCCCAGCTTACTACTTCAAATGGTCTAATTACAAGGGATAATGAAGAGATGAAAGCAATTGCTGTCTCATATTTTGAACATGCTTTTTCTTCCCAACATCACTTCATTGATGATCAAACTCTTGACTGCATCCCTACTATTCTACAGCAGGCTGATAACTCCTCCCTTTGTGCTGTTCCTTCTGACTATGAAATCAGGGATTCTGTTTTCAAATTATCCCCGGACAGTGCCCCTGGCCCGGATGGATTCACTGGTATCTTCTACCAGTCCACCTGGCCTATCATTGGCAACATTGTTGTTCTTGCAGTGCAGGAGTTCTTCACTTCTCCCAGAGAGCTGCCTAGAAGTGTATCTTCAACTTTGGTAGCTCTTATACCAAAAAAGACAAATGCTTCTGATATATCTGACTACAGGCCGATAAGTCTTTGTAATTTTTTCTCCAAAATCATTTCTTCTATCCTAACAAGCAGGTTGGCCGGTATTCTCCCCAGAATCATCTCTCCCGAGCAGTCTGCTTTTGTAAAAGGGAGATCTATTATTGAGAATATTTCCCTAGCACATGAACTGACAGGTGATCTGGGGAAAAAAACTAGGGGTTCAAATACTATTATAAAGCTGGATATGGCAAAGGCATATGACCGATTGGAATGGGATTTTCTGTTTTCTGTTCTACACAAATTTGGCTTCAGCAATCAGTTTATTGACTTGATTGACAAACTGATTAACAACTGTTGGTTTTCAGTTCTGCTGAATGGGGAGTCAGCTGGATTCTTTAAATCAAGCAGAGGTATTCGCCAGGGGGATCCAATTGCCCCTTCTCTATTCATTATTGCTGAGGAAGTATTAAGTAGAAGCCTGAGGACAGCTTTTTCTAATGGCAGAGTGGAATGGTATTCATGCCCTAGGGGTTGCCCCTATATTTCACATCTCCTGTTTGCGGATGATACTCTCATCTTCTGCAAAGCCAATGTTCGGTCTGTGAAGAACCTGATGAAAGTACTTAAAGCATATGAAAGAGCTTCTGGGCAATTGATCAATATCTCTAAGAGTGGATTTCTTATTCACCACAGGGGTAGTTCTAATGTAGCCAAGCGCATTCATGATAACACTGGATTCAATCAACATCAACTTCCTCAAAAATACCTGGGAGTTCCTTTGACTTATGGCAGGAAGAAAAAAATCCACTTTACTGGTATCATCAGCTCTGTGCAGAATAAGATTGCAGCATGGAAAACAGGATATCTTTCTCAGGGGGCCAAGCTAATTCTGATCAAGCATGTTCTGTCCTCAATTCCAGTATACACTCTCACCTCGTCCCCAATCTTTGCTGGTACCCATCAACAGTTGGAGCAAACCTTTGCCAATTTCTTCTGGGGATCTTCAAAGTATGGTAAGCGTAAGCATTGGAAATCTTGGTATTCTATCTGTAAACCACTTGACCAGGGAGGACTTGGCATCATGTCTTTAAAACAAATGGAAATTGCCTTAAGGGTAAAAATGCTTTGGCAAGCTCTTTATTCCCAGTCTTTATGGGCTGACTACTTTAGAGGTAAATACATAAAGGGGGCCCATCTCTCTGATGTAAGATTCAACAACATGACTGGATTAGCAAAAATGAGCTGGAGCACAACAAAACACATTATCTTGCAGCATCACAGGTCTGTAATTGGTGATGGCAGTGACACTAGTTTCTGGCATGACAAATGGTTGGGCGATTTAATTCTAGCTGATCTGGCCTCTCCTGCTTGTTTTATGGATCCGAAAGCTTCTGTTAAAGACATTCTTCAGCAACCTCTCTCTGATACTTTTGCTATTCAGAATAGTGATCTACCTATGCACATTACCAATGCTTTAAGGAAGGTTTCTCTCTCCCAAGAGCAGGATATGCATGTTTGGAGCCTCTCTGCTTCTGGGAATTGTACTGTTAATTCCACCTTCAAGTATATATGCAGTAATTCAGGGAGTCAAGGTATTATCCCATGGGCTAAGATCTGGTCTAAGTGGCTCCCTTCCAAGATTTCTGTTCACATCTGGAAAATTCTACACAACTGCCTTCCAACAGATGCCAACATTAAAAAATCTGGTATAGCCTTATGCTCCAAATGTGTTTGCTGCACCAAATCTCAGGTGGAGGACTCTACCCATCTTTTTAAGAAAAGTGACATGGCAACACACCTCTGGACCTATTTCAGATCCAAAGGAATTCCTATCTATGGTAATACTGTTAGCAGGTTTATTCAAACTATCATCAACAATGCTCAGCAGAAAACTATGTATGGCTTATTTCATCTGGCAGCTCTTGGATATGGTCTTTGGGAAATCTGGAAAACCAGAAACAAGGTAAGACATGAGAATCAGTATACTTCCAGCCAAGCTCTCCTACACAAGGTTATATCCCAGGTCAAGCAAGTATGCTCTATTGCTCATCTCAAAGAGCCGTCCAACAGCCATAGGCTAATCTTAGAAGATTTTGGCATTCAATGTTCCAAGATTAACTTCCAGTCCTTCAAAATCATTAGGTGGCTTTGCCCACCTTGGCCATCCCTTAAGCTTAATACGGATGGGGCTTCCAAGACAAACAGTGAAGCAGGTGGGGGTGGTGTTATCAGAAATCACAAAGGAGATGTGCTTTTAGCTTTCTCTCACTTCTACGGCAGGGCTAATAGTCTAGTTGCTGAAGCCAGGGCTCTTCTTGATGGGCTTAAATATATTCAGACTTTGGACTGCACTAACTTTTTGATTGAGTGTGACTCCAGTGTGTTGGTTCAGACTATTAGAAGACAAGTTCAATGTCCCTGGTCTATACTCCCTTATGCTAGAAGCATCTGGAACCTTCCTCTCCAGCCGCTTCAACTCTCCCACATCTACAGGGAAGGCAATTCTGTAGCAGACACTTTAGCATCTTTTGCTTGTCATACAAAATGTAATTCCTTTTTTATTCATTCGGAGCTCCCTCCCTTTGTCAAAGGAGCTGCCAGACTTGACAAGCTAGGCATGCCTAGCATCCGCTTGATGTAATTGAACTTCAATTTTATCAATAAAATTTACCTCCTAGTGGATTGAGTGGGCACTCGCCTTAAATCCCTGGGCAAGGTTTTTGGAAAAAAAAAAGATTGCAATATGTGAGTACAAGAAGTAGCATCAAACGAACACAATATATTGTAATCATCAAAACCATGATCAAAGATAGAGAGGGAGTGCACGAGCCAAATATACCAGTTGGGGCTTTCCCGATAAGACAAACTTTCAGCTGGTATTCCCGCCGAACCAACCAGCGATCTCCTCGGAGCTGGAGGAGGCGATTAGGGTTCTTTAGGAGAATCATCGATTGACCGTTGAGCTGATGACTCCGGACAATATTGATGAGTTTCCTCGCCTCACATTGCCTCCCTGCGATAAGGGTTTTGAAAGCTCAGCTTTTGCATTCTCTCGTCCCAGTCGGTCGAGCCTTTGCTAATGACTTGCTTCTTGATGGGTAGAAACGAGGTGACGTGAGGATGAGGGGCGACCGTCGGAGCAAGAGGTCATCGAGCTGGAGGAGGTGACTGCGTCGAGCATGCCTCGAGCTTCTGAGGGTCCTTCTTCCGCCCGAGATCAGGGCAAGCAAATTGCCCGGGAGGATGCCCCAGAGCGACGAGGGTCTAAGCGCAAGGACCCCGGGGAGCGGCTGTTGTTATCCTCGATGAAAGCTTTGACCATCGAGAAGAAGTAGTTGAAGAAGGTGAAAACTTTCTACCCGACCGAGGAGCCCCCATCCGGGGATGTCCACCACCTGAGCCTCCCGTCGACTGAGCCAGAGGTGCCCGCGGCAAGTGAGAGGACCTCTGCCGAGCCTGTGGAAGAGCAAGGGGAGGAGGCTGGCTCTGAAGTCTCAGTCGAGGTTGATGGGGGGCGCGGTGAGGAGGGGGTCAGGGCTAGGGTCCAGGCCGAGCCGAGTGCTACAGTCCCGAGTCTAGGGGTGTCCGAGGAGGATATCTCAACACCGACTCCCCTAGAGAGGGTTCTTCCCCAACAGCAGGGGCGGTTCACATTTCGGCCCTCCTTGTACAATAGGTGCCGAGCTTTGGCACCTCCGTCAGTGTGGGAGGAATTCTGGAGTTGCTCGCCTCCCATGCTTCTCGAGAGGATCATGGAGGGAGGTCTGTTCGTGCCTCAGCTAGGAGCTGAGATAACAGACTTCATGGTGCGCCTGGAGAGCATGGGGATGGCCCTGTCCCAAGTTCGCGCGGAGTCCGACCGGAGGATTGGTCGGTTGACATCCGAGCTTGAGGTTCTTCGGTGAGAGGTGACCTCGCTCCGGGCACGTGATCGGGTGAGCCAAGAGGAAGCTCGATCACTGGCCGAGCAATTGTCCGAAGCTCGGTACACGGCCGAGCTTAAAAGCAAGCTCCTGGAAGAGGAGCGTCAGGCTCATGTGGCACGCTCGGGACAATGGGCGGTCGAGCGAGAGGAGTTAGGGGGCAAGCTCTAGGAGGCCGAGCCGGCCGAGAGGGAGGCTGAAGTGGCACGGTCCGAGGCCGAAATAAAGGTGGCCGAGCTTGAGGAGAAGGCAGCAGGAGCCGGGGCGGAGGTAGTCGAGCACTATAGAAGCTCGAAAGAGTACCATGAAGCTCTTAAGCAGGCTGCCTTCGCATTTTACGAGCCGGGCTACTGGCGGGGGCTGCGGAAGGGTTTCACCCAAGGCTTTCAGCCGGCGGTCGCTGAGGCCCAGCAGCAGTTACTCGATGAGCTCATCTTCGTTCTCGGGCAGCGCTACGACACAAATGAGGAAGGCTCGGATTCTCCTTCCTCGACATCGAGCGATGAAGAGGGGAGAGAAGATACCTCTGCTTCAGTGGAGGAGGGATCACCAACTCCGGCTACCTCGGGAGGGCATGCGGTCGAGGCAGTTCCCATATAAATGGGGTCAGTGCCCGGGCCGACCGTCGCTGAGGGAACTGGGGACAAATCTTCGAGCGCCGAGGGTCCTCCACCTGTCGAGCTTCAAGGGGGGCCACAGACTTCTCGAAGTTCCCCAATTTCCATAGATTAGGAAAGGTTGTACTTGCCTTGTTGGCTCCTTTCCTCTTTTTTGTAGTTTCTACCTGGACTTGGCTATGTAATGTTTTTATTTCTATATAATGGTAATATTGTTCAAGGCGCAATTGACTGCTTCTTACCACCTTTGACCGAGTATGGTTATCATATCTACTGTCATCAGTAAATCAAAGATCTTGTACGATCTGCAGCTGAAAAATCAGTCTTGCATGTTGATCGACCAAGTTGTTAGTGCTGAACTAGCGCCTTTTCATCTTTCCACGCTTTGAATGACTTGTCGTTTCACGTATTTCCGCGGGAGGGTTCCGTGTGGGAGGTGGCGTAACTGCTCCTAGAGAAGGACGTCTGCCTCTTGCGTCTTTTCAAGGGGAGAATCAATTAAGGTGAAAATCTCCCCCTTCGGCCTATAAAAGCTCCCGAAGGGTGTCTCCTCCTCTCTACGCCTCTTAAGGTTCCCTTATAGTCTTTTGTCTCTTCCTCCCTTTTTTTTGTGAAGCGTCTATCGTTCTTCTTGGTGATTGTCCTCAGGTGAAGCATGGAGGGTGACTCTGAAGAAGAAGACTTTGGCGGCTATTGGTGTGTTCATTCTACTTCGGGGTAGAAGAATGGATGGCGAGTGGGCGGACGGCGTACAAGAAGGGACGGCGCATGGCTACGTGCTCCCTCTTAACCTCTGGACCGCCGCCCCACCTGGGGGGGATGATTGAGAGAGGAGAAGTCATTCAATACCATTGCTTCTCCTTTCTTTCATCCCCACTCCCCCTCTCCCACTCCCTTCGAGGGAGTGTTCAATCCTTCTCTCTCTTCTGTTCTTCTTTTTGCCCTCACTCTTTAGAGGGTGCTTGCTTTCTATTTCTTCTTTCCTATGCCATCAATTCTTGATGGCTTCGTTATGCTCCATCTTCCAAAGAGTTGACAGAGGAGGCCTTCTCTTGCTTTCTACGGAGCTGGCGTCTGGGCATACCCTCCTCTTCTTTTCTTTCCTACTGATACCATCTCTTTCGAACTTCCCGAGCAGACAAAGTCAGCTGTCCCGTTATCCGAGCCAATTTCCACACTAGGTGGAGTCAGTGGCTCGGCTTGGAGCTGCTAACCTCATCCGCGTCGAGTAATCAGTTCATGTTGTATCAGTTTTTTTTCATATTGTACTAGCTACAACCTATCTGATGTACGGAGATGTTGATGCAATAAAAAGGAGAGTTATTATCATAATTTGTCTCTTACATGTATGAAAGAAGCTCAAAAATAGAACTTTCGCAATGTTGCCGCATTCCAAGTACGAGGGATAGGCGTTCCTTCCATGGTAGATAGCCGGTACGCTCCTTTTCCGAGTGTCTCGACCTCAGTAGGGGCCTTCCCAGTTAGGGGCCAGCTTTCCCATGTCCTCCAGTGGTCAAGAGGCTTCAACTTTTCTAATAACGAAGTCTTCTGGTTGGAATTGTCTGTCTCAGACTCTAGCATTGTAGTACCGAGTCATGCGTCACTGATATTCCATAGCTCGGATGCTCGCGACCTCGCGTACCACATCTGTTAGGTCCAAGTTTTCTAACAACTTCTGCTCATTCAGCTCGGGCGAGAAGTTGATGACTCGGAGGGACGGGCTGCTGATCTCCAGGGGAATCACAGCCTCTGTGCCATACACCAGTTGGGAAGGAGTTTCACCTATAGTATCTCTTGGAATAGTTTGGTACGACCACAATACGCTAGGCAATTCGTCGAGCCAATTACCCTTGGCTTTCCCGAACCTGGTCTTGATGCCTTTCAGGATAGTTTTGTTGGCATTTTCGACCAGCCTGTTAGCCTGGGGGTGGGCTACCGAAGTGAAGTGATTACGAATGTGTAGGTCGGCGTATTTATTTTTAAAATAAGTGAAGTCAAATTGCCGACCATTATCACTCACGATCACTCGGGGGATACCAAAACGATAAATGATCGACCTCCAAACGAAACTCCAGATGACTACTTCGGTAATTTTGGCGGTGGCTTCAGCCTCAATCCATTTGGAAAAATAGTCGATGGCGATGATGACAAACTTCTTCTGAGCCTGTGCCATGGGAAATGGGCCTAGAATGTCGATTCCCCACTGAGCGAAGGGATAAGGCTTGGTTAGGATCACAAGTTTCGAGGCTGGCCGGTGGACTAGATGATCGAACCGCTGGCATCGATCACACTTTTGAACGTAGGTCGAGCAGTCGCATTGGAGGGTGTAGCAACCCTGATAAAAGCAAGATTTTTAAATAAATCAAATTAAAAATAAAAGATAAGTAAATAGATAACAAAGAGCCTAAATAAGTAAATCATTTATCAAGAGGAAAATAACGCCTTTTATCAAGGCGCTGATTCAAAAGGAAACGCCTCTGTATAAGGCGTTAATTTAAAAGGGACGCCTAGACGATGGGGCGTCAAATTTCAAACGACGGAAAATAAAACTAAGGAAAGGAAATGAAACGCCCTCTACCTGGGCGCGTTTTACATAAGTAACGACGCTCACCCAGGCGTCAATTTAAATTCGACGCCCTCACTTAAGACGTTAATTCTGTTCGTGTTCTGTTCGAACCAGAACATTATCCAGGAAAGGTTTATGGATTAGTACGAGTTAGTAGAATATGGTAAGGACTCTATCATGGAAGTATTACTTCCAATACAACGCTAACCCTATTAGGATCCCCAAAATCCTATAAATATACTCCCTAATCAAGCCCTGATCGCTATTTTTGGCGTTCGTCTGCTGCTGCCGTACACGAAGAACAGGTAGTGTTCTTCTTTTCCTTCAGTCACGGTTTAAGGAAGATAATGATCGTTCGTCTTTCCTTCTTCCTCTGCAGGTTGCCTGCAACGTGAAGAAACTCTCATATAGTCGAAGGACGAGAAGCTCTTCATCTTATTTCTTCTTCCGGCGATCAAGAAACTCTGTTGCAAACAGAGTATCATCTCTTCACATCTTTTACGTATCTTCCTCTAAACCAGGTAGGTTTTCTCAAGAAACGTAGCCCAAATAAACTTAAGATCCTTAATAAAACCATATGTTGTCCATGCATATAGTTTCATCATGGTTTTAAATGTTTTCTGTAAAATTTTGAAAGAAGCGACCCTGACACGGGCGCTAATTCTTGTTTTGACGCCCTGCTTATTAGTCGTCAATTTTATATAATTGATAATTATCCATGTTTAAAATCCTATAACTATGAAACCATGAATCTAAATTAATGCATGATCCTACCTATCAAATCCTGCTATTTTTCTTGTCCTGACCATGAAATTGTTTCCTGAAATTTTATTATCTAAAAATTGATAAATTATTGAATTAGCGACCTGCACAAGGTCGTCTCTTATTGAACTGCCGCCCCATACCAGGGCGCTTATTGACAAGTAACGCCCCTGTTCAGGGCGCGTTTTTGTTAAAATTCCAGAATATTGTTTTTCTGCAGAATAGAAATATTGAAGGAATGACTATTTTATAAGTCATCAAATTGTAAATAAACGCCCCTGTCAAAGGCGTTAATTTGATAAGTAATGACTTACATTAAGTCGCTATTTTCCTGTGACACTATTTTACAATGTTACTGTAACCGAGGGTTTCGCATATATATATATATATATATATATATATATATATATATATATATATATATATCGGCACTATATTCCAGTCCGTGAATATAGTCCCATGTTTCATGATGTTTTTATCGCACTACCCTCAATTCTCATTGACATACAAGCTCTCCATTGGACATTCCGTTCCTTTGGACTAGCAAGTTAGTCATAGAGACCTCCGTAAGTCTCCTCGCAGCCTTGGATTCCCTCAAGGCCGACTGAGCTGGTTGTACCATAAAAACCCATTACACTATTTTGCCATGTCACTCTAAAGAAACATGGTATACCGGCCCTCATGTTATGCAAAGTGTGTATCATGAGAATTCTCTTAATGGGATGAGGTTATCATGCCATTTGATGCTGTTCTTGTAAACCCCAATTCTATATCAACATTGTCATGATGTTCTTGTAAATCCCAACTCTATATCAACATTGTTATGTTGTTCTTGTAAACCTCAATTCTATATTAAGAATGAGGACGTCTTGCCATTGATGTGCTGTTCATGTGGACCTCAATTCTATATTAAGAATGAGGACATCTTGCCATTGATGTGCTGTTCATGTGGACCTCAATTCTATATAAAGAGTGTCCATACTTGTTTGTCATGGTACCCAAGCTAAGGGAACCAATTGCACCAAGTTTTATCGATAATCGTGATTGTACCGTTATTATCGTCATTCTATGTCAAGTGTCATATTTTTGGACTCTATTCTATCCAAGTTTATCCTACATTTCTACAAGCTTTATTCTTGAAATTCCATGTTGGCTATACACAAAAATGGATGTTAAAATACATGATTAATGCCTGCGCATATAGGGCCCGATCTGGTCCTGGGAGGAGCACCCGAAAGTACTTGTGCCCATGGGAGTTGATTGATCACGGTATTGGCATTATACCGAAGTGCATGACTAGCTTGATTGAACATTCCACAAATCTTGTACTTGACTTGATATTACATGACTTGCGTGGCCCGAGAAAGGGTAATTGTATACTTGCTTGACTTGAAACAAAATAGCCAAATTCCAACATGACATGATGAGTTTACTTGCTTGAATATCTTGGTATCTTTTGATATAAGTTCTTGAAAGTTCATGACTAGTTCTCGTCGCTATCTTATTGTTATACACTCTCTCTATCTTGTCGTTTTATGCGAGCATGTATAGCTATAGTGCATTCATGAAAGATGAAATCACTTAAACCCCTTGCTAGTTCTTGAGATATAATTTCCTACTGAGCGTTCGTTCACTTAGTGTTTTCCTTACTTTTCAGGTAAGTCCGACGATGAGGGAACTCAAACGGATGGGGAAAATCAAGAGTGAAAGGGATAGAGCTTCTTCCGTGTTATCTAGTCTTTTTCATATTTTCTTGAGTCAACCTTGTATTTTTCCTTTATTTTAGTTAGTACTTCAAGGTTTGTAATAGACATATTCTTATGAAGGAATAAAGGACTGGGTTATCTTTACTTTTGCGCATCTCTGATTTTTTGGTGTCGAATACACTAATACTCTGATTGACATGATTGATATAAACTCGTCGCGCATCTCCGGGTACCTTCCGCGCTCGGGGCGTGACAGTTTTTGTGGTATCAGAGCCTAGGGTATTCAATTCCTAGGAAAACCCAAGTCCAAGGATAGGTTTAACCTTTAATCGGTGAGATTGGGTAGAACCAAGGGTTGAGTTAACATAAAAGCTTAAAAGCCCTTAACGCAAGTATATACTAATATAATTATTGTAATTGTAGGATAATGGCTGCCGAACGTGCTCAGTGGCGCAACATGTAGCGTACACTTCAAGGCATGACTCAGGTGCTGCAACAAGTAGCCCAGGGAGGTGCACAACGAGCCGGAAGTCTCCACCAAGTCTTCAAGAACATGAACCCTCCCAAATTCATGGGTTCTACTGATCCGGATGTCGCAGAGCACTGGATCAGGGAAACGGAGCATATATTGCGTGTTATGCAGTGCACGGATCAAGATAAAGTCTTATTAGCTACTTTCCAACTAGAAAGGGATGCCCGATGCTTGTGGGAGTCAGTCGAAGCTACTATAAATCAAGACCAAATTACTTGGGAAGAATTTGTTGAATATTTCAACAATAAATATTTTTCAGACCGAGTCCAAGAAAAGAAAGCTACCGAATTTGCCGCACTCAAGCAACGGTCGTTATCGATGGCGGAGTACGAGGCACAATTCTCTAGATTGTCTCGGTATGCTAAGCACTTAGTTAGCACCGAGAAGATGAAAGCTAGGAGGTTCCTTAATGGGCTCAGGCCCCAATATATTACCCAGCTGGCGCCAATGGATATTCAGGTCTTCTCAGAGATAGTACGCCGAGCTCAATTGTTAGAAGATGCCACGGAGCTATCAGATAGAATCTGTGGGAAGGATAAGAAGGAACAAGTTACAAGTTCGGGTTCCTTTAAACCCAACTTCAAGAAGAGGCCTAGCACTGGAGGTACTTCTTCTCAAGACCAAAAATTTAAGAAGACCAAGCCCTTCTCTATCACTACTACACCTTTGAATATAATATGCAAGCATTGTGACAAGGCTGGTCATAAAGCCGAAGAGTGCTAGAGGAAACTTGGAGCATGTCTCCGTTGTGGGAGCCGTGAGCATCGGATTCCTGATTGCCCATTACTTAATGATCAAACCGGTGACGGAAAGCGCCCGGTAACCAAGAACGCTCGTCTTCACGCAATTAAGGAGACCGAAGAAGAAGAAGGCGGACTAGTAGAAGGTACACTGAAAGTTTGTTCCAAGTATGCACATGTCTTATTTGATACGGGTGCATCACATTCTTTTATTTCCAAGAAGTTTGCTAACCCACTACCTATGGAACCGGAATGGATGAAAATAATTTTATCTACTCCTCTCGGAAACGAAACCGATATTACTCACCATTATCAAAACTGTGAAGTCTTGGTAAAAGGAAGAAATCTTCCTATCAATCTCATATGTTTAGATCTAAAGGAGTATGATGTCATACTGGGAGCGGATTGGTTATCCAAATACCAGGCAACAGTCGATTGCCATAACAGCAAAGTTACCTTCAGAAACTTTCCAGAACTAGTCTATTCTAGCCCCAAGAGTCGGATCGAGTCACCTCTTATTTCGGCTCTCCGAGCTAGCAAGCTAATAAAGAAAGGATGTGTATCTTTCCTTGCATTTGTCACGATTAAGGAGAATAAGGAAACTAAGATAGAAGATATCCCAATTATGCAAGAATTTTCGGATGTGTTTCTGGAAGATCTGCCTGGATTACCCCCACAAAGAGAAGTGGCCTTCACCATCGACTTAGTCCCTGGTGCTGGTCCAGTTTCTAAGGCACCTTATAGAATGTCCCCTGCCGAACTCAAGGAGTTAAAGGAGCAATTGATGGAACTTCTTAAGAAAGGATTCATTAGACCGAGTACTTCCCCGTGGGGAGCGCCTTTATTATTTGTAAAGAAGAAGGATGGATCCATGAGACTATGCATCGACTATCGACAGTTGAATCATCTCACTATCAAGAACAAGTATCCACTGCCGAGAATCGATGAGTTATTTGATCAAATATCTGGATCCAAGTACTTTTCCAAGATTGATCTCAGGTCAGGATATCACCAACTATGGATCAAGGATGATGACATTCATAAGACTGCATTCAGAAGCAGGTATGGCCATTATGAGTTTGTTGTTATGCCTTTTGGACTAACGAATGCCCCTGGTGCCTTTATGCAGTTAATGAATAGTATATTCAGGCCTTATTTGGATCAATTCGTGGTGATCTTTATTGATGATATATTAATTTATTCCAAGACTAAGGAAGAGCATGAGGAGCAATTGAGGATTGCATTACAAATATTAAGGCCAAACCAATTATACGCAAAATTCAGCAAGTGTGAATTCTGGCTTGAGAAAGTGACTTTTCTCGGACATGTTATATCAAAGGATGGCTTATCAGTAGATCCATCAAAGGTTGAAGCTGTAAGAAATTGGGAAAGACCGACCAACGCTAGCGAGATCCGAAGTTTCTTAGGTCTTGCTGGCTATTACAGGCGATTCATCAAAGATTTCTCTAAGATCGCCGTACCACTTACGAGGTTAACTCGCAAGGAGATCCGTTATGAATGGAGTGAGGAATGTGAAAGAAGCTTCCAAACTCTCAAGGATCATCTTACTACAGCTCCTGTCTTAGCTTTACCAGTGGAAGGAGAGAAATTCGAGGTATACACTGATGCTTCTGGCATTGGCCTCGGATGTGTTCTAATGCAACAAGGAAATGTTATAGCTTACTCTTCTCGTCAATTAAAGAAGCATGAAGAGAACTACCCCGTCCATGACTTAGAATTAACCGCGGTAGTATTTGCACTAAAGATCTGGAGACATTATCTATATGGAGTGCAGTTTACTGTATACTCCGATCACAAGAGTCTCAAGTATCTTTTCTCTCAAAAGGAACTAAATATGAGGCAAAGGCGTTAGCTAGAATATCTCAAGGACTTCGACTTCAATATACAATATCATCCCGGAAAGGGTAACCATGTAGCAGATGCCCTTAGTCGAAAGCCGAGAGCACTGTTAGCCAATTGTATGATTCAAGAATGGAAATTGCTGGAGCAATTCTCTGAACTCAATATAAGCATGGACACAGACTTTCAATGTGTCACATTATCTCATATAAGCATTCATCCAGACCTGTTATCTGAAATGCGAGCGCTTCAAGATAATGACCCAATATTAGTAGAGATCAAAGGCAAACTGGAAGGACAATCTGATTTCCAAATAACTTGTGAAGGAAGATTAATATTCAGGAATAGAACTTGCATACCGGATTGTCCTGAGTTAAAGAAGAAGATCTTAGATGAAGCTCATAGATCAAGGTACACGATTCATCCAGGATCAACCAAAATGTACCAAGATGTGAAGAGAAATTTTTGGTGGCCCAACATGAAAAGGGAAATAGCAGACTATGTATCACGCTGTCTCACTTGCCAACAGGTCAAGGCGGAACACCAAAAGCCTGCTGGAAAGCTACATCCTCTAGATATTCCCAAATGGAAGTGGGAAAATATTAGTATGGATTTCATCATGGGTTTATCTAAATCAAAAGGAGGACATGATGGAATATGGGTTATTATTGACCGATTGACTAAATCAGCGCATTTCTTGCCAATAAAGAGCCGATGGTCAATTGATGTTTTGGCTGCATTATACATCAAGGAAATAGTCAGATTACATGGTATTCCTGTTCAATCGTGTCTGACAGAGATCCCCGTTTTACTTCTCATTTTTGGAAAGGACTACAGCATTCGTTGGGAACAAGGCTTAACTTTAGTACAGCTTTTCATCCTCAGACGGATGGTCAGACCGAGAGAACTAATCAGTAGTTGAAGATATGCTCAGAGCTTGCATCATTGATTTCGATGGAAGCTGGCATGATCACTTGCCGTTGGTGAATTTGCATACAATAATAGCTACCAGGCAAGTATACAAATGGCACCTTTCGAAGCTTTATACGGAAGGAGTTGCCGATCACCTTTATGCTGGGACGAAGTTAGAGAGAAACAACTGCTAGGTCCAGACATGGTAAGGGTTACCACTGAAAGAATACAATTGATTCGAGAAAGACTGCAAGTTGCTCAGTCTAGGCAAAAGGCTTATGCCGACACGAGAAGGAGAGATCTTGAATTCCAAGTCGGAGATCATGTATTTCTCAAGATATCGCCTGGACGTGGAATACGGAGATTTGGTGTTAAGGGCAAGCTTACACCAAGATTTATCGGACCTTTCGAGATACTGGAACGAGTTGGCGAGGTTGCTTATCGCATCGCATTGCCTCCTCAATTGTCCGATGTACATAATGTATTCCACATATCTATGTTGAAAAAGTATGTACACGATCCATCACATATTATTGATCATGGAGACTTAGTGATCCAGAAGGATCTCACATATAAGCAGAAGCCTATGAAAATACTAGATCGTGAAGTACGTACCCTAAGGAATAAGGTTATTCCCATGCTTAAGGTACAATGGAATAAGAACTCCGAACATGAAGCTACGTGGGAGACCGAGGAATCCATGAGGAAACGATTTCCAGAATTATTTTAAGGTATATACTCTACACTCTCCACTTATATATACTATTGAATTTGGGGACCAAATTCTCTTAAGTGGGGGAGAGTGTAGCAACCCTGATAAAAGTAAGATTTTTAAATAAATCAAATTAAAAATAAAAGATAAGTAAATAGATAACAAAGAGCCTAAATAAGTAAATCATTGATCAAGAGGAAAATAACGCCTTTTATCAAGGCGCTGATTCAAAAGGAAACGCCTCTGTATAAGGCGTTAATTTAAAAGGGACGCCTAGACGATGGGGCGTCAAATTTCAAACGACGGGAAAATAAAACTAAGGAAAGGAAATGAAACGCCCTCTACCTGGGCGCGTTTTACATAAGTAACGACGCTCGCCCAGGCGTCAATTTAAATTCGATGCCCTCACTTAAGACGGTAATTCTGTTCGTGTTCTGTTCGAACCAGAACATTATCCAGGGAAGGTTTATGGATTAGTACGAGTTAGTAGAATATGGTAAGGACTCTATCATGGAAGTATTACTTCCAATACAACTCTAACCCTATTAGGATCCCCAAAATCTTATAAATATACTCCCTAATCAAGCCCTGATCGCTATTTTTGGCGTTCGTCTGCTGCTGCCGTACACAAAGAACAGGTAGTGTTCTTCTTTTCCTTCAGTCACGGTTTAAGGAAGATAATGATCGTTCGTCTTTCCTTCTTCCTCTGCAGGTTGCCTGCAACGTGAAGAAACTCTCATATAGTCGAAGGATGAGAAGCTCTTCATCTTATTTCTTCTTCCGGCGATCAAGAAACTCTGTTGCAAACAGAGTATCATCTCTTCACATCTTTTACGTATCTTCCTCTAAACCAGGTAGGTTTTCTCAAGAAACGTAGCCCAAATAAATTTAAGATCCTTAATAAAAGCATATGTTGTCCATGCATATAGTTTCATCATGGTTTTAAATGTTTTCTGTAAAATTTTGAAAGAAGCGACCCTAACACGGGCGCTAATTCTTGTTTTGACGCCCTGCTTAGTAGTCGTCAATTTATATAATTGATAATTATCCATGTTTAAAATCCTATAACTATGAAACCATGAATCTAAATTAATGCATGATCCTACCTATCAAATCCTGCTATTTTTCTTGTCGTGACCATGAAATTATTTTCTGAAATTTTATTATCTGAAAATTGATAAATTGTTGAATTAGCGACCTGCACAAGGTCGTCTCTTATTGAACTGCCACCCCATACCAGGGCGCTTATTGACAAGTAACGCCCCTGTTCAGGGCGCGTTTTTGTTAAAATTGCAGAATATTATTTTCCTGCAGAATAGAAATATTGAAGGAATGACTATTTTATAAGTCGTCAAATTGTAAATAAACGCCCCTGTCAAAGGCGTTAATTTGATAAGTAATGACTTAGATTAAGTCGCTATTTTCCTGTGACACTATTTTACAATGTTACTGTAACCGAGGGTTTCGCATATATATAATTATATATATATATATATATATATATATATATCGGCACTATATTCCAGTCCGTGAATATAGTCCATGTTTCATGATGTTTTTATCGCACTACCCTCAATTCTCATTGACATACAAGCTCTCCATTGGACATTCCGTTCCTTTGGACTAGCAAGTTAGTCATAGAGACCTCCGTAAGTCTCCTCGCAGCCTTGGATTCCCTCAAGGCCGACTGAGCTGGTTGTACCATAAAAACCCATTACACTATTTTGCCATGTCACTCTAAAGAAACATGGTATACCGGCCCTCATGTTATGCAAAGTGTGTATCATGAGAATTCTCTTAATGGGATGAGGTTATCATGCCATTTGATGCTGTTCTTGTAAACCCCAATTCTATATCAACATTGTCATGATGTTCTTGTAAACCCCAACTCTATATCAACATTGTTATGTTGTTCTTGTAAACCCCAATTCTATATTCAACATGATGTTCTTGTGGACCTCAATTCTATATTAAGAATGAGGACGTCTTGCCATTGATGTGCTGTTCATGTGGACCTCAATTCTATATAAAGAGTGTCCATACTTGTTTGTCATGGTACCCAAGCTAGGGGAACCAATTCCACCTAGTTTTATCGATAATCGTGATTGTACCGTTATTATCGTCATTCTATGTCAAGTGTCATATTTTTGGACTCTATTCTATCCAAGTTTATCCTACATGTCTACAAGCTTTATTCTTGAAATTCCATGTTGGCTATACACAAAAGTGGATGTTAAAATACATGATTAATGCCTGCGCATATAGGGCCCGATCTGGTCCTGGGAGGAGCACCCGAAAGTACTTGTGCCCATGGGAGTTGATTGATCACGGTATTGGCATTATACCGAAGTGCATGACTAGCTTGATTGAACATTCCACAAATCTTGTACTTGACTTGATATTACATGACTTGCGTGGCCCGAGAAAGGGTAATTGTATACTTGCTTGACTTGAAACAAAATAGCCAAATTCCAACATGACATGATGAGTTTACTTGCTTGAATATCTTGGTATCTTTTGATATAAGTTCTTGAAAGTTCATGACTAGTTCTCGTCGCTATCTTATTGTTATACACTCTCTCTATCTTGTCGTTTTATGCGAGCATGTATAGCTATAGTGCATTCATGAAAGATGAAATCACTTAAACCCCTTGCTAGTTCTTGAGATATAATTTCCTACTGAGCGTTCGCTCACTTAGTGTTTTCCTTACTTTTCAGGTAAGTCCGACGATGAGGGAACTCAAACGGATGGGAAAAATCAAGAGTGAAAGGGATAGAGCTTCTTCCGTGTTATCTAGTCTTTTTCATATTTTCTTGAGTCAACCTTGTATTTTTCCTTTATTTTAGTTAGTACTTCAAGGTTTGTAATAGACATATTCTTATGAAGGAATAAAGGACTGGGTTATCTTTACTTTTGCGCATCTCTGATTTTTTGGTGTCGAATACACTAATACTCTGATTGACATGATTGATATAAACTCGTCGCGCATCTTCGGGTACCTTCCACGCTCGGGGCGTGACAGAGGGTGGGCCACCAGTAGCCTTATCATAGCACACTACAAGAAAACTAGCCTATAGCCATGAATTTTACCTACGCTTTTGTAAGACGTAGGTATAAGCGACATATTCCGACGTTTTTAAATTAACGTTGGTAAATTTCTTACATTTTATTATAGCGTAGCTATGTGGCCATCTTATTCCGATGGTTTTTAAATAAACGCAGGAAAAAGTAATTTATTCCTACATTTTTTAGGTAAATATGAGAATAGACCTTACCTATTATTTCATTTTTAATAAAACGTAGGGATATAATATTTTTTTAAAAAATAAAAACATAGGAATTGTGTGTAACCCCGAAGGCGCCAATGTATAGTAAATTTAGGCGCCCGATAGATTTTCATTTCCTCCCATTTTGTCGCCCACCCTTGAATCTCTATTCCCCATTGCGACCTCCTGCTTCCCCACGAAAACCCCGTCAACCCGGTCAGCTACCCTCTTCTCCGTCTCCGGTGATCTCCCCATTCCTGTGTCCACTATGGAATAGGAAGTCCTCTTCCTCCTCATTTGCTATACCCTTCACCTCCTTCTCATCCCCTTCCTCAAGATCCCAAACCCTCCTCCCTTGCAGAAGCCATGAAACCCCCTCGCCATTGACGCTTCCGCTGTCAGAGGAGGAAGCCCCTCCCCCGTCCAGGAAGCGTCGTTGCCAAATAAGCTCTTCTTCGGCATGGTTCTCTCCGATGGTGTCCGTGTGCTTCACCCCCACACCTCGCTCCTCGCATTCTACAGCATGAAGCTCATTGATGAGTCCATCGAGATGTAGATTGATGGCAGTGCCCCGAAGCCCCACCCCCGCAGGGAAGGGGGTAGCAGGTGGGGAGGGGTGCTCCGACAGGGGCGGGGGACAGCATGGGGGGTTCCAGCGAGGGAGGGGGCTTTAAAAGTGGGAGGCGGGTAGCAGGGGGGCTCCGGAGTGGGATCGAGGAGGGTAGTGGAGAGGGAGGGGCTGGGGTTCCGATAGTGGAGGCAGATAGCATGGGGAGGCAAAAGGATGCTCTCATGATCTCCACCTACCCCCTCTGCGCTGCAATGTCCATCCCCCGCCTGAAGCCCTAGAAAGAATAAATGTGCTATTCGTGGCTTCTCCAAGGATCCATCCCATGGTGAGCTAACCTTCCTTCCCTTTTTGACCTGTTTGGTGTGATGGTGGGAAGCGTCACATGGTCACCGGCTTTTTTTTCGAGCAGCTCTCTACGGCCTACTGTATTTATATGGGGGCATCCCCATGGTGACCACTTCACAACATGTAGCTTCTTCATCCTCCCCGTTCTATTGTGGGCATCTCCAGTGAAGAAGATGACGACTAGCGGCAGCAAGAATGGGAGGGCCTACATGACTGGCGGCAATGGTTACCTGTCCTCTGTGCTCATCAAGCTGCTCCTGGAGAGCGACTACACCATCCACGTTAGTGTTCAGGACCCGGGTTCTTCTCCATGGCCATCCTCCTAGCTAGCTAGCAGTGGCTGCCACACTGTGATGTGCTCTGTGATTCTTACTCTCCTCTTTGTCCTCCTTATTGTGAGCTCTTTGTATCTATGTTGTTCTTCTTCCCTTATGAGGCCATGCTCGTGTCATCATCTTCTTTGTTGTAGGAGCGATAGGAAATGAGAACGTGATCGTGATGAGAGGCGACATAATGCTTCATCATCAGTGGTATGTTCACGCTTGCCCGTCAATATTTACATATGATGCATACATCTTTTATAGCCTGACCATGGATTATCCTCCCACCCCCAACTAAAACTATAGGCTCCACCCCTGGATTCTAACAGGCATGTGGAGGAAGGAAACCATCATTTTGTCCTTAGATAGTTGGATGGGCTCACATTGTGTGGTATATTTGTATTTGGCCCCATTGTTGTATCATGGCTTTGTATACCCGGTAGCCTATGAAGTTCACTTGTTTAGTTGCCAACTGTTAGCAGCACTAGTAGCATCAGTAAATACAAGCATGGGAATTTTGTTTCATATATTCTGAGAGATAAAAAGGAAGACTGGAGATATGAGTAAAGTTGGAAAAGGAAACCAGAAGTGTTTCTATGCTAGCTGAGAGAAACCAAAAGTGCTTTTGTGCTAGTGAGATAAAGGATCACTTTAATTGCAGCAGCTACTTATATTAATGCCTAGCATACGTAGTCTAGCATAATGCATAAGGTGGAGTAATAAAGTCTGCTCAAATCAGTCCAGCAATTTCTAAAAGATAAGAATCTATCATGTTGTTTTATCTTAGTTTGTTTTAGTAGGTCATGCCATCCTTGAGAAAATCCTCTGAAGAGCAGATGAGGGAGAAGGAAGCTTTGCAACTAGGAGTGGGACCAGGTTAGATGTGGATATTTTTTTTAATTTCTTTGCTAAAAAGCTTACTTTTTTTTAGATATTGTTATTTATCAATTGTAGTGTTCTCAGTTGAAAATTGAAGGGGATAGGATAGCACCATAGGTTGCCTCCACATGGACTCCACCGGGCACCCACTAACTTCTCTAGTAGTTATCAACAGAAAGTGTCTCAAATCAAGATCCCTAAATATCTTTGAGCATGTAAGCTATGTGCATTATTGCCCTTCAAGCTATGGAATGCTTTTAGATCAGCCAGCCAGGTAGATTTCAGAAGCAACCATAGGCAAGTCATCACCATGAATCACAAGATGAATGTGTATAGTCATAGTTATGTTTTTAAGTCAGTGCATGTCTTAAGAGGTTACTAATATCCAAACTAAAATATGGTGGGAGGGAGAAATTTGTCCCATTATCGATTTTTCTTTTCATTGTTTACATTGTTAGCACGCAATTCTTTAAATGTAACCCTTGAAAACTTATGAGGGCATCCCTCATATGGGTACCCTCTACCACTGAGTAGAGGCCATATATAAATTCTTCACATTTTTTCCTTAGCTCATGAGAGCCCTAATGAAGTAGGTGCTCATAAAAAAAGTGTCTGCACCATCAACATCGCTCTCCATGCCCTCCAACTGAGCACGTCCCCACTTTCATAGACACTTGGGTGCCACTCCATTCATTAAAAACATCAGGTGATTTAACAAAAGCTAATGTAGCTCATCTGACATGGGGGCAATCTTGTTTGTTGCCTTTGGAGTTTGCTAGGGAAGATAAAGGTATCCCATACGGCATGCTCATCTTCTTGATGAGGTGGCTGTTTGTCACTAAGAAAGTTAAGAGAAGGGTGTCTACCACAATCATCAAAGAGATGGACCTTCTCTATTTTCACCTGCTGCTCTTGGATGTTCTTAGAAACCAACCAGTTGACCAGAATTCAAAATAAGGAAATCAGTTTACCATTCTGCTGAGAAAATGTGATTATTTTACAGAAAATCAAAGCTTTGAATGTAGTGAAGTGGAAATGGAGTAGAACATTTCCATATACAAAAAGCAGTCTTGGAAGGGCAGTAGCAAGAAACATGGGTTTCTAGCATACAGAAGTTATGGCCAGAAGCAGCCATGTTTGCAAGCTCAAACTACTTGTGAATGGCAAAAAACAATAAGAAAGAAACTATATGGCAAATATGCTTCCTCTAAAATGCCTCTCTACTCCTCTGAGAAGGCTCATCTTTTGCAAATCATTAGCCTACTTAGTGATTCAGACAAAGCAAATTGATGTACTAACAATCTAAATTGGTCGAGCCTTAGACAGTTGCAAAAGAACATGATGATGCAATCTTCTCTTTCTTGCTAATTGTTAACAATTTGAAATACTCAATTTGATGAATGATGCATTTTGTTGCCTTTTATATCCAATTTATTCTTGAACTAATGGGATCAGGGTCTAATGTGATTACTTGGGAGAAAAGAGATCAGGGTATAGCTGAAAGGAACACTACAAAGTTCACCTTTTCCCCTTGAAGATGAGCTTGACCAGATCCCATAATTTGGGTACAGAAAGTCATAACAGTCACTATGCGGTAGCAATTATTCATTGTTGGCCTTGCACCGTTTGAACTAGACATCCAAGCCATTATTTTGAAAAGCCTAACCTAACTACTCTCTGAAGTCCCGCGATCAATGACATCCAAGAGGGGGGTGAATTGGGTGTATACAAACTTTTATGAACTTTTACCCAATTCAAACAAGTGTGAATAATAGCTGTAATGAATTTCAGATCTATATGAAAACTTTGAAATCTAATAGAATCTATCGCACTCAACCGATCTTAGGTACGATGGCGGAGGTGAGAATCCGGAGATTCTACTCACGCAAGATGTGATCTTCCTGACAAGGTTTGCCTTGCCTATCTGAACTCACCTTTTGATATACCCAAGATCTAATATGAATACGATAAATTACACTAGATCTAACTCAAACAATGCAACCAAAATAATCTACGTGTGTGCTGCACAGAATGGGGATAAAAGAAAAGGAACAAACCACACAATGGGCTATAATTTTTAGGTGGTTCGGATGCAATAACGGCAACCTACGTCCACCTCTCACGATCTGTGAGGATTCCCACACTATCTTGTAAAGGATTACAAGATGAAAACACACACACACACGTGAGGAGTTCGGAACTCCCACGAAGGTTTACAAGCACCGAATCACAAAGATATGTGAAGACTAGAAGACACACACACACACACACACACACACACACACACACACACACACACACACACACACACATACACACACACGGATCTGCGTAGATCCACACACACACAAGTGTTTAAAAGTACAAGATCACACACTTGAAGCTTGATGAAAAACAAAGGAGAAACATAAAATAAAAAAACTCAGATTTAAGCTCACCCTTAATGGATGAAGATGATCTTGGATGAAGCTTCTTCCTCAGCTAGATCTTCACTTGAATGGCCTGCAGATGATCTTCAAAAACTTGGAAATGGATGAAGAAGTTCTTCCCCGAAACACTATTCACAGAGCTACAGTGGTAGCCTTCTTTCTCTCCTTGATAGCCTCTTTGATCTCCTTTGAGTGATTAGGGTTTTTGACCCCAATATGATGTATTTATAGATCTTGGATGGTCAAGGGATAAGCCAGGGACCAGATCCACAAATCATGGCAAGTCTGGTGACTTTGGGATTAAACAAACCCAAAGAAAGGAGCTTCCCACGTTGAAGAACACAAGTCAACAATTGCTGCCTCGAAGCTGACGGTCGACCGACAGAAGGGGGCGGTCGACCGAAATTTTACAAGAATGAAGCTTTCAACGCTGGGAAAATCGGTCGACAGGCCCCTGACTGGCGGTCGACCGCTGGCTGGAAAATCAGCATTTTTAAGAGAGTTAGCCAACAAAACATGATCTGTGAGCAGTTTATTATATGAACACGTCATGTTCCAATCAAAATGAGTTGGCTGAGCTTATCCTGGGCAATTCATTGAACCAAGGTGAATTTAGGCATTTGCGAGCTTAAGGAAGGCTTGAGAGTGGTTTAAGCCAGTTATTACTTAGGTTGTAATTCTGGGATTTTGTTATCATCAAAATCACCTGGAGAGACTCAACAATCTCCCCCTTTTTGATGATGACAAAATGCTAGATTACAAGAGCATTGGCATGCCTTTAAGTAAAATGGAGCCTCGTAAGGTCGATAAACCACAAGGTGAATAAAATAGCCATTCAACACATTATTTGCCAAATAGATAGGAATGAAACACAAGAGCCAACCATTTGAGGTCAAACACCAATTACATTCATTTCATCATTCCATTATAGGGTACATTGATGCTTGAGACAATGAGTGCAAGACTCTAGACACTGGACACATGCGACAAAGCAAATGTAGAATTGACACAATGCCTCACCAATGATCATGCATACAAACATACGAACATAACGACATAAAATATATAAGACCTGCAGTACTACTTCTCCCCCTTTGGCATCATCAAAAGGGGATAGGATAGACGAAAGGAGGACCCAAAAGGCACAAGACCAAAGGACATCAGTCTAGAGGGAGGAAGCAAAAGAAAAATCCTCATGGGGCATCTGCAGGATGCTGATCCTCTGGAGAAGGGGGTTGATATCCAAGGCGGCGATGAATGTCTTCTAGAGAATGATCTTGAACCTAAAGACAATCTCAAATATGGCCAATGGAGACGTCACGGGCAGCATCACAACGCTACATTCTAAGAAGTGTTAAGTTCATGAAATGGAAGGCTTGGCTAGAATCAGCAACGCTGTCTGTGAGACTAGTCATATGTGTGGAGAGTGTGGCCATCTGAGTAGAGATAGTATCCAGAACAGTGGAGAAGGAATCTATGCGACTTGACATAGTGTCAATCACATTACCTATAGTGTCGACGCGATCCCCAAAGGTAAAAAGTCGATCCCCAAAAGTATCCACTCGAGTTTCCAGTCCTGTAAACCGCCTGTCAAAAGTCTCATAATCTACCCAAGAGTGCTGTGCGGCCCCCTGAGTATAAGACTCTCCATGATAGAACTGTGGTGGAGGAGGCACCTCGGGATCCATATGGTGAGGTGAAGGTGGAGGAGGCTGCTCCTCAGCCTGAACTGGAGGGGGAACATCCCCTTGATCCTGCTGCTGCTCTTGTTCTTGCTCTTCCTCACTATCAACTTCTTCCCCATAAACTAGTATATCTCGACATAGCTCCCCATCGGGACCATAGTAATACCCAAAATCTATAAAGATCTTATGCTTATTATATATATCATCTTGTCGAACATAAATGAACTGCTCATTTGCCAAATTGATCCCAGCATATATGAAGACGCATGTCAACTGTGAAGCATATGACAAGGATCGCCGGAGATAGGTACGGCAAGTCCCAATCAGATATGTCATGAGTCGACCCATGTTGATGGTAATCCCATTTATGACATTGTAAAACAGAAACCTCTGAACCTCTGTGACTTCATTTCGACTGCCAACCTTGGGATAGATGAGTGAAGTGAACATATGGTGCAAAATCCTTTACAGTGGTGGAAAATAATTTACATTCAAAGTGATTAAATCACTCACACCACTCACATAATCACAATTTGTCACGGCAATGAAAGTAGCCTCAACTTCACCATGACCAAAAGTCCGGTCAGCACCCTCGGCCGAGACTCCTAAGGCTCGTCGAAAAAGATCGGGTGTAATATGGAACTCAACTCCTTGAACAACTGTATATAGCTCTTCATTTCTCTCAACCAGATTTTCATAAAATTGTTGCATTAGATTGGGATAGTATCTAGTATACCGAGTGACAAAATCTGTCCAACCTTCTTGAATCTCAAAAAGAGCACATAAATCAGGCAGAAGCTCATTCACCTCATTAAAGTCGACTAGTCGGGGGTTGATAATAGGCTATGGAGGCAACTGAGGTGCACGACGAGGTACAGGTGCTCACTGTAGTGGAGGAGCTGGGGCCTCTCGTCTTTGGCCACTAGCTTCCCCTTGGGCAGAACGTCGAGAGCTTCGTCTAGGCGGCATCCCGAACTAGAAGACCTAGTGGAAACCCTTGAAGAGAAGACCCTCGTCCTGGGGGATGAAGATAGACTAAAAGACACTCCAATGGCTTGTAATAGCCTTCTCCACAATCTGGAACCTAGGAAGTAGCTCCACGAATGCACGAACGGCTAAATGGAGTTCATCCCAAAACCGTGACGAACACGCCGGATCTTGTGCGGGTGGAGAAATGATGAGGTTTAGGGGCTTGGGAGGTGGAGTTTGGGTGTTCTAGGGTTGGGGGAAAGTGTTGGAGAGTGAATGGGAGTGTTATAATGAGAGAAAGGGGTTTTAGGACCCCTTAAAGAAGGGTTCGGATGTGGTCCGGTCGGGCCGGTTTGCCGCCTCCGGTTGATCGGTGCGGGAGCGGCGGTTGACCGTTAGCCCCAAAAATCCCATTTTTGTATTATTTTTTTCTTTTTTTTGATTTGAATGGGGACCATCATCTGACCTTCTGATTGGAACCAACATCATGTAGTGGATAGAAGGAGAAGAGATGGAGATTTGAGGAAAGTTCTCTAACTCCCCCTCAGAAGGTGCCTTAGGTCCGGCATCACTGGGTCCACATTTATTTAGCCAAGGAATATCTGGCCTTAGAAATGTTTTTCAAGAAGGGATATACGTATAGATACAATCATGCATGCAAGAGTGTATATGAACACAGAAGGTATTAAGAGTAAATATATACAATATGCATGTGAATCTACCCTTGATGCATATGAGTTTCTACAAGTGCAAATCTTGTCCTAAGTGCAGACCTATGTATGTATGCTCTCACCCTTGCACATCCCAAGTTCTCTTCTTATCTTACTAAATTGATCATGGTTTAGGGGTTTTGTGAAAATATCAGCTAGTTGATTATGTGTGTCAATGAAATTCAATTCAAAGACCCCTTTTCCTACATGATCTCTCAGAAAATGATGTTGAATGTCAATGTGTTTTGTCCTAGAATGTTGAACAGGATTTTTTGACAAGCTGATTGCACTGGTATTATCACACAAGATTGGCACACATTTCATTTCAACATCCAAATCAAGCAATTGATTTTTGATCTAAAGTACTTGGGCTCCACAACTTCCGGCGGCTACATATTCAGCCTCGGTCGTTGAGAGAGCCACTGAATGTTGTTTCTTGGAGGCCCATGAGACTAGACACCCACCAAGGAACTGACAGTACCCACTAGTACTTTTGCGATCTACAATACATCTGACATAATCCGCATCGGTGTAGGCAATCAAATCAAATGAACTACCGATGGGAAACCACAAGCCAAAATCTATTGTGCCAATTAAGTATCTAAAGATGCGTTTAACGGCCATTAGATGAGATTCTTTAGGGCATACTGAAAATGAGCACATAGACATACACTGAATTGAATATCAGGGCGGCATGCTGTGAGATACAATAGTGATCCGATCATACCTCGAAACAGTGTAGGATCTACTGTTTTACTATTTTCATCTTTGTCTAACTTCGAGGTTGTGGCCATTGGAGTTGACAAAGGTTTTGCTTCAGCCATCCCAAATTTCTTTAACAGCTCCAGTGTGTACTTAGCTTGATTGATGAAAATGTCCTCGGGTGTTTGCTTCACCTGCAATCCAAGAAAGAAATTCAGTTCACCCATTAAGCTCATCTCAAATTCTCCTTGCATGATTACTGCAAATTCTTCACATAAGACATTGTTAGTAGCTCCAAAAATAATGTCATCCACATATACTTGAACTACTAATATGTCTTTACCTGATTTTCTTGTGAAGAGTGTTTGGTCAACCTTACCTCTTTTGAAATCATTTTCTATAAGAAATGAGGTGAGCCTTTCATACCATGCCCTTGGTGCTTGCTTTAACCCGTACAAGGCCTTCTGCAACTTGTACACATGCTTTGGATTCTTTGAATCTTCAAAACCTGGAGGTTGCTCTACAAAAATATCCTCCTTGATGTAACTATTAAGAAATGTAGATTTAACATCCATTTGAAATAGTTTGAAGTTCAAAGAGCAAGCATAGGATAGTAAGATCCGGACTGCTTCTAGTCTAGCAACTGGTGCAAAAGACTCATCAAAATCAATACCCATCTCCTGGCTATATCCTTTGGCCACAAGTCGGGCCTTATTTCTAACAATCAATCCCGTATCACTTAACTTGTTTCTGAAAACCCAACGGGTTTCAATTGTGGGATGATTCTTAGGATGCGGCACGAGAGTCCACACTTTGTTCCTTTTGGACTGGTGTAGCTCTTCATGCATAGCCTGAATCCATGATTCATTTTGAAGAGCTTCATGAATATCCTTAGGCTCTTCTTGTGAAATTAAGGCTATCAAATCCTCGTCTTCTACTTGCCTTAGTGAAGACCTAGTTCTTACCCCATCTTGAGGATTACTGATTATTTTTTTGACTGGGTGATCTTTCAAGAACGTAGAAGAACTGGGCAAATCGTGGTGTTGTACTTGTTGTTCTTGAAGTGTTTCAATTGAAGGATCTTCATCCTCTTCACTCTTACTGGGGATCCTTTCAGTTGGTTCATTCTTGGCTTTAGCATCATTTGAACGTTTGGAATCTTCATCTGCATCCACAATTGATATAGATTGATTGGTTAGTTTTAACTCAGATTCATCAAAAATCACATGAGGACTTTCTTCAACAACCAAAGTCCGTTTATTAAACAATCGATAAGCTTTAGAATTAGGTCCATAACCTAGGAATATTCCTTTGTCACTCTTTTCATCAAACTTACCCAAGTTTGACTTACCATTATTCAAAATATAACAAGGACATCCAAAAGGTTTAAGATGGGAAATATTTGGTCTCTTACCCTTGTAAAGCTCATATGGGGTTTTCTTTAGAATGGGCCTTACCATTGCCCTGTTGATGATGTAGCATGCTATACTTACCGCCTCGGCCTAAAAATATTTGGGTAGGGAGTTCTCACTTAACATGGTCCGTGCCATGTCTATCAAGGTTCTATTTTTCCTCTCCACTACTCCATTTTGTTGAGACGTTCTTGGTGATGAGAAATTGTTCGTGTATCCCTGCTCTTCACAAAATTGCTGAAGTCATGATTCTCAAATTCACCACCATGATCACTCTGGATGGTAGTGATAAGATAACCTCTATCATTTTGGATTTTCCTGAAAAACACTTAAAACTCCATCAATGCATCATTTTTATTGGATAGAAATAACACCCATGTAAATCTGGAATAATCATCAACAATCACAAAACCATAGGATTTCCCTCCTAGGCTGGATGTCCTAGTTGGGCCAAACAAATCAAGATGCAGCAATTCCAAAGGCTGGGAGGTAGAAATAATGTTCTTATTTTTGAAAGATTTGCGTGTTTGCTTGCCTTTTGTGCAAGCCTCACAGATTTTATCACTTTCAAATTTTAATTTTGGTAAACCATTCACCAGGTCATATTTAGACAACTTGGAGATTACTCCAAAACTAGTATGACCTAGTCTTTGGTGCCATAGCCATGCATTTTCATGATTGTTTGTTACCAAGCACATATCATCACAAGAGACATCATCAATATCAACAGTGTAGACATTGCTATTTCTTTTTCCAATGAATTTGATCTCATTTGTGTTCTTGTTCATGACAATACAATGGGTTTCATCAAAAATAATTTTAAAACCCTTATCGCATAATTGACTTATGCTCAACAGATTGTGATTTAAACCTTTCACCAGAAGCACATCTTCAATAAGAATTTTAGAATTCTTACCTATGTTGTCGATCCCAATGATTTTACCTTTGTCTTTGTCTCCAAAAGGAACTGACTCTCTATCCTTGTCTTGCAATGTAGAGAACATCTTCTTGTCCCATGTCATATGCCTTGAACAGCCGCTATCCAAGTACCATTTGCTCCCCCTGGCTTCAAGACATACCTGCAAGAAGCAATATTCTCATGCAATTATTTTTGGTACCCAAACGAATTTGGGTCCATAGGAGTTAGTCCAGTTCTGCACATGTATTTTCTTTGTCCAAGCAACATGATTTCTATGTGAGTTTTGTCTAAACCAATAGTGAGCAATAACATGACCAAAACGACCATAATGAAAGCAATTGACATTTAAAGACCTTCTTAAAAATTGGCGTGGTTTTGGTTGAACATGTATTGGCTTAGAGTGTGAACATGAAGCACAATCATTTCCTTTTTCATGCACGTAAGATGTAGTAATCTTGTGCTCAAAAGATTTCTTGTTCTGGGGTATGTACCATAATCCTTCTTTCCGGAAGTTATTTTTAACTCCTAACACATTGTCTAGGTTTTGTTTTCCTTTAACAAACCTAGAGAGAGTGAACTACAAGTTTTTTTTTTTTGGAAAGCCCTACCTAGGTGCAATAGGAGAGTGCACCCTCTACCAGGGGTAGAGAGAAAGCCACTCCACCATTACACACTAGGGGGGAATTTTATTGATATTCAAATGAAACCAAACATGTTACATCAGTCGGATGCTGGGCATACCCAGCTTATCCATGCGAACAATCCCTCTTATATACATGGGGAGTTGTTGCTGTGAGAGAAAGAAAGAATTACATTTCATAGAACAAGCTAGATTAGCCAAAGAATCAACCACCTGGTTAGCTTCACGAAAAATGTGTGAAATTCAGTCCGTGCTGGATAGCAAGCTCCATATTTCCCTGATGTAGATTGCAATCCTCCACGGGCAAGGTGACTTCGGGTTACTATGTGCACAAGAGTTTGAGAATCGCACTCAATAAGTGCTAGTTGAGAATTAAATGCCTTCAATTATTTCAGACCATCCAAAAGGGCTCTAGATTCAGTAATTAAACTATTACCCTGGGCATAATAGTGAGTAAATGCTAGTAAAGATGAACCATGAGTGTTTCTAATGATGCCACCACCTCCTGATAATCCATCACCTTTAGATGCACCATCCGTGTTGAGCTTCAGGTATGGCCAAGGAGGACATAGCCATTTAACTAGCATCATTGATCGATTCATATGTGAATTGGCAGAGATATCAAAGGAGGCTAATATGTTTCTCCTGATATAATTGGTTTCCGAAAAACCAGAACTGAGCGCAACCTATTTAACCTGAACGAGGATTTTTTGAATCAATCTGTACGGGTTAATGCTTGTGTTATCATGGATGAAGGCATTCTTGCTAGCCCATATCTCCCACAGGCCATAAGCGATAACACCAAAAACAAACAGGCTGAAGGCTATGTTCCCCTTGACAGTTTGTAAAGTATGAATGATTATTCTTTTAGCTGTGTTACCTGAAACAGGAAGACCTTTCGAACTGAAATAAGACCAGATATTGTTAGCCAACTCACCATTGGCAAACAAATGGTTAGTGTCTTCCTCTTGGCTATTCTTGCAGCACCTGCATTTAGAGCACAATGGAATACCCGAGCATTTTATATTCAGGTCTACCGGCAGACAGTTATGGACAATCTTCCACAGGAATACTGAGATTCTGGTAGGAATCCATGGTGACCAAATCTGCCTCCAAAATGGAAGAGTTTCCAACTGCTGGACACTGAATAGATGGTTGTATATGGAGGAAACAGTGCAATTTCCGCTAGAAGAAAGAGACCAGACAGTCTGTTGGGTCCCACGATCAATGACACCCAAGAGGGGGGTGAATTGGGTGATTACAAATTTTAAGGAAACTCTTCCCTTTTTAACAAGTGTAATGAAACAACAATTAAAACATCAAATATGATGAACATGCAAGTAAGATTACAACCTACACTAACCCCCACACTAGACGACAAGACGCATGCTGCGTGGTGGAGTAAACTCCTTACCACAAGATTAAGGAAGTTGATTATGCCAATAAACAGATTCTCTCAATCTCACCGTTCCCACACGATCATATAAGAAGATTCAACAATCAAACCAAGCCAACGCACAAAGCAAACCACAATGCATAAGGATTTTAAGGTGGTTCGGGACCTCGACGGGCTCCCTACGTCCACCCCTCACCAAACTAGGTGAGGCTTCACTCGGGGATAAATCCCCAACCGAAGACGACGCTCCAACCACACACGCAGGACGACGCCTGTACACACACACGGGGACAAGCCCCAGTAAACACACACACAAGGAGACGATGTCTCCAACACGATCCAACAAGCGGATCAACAAAACGCACACACGTTGCGACAAGTGCAGCAAACCTCACACACACGTAGATCTAGGAAGACCTACGTGTTGGTTTATTCCAACGTTTATTTCCAGCGTCTCCTTGTATTTGGTGTGTACCATGTGGGGTATGGGACCCACGTGGGACCATCGGTGCTTGGCAGCCCAACCCGTCGCATGGATTATGGGGTCCATGTGCGAAGCCCCTCATGCCCGCCCACAGCACGTCATAGACGTGGGGCTCTGCGCTGCCATAAGGAAATACGGTCTAACCTTCGCTACCAGCTCGAGCTTTTAGCGCAACGGTAGGGGCTTGATCCTGTAAACTGGTATCAGAGCGAGGTCACGGGTTCAAATCCCAGGTGCCGCTGGGGGGGACATTGTTGGTTTATTCCAACGTTTATTTCCAGCGTCTCCTTGTATTTGGTGTGTACCATGTGGGGTATGGGACCCACGTGGGACCATCGGTGCTTGGCAGCCCAACCCGTCGCATGGATTATGGGGTCCATGTGCGAAGCCCCTCATGCCCGCCCACAGCACGTCATAGACGTGGGGCTCTGCGCTGCCATAAGGAAATACGGTCTAACCTTCGCTACCAGCTCGAGCTTTTAGCGCAACGGTAGGGGCTTGATCCTGTAAACTAATTGTTGTGCCCCTGTGGTTTTGATGATGGTTTTGATGATTGGTTGTTGATGTGAGTTAATCAAATGTTCAGTCATCTTACTGCTCAGTTTAGATTAACATATTTGATGTTCAGTCTTGTTACATGTTAAACTGATGCATAAAGCATTCATTCATTGCTGTGGTTTTGATGATTGATATTGTATTTTGATGAGTCTTGTTACATGTTAAACTAATGCATAAAGCATTCATTCATTGCTGTGGTTTTGATGATTGATATTGTATTTTGATGATAGCAATGATATAGTGTTTTCATGACATTGTGCCTTGATGATTGCATCATGACTGTGACTGGTATAACTGATATATTGTTTATGTTAGACTTATGTTATGTGCATAGTCTATACAGTGCTTCGTGGGGTTTATGCCCTAAGTCTATTCACTGCACAATAACATAAAGTCGATACATTGAGCGTCTCATGCATCATTCGTCTAAGTCCATACATTGGACTGTAGTGTGCATTTGGCGAACACATCGTCAAGTACAATCAACACTGGTCTTCCAAGTCTGTACAGCGTGAAGTCTATACTTTGGACTGTTCTTCATGTCTGTACATCAGATTGTACATCATCTTCGTGCTGTTTCTGTACTTGAGTTTTCGTGTTGTTTCCCCTCACCAACACGAAAAGATCTCGTGTCGTATGAGCTTACAACACTTCGTGTTGATTTCCATACGTGACAGGAAAGCTTGTATGAGGTTAGACTTCGTGTCGTTTCCCTTGTTTTCATCTTCGTGTTGTTTTAATGTCTACGTCTCCGTGTTATTTTTTATGTTTCTGTCTTAGTGTTGGTCTTTCGTTTTTGACTTAGTGTCTTTCTCGCCTTGACCATACTTCGTGTCGATTCTTGGTTTTCTACACCTCGTGTCGTTTCACCTCGTGTTGTTCTCACTGTCGTCGTGTTGTTTTCACTTCGTGTCGATTACTATTTCACTTAATGTTGTTTTTCACTTAGTGTTGTTTTCACTTCGTGTCAACTTCACTTCGTGTCGTCTCTTTGTATTTCGTCTTCGTGTCGTCTTACCTCGTGTAGTGTTACCCCGTGTCAGATACTGTTTCGACTTCGTGTCGTTATCAGTCCGTGTCTTTCTTATGTTGAAATCACACTTCTTGTTGATTTCTGTTCACGACGTCGTGTCGTTTTACTTCTTGTCATTTTGACTTCGTGTCAAATTACTTTTCTGTTTTCATGACTTCGTGTCGTTTTTTCCTCTCATGTACTTCGTGTCGGTTACTGTTGTTTCTTTGACTTCGTGTTGTTTTCCTTGTGTTTCATCTTCGTGTTGTTTTCACTTCGTGTCAACTTCACTTCGTGTTATTTTCATTTCGTGTCAACCTCGTCTTGGTGTCGTACTTACTTCGTGTCGGTTACTGTTGTTTCTGTGTCTTCGTGTCGTTTTTGTTCCACTGCGTGTAGAACATTGCAGCACCTCGTGTTGCTTTCTGTATACCACCTCGTGTCGTTTCCCAGTGAATCTCGTGTCATCTTTTACGTCTACTTGTTCAACCCCGTGTCAACTTCTGTGTTCGTCTTCGGGTTGTTTTCAACTCGTGACAGTTTTTGTCATTTCACTTCGTGTCGTTTCCTTATTCTGTCTTCATGTTGTCTCCGTGTTGTTGCCGTTTGTTAGCTCGTGTTGTTTCGTTCTAACCTCGTCCAGGTTTCTTCTAAAACACTGTTCTTCTGATAAGTCTATACAGAGTTGTTCTTTAAACTGATGACTTATCCGATACTCTGTTTTACAGGTGCTTTGATCGTGAAGCTTAAGGAGGGCACGTGATCCGAGGCTGGAATGAAGCCTGCTGAGAGACTGCCACGTGGTCCTAATAATTAGGGCTGAAAATGTGGAGGTCACAGGTCGTGGCTGATGCTGCTGATGCTGCTATATATATGAGACCTTCATCCACAGATGAAGGTGATCGAGTTGGCAAGAAGAAAAGCTCATACAGAGAGCCCCGATCCAGAAAAAGGAAGAAAAGAAAGAAAAGAAGAGAGCAGAGAAGAGAGTGAGAGTAGAAGAAGAAAAAGAGAGAGAGATAGTGCTCGTGTGAAAAGAGAAGAAAGAGTGAAGAAGAAGAAGAGCAGAAGGAGAAGAAGAGAAAGAGAGAGATAGAAGTGTGAGCCGAAGAGAATAGGGGAGCAGAGATCGAGAGAGTGAAAGAGAAGAAGAAGGAGAGAAGAGAAGAGGAAGAAAAACTTACCTGAAGATCTGTCTACTGGACCGTGGATCAAATCCAGGCCAGCCAGCTCCTGCGAGAGCCACATTTGGTTTTATCTTTTCAGCTTTCTGTTGCTGGTTTCGTTTTTCTTTTGATCTATTTACTTGCTATTTTTTCGATACTCTGTAGAGAGGTCGGGTTTCCTCCTGTTTGTTCAGGAGAAGGGAGATTGATATCTCCGGTTGCAAATAGCTGGGTGCTACTTGTGGGTTCCCTCCGGTTTGGAGGAAGGGAGATCTGATCTCCGGTTCTGGGCTTGTGGATTGCAAGTCCTGGGGTCCCTACTGGTCTGGAGGAAGAGAGGTCTTCGACCTCTGGTTTGCTGGTGACTGGAAGTCACCGGTTGGTTCCCTCCGGTTTTGGAGGAAGGGAGGATTGGTCCTCCGATTCTAGTCTTGTGGGTTGCAAGACTAGGTGTTCCCTCCGGTCTGGAGGAAGAGAGACTTGCGTCTCTGGTTTGCTAGTGACTGGTGTCACTAGTAGTTCCCTCCGGTTGGGAGGAAGAGGGGAGGTTGTTCCCCTGGTCAAGCTGTGTGGCAGCACCTGTTGCAGACTGAGTCTGCGGTTTCTAGCGTGAGCTAGTGGAAGCCACACTCGGGTTGAGTGTGGGGTGGATGTAGGTCTGCTGGACCGAACCACCTAAAAATCTATTGTGCAGTGGTGTGATTGTCTTTTTGTGCTTCCGCTAGGTGATTGTATAGGGGCGCTCCTTGTGTTTGTCTTCTGGTTGAGCAGAAGAGTTAATTAGTTTTCAGATTGACTAAATCTATCTGGTTAGCCCCCTAGTGACCTCACTTTGTGTTTGGTTGTTTCACTACTACCATTCTGCCTTCAAGTATATTTGGTTTGCGAACGAGCATTTTTAGTAAGTGAAATTTTAACTGGGCGAAAAGGTTTTTAAGAGGAAATATTCATTCACCCCCCCTCTGAATACTTGCACCTATCCTAACAGTTGGTATCAGAGCGGTTCCCTAGCTCAACAGATCCAACGATCTGAAGGGGATCCTGCCATCTTGTGAGGTGTTCTTCTGCTCGACTATTGCTTGGATTTTTAATCGAACGCTTACTGATCGCTTGATCAAATGGCTCCATCCGTGATATTTGATGGTTCTAATTTCTGTGATTGGCTAGGCGGCCTTGTTGTCTACTTAGATTCCATTGATCCAAATCTATGGAATCTTGTGTCTAGAGGCCCACATAAATTGTCTCACGATCAGACTAAATGGTCCAAGAAGGACAGACTGAAGAACCGTGAGAATCTCATGGCTCTTAATATTTTGACAGCGGCAGTCGATACTGACCTATTTCCATTTGTCTTCGAGTGCACATCTGGAGAGGAAATTTTTAACAAAGTGGCTGCCGTTCATGAAGAGCAAAATGATCAGTGTTTGATGGCCAACCGAAGCAATCACAGTGAAGATCAAAGGGATGACTCATCATCTCATGTAAGCTCCGAACCTGAAGATTTATCTTATGATGAGCTATCAGATTCTTATGATGTCTGCATGATAGACATTAACAATGTTAAAGAACAAAATGTTGCTTTAAAAGTTGAGAATAAAAACTGTCTAAACAAGATTATTGAATTAAAAGATAATCTGAATGAGAAAGATATTGATCTCCTTAAGAGCATGCAAGATGTAACTGTGCTTAAATCCATGATGGATAATCTGAAACGTGACAGTGCTGAATGTCGAAAAGAAAATGGAAGATTAAAAGATGAAAATAAAAAACTGATGGTCTTGAACACAGTGATGGGACAGCAATGGTTAACCATTGAAAAAGAAAAAGGCATTCAGAAGGAAGACTCATGCAATCAATGTACAATCTTAGAGGATCTGGTTAAGGAAATCAAATTTGATGATAATTTTCAAAAGAATACAATCAGATCCTTAAGAGAAACGAATGAGTCATTAAAAAATTTAAATGATGCCCTACAAAAACAGATTGTCATATGTGAGGAAGAGTTAACAAAATCTGAATTGAAAATATCCTCCATACAATCTGAAATAGCCTCTCTATCAAAAACTGTGAAAGGGAAAGAGAAAATGAATGTCACCCTGAATGATAAAAAATCAAATCAGAATTCTGTGTGTTCATGCTCAACTTCATCCATGAATATCTCTGCTGAAACTGTGCATGACAATCATAGCCTTCATTCATATTCACATGCACATATCTTTAAAGGATTGCTTGCTGAAAATTCTCAGGTCAAGAATTTTTCTGATAAAAGAAAAAGTGTTAAATGCTTTTACTGTCATAGAATTGGTCATGTTATGGATAAATGTGATTTAATGAGACAAGATGACATAAAAGCCAAAAATTCTCATGCTAACAATCATGCTCATCTGAATAAAAGAACTAATTGCCTTGAATGTGGTAAAGTAGGTCATACTGCTGCACAATGCTGGTGTGCTAGAAGTAAGAAAACATCACAGTCTTATCATGTTGATTTGAATGCTAAAATAAGAAATTCAATTGTCTGCTCTCACTGCTGGAGGCATGGCCATACAGTAGGAAACTGTTGCAATGTAAAGGGAAAGGATTTTCATTCCAAATCTGTAAAATTCCCTGCTCCCCATGTTGCTGCTAGAAATGACTATAGCTTTAAAAGAAAAACACTTCCATGTCTTAACTATGGAAAGCCAGGTCATAAAGCTAATCAAGGTTGGTTGGCTGGAAATAAAAGACAAAATGTTCATATGGATAACAAAAACCTTCATGTGAATAGAATTCATGATCATATTAACATGCATGCTCAAAGGAACAAAAACTCTGTTGTCTCTTGCTATTATTGTGGTCAGTATGGACATTCCATGTCCAACTGCAAATTAATGACATCTGATGACCTTCATGCACAAAGTTTGTTTAGAACACATG
Source organism: Amorphophallus konjac (assembly GCA_022559845.1). Classification (NCBI taxonomy): domain Eukaryota; kingdom Viridiplantae; phylum Streptophyta; class Magnoliopsida; order Alismatales; family Araceae; genus Amorphophallus; species Amorphophallus konjac. The sequence goes on along the minus strand of CM040122.1, from coordinate 350,533,199 downwards.
TTGGGGGTAATACAGGACCCGAGGCCGCTTGGGTTCCTGCTGGATCAAAATAACCCAGTTAATGCAGGTGTGCCTTGGAAAGAAGTAAACAAGAAGGGGTAAATAAACCAAGGCACTCAAGTGAGAAGACCCCGGGTTACTACTTTGAAGGTCAGTTCTGAAAATTATAATTAAAGTCTGCTCTATAATTTGCACTGCTATTATGATTGGATATCATGTTTAACTCTGATCAATTAGGAGCTTGTATCAGATTCTGTCACTTGCACTGTTAAACCTGTCTTTTGAGCTGCTCATGCACACACTGCCATAATGAATATCAATTGCATTCTCCTGCTCACTCATAAAAGTTCAATTGCTGAAATTGTATGGGTGCTACACTGTCATGCATGATCACCATGGATTAATTTGCCAAGTGTACATGGAACTGGTTAAGGGGGAGCTGAACAAACTGTCTGAAGATCTTGGAACTGTTAGTACTGAATTGATCTGTTCAGTCCTAATCAACCTGATGTTAGGTCTGCTCTTGAAAATCTGAAATGCACTCTAAAATTCCTGAAAATCTGAACTGAATGTGAATGCTGTTTGAAAACTGTCTGTTGCATAATTCATTGAAAACCTGAATTGCATATAGGACTGTTGAGTTTACCTTGTTATTCATGACCTCGATGGTATATCGAATGGTAAGCTACCAAAAGGCAGGGAAATCTGTCCGGAGGTCCTTACTATGTGAGAGCTGGTCTTTTAGACCAAGTGCTCTGCCTAGTACCATGGGTCATGTTGCTTGATAGGGCAGTCTGAATGTGCATGTATCATTTGGAATCATATGTTCAGTTTTCAGTGCAAGCATTGCATGTTTTTAGGGGGAGTCACTTGCATATCCTTACATAACAATTCAATGTTGAGTCTTTGCATGTCCCTGCATGCATATAGTGCATTGCATCTCCCTGTATTGAAAATGCCAAAAAGAGAGTTTGAATGCATATTATGAGGGGGAGTCATTGCAATTGCATAAAGGTTGTCAAATGCATACATGGGTCAGAACTCATTGCATATCCTCTCTTACTGATTTTGTTGACAAGCCTTGATCATAATTTGAAAACACTAAGCTTCAAAATCTCTCCTATCAATTGGTAACAATTGGTATCGCTTGGCTTCAGAATTCTATCAGTCTTTCATAAAGATTTCAATGGGCTATCTCGATCATAAATCTGAAAATTTTGAACTATAAATCTTCTATTATACGTTTTTATGAATGACTGAAATAACTCATGTGGTTTAAGTTTAATGTATTCAATGAGTTTGGCTTTAAAATCTCTTAAAAATATCTGAAGCAAGTTTAATAAACCTTAACCATCTGTTTCATGCTATGTCTTGTGAAAACTCCTGAAATCTGCACTTTTGAATACATAACTCTAATTGGTTAAGTACATGAGATTAATATTGTTTTGAAGCAAATGAATGTTTCTGAAATGTCTAAAGAGTAATATCTGTCAGAGCAATGACATTGGTCACTGAGAAACACAAGTCCAAAGGACTGTGTCATGAGGTGCCTTAGTTAACTCTGTAAAATGAGAATTCATTGAAAATCAGGCAGAGCAATGGCATGCACACTGAGAAATACAATTCACTCATTAAAAAATTGAGCTGTAGTGTGTCATGATGTGTAAATGCTAACTCTATTTACATAAGGCATGACAGTTAGTCACACTAAGGGCTTAAGGATATTGGCCTCTGATCAAGGTATATCCTCTAGTTACAAGGTGTGTACTGAACTAGAAAGCACGTAAAATTTGTAGCAAGGAAAATTGTTGAATAAATTGAAATATCTGAATATTGATGCCAAAATCAAATTGCTACAACCCTAGACAAAATCATATGACTGCATAATTGCTTAATTTCAATACTAGTACATGTAATTCTGAAAGAAGTCAATAGATTTGATTGTGTAAGATAAAGGGAGAATAATCAAGATAAATATGAGGGCTTGGTTCATTTTTATTAAACCATGGTTTTAGATATCATTACAGAATTTTATTGATAAACTCTGCATACATCATGTTTAAACCATGATGTTCAATAAATGTCATTCATAAGCCCTTATGATAGAAGACTTTGAAAACTTATGCTTTAGATTTATGAGATTGATATCTCTTTGAAAATCTGGCAAAATTTCTTATGTTTGGAGCATCCTTGAAAAATCTGTTAACTGAATTTCTTCTGCTCATGTCCTTGGCTCAATGACCTGAACTTCTCATATCTCATAAGATTCCACAGATTGAGGGGGAGCTTCCATGCCATGTATCACTTGCATATCAATTGGCATCTCTTCAGGGGGAGCATTCCTTGTCATGCTGAATCATGTTCATTTTCCTTCTCAAAGGGGGAGCTTTTATTTAGGGGGAGAACTTGACTGAACTCTTATACATGCTATAATTTCTCAAATTATTTTTCTTTTTGATGAAGTCAAAGGGGGAGAATAATTTGAGTCTTCAGAATGCCTCGGAATGCCTCACATCATCAGAATGACTCAATGTATTGAAAGTGTTGCCATCATCAAAAAGGGGGAGATTGTTGTGCCCCTGTGGTTTTGATGATGGTTTTGATGATTGGTTGTTGATGTGAGTTAATCAAATGTTCAGTCATCTTACTGCTCAGTTTAGATTAACATATTTAATGTTCAGTCTTGTTACATGTTAAACTGATGCATAAAGCATTCATTCATTGCTGTGGTTTTGATGATTGATATTGTATTTTGATGAGTCTTGTTACATGTTAAACTAATGCATAAAGCATTCATTCATTGCTGTGGTTTTGATGATTGATATTGTATTTTGATGATAGCAATGATATAGTGTTTTCATGACATTGTGCCTTGATGATTGCATCATGACTGTGACTGGTACAACTGATATATTGTTTATGTTAGACTTATGTTATGTGCATAGTCTATACAGTGCTTCGTGGGGTTTATGCCCTAAGTCTATTCACTGCACAATAACATAAAGTCGATACATTGAGCGTCTCATGCATCATTCGTCTAAGTCCATACATTGGACTGTAGTGTGCATTTGGCGAACACATCGTCAAGTACAATCAACACTGGTCTTCCAAGTCTGTACAGCGTGAAGTCTATACTTTGGACTGTTCTTCATGTCTGTACATCAGATTGTACATCATCTTCGTGCTGTTTCTGTACTTGAGTTTTCGTGTTGTTTCCCCTCACCAACACGAAAAGATCTCGTGTCGTATGAGCTTACAACACTTCGTGTTGATTTCCATACGTGACAGGAAAGCTTGTATGAGGTTAGACTTCGTGTCGTTTCCCTTGTTTTCATCTTCGTGTTGTTTTAATGTCTACGTCTCCGTGTTATTTTTTATGTTTCTGTCTTAGTGTTGGTCTTTCGTTTTTGACTTAGTGTCTTTCTCGCCTTGACCATACTTCGTGTCGATTCTTGGTTTTCTACACCTCGTGTCGTTTCACCTCGTGTTGTTCTCACTGTCGTCGTGTTGTTTTCACTTCGTGTCGATTACTATTTCACTTAATGTTGTTTTTCACTTAGTGTTGTTTTCACTTCGTGTCAACTTCACTTCGTGTCGTCTCTTTGTATTTCGTCTTCGTGTCGTCTTACCTCGTGTAGTGTTACCCCGTGTCAGATACTGTTTCGACTTCGTGTCGTTATCAGTCCGTGTCTTTCTTATGTTGAAATCACACTTCTTGTTGATTTCTGTTCACGACGTCGTGTCGTTTTACTTCTTGTCATTTTGACTTCGTGTCAAATTACTTTTCTGTTTTCATGACTTCGTGTCGTTTTTTCCTCTCATGTACTTCGTGTCGGTTACTGTTATTTCTTTGACTTCGTGTTGTTTTCCTTGTGTTTCATCTTCGTGTTGTTTTCACTTCGTGTCAACTTCACTTCGTGTTGTTTTCATTTCGTGTCAACCTCGTCTTGGTGTCGTACTTACTTCGTGTCGGTTACTGTTGTTTCTGTGTCTTCGTGTCGTTTTTGTTCCACTGCGTGCAGAACATTGCAGCACCTCGTGTTGCTTTCTGTATACCACCTCGTGTCGTTTCCCAGTGAATCTCGTGTCATCTTTTACGTCTACTTGTTCAACCCCGTGTCAACTTCTGTGTTCGTCTTCGTGTTGTTTTCAACTCGTGACAGTTTTTGTCATTTCACTTCGTGTCGTTTCCTTATTCTGTCTTCATGTTGTCTCCGTGTTGTTGCCGTTTGTTAGCTCGTGTTGTTTCGTTCTAACCTCGTCCAGGTTTCTTCTAAAACACTGTTCTTCTGATAAGTCTATACAGAGTTGTTCTTTAAACTGATGACTTATCCGATACTCTGTTTTACAGGTGCTTTGATCGTGAAGCTTAAGGAGGGCACGTGATCCGAGGCTGGAATGAAGCCTGCTGAGAGACTGCCACGTGGTCCTAATAATTAGGGCTGGAAATGTGGAGGTCACAGGTCGTGGCTGATGCTGCTGATGCTGCTATATATATGAGACCTTCATCCACAGATGAAGGTGATCGAGTTGGCAAGAAGAAAAGCTCATACAGAGAGCCCCGATCCAGAAAAAGGAAGAAAAGAAAGAAAAGAAGAGAGCAGAGAAGAGAGTGAGAGCAGAAGAAGAAAAAGAGAGAGAGATAGTGCTCGTGTGAAAAGAGAAGAAAGAGTGAAGAAGAAGAAGAGCAGAAGGAGAAGAAGAGAAAGAGAGAGATAGAAGTGTGAGCCGAAGAGAATAGGGGAGCAGAGATCGAGAGAGTGAAAGAGAAGAAGAAGGAGAGAAGAGAAGAGGAAGAAAAACTTACCTGAAGATCTGTCTACTGGACCGTGGATCAAATCCAGGCCAGCCAGCTCCTGCGAGAGCCACATTTGGTTTTATCTTTTCAGCTTTCTGTTGCTGGTTTCGTTTTTCTTTTGATCTATTTACTTGCTATTTTTCCGATACTCTGTAGAGAGGTCGGGTTTCCTCCTGTTTGTTCAGGAGAAGGGAGATTGATATCTCCGGTTGCAAATAGCTGGGTGCTACTTGTGGGTTCCCTCCGGTTTGGAGGAAGGGAGATCTGATCTCCGGTTCTGGGCTTGTGGATTGCAAGTCCAGGGGTCCCTACTGGTCTGGAGGAAGAGAGGTCTTCGACCTCTGGTTTGCTGGTGACTGGAAGTCACCGGTTGGTTCCCTCCGGTTTTGGAGGAAGGGAGGATTGGTCCTCCGATTCTAGTCTTGTGGGTTGCAAGACTAGGTGTTCCCTCCGGTCTGAAGGAAGAGAGACTTGCGTCTCTGGTTTGCTAGTGACTGGTGTCACTAGTAGTTCCCTCCGGTTGGGAGGAAGAGGGGAGGTTGTTCCCCTGGTCAAGCTGTGTGGCAGCACCTGTTGCAGACTGAGTCTGCGGTTTCTAGCGTGAGCTAGTGGAAGCCACACTCGGGTTGAGTGTGGGGTGGATGTAGGTCTGCTGGACCGAACCACCTAAAAATCTATTGTGCAGTGGTGTGATTGTCTTTTTGTGCTTCCGCTAGGTGATTGTATAGGGGCGCTCCTTGTGTTTGTCTTCTGGTTGAGCAGAAGAGTTAATTAGTTTTCAGATTGACTAAATCTATCTGGTTAGCCCCCTAGTGACCTCACTTTGTGTTTGGTTGTTTCACTACTACCATTCTGTCTTCAAGTATATTTGGTTTGCGAACGAGCATTTTTAGTAAGTGAAATTTTAACTGGGCGAAAAGGTTTTTAAGAGGAAATATTCATTCACCCCCCCTCTGAATACTTGCACCTATCCTAACACTACGCACACACATGAATCAAATACGACACACACACATAACCACGGATCTAACAACGATCCACACACACACAAGTATGCAGTTTAAGAGATATAAATCTGAACTTTAAAACACATTAAGACTCAGTTTAGAAAAACTCCTGATTTGGCTCCCCTTTGAATGTAGGTTGTTGATCTTGAATGTGGCTTCAATCTCCACTTGATCAAAGCTTTAATCCGGGCTTATTTGGCTCTTCCTTTCCTTGGACAGCACCCTCTTGATCTCCCTTGGATCTCTCTTGACTCCCCTTAGATCGATCTTGAAGGATGATGAAGGATTCTAGCACGAATGGATGTTGAAGTTTGATGTCCGATGCAGCTCTTCGATGTATATGATCTTGGGCTTTTATTCAAGCTCCTTCCTTTGGATTTCAGCTTCAGAGCAAGGTGGAATAGGGCTTGAAGACTGCAACTCCGAACCTGCACCCACAAAATAGAACTCCCTTTCTCTTCTGCGAATTTTATCAAACAATTGTGCAGCACGATGACCGTTCTTGGCGATCTTGGCTCGGATGTGGCTGAATCTCGATTTCGCTCGCAGCCAGCAGCAGAGGCTTGATTGGAACTTTGATTCCTCCTTCTTCCCTTCACATTCACGCACACACCAAGGTGGAACAAGGGCTGGAGGTGGCTGCTGCGACCTACACACACAAATGTTAGGAAGAAACCCAAAATCAGGACATACGAATTTCTCTTAGGGTTTTCATCCTCTACAAGATGTTATATAGGCCAAGGGTGGTCAAGGGACAGCCATGGGACAAGATCCACTTGTTATGGAGTGGATTAAGGATAGCCACACAAGTGTGGTTGGACCATTTGGTCGAAATTCCAAGAGTCCACAATCACGGCGCCGCCCAGACCAGAAAGGGTCGACCCTTGGGGTCGACCCTCGTGAGGGGCCAGATGGGCCAGACAGCATGGGTCGACCCTTGGGGTCGACCCTTCCAGGAACCAGTGCGGGTTTAAAAAATCTGCCAATAGGGGTCGACCCTTGGGGTCGACCCTCGAGTGAATGGGTCGGCCCTTGGGGTCGACCCTTGCAGGTCTGGTGAAGGAGCCCGCCGGGTCCTGAAAAATAATCACCAGGGGTCGACCCTTACAGCTGGGGGTCGACCCAATGGGTCGACCCTTTCAGCTGGAGATGAAAGACCCACGGGGGTCGACCGTCGCATTGGGGTTGAGAGGTCCGATTGAAATGAAGGAATGGATAGACTTTGAAGAGTGTATAGACTTTGAAGAATGAATGGAGTTTGAAGAGTGTATAGACATTGAAGAATGTGTGGAGTTTGAAGAGTGTATAGACTTTGAATTTGAGCTAGCAGCCAACATACAGACTTTGAGTCTGTGTAATCAGTCAACGTACATACTTCTTGTTGCAGGATGTATAGACTTGCTAATGTATAGACTTGCTGGCTGTATAGACTTGCTGATGTATAGACTTGCTGGCTGTATAGACTTGCTGCTGAAGGATGTACAGACTTGCTGCTGAAGGATGTACAGACTTGCTGCTGTATAGACTTGATGTGCCTGCAACCAATGTATAGACTTGTTAATGGATGTATAGACTTTGATGTGCCTGCAACCAATGTATAGACTTGTTGTGTAGCAGCATAAGAGATGCATCGACTATATGAATGAACTAATGCAAGATATGAACAGTGGTATGCACTGATGCATTGCTCATGCACACAACCTGTTCGATGAAATGACTAACTGCTTAAACAGATACACAATGACATCATATGCAAGCACAGTGTGACTTATAGTAGTTGCTATCATCAAAACCATAATAGTAATCATGGTGCACACATATTCAACAATCTCCCCCTTTTTGATGATGGCAACACTGTGAGTCATTATATGGCAGAAATAGCCAAGAAGGCAAAGTTTATGACATATGTAACATGTGCAGCTCAAGATCCATGATAGTGAAGCATGTGAATGCAGATATGTATGCATGGAGAAGTAAAGTGTATGAATGCTATGCATAAACCCTCATCATAAATGAAGGTTCTCTCCCAATCATGAATCCCCAAATATGAATCCATCCAGCATGTTGTTCTCCCCCAATCATGAAACCAGCAAACATGAATCACATGAAATATTTCTCCCCCTTTGACATTATCAAAAAGCGGGGTAATGCCAATCATACTCCCTCATGAAGACGAAATAGAGGAGAGGCACATTGTAGCATGATAAATGTGCAGGGAACAGTAACCGACATTTGAAATTCTGATGAAGCAGGAGTAAGTTATAAATAAGTGGGTTCATGGAATGTATGGGAAACACCAATTGTTGGCTAGAGAGGATACCAAATGTTGATTACTTAGATGTGCCCAATTTTTCTCCCCATTTGCCAAGCAAACACAAGAATTTATTGAGCATGTAAATAGCATGGGAAGTCCACACAATTTTTGGTTTTCAGTAGTTTCCAGATTTTTAATTTTTGATTTGTGGTTTGAAATGTATGAGATGCAACTTATGCAAAGGATGACATGTAAGATGCATACACAAGCAAACAAATAGATATATATATACATGCAACACAGCTCCCCCGTACTTATTTAACTGGGGATGGGTATAGGAAAGATGTAAGAGAGTCATGATAATCGGAATACACATGTGTAGTACATGGGAGATTTTCCAATCATATAGGAGATTAATGCAATTACTAATGCAGTCAATTAACTTTCTGAATATATATTAAATCAAATTCTCAGATGTGTAAGTGAGTAACATGAAAAATGATGGTTTCAATATGGATATTTAGATTTTCAGATCAACACAGGGAGACATTTTACAGACTGCACTTCAATTTCGAGAACAGCGTATTGGAGGCTACGCTCTACCACAATTGAGTTTTCACCAACATTTTTTCATCTCAACCAGTATCACATGATAGTCAGAATTTTTCAAGAGTGATCAGGTTCAAAATGATCCCTTTTTACGCGAGTAGACGCATGGAGCTCATGCCAGAATCTCCGGTTACTTAGAATACTGAACCATCTCACCTCATTTTGAACAGAGGTACTAGTCCACACTTTTCAGATATAAACCACATCACGTCTCAGGTGACATGTGCCCAGTTTACTCAGTGAGACCAAGCATTGCTCTGCCGTTCATTTTTATTTCAGATTTTTTAACAAAGATAGGTAGGCAGCTTTTTCCTCAATTGTCTCTTCAACATACATGCAGCAAGTTTAACATCTCAAGAGTGTTGAAAAGAAATTCATATATCCTTATCTTTAACACTCATTTTCATATTTTATTCATGAAATGTACGAATTTGATTCAGCATGTATACCGAAAATATCATGAATACATAACAATACAACTCCCCCTAAATAGATGCACTTTTACTCCCCCCAAAGTGTACAACATGAAGCACACCGATAATGACTTCAAATGTAACATTATTTATCAAGAAAGCATAAGGTCATAGAAATTTCAAGGATGGGGGTGAATAGCATATACTAACACACAAGCACACATTGGGAGTTTATGCAAATGCACTATGACATGCATGCAAGCAATGTGATGTCAATTTGATACCAATTGAAAGGATGCCAAAAGAATGAACTAAGTGCGACTAATGCATGAGTTCTAATGCAATGTAGAAATTAACATGGGTGCAAAGTGTGTGTTTTTGGTTTTTCATTTGAGTGAACTAAATGCACCTAATGCATTGGATTCCGATGTATGCAACCTATAGCTGTATGAGAATGAAAGACAGGATGTAAAAATAAGATGAGAGCTTTGATTTCCAAGCCAGTGTGACAGAAATCTTATTGAGTTCATCCTCATTCAATCCATGAATCAGCAAACATTGTTTATGACAAGACCTTTATGAATAAGGGTGCATAAATGATCAAAAGTAAGCAATGCAACTCAAATTTCAGAATTGTTCAAAAATAGATTTTCAAAGGTCTTTCACAAGTTTTGAAATGAGAGTTCATCCAAAAGTCAAATGTATGGATCATTTAATCACAAACATATTTTTAATTCACATAACTCATCTCAGGGATTCATTCAACAATTAATCAATCACAAGCCAATCAAGATCTAGTATGAGGCAGAGATTTTAGTCCAAAGACCCAACTCAACGCATAGGGAGTGCTTCCAAGTGGATATAATCCACTCTTTCACAAACGCCATTAGATATACCAGACATGCAATTCAATTCAAGTGACATTCAGTAACCAACCACTTCATGCACATCTCTCAGGGTTTTCATTTTGTTAAATCAATTGAGTATGTTCATCACATCAAACTAGATTCAACCAATTTGTCACAGCATGCTAGTAAATGACAACTCAAGTTTTTAGAATCAACACTTGTCATCTAAAGGTATCACCAAGTGACAAAAGGCCATTTCATGATTTAACAAGGTTGAATTACCTTGGTTCAAGAGACAAGATTGGAAGCCTTCAATCACTAAGATTGTCAACCTCACGGAGGTTGATATTTCAGATTTTACTTTCTTACCTTTGCCTGGAGAATCCTTTTTCTTCCAAGTCTTTCACCTATTGAACCCATCCTTCATTAACAGAGACGCGCACTTTTCATACCATATCTTGGTTACTATCAAGATCACTTCCTATCTCCCGGTGGTGAATTGAGGAAATTTTTATCATTTTCATCCTTGCAAGGTATTCCTCATTTGATTCAAACTTGGTCACGGCCAGCCCATCAGCATTTAGATTTTGAGAGTGTAATCTGCATCCAAGAACAACAAGAATTAATTTATCAATTTTGATTCAAATTTATTAACTTTTGCATCACAAATTATTTTAACAACCAAAATCTTCTAGATAGCTCAAGATGCAGTGGATGACTCATGTGTGAACCTAAGCATTGAACTCATATGGTGAATGTGGTTGCTCCCCTTAGTGTGTGTAAGAATGCAAGATGTTCAGTAACAATCCAATGTCATATGCAGCCTTTTAAGTAAACGACTCATAGTATCAGGCGGAGAACTTAGATCGAAAGATCACCTCACGTGTAGTGATAATTTTCAGACAGGTTTGACCTGCCCTTCCACATTTCACCATTTGATATACTGTGTAGTCATGGATGATGAAGGTAGGAGGATTGCTGTGTATTATGACATGAATTCACAATGTTCAACTATAGTATGACAGAGTGTGAAAGGGTGTGTGCAAACATGAGGGTGTATGCAAGCTCAACAAATGTAGTGAATTTTATTGATGGTTTTAAAGCACCACTTCAACAAGATGCTATATGAGGATGATATGCACAAGTGTATGCAACTATCTATGGATGGAATGCATGAACAAACATGTGCATTAACACAAGACAATTCAGCATAATATGAATCAAACAATGACATAATTACTGAAGAGAGTGAGAGGGATATCACCTGAATTTCCAAATTTTAGTTTTGGTTTTTCTTTTAACCTGATTTATCCCACTTGTGTGCCATACCTTCGTGATAAAAACAGATTTCATGCTTTACATTCCCAAGGCACACCTGCAAAACAAATTCTTCATTTGGCATTCTTAGGTACCCAAACCATCTTGGGTCCTTGTGGGTTAGCAGCATCTTTGGCACGTGGCTTCCACTTCATAACAACATTCAAATCATCAATTTTCTTCAGAAAACAATCATGCACCATATGTCCAAATTTACCACAGTAGTTGCAACATGACTTTGAGTTCTTAGAAGCACGAGGATTCTTTGAAGCATGTGATTTTTTGTTCCACTCTTGTTTCCCATTTGTAAAAGGTTTCATTCTTTTCCTACATGCTTCTAAATCATCATTCTTTCTCATAATACAATCATGCATGGCATGTCCATATTTTTCACAATAAAAATATGAGAATTTCTTTCTAGGTGGTTGTGTGTGTGTGGAAGAAGTATGTTCAACATGCTTGGAGATGCTAGCAGCATTTTTGGATTTTTGATGCATGTTGATTTTCTGATTTTTGTTTTCTTTTTGAAGCTTTTGGATATTCACATTATTTTTCTGATTTGATTGGGTTCTTGATACAGTGGGTTGTTGGGAGTAAGATGTGGAGGTGGTAGGTGCACAATTGTCATGAACAAATGAAGTATATATTTTACTTTCAAATTTTTTTTTGTTCACAGGATTGTGTAGATTATGAAAAATCCACTTAATGGCGAATGAAACCCAAACTCAATTTCTAAAGCTTAAAAATTAATTAGAGGAAGGAAGAGCATGCGTGGGATGCTAAAGGAGAATGTGATCGCCAGAGGGGTTACCTCAAATAAGAAAATGGATGATCGCGAGTACCTTGTGTTGAGCGGGGGAAATTGTGAATCCTTTCTTCTCCTTCTACCGGCCGGCCGATGAAGGGGGTTCTTAGTCTTGATTACCTTGCAAGAACACACAAATCAAATAAAAGAGTGGATTAGTCAAAGGGTGTAGTATCAAAGTTCTAAGATTATGAAATTAATCAAATTGAACATGAACATGAACACACCTTGTGTATTTTGATTTTAAACCCCTAAGAGGAGTAACAAGGTTTGAAAAGTGTGGATGCAATATGCTAAGTAACAATATGATATGAGGTCTAGCAAGAGCTAGAGAAAAAGGATGTAAGATGATGATATGCTAATGAAACAACTAAATAACTAAAAAGGGAGAAAGAGAGATTCTCTCTACTGTGTGTGCAGCAGTAGAGGGGAAAGAGCTTCAATATGCATGATGGAACAACAACAAAGGATGAAGCCTGGAGAGGATGAAAAACCGCCGATAAGAAGCTTTGGAAGAATAACCTGCAATCAAGAAAACACTCTTCTCTCCGTTAGCTTTCTTCTGTTCTCTTCTCACTCTCGTGTTGTTGTCTCTCTGCTTAATAATGATCTCTCATGTCTCGCGCGAAGAGACCCAAGAGGGGTATTTATAGAGCCAAAAATCCTTGGAGAACAAGGATTAAAACAATGTAAAGATCCTCCATCAAGAAACTCCCTTCCCAGTCGAACACAAGGCTCAAAATGAGGAAGGAACCATTACTGGAAAGAAGCAGGCGAAAGGGAGACGGAATTGAAAATGACGACCCCTTGAAGGACGTCAATTAAAAATGACGACACAACCAAAGGCGTTAATTCAAATAACGACTTCCATAACATCGTCAATTCCTGGATTTAATTATAGAAACAAATAACTTTCCTTATTTAAAATTATCAACTGACGCCTGCCAGACGGACGTCAAATAATCAACGCCTTTAGGAAAGATGTCAATTCTTCAATTTTCATTTTATTTAAAATTCAAAATTTCCAATAAATCCAGAAAATGACGCCAGTATTGGTAGTCGTCCATTTTTAAAAGAGGCGCCCTTGTCAATGCCGTCAATTTAAAAGACGCCCCTACTTAAGGCGTCAATTCCAAAAAAAAAAAGCAAGAAATCACAATTAATTCATGAAAAATAGAAAGACTTCATAGTAAGCTAATATTGAAGTCCATTTTGGGGCGTCATATGGTGACATGAGATTTACTTAACATAGCATCAATTTTGGCATGTCTACAGCTGCCCCGCCTTGGCGTCTACTTTGCAAAGGAGTGAGACGGAATGAAGCGAAAGTGAAACAAGTGGAATGAGGTGGAACGTACTGATAAGTAGATGCCAAGGTGTGATGTGACACACCTCTGACACTAAGCGTTGGAAATCTTTCCAAGATTCTGAACAAAACAACTTCGGATGATCCCAAGAAAGCATCGATTAGCTGGATAAAGGAGACTAAACTAGATAAACAAAATGTGCGCGAGGGCACGACAGGGAGGCACCATTGGAGAGCAGTTACCAGCCAATGTGGACGTGCTACAACCAAGGTGGATTTGCAGAAAAATAAAGGGAATTGGGATAAAGATCCAGCAAAGGGATGGTTTTCAAGGGACCAGCCTGAATGGTTTCAAGGAGAATAAAGTACTTGATTTGGAATGGAATATCTCATGTCAACTCAATTAAGAGCGAGCGACCTTCATTATTGGCGTAATATGAAGATTTTTAGCATTAAGCTCAAAGTCCTACATGATGCATGCTGGGCTAAAAGGAAAATTAAAACAAACTAAAATAAAAGATAATCAAGGATAATATTGTTAAGCCATCTAAATTTAGTCAAGAATCCAGATCTCTGAGCTGATACTAATCTGAAGCCCGTTTGTCCACGCATCAACTCAGAAAGTGGAACCATCGTCCCAAACCTTGAATGACTCAACGGCCTATCCGTGTGATCAAGATTCTCCTGGAATTAGCACTGTTTTTGATGAAGGGGAACTCAAATTCCAGGATCATCAGAACCACAAGGTCCTTGATATGTTATAATAGCGTAGATACCTTATAGTAACAATGTATACAGGAATGCATACAGGAAGATGATGATAACATGAGCATGTGGGAACTGAGAAATGAGGTGCAGTCACTGTGGGGCTTAGATGCCGAGGCCCAAGAGCTTCTTAACCTGCACTCAAAATTTCATTAGCCATGATATAAAGATGCATAAAGCATACTCAACAACATTGATTTGAATTTTAGAAAAAAATTTTGGATTTATTTGGAATTTTTTTGGAGTTTTGAGAATTTTGGAATTTTTAGAATTTATTGAATTTTTATTGAAAATTTGAGAATTTATTGAAATTTTATTGAAATTTTGAGAATTTATGAACTTTTATTGAAATTTTGAGAATTTATGAACGTTTATTGAAATTTTGAGAATTTATGAATTGGAATTTTGAGAATTTATGAATTTTTATTGGAATTTTGAGAATTTATGAATTTTTATTGGAATTTTGAAAATTTATGAATTTTTATTGGAATTTTGAGAATTTATGAATTTTTATTAGAATTTTGAGAATTTATGAATTTTGATGCAACGTACAGACTTCAGAGTGTGTCGACTTTGGACGTGCAGACTTTGAGAATGGAACGTATAGACTCAGAGAATGTATAGACTTGGGTGGGTAGAATGTATAGACTCAGAGAATGTATGGACTTGTGAAATGTAGTGTATAGACTTTGGAACGTACAGACTTTGAGGAATGGAGTGTATAGACTTAGGGATGGGATGTATAGACTTGGTGAAGGAAATGGAACGTATAGACTTGGTGAAGGATGTATAGACTTGGTGAAGGGAATGGAACGTATAAACTTGGTGAAGGATGTACAGACTTGGTGAAGGGAATGGAACGTATAGACTTGGTGAAGGATGTACAGACTTATGAAGGATGTATAGACTTGGTGAATAGAATAGGGATGTATAGACTTCAGAATGGATGAAATGTATAAACTTGGATGGATGAAATGTATAAACTTCAGAATGTGTAGACTTTGGACGTGCAGACTTTGAGAATGGAACGTATGGACTTGGGTGAGTGCAATGTACAGACTTATGAATGGAATGCTTAGAGTGTATAGACTTAGAGACTTTGCACCCACGATGCTCAGACTTGCACAACCTGTACTTCAAAGCTCAAAAGATCATTAGTTTAAAATATGATCATAAGTGCTTGATAAAAATAATTTAATCATGATATAACATCACTTAAGTTCATGAGAAATCCAACAATTCAAAAGCATAAGTTTGAAAATGACGACCCTTCTGATAGGCATCAAATTAAGAAATGACGACGTGTTCGGAGGCGTTAATTGCAATTGAGGTTTAACTTGGAATTAGAATGCAAATGACGCCCTCCATGGAGGCACTGGATAAATGACGACCCTGAGGATGTCGTCAATTTAACAAATGACGCCAAATAGCACATCGTCAATTACCTATTTTCGTTTCCATCTCGGAACTAAACTTCCAGCAAACTGTTTGATTCAAACTCAAACCATGATACCCGTTCATGTTCAAAACACTATAAAAAGGTAACTGCTGGTGTTTCCAAGCATCAAGACCATCGAAGCATAGAGACGAAGCTATCTTCTGTTAAGTAGACAGAAAGAACCAAGCAGAAGCAGAACAGAGCATTGAAGCTATTTTTTTGTCAAGCAGACAGAGGAATAGAAGCAGAAGAACCAACAATACTGTCAAAATGATGAATCAACTGATGCAGCAAAGGCTTTTCAAAAAGCCAAGGATGAATTTCCCAAGAATTTCTGAATTGCCAGGCCATATAAGTGAGAAAATCACCAAGGGCCAAGTAAGTGTTCTCGATGTTGAAGCTTTTATTTTGTACTGTCTTTCTTCCTGTTCAAAATTTCTGATTATTATTCTCTTCCTTCTTCTTCTTTCTTTTATGTTTTCAGGATTACCCCATTATTCCTGGTCCAAGAAGGTTTCTAAAGGTCAAGTGGCTTCCCTTGTTACTCCAAGCTCTCTCTAGACATGAGATCCTTCCTTGCTAAGTGGAACCTTCTAGGCCTCATCACTCATGCCACCCATTATAATGATATCCATCTTGATTGGGCTTCCATTGGAGCTCTTATAGAATTATGGCACCCTCACACCCATACTTTTCTATTCCCAACCTTTGAAGCAACCATCCTCCCAGAAGAAGTGGAGATGCTCTTGGGTTTGAAGAAGATGAAGCAAGGAGAGGAAACAAAGATGGCCCATATGACTAAGCCCATACAAGCCCATGATATGCTCATGAGTCTTGTCCAAAGCTCAAATTTGGTGAATCAAATGAAGGCCAACAAGGGAATCAATCTTTTGAAGTTGGCTTCTTGGGTATATAAAAACATGGATAAGGCTCAAGGAGATGAAGCCCTTTTGGAGAGAGTGATGAAGGGGTTTGTCATATGTGTAAGTGGAGCTTTGTTATTCCCTTCATTGGAGGATAATTTCGAGGAACAACACTTGAGTGCAATAGCAAGCATGTGGGAGGGAAAGAGAATAGGTGGGGCAATACTAGCCAACCTATACAATGGGCTCACCTCGGCTTCACTAGGACGGCCCTTATTCGGATCAATGCTTCTTCTAGCATGTTGGATAGATTTACACTTTAAGTTCGATCCATGTCAAGCAAATCAAGCGACCTCCAAAATCTTCTCTAAGAGTCCACTTCGGTATATGACAAGCTCATTGGGCTTATGTGAAAGAGTTACTAATAGAGTTCCCAAGCTCAAGAAGAGGAATGAATGGAGAGATTACTTCAAAACAATGCCAAAGAGCAATTTCACATGTACACCGGGTTTTCTCAAAACCCAAGAACTTCGCTCAAGGTTATCCTCCGGCATCGAGCTCTGTTTGGTTGGCGGGACCGACTTCATCCTTTACAATGCACACCGATGCCTCCCACAACTCGGGCTTCCTCGGCATCTCTTAGAAGGACCTTCTCACCTTCCTCCAATCAAAAGAAGGGAGCTATGCTCAAGTGGTGACCATGAAGAAATCAGGACCATAATGGCTCAATGGAAAGTGGCACTTCTCCACAAATCCAAAACTCATGCAGAAGAAGAAGAGAATAAATGCAAAGCATATGTACTGGCTCTCAAGGAAATAAGGCCCATGGTGGCTTAGGGAAATGTAATCAAAGATTTTCATGAATGCAATAAGAATTCCTCTTTTATCTGAGCCAAAGCAATGTATGAAAGTGATCAGTTCTGATATTTCAAGCAATTCTGTCTGATAACAAGGAGTTCCGATCCTTCTGTTCTGAACAGCACCCCTATCAACGGTGTTAATTACTTAAGACACGCCTCAGTTGAAGCCGTCCATTATATTTCAAACTCATAATTGACGCCCAAGGCACTGGCGTTTCTTAACTCACGTCTTTAAACAAGGCGTTAATTAATAAAATTTTCAAACAATTTTTGAAATAATTCCTTAATTTCTTAGAAAACACACCTTTACTCACGTCGCGTATTCACAAATGGACGCCCGTTCTGGTCATCGTCAAATTCAAAGGGTAATAATGACGCCCACTCACATCAATCAACTCCCATTAATGCGCCTGACGATGTTTACAAACTCCCATGCAGATCACAATTGACGTCCATCCTCAGGGCGTCAAATCTAGAAACCACGCCTTTCCTCAAACCGTCAATTTAACAAGAAACGTCTTCCACTCGGGCATCAATTATTCTCGACCGTTAAACCCTACTTTCCCCCTTTCTCCTTTCTTCGTTCATCTCCTTCTCTCTTTCCCTCCCTCCTGCAAACCCTAATCGAGCCCCCATTTCCCTCTCTCTCATTCTCACTCTCTCTACTCTCTCACTCTCCTCTCAAACCGATGGCTGGTGGCGGACAGAAACGGAAGAGGGTTATGGCCCCCGACATGGTAGACTTTGGAAGGGGAACAAGCAGCCGTGGAGGGGGTCCCTCCTGCGGCGGCCGAAGAGACACGAGCGGCGGCGGCGGGTGACGCAGAAGAACAAGAAGAAGACGAAGGAGACGAAGAAGAAGAAGAAGATGATGAAGAAGAAAGAAATGAAGAAGGAGGAGGAGGTGAAGGAGAAGAAGGAGAAGAAGGAGAAAGAGATGGTGAGAAAGAAGAAGGAGAACCGGAGGTGGCGGCGGCAGTGGCCCGTCGGCTCGGCCAGCTCCGACGACCAAGGCAACCAAGACAACCCCTCCGTGGGGGGTTGATCGGTCCCGAACGTCAAAAGGTAGGTCCCCATACCCTATTCTCTATTTTTTTATTTTATTTCCATTATTTCCCCATTTCCATAGCCCTCGGGCATGACAAAACCAGAGACACAGTAAAATGATGCCCCCAGGGGTGTCGTGAATTTAAATGACGTCCTACAGTGGGTCGTTAATTATATCTGAAAATAATTAATCGCATGAAAGGCACGCCCTGCAGCATGTCGTTATTTCAAATTTATCATGTTTTTACACCATGATATTATTTCCCTGTGATTTCATTTAAAATTTAAAATGTATGTATTTCTGTTATTTCAATTTCGCACATTAAAACCTTGAAACCTAGGAAAACCACGCCCCCCATCGGGACGTTAATTAGATAGGTAACGAACACAGGGTGGCCGTCAATTCAACATTTTCCAGAGATGCAATTTAGGATAGAAAGTTACTTCATGAACAGTGCCCTTCCACAGGGGTGTAACTTAGATAACTGACGACCCAGGGTTGGGCGTCAATTCTAAATTTTTCAGATTTTTAGAATATCACTTTCAAAACAACGTCGCCCACAAGGGCGTCAATTAGATAAACAACGACCCTGGGTAGGTCGTCAATTAAATGAACGTACAGTATCACCCGAAACTTATTTGGAAATAACGTCGCCCTCAGGGGCGTCAATCATGAAAACCACGACCCACGGTAGGTCGTTAATTATCCAAACAGCAAATATCACAGTTAATGAGCTTAAATGAATTTCCACATGAAAACTTAAGCAAAAAGTTCTTTTATATGCATGCAGGGGCTGATGAGGACACGAATTTCTTGGGTCTAGGTTCGAGCAGCGTATTACGGCCTCCCCGAGTTCCAGAGAGCTAGGATAGATGCTATGGGGTTTGGGGCTTTCCTTAGCATTGAGCCAGTCAGACCAGACCTGCCTTTGATTCAGGTTTTGAGAGAGAGATGGGATAGGTCTAGCCGGGCGTTTCTGATGCCATGGGGGCATATGGTTCCTAGCTTAAAGGATGTGGCTAGGATTACCGGGCTGAGGGTAGATGGAGAGGCGGTGAGCGGGATCACCCTACCTGATTATAGTGAGCTTACCCAGAGGCTACTAGGGCTAGAGACGGTGTACGAGACACCGAGCGAGTGCAGGACCATCTTCCGCACCGACCTTACCATAGCTATGGGGTTGGGGGACTCTAGGCAGAGATCTAGGGAGTCCTTAGAGCAGTTTTCACAGAGATTGATAGATGGGGCTAGGGTTGCCTACTGCCAGGATCCAGCTGACAGAGAGAGAGCAGACAGAGATTTGAGGAGGTTTCTATTTTTGATGCTCGGGAGGCTGCTGCTTGGCACAAAGGGCGACGTCATCAACTGCCGCTTCCTAGGAATACTCGAGGACTTAGAGGGCGTGGGTAGATATGCCTGGGGAGCAGCGCTGCTGGCGCACTTGATAGCCGACCTGTCCACGGGGACAGGTCGAGAGACGACAGTCAGTGGCTTTTCACCTTTTCTTCAGGTATGCATTTTTTGGTGTTTTTCTTATTAGAATGCATATGCATATGAATGCTTTACTAATGCGATGCATGAATGCAGATATGGAGTCACTTGTACATGCCGATGGGACGCGCTGACTCACGGCCTGGAGATGAGGGGTCCTTCCCTCTAGCACGGCGCTGGATACCGGTGGTGATCGGGGCCCCACTCGCCTACGAGTTGCGAGTGTTGCGACGGGAGTTCCGCGACTTCCCCGCCTCACTGGTACGCATGCTTGATGTGATGCAATTTTTTTTAATTTTATTATAGAATGTGATATGATATGATGGATGATTGATAAGTGTGCTTGTGAATGCAGGTGAGATGGAGACCCTATGAGGGGATGACCGATGAAGGCCAGCCCTGGGTTGTAGCTGGCCGACCTCGCTTTGGGCATGAGCTTTGGGTTCATTGCCTGAACGAGATCGAGCCGTTACGGCTTAGGCTGGTGATGAGGACCCTTGACCTACACCAGGAGTGGATCGAGGTAGGAGAGCCGCGGGGTATAGGCAAGAAGACGCGCGGTCGCACGAAGGCGATCGACTGGAGAGTGCGGTTCTCCGACCAGTACGCAGACTGGCAGCGTGGCGGGACCCGGGTCACTTCACAGGCGACCGACAGCTCCGAGTACCTCCGACACTACTGGGAGGTCTACGCCGGCCGACCCCAGATGAGGGTCTTAGGGGTATGTATGAATGCACTTATTTCTAAATTAAATGCAAATGCTTTGTATATCTATCATGCAATTAATATGTGATGAATGCAGGATGCGCGGGACATAGTGGCGATGGATGCACAGGCCCACCTACACAGCCTAGAGGCACAGCTAGCCACCACACGGGCAGACCTTGAGACCTGGTGAGTGTTTAATTTATTCCTATATGCATATGAATTTTTTTTTGAATTATTGATGATTAGCCACTGACAATCTAATGAATGCAGCGTGCCCAGCAGGGAGCAGTAGGGAGAGAGGCAGGAGAGGCCTCCAGCTCGAGAGGGCCTAGTGCGGAGGCGATTGCACTAGTAGAGCAGCTAGCAGGGGCAGTTGCATGGGCCGAGGCAGCAGAGCGTGACCTCGCCTCACGGGTATGCCTTAAATCTTAAACTCAAAATTATTCAATTGTTTATATGATATATTCATGAAGATTGTTTTCTTACAGACCGAGGAACTCCGGGCCGCTCTTACTTGCATCGCGGAGTGACAGCAGGCGATGGCCTCTCGGGTGAGTTATTTATTTCCAGTTGTATATTGCCTATTCCATGAATTATTAAATTGTGAAACTGATGATTTGTTTACCCGTTTGCAGACCTCGGAGCTACATGCATCGCTTACCCAGACTGCCCTGGCCGGGACAGAGTTGGCGATCCGTGAGCAACGGGTCGTGGAGCTGGAGCGGGCCTTGAGGCGGCGAGAGGAGTTGCCTCAGGACGTGGCGGAGCTGTGAGTCGCCCTCGAGATGGAGCGGAGAGAGCGTGCTCGGGAGCGCGAGGAGCACCAGGCGGAGCGTGTCTGGGACCGCGAGCAGCACCAGGTAGAGCGTGTTCGGGATCGAGAGGAGCGGTCAGCTTGCGAGCGAGAGCTTACAGCCTTGAGGGCCCAGCTAGCCGTTGCACAGGAGCGGCTACGAGCGATCGAGGAGCGACTTCAGCGAGGTCGGGAGAGGGCGCGAGCTGCAGGGTACAGCTTCACCAGCTCTACTTTTGTGGTGGGTTCCTCTCTCCGGCAGAGGAGCGAGGCAGAGGAGGCGGCTCGAGCTCCAGCTACTTCCCGGGGGCCCATGCCCCCTCCACTAGCGCCTCGTCGGGAGGACGAGAGTGAGGCAGAGAGTAGGAGAGAGGAGGGTGGAGGCGAGAGCTGAGAGACTTACTTGTACTCCTCCACCCTCACACCTGTACTCAGACATTTATGATGTATATATATATATGAAATTGAGATTTTGTTACCTGAGCACTTGTGTAGCTAGTGTACTTGTACCTTCTTTTCTTTCTCGTCTTTTACTTTTACCCTGTGCTTCCACACTTGAACAAACAGGTTAATTCATCTGTTCGACTTGGCCCCTTGCTCAATAAGCAAGGGATGTCTTCACTTTGACCTTGATAACGGGTCAAGGGGCCAAGCCTTTAATCAATGAAGGCGAATGATAGATATAAAATGTGTCATGCAAGCAAGCAAATGCAAACTGAAAATAAAAGATGCCCATACAAGAATGCAATCAAGCATATGAGAAACAAAGGGCTTGAAATTCAATAGTCATTTTTTTTGTTATTATTGGTATATATGCTTTTTTTGTTGAATTTTTGTTTTGAAAGTGACCTTAATTTTGAAAAGGACGCCTATTTGAAAATTTTTGTTTTGGAGGCGAGTATGGTATAGAGCTTTGGAACCTTAACCATCATAATCTAAAAGTCATTAGATTTTCTCAAGAGACTTAACAAAAGAGTCAACGTGACTTATATTTAGGCTTTTACTCATATTCTCTCGCAGCCCATCCTTCTTAGTCGGTCTTCACCATTCTTCGAGTTCACAACCCACCATGGAGGGAGAAGGGAAGAATGATTAAGGAAGCTCACGAAAGGTTTTCAAGAACGGGGCACGCTCCTCCCCTGCCCTAATGCCTGTTGGGATTCGGTCTTCGGCTTAGGGAAATTTTGTTGCTCTTTGTGCCCTTATTCATGCATGCTTACGACCAGGGTTTTCCCCTGCGGGGACTTTGCCCTCTTGTCATGCTTTCTTTTATCATAACTTCCTTTTCTTTTCTTTTTTTTTTTGAAATAGATAAAGACCTAATTGTACTTGGGCTTTAAGCATTTTGTTCCCTTTTGGGCCCTGACTTCCACCTACTAGGGCGGCGGGCAGGCTTAGTTGGTAACCCCTTAACTTATATTCCCTCTCGCGAGCTGAAGGGAAGAGAATAGGTAAGGCTTTTACACTCTTGATTGGGTCGGACTTTCCTTGAATTCCGGGCTGCTCGAGTTTAAGAATAAAGCGTGTAGTGTGTGCGTGAATTGACCCAAGAGTTAAACCGTCGAGACTGAAGAATGAATTAAAGATTTTGATTGCTTCAAGGCTCGTGGCCCATGTACTATACCGGCCTCCAAGAATTCTTCTTTCTTTTTTTTTCTCTTCTCTTTTTTTTTTTCAAAATTTTTGTTTTCCTCTTTTTTCTTCTTATTTTTTTCTTTTTTTTTCTCTTCTCTTTTTTTTAGTTTTTAGGGGTAGTATTTCTTCAAGTAGAGGCCATTCCAAGGATGAGTTAGCTCTTCACCTTCAGCATTAATCAATTTTTAAGCATTGCCAGGATAAACATTTTTTATAACAAAAGGACCTTCCCAGTTAGGTTGGAGTTTTGAACGTGGTCCCCCTGGTTTTACAAAGATTCTTTTAATTACCAATTCACCAACTTTGAATTTTCTCTCAATCACTTTCTTTTGATAAAAACGTGAAAGCATGTTTTGATAAATACGCGCATACTCGGCCAGTAGCCAGACGCTTCTCATCTAGGAGTTCCAACTGGGCAAGGAGGGATTCACGATGCTCATCAATAGAGAATTCCTTGTCCAATTGTACTCGCAGAGAAGGAACAAGAATCTCGTAAGGAACTATCGCCTCCATTCCATAAGTGAGGGCGAAAGGGGTTTGCCCTGTAGGGGTACGAATGGAAGTACGATAGGCCCAAAGAGCTTCAACCAATTTTTATGGCCAATCCACAAATTTGTTAGCCTCACACGTTTTCTTGACAATTTTAATCAAAGTCTTATTAGTTACCTCTGCTTGGCCATTGCCCTGCGGATAATAAGGAGATGAATGATGCAATGCAATGTTATACATGTTGCAGAGGTCCTGAAGTTCTTGAGAGATGAATTACGGTCCATTGTCGGTGACGATGGTACTTGGGATGCCGAATCTTGCGATGATATTCTTCATTATGAATTTGCATACGGTTGACGCTTTTATCTCCACGTAAGCTTCCGCTTCCGCCCACTTGGTGAAGTATTCCGTCGCCGTCAGTATGAATGACTTTGGTTTTGTGAGGAGGGTCGGATCACCAAGAGGTCCAATGATATCGAAAGCCCACATGGAGAAAGGCCATGGGGAGGACATAGGATGGAGTGAAGAAGCAGGAGAATGAATTTTGTCGGCGTGCAGTTGGCACTTAACACACCTTCGGACATAGATAGAACAATCCTCTTCTAGAGTGGGCCAATAGAAACCTAGCCTTAAGATCTTCTTAGCTAGCATCTGGCTATTGACATGACCACCACACACTCCCGAATGGGCCTCTTCCACAACTTTCCAAGATTCATCATCATCTAGGCATCTTAATAAAACTCCAGTGAGACCTCTTCTGTAAAGTACACCTCCAATTAGAGTGTATCGCTGAGCAACCCTTCGGATGGCTTTCTTTTCTTCCGCTGTGGCTTCTTCAGGATATGATTGGTCCTGGCAATATTTAGCAATTTCATAATACCACGGCTTTTCTTCATCATCCAATTCCTCCTCCAAGTCCAATAGCATGACCTCCTTATTCTCAATAATTCTGCCTTGCTCAACCTTCCTAAGCACCTCCTCCTTAATCCTAAGAAAAGATGGGTCTTGAATGGCGGGAGTGAGCCGCTTACGAACAGTGATGGAGTGGGAATCCCTTTCGGGAAGGAGAACCAAGGAAGATGCGAGAGAAGCAAGAGCATCAGCTAGAATGTTATGGTCACGAGGGACGTGAACGAAGATCAATTTGGTGAAAAGCTTGGTGTAAGCAGAAGTCAATTCTTGGTAGGGCTTGAGTTTAGGATTGAGCGTGCGGCACTTGGAGAGCACTTGGCGAAGAATAAGCTGACTATCACCTACAATTCGCAATTGGGTAACACCGAGTTGATGAGCGGCCTCCAGTCCGGCCAAAAGAGCCTCGTACTCAGCTATATTATTTGTAACTGGAAATGCAAGCTGAGAGGCGAGCGGAATGGTGATACCCTCAGGTGATAGAAGAACAATACCAATCCCCTTCCCTTTAGAATTCAAAGCTCCATCAAAATGTAACGTCCACATCGAATCGGATTGATTGACGGACATTAGTTCCTCATCTAGAAACTCTGAGCGAACAGGGTCAAATCTAGGGAGAGGATGGTGAGCAAGATGTTCTGCTATGGCGTAGCCTTTAATCACTTTTTGCTGAATGTAGATGATGTCGAACTGAGAAAGGAAGCTTTGCCATCGTGCTAATCGATCAGTGAGAACAGATTTTTCAAGAAGGAACTTGATTGGATTCATACGAGCAATGAGATGAACCTCGTGAGCTAAGAAATAATGCTTGAGTTTCTGAACTACCCAGACTAAAGCTGCACAAGTCTTCTCTATGGCTGAGTACCTCTGCTCACGTGGGTTAAGGAGTTTTGACAGGTAGTAAGCTGCCCTCTCTTTTCCTTCTTCGTCAACTTGGGCTAGGACAGCGCCTACAGAGTCATCCATGATAGAAATATAAAGAACAAGCGGTTTACCTGGAACTGGCGGCCTCAGGACAGGAGGATTTGACAGATAATCCTTCAATCCGTCAAAAGCCTCCTGACACTTGTCATCCCAAAGAAACTTGACTCCCGGCTTGGTAAGCTCGTAGAACGGCTTGCATCTTTGTGAATGCTGAGAGACAAATCGGAGAATAAATTGCAACCTCCCGATTAATCCCCGAACTTCCTTCAAATTCCTGGGAGGAGGCATTTCTCTTATGGCCTTCTCCTTATTGGGATCAATCTCAATACCCCTCTTACTTACAATGAATCCAAGCAACTTCCCTGATGAAACACCAAACACGCACTTCTTGGGATTCATTTTCAAATGGTACTCCCGTGCTCTTTGCAAGACTTTAGCTAGAACCCTGGGATGCTCAATCCTTGTTCTTGATTTTACTACCAGGTCATCCACATACACCTCAATATAAATGTGGATCATATCATGAAAAATTGCCATCATAGCCCTTTGATAGGTAGCTCCAGCGTTCTTAAGTCCAAAAGGCATGACCACATAACAATAAGTTCCCCATGGTGTAGTGAACGATGTTTTCTCTTGATCCTCCTCAGCCAAGCAAATCTGATTATAACCCGAAAAGCCATCTATAAAGGAGAGTCTCAAATCCTGCCGTGTTGTCAATCAAAACATCAATATGAGGGAGGGGGAAGTCATCTTTAGGACACGCGCGGTTGAGGTCCCGGAAGTCTATACAAATTCGAACCTTTCCATCCTTCTTCATGACTGGGATGATGTTAGCCACCCAATTAGGATAGAGGACAACTCTAACAAATCTAGCCTTATGAAGCTTGTCGAGCTCTTCTTTCATCTTTAAAGCCATATTAGGGTGGAAACGTCTCAACCGCTATTTGACCGGGACAGACCCTGGCTTAAGTGTAAGCCGATGTTCAACGAGCGCAGGATCTAGTCCGGGCATATCTTCGTAACTCCATGCAAATGTGTCCTTGTATTCTTGAAGAACCAAAATGAAGCGCCTCCTCTTCGGATGGCGGCAAGTTCTTTGAAATGAGGATGATCCTAGGGTCTTCTTCCGTACCCAGATTTATTTCTTTGGTAGGCTCTTCTACTGAGGCTGATGGTTCATCAAATCTCCTCATGCCACTAGCAAAGGTATCAGTCTCATCCTCATATTCTTCATAACTTTCATCCCCTCTTCAACAGGGTCTTCATCATTCATAATCTCATAGACACCAAAACCCTCATCAATAATGCTAATACCCTCATATTCCATCTCTGGCAGGATGATCGGTTTTTCCACAAATCCTGGGATGGCTAGGCAAGCTTGACATCTCCTAGCTAACTCCAACAAGAATCTACGGGGAATCTGCTTACCATTAGATTTCTTATGTGAAGCTACCCCATGAGTTTGAAAACTAGAGGAAAAAGAACAACTAGCTTGATCACTAGAAGATGGAGAAGAAAAGCGGGTACAGAAGGGGATACAGACGAAGTCCCCTCACCGGAGGGGTAGGGGAGGTCCTTAACAGAATCGGGAAGAGCGGCCCCGGATCGGGACACACTCAGGAAGAAGATAGGAGGTCTCCTCAACGGAGATGGATTGAGAAGTTTGAATTTTGGCGTTTTTTTTTCGTTTTCAAGGAGAAAGCAATGGGAGGTGGAAACAGGGGGGAGTGTTGAAATTGAAAGTTTGGTGAAGGATTGAATCAATGATGACCCACGCGGGGGTGTAATGGAGAGTTTGGAAAACTGCTCGAGGAGCAAGGGAGGAATTGGAAGAGAAACTTGTAGTGAACTTGGAGAGAAGTTTATTAAGACCGCAGACGGCCTAGGGATATCTGAAAAGAACACCCGATCAATCAAACGGACAACAGCTGTCGGGTGAATGGATTTGGTAAAGAAAAGGCCGGCCCACAGCATGTCTGTATCGAAACCCTTTTCAAACGGCACATCGGGTTCTCCAGTATCTGAATAGTCACTCAGAAGCTGCCTCTTGTCTGTAATTACTGCTGGCTTTTCAATCAACTCATGAATCAACGGCAACCATTCTGGATCAGTCGGCATGAACAAGCGGCTCAGAGCAATAGAGATATCATTCATGTCAAACCACCTATACCAGTCACATTCAGGATCATCCATTTTCCTTCGCTTATCTGGCCTTAATGACTCCAAAGCTTTATATGTGGCCAGTGGCGCTATATGGCGAGCAAACTACCGTGCATGCACATCCTGACAATCTAGCATAGAAGTGATTACTGTAGTATGCTCATCATCATTCTGAATACCTCCTGTTACAAAATGTGTTTGAAGGGTCCATGTAAGAGGTTGCCGGTCAGTCTTGAGAGTGGAAGTCATAACGGCCCACGGTTCTTTTTCCTCTTTGCCTGGTGCTTTATATCCGAGGCCACCTCGGAGAATCATCTTTTGAGGCTTGACAGGCTTAACTCTCCCTTGGAGATTGGCACCTAAGCCTTTACCAGTTCGGTACCCCATCTTCATTAAAATGTTCCATCCGGGCATATTCATCAAACCTTTCTTTTTCTTGCCCTTGGGTAGCTGTGTGGTGGAAGGGGTTGAAGGAGATGATGACCTCATCGAGTCTTGCCGCAGATCGGCAACATCCAACACTGAGAGCAAAGGCATATTGGAAGGCCACATGGAAGGCACTGATGTTGCAGAGTGTATATCTTCGGTCGGCAAAATGGGCATACTGGCCACTTTAATGATACGCCTTTGTGTGCAAATTTGATGCATTGATGATTCGTGGAAGGCATGGCATCCAGTTCCTCAATGTAAGGGCGGCCCAAAATGCCATGAAATGTCGGGTCCATATCTAGAATATGGAAATCTGCCGTGACTGAGACTGGACCCAAACCAACTTTTAGAGTAATCATTCCTAGTGGTGGCTTTCTTGTGTTATCATAAGCTGTGACTGTTATAGTGGACGGCCGAATCTGACTCTCCGGAATGCCGCACATCTTTAAAGTGCTTGGTGGCAAAACATTAATGGATGCCCCAGTATCAACCAAACATTGCTTCACGGCTATTTTGTTGATATCAATGGTGCTGCACAGTGCATATTTCCTGGCCGGCTGCGGAGCCAACTCATGTTCATAAAAAGTAATAGCCGGCTGATTGCTAACTGGGTTTAAGACAGTAGTAACCTGTTCGGCCGGGATATCTTCATTCACCATTACTTTTTACAGGTATTGTTTCAAAGCTTGCTGATGTGTGGCAGATCTTTTAATCAGTTCCAGAATAGAAATACGGGCCGGTGTTCTGTCCAGATGCTTCAATAAATCATACTCCGTGCCCTGTGTAGATTCTTGTTCTTGCTCTCCTTGTTCCTGTGGTGGCTCCTGCTCCCGCTGGGGAAACACTCGTTGAAACATCCGTCCGCTACGGAGCACCATTGTTCTTTGCGCCTCTGTCGGGATTGGTGTGGGTAAAGGGGTGGAGGAAGTAGAGGGAGTGGTGTTGGGTGTAGGCGCAGGGTTGGTGGGAGGAAGGGTTCTTATAAGGGGCCTCGCCGGCCGTGGATTATTGGAATGAGGTGATGGTGATTGTGTAACAAGAAGGGGCCTTGGAATCATGGTGGCGGTAGATGGAGGTGGAACGGGAGGGGCGACGGCTGCCGGCGAGGTACGAATAAGAGGAGGTCTGTTTGGTGGAGGGTTTTGGGGTGATGGAGAATTTGTGGGTTGGCGCAAAAGAAGGGGACGTGAAGGGACGATATTGGCATTGGATGGCCCAGGAGTGAGGGAGCGTATAAGGGGACGTTGTGGTTGGGAAGGAGGGATAGGCTGGTGCCTTCTTATCAATGAGGGTGGTGGATTAGAATTCTGATTAATAGCCCTGACAGAGGCGTTTTCATTGTGCCAAATTTGTCCTCTCTCCACTTCATGGATCGAGGTGACAATATTCACTTGCTGATTTGGGACCGGATGCTCCGGTAGTGGATTATTAACAATCCCAATATTGGGTTGGGGTGCAGGAACCTGTTGTTGTTGTGGAGCTTGTGGTTGTCCTTGTTGCTGATGCTGTTGAGCTGCTGGCTGCCGAGGAGGCCTTCGGACTTTTAGAGAAGCAATGACCTTCCTCATTTCATCCCAATCAATATCACCTTGATCATTCATGTCATGTATGTAATCTTTGAAGTGAAAGCAATGATCGATATTGTGCCCCGGTTGTCGGTGAAAGACGCAATACCGGGATGTATCCACATGTTGGGGCCATATTGCTCTTTCCTTTGGCAATGTGAGCAGGTTAGCGGCCATGAGGGCATTAAAGATATCCAATAAGCTTTCGGGAAGAGGGGAGTACTGTGCCCTTCGGGGACCCAAAGGCCTTCTTTGTTGAAATTGTTGTGGTGCATAATTGGCCGGTGGGGGCACTTGGTGATATTGTGGGGTTTGATTTGGTGGAGCAATGTGGGGTTGTTGTTGAGGAGGTGGAGGAGGCCGTAAGGTCTGAGGAGGGTTGTTATTTGGCTGGTGGACTTGATTATGGAAGGCGGGCTGTTGTGGTGACGGCCCTGGGTTTGAAGGATGGCGGAAGGGTGTGGAATTGCCAAACGCGCTCACCTGCTCGTTGGTAACGGTGCCTTCAGTGGTCGCACCAGTATTGCCAATATTAACATTCCTCTTTATCACCTTCGGCCTAGGCTCAAACATGCCCATGATTGGAGAATCCTTCATTTGCGTCTGAATATATCTAGCTCTTTCATAGAGCTCTTCCACAGTGCTTAGTTTATTCATGGCCAGGATATGACGAAATTATGGAGTAGAATTTTAAATAATCATTTTGACTTGCTCCGTCTCTGACAATGTGTCTTTCAATTTCTCGGCCATGGCCCTCCACCTATCAGCAAATGAAACGAAGTCCTCCTCGGGCTTCATCTTTTCAGCAACCACATCTGTAACGGACAAGGAGGGACCCACACGGTCCTTGTATTTCTGCAGGAACTTTCTTTGAACTGCATCAAAATCACCAGCATCAGCCGGCTCCAACGAATAAAACCTTTCAAGGGCCGGACCATCCAAAGACCGCCTAAAAAGATAATCCAGTGAAGTTTTGTTGCCCTGCCAGAAGGATGCTTCATACAAGAAATCCTTTAAATGGATGTGCGGGTTACCCGTGCCATTATACCGTCGAAAGTTGGGCATCTCGGACGGTGGAAGGTGGAAAACCGGCAACGGAGGAAGCATAATTTCGGGAGTGGCATTTGATGTGGTGACTTTTCTAAGTTGCTCCTCCATACTGGCCAGCCTTTGGAGGAGCAAAGTATGATCATCAGACTCGGCTGGGGCCGGTCGGAAAGAATATGGATTTGGCATAGGTGGCGTAGGCCTCCTCAAGATTTGGGGAGCAGAAGGTTGCTGAGGCCTAGCAACAGAATGACTTACCGGTTGGGCCGGCATAGTCATGACCGGAGTAGGGGGGCGCGAGGGCACCCTGGACGCGACCGCCTGGTCGTTAGGAAAATTGGTAGAATGACCAGCCATGGCCTGGGGAGGATTGGAGGATGAGGGGACAGACTTTCCCTTCAAAGCGGCTTGAACCGCATAGCGTTGGGAATCATCCAGCTGGGAAAGGACCTTGAGAACATCATTAAAATTGAGGGAGGAGGGAGTATCCCCAGAGGTGTTCAAAGTGGCAGGCTGAGCCTGGGAAGGAGGGTCAACCTCCGGAAGAGTAGAGTCCATCATGTGGACATGCGTAGGAGAGGGAACATAGTTCCCATCACAGTAAAGAGGATTTTGAGACGGATTCTCATTAAACGAGTCAAAATGACCCTCCTCATAGTCATCATATGTGTACCCGTAGTTGGCCATGTTGACGATTTTACCTGAACGTAATTTCATGCTTAAGGAGAAAGAGATGAATGTCTCACAATAAGATATAACCCAAAAGATATCACCTTTTCAAAAGAAACACGCAAGTTGTAATGAGCGCAAGATTTTAGATTTCTCTTGAAATTAGGGTGGATTCAATATTAGGTACTTTCTTTCGAAGGTGGATCCTGGTTGAAAATTTGGGTATAATCTCCGGGTATCTAGATTTCTCTCCTTTCCAACGAATGGGTCAACTATACTCCGGGTACTTCAATGGTACAACCTGCCTAGCGTCCGTGAGGGAATCCACGGGTGCGAGGACTTACGAGGCTTGGCTTAGGAATTTTCGGTCCAAAGAGACGGAATGCTCAATGGAGGGTCCTTCCTTCACCAAGAGGGGTGAAAACTCCTAACAAGTGTGGGGAGAGGAGGTCTCCCAAACCGTATGCCAAGATGAATGTAAACAGGTGATATCAATCAACAGATATGATAATCAGATAATATC
This sequence comes from Amorphophallus konjac, assembly GCA_022559845.1. Lineage (NCBI taxonomy): Eukaryota > Viridiplantae > Streptophyta > Magnoliopsida > Alismatales > Araceae > Amorphophallus > Amorphophallus konjac. The sequence continues at coordinate 350,501,526 of CM040122.1, read as the reverse complement.
AGCCAAATAAACAGACAGGAGCAGCAGTTTTGTGGGCACAGAACAAAATGACGACTCAGATGGGGTCGCCAAATAAATAAATAACGCCTGGGATGCAGGCGCTAGTCACTGCGGGCAGTGAGATAGCAAATGACGCCTTGGAGTGATGCGTTAAATGATGAAGAGATGCCTCTATAAAGGGCGTGAATCACAGTGAACAGTAACCAGGAATAGTAATAATGCAAATGACGCCTTGCTGTAAGGCGTCCAATTATAAAATGACGCCTGGGAGTTAGGGCGTCAAAACCAATGAACAGCGATCGGGGAGCGGGGACAGGAACAGTAATAATGCAAATGGCGCCTTTCGGTAAGGCATCGAATGAAGAAATGACGCCTCTGACAGAGGCGTGAATTATAAAATAACGGCAGCAACGAGGGCGTTATTTCAGCTCAATGAACCGAAACCCTGATAGTTAACAGAAAACAGATGTCTCACTAAACAGATGATATGGGGGCTCCAAAATGGCCTAAACAGTGGGAGGTGTGCACGTGGTGTAGAATAGGAAAGGTGCTACGTGGAGCACAATGGAGGGGTACGCGAGGGTACCAATGGGAGGGACACGCGAGGGTGTCAATGGGAGGGTGCTACGTGGAGCGCAATGGAGGGGTACCGAGGGTACCAAAGGAGGGACACGCGAGGGTGTCAATAGGAGGGTGCTACGTGGAGCACAATGGAGGGGTAATCAAACTAAAAACAAAAGAAGTCCCACCGTGATCGCCAATTTGTAGATTATGAAAAATCCACTTAATGGGGAATGAAACCCAAACTCAATTTCTAAAGCTTAAAAATTAATTAGAGGAAGGAAGAGCATGCGTGGGATGCTAAAGGAGAATGTGATCACCAGAGGGGTTACCTCAAATAAGAAAAAGGATGATCGCGAGTACCTTGTGTTGAGCGGGGGAAATTGTGAATCCTTTCTTCCTCCTTCTACCGGTCGGCCGATGAAGGGGGTTCTTAGTCTTGATTACCTTGCAAGAACACACAAATCAAATAAAAGAGTGGATTAGCCAAAGGGTGTAGTATCAAAGTTATAAGATTATGAAATTAATCAAATTGAACATGAACATGAACACACCTTGTGTGTTTTGGTTTTAAACCCCTAAGAGGAGTAACAAGGTTTGAAAAGTATGGATGCAACGATATGCTAATGCAAAATATATGGGGTATGCTATCCAGCAAGAACTAGAAGAAGAGAGAATGTGTGATGATAATGATAAAAAAAACAAACTAAGCAATTAAAGAGAAAGATCATTTCTGCTGTGCGTGCAGCAGTAAAAGGGGAGAGAGGGAGAGCTTTAATATGTGGTGGTGTAGCGGCAGAAGTTCGTCTGTGGAAGAAGAAGAATCCTCCTGGAAGAAAAGCCTGTTCAGATAAAGAAGAAACCTGCAAAACAACAACTCTCTTCTCTGTTCTCTCGTTAACTCTTCTCTCTGCAGCTCTGCTCTCTTGTGTTCTCTCATCTCTCTCGCGAAGAGACCCAGGAGGGGTATTTATAAAGCCAAAAATTCTTGGAGAACAAGGATTAAAACAAGGTAAAGATCCTCCATCAAGAAACTCCCTTCCCAGTCGAACACAAGGCTCAAAATGAGGAAGGAACCATTACTAGAAAGAAGCAGGCGAAAGGGAGACGGAATTAAAAATGACGACCCCTTGAAGGACGTCAATTAAAAATGACGACACAACTAAAGGCGTTAATTCAAATAACGACTTCCATAACGTCGTCAATTCCTGGATTTAATTATAGAAACAAATAACTTTCCTTATTTAAAATTATCAACTGACGCCTGCCAGACGGACTTCAAATAATCAACGCCTTTAGGAAAGACGTCAATTCTTCAATTTTCATTTTATTTAAAATTCGGAATTTCCAGTAAATCCAAAAAATGACACCCGTATTGGTAGTCGTCCATTTTTAAAAGAGACGCCCTTGTCAATGCCGTCAATTTAAAAGACGCCCCTACTTACGGCGTCAATTCCAAAATAAAAAAGCAAGAAATCACAATTAATTCACAAAAAATAGAAAGACTTCATATTAAGCCAATATTGAAGTCCATTTTGGGGCGTCATATGGTGACATGAGATTTACTCAACATAGCATCAATTTTGGCGTGTCTACAGATTGAACCATTGCCCTTCTCTTTGAAAGTTTACTTTCATTCCCAATAGTTTATCCAAGTTTTCTTGACCATTGACAAATCTTGATAAAGAAGCATTCAAATCAGAAATTTCTTTTTCAAGTGATAAAATGTGCAATTCATAGGAAACCATCTTATTTTCACAAGTGTTGACTTGTTCATGTAATTGGGTGTTGATGATTTTGTAGGTTTCCATTTCTTGTTTCATCACATGCATTTCTTCACATTGATCAACAAGTAAACTTTTTCCTTTTTCAAAAACAAGCAATCTTTCAGAAATGGTATTGTTCAATTCCTTCAGTTTCTCATTTTCCATTTCAAGATTTTTATCATGAGCAGCCTCATTTTGACCATTATTCATAAGACTAACTCTCTCTCTCAGCTCTTTGTTTTCATTTCTCAAAGAAGAGATTTGATCTTTGTGAATTTCAATGTCGAACACATGATCATCAATCAATTCTTTCAAGTGTGAGCATTCTTTACAAGGAGAATCACATTTATTTTGACCAGCATTCTTTTTCAATTTTTTGTTTTCTAATTTTAACTTCTTGTGTTTTTCAACAAGCTCATCATATGCATTCAACAGTTCTTCATAGCTAAATTCATCTTCACAATCAGAGTCAGAATTTACCCTTGAGCTTGATCCACTTTGCTGATCACTCCCTTGATCACTCGTGCCCGCTACAAGGCATCTGTCTTTATGCTCTTCCTTGATGTCTGCCAATCCATCCAGTATTTCCTTCGCGGATCTGCACTGGGAGACAAAGAGGAAATAGTTAGAATCAACTGAAGCAATAAGCAACTTCAAAACCAAGCAATTTTGATCATGTTTATGCTTTTGATTTTCAGTCCAGACATTTTTATCTTTAGGCAATTCATGAGGACCATGTGAAATAAGCTTCCATAGCTTAGGTTCATATGAATTGACTAGACTAAACATTCTACCTAACCACAAATCAAAATTACAGCCATCAAACATGGGTGGTGAGTTCAAGGTGTACATCATGGTGGTCATTGATCCGGATCACTCTAGATCGTTAGATCTATGAAATTAGAGCCTTAGCTCTGATACCAATTGTTGGGTCCTACGATCAATGACACCCAAGAGGGGGGTGAATTGGGTGATTACACTTGTTAAAAAGGGAAGAGTTTTCTTAAAATTTGTAATCACCCAATTCACCTCCCTCTTGGGTGTCATTGATCGTGGGACCCAACACAGCCTTGTCTGGAAAATGACAAAATGTAGTAAGTAGCACAGCCCTTTTAATATCTCTCGGTAGACCTACCATACAATTGATCACCTCTGGGGTTGGGGAAGAGAGGATGTCACGTACAGAGGCTGTGCAGTCTGGAATGGAGTTATCAGAGATAAAAGAGTTCAGACTTCTATCCCCTACCCATGTGTCCATCCAAAAATTAGTAGACAAACCATCACCAAGGATTAATCTTTGGTTCTGAACAATCAAATTTTTTGCCCGCAGCCAGCTTTTCCTGTTGAACCTTTGCATGTCTTTAAAATTAACAAGACTTATATGAGTGCCTCTAATATATTGAGCTCAAAAGAACTCTGCCCATAAAGAATCAGCAAACAAAGCATGCCAAAGCATTTTAGCCCGAAGGGCAACTTCCATATGTCTGAGTGATATAATGCCCAAACCTCCTTGAGAGATAGGTTTGCAAATATTTTGCCAAGATTTCCAATGTTTCCGATTGCCATGTTGAGAAAAGCCCCAAAAGAAATTGGCAAAGGATTGGTCAAGAATATGGTGAATACCTTTATGTATGGGAGTAGAAGCTAGGATGTGTATGGGAATAGAGGACAGCACATGCTTAATGAGAATGAGGCGAGCACCTTGAGATAAAAATCTTGCTTGCCATCATTCAATCTTCCTCCGAATAGCAGTGATTATACCCACAAATTGAATCTTCTTAACTCTGCCCAAAGCCAGAGGAAAACCCAAATACTTGTGTAGGAAATTCTGTTTAGTAAACCTAGTGATATTCTCAATTCTACTAGAAAGTAGCTGAGAGTTCTTGGAATGAATGAAATAGCCACTTTTATGCACATTAATGAGCTGACCAGAGGCTTTTTCATAGGCTTGCAGAATGTGCATGAGTTTTCTGATGGATGCAGCAGAAGCATTTGCAAATATGAGTGTGTCATCTGCAAAAAGAAGGTGAGAGATAGGAGGGCATCTGCGAAGCCCTGAAAACCATCCAATCTCCCCATCCATGAATGCTTTATGAAGATATCTGCTAAGAGTATCCTGGGCAAGAATGAATAGATAAGGGGCTGTGGGATCACCCTGACAGAGTCCCCTGGTTGACTTTAAAAAGCCAGCAGAATCTCCATTAATAGAAATTGAAAACCAATAGTTACTAATCATTTGCTCAATAAGGTCAATGAATATGTTGCTAAAACCAAAACGTTTCAGCACCACAAAGAGGAAATCCCATTCAACTCTATCATATGCCTTGGCCTTGTCCAATTTAAACATAACATTGCCTCCTCCGATCTTTTTCCCCAAGTTCTGAGCCATCTCTTGAGCCAAGGCAATATTATCTACTATTTGCCTGCCTTTGAAAAATGCAGACTGTTGTCTAGAGATCATGGATGGCAAGAATTTACTAAGTCTTTTGCACAAGACCTTGGAGACGATTTAATAATGAAAGTTACACAAACTAATTGGTCTGAAGTCAAGAATATCTGTAGCATTGTTAATCTTTGGAATGAGGGCAATAAGAGTGGCAGTAAACTCCCTAGGAAGTGGTCTGCGTTTGGCAAAGAATTCTTGTATTGCAGCAATCACCTCTTTCTCAATAACAGACCAGGCTTTCTGAAAGAAGTGTCCAGTAAATCCATCAGGGCCGGGGGCACTGTCAAGAGAAATGGAAAAGCCAGCTTCCTTAATTTCATCAGGATAAGGAACTGCACAAAGGTAGTCATTGTCTGCTGCTATTATCAGCTGGGGGATGCAGTTGGTAATATCATTGTCAATATAGTGTTTCTGAGAGGTGAAGGCCTTTTAAAAATGATCCACAGCAATGGTCTTCATCTCCATCTGATCAGAGGTGAGAATACCAGCCCCATTCCTAAGCTGATTAATAACATTACGTCTCCTGTTAGCTACTACAGTCAGGTGAAAGAATCTAGTGTTTCTATCACCTTCCTTGAGCCATCAGACCCTGGACTTTTGCCTCCAAAAAATTTCTTGTTGGACAATTCGATCTGCAAGAGAGCACTTAGCATCATTTAGGACTTCCTGGTTTATAGAAGTAGGAGTAGAATCAAACATATGTTCAACCTTTAGAACTTCATCCTCTGCTACAAGAAGATTGTTGTGCACATCACCAAAGACCTGTTTGTTCCATATTCGAAGCATGCTTCTCATAGCTTTAAGTTTAATGCATAAGGTGGAAATGGCAGAAGAAGAAAGTGGACTAGTTTTCCAGTTCAGGTCAACCGCTTGGAGAAAGTGTTCATGAGTAGTCCACATGTGTTGGAAGAAGAATCTGCTCTTAAAGCTACTAGAGAAAGCCAGTTTAACAAGGAGAGGTGCATGATCAGAAGCCTCTCTTGAAAGATGATTCACAGTAATGGGAAAACTGTTCAGCCAATTGGAGTTGATTAGAACTCAGTCAAGCCTGGCCCATATGCCCTTTCCACCTTTTTGATTGTTATGCCAAGTGAATTTGGATCCCATAAAGCCCGCATCAAAAAGACCACAATCATTAATGTAATCCTTAAAATCAGACATAGAACTCAAATTGGGATTAATCCCTCTAATCTTCTCATCAACATCAATAATGCAATTAAAATCTCCAGCCACAATCCAGGGTCCAGAAACTAAGGAGTGAACGTGGGTTAAAGAGGCCCACAGAGAACGTCTTTCAATGGCACAACACTTCGCATAAATGAAAGAAGCATATAAAGTAGGCAGGTTGGGATTTGTCTGAAGCAAAGAAGTTTGCTGATCATCTTGGCATAAAATAGTGAACTCTAAAGGCTCCTTCCACATAATCCAGATATGAGCATTATCATCCTGGTTGGCTAGACATTTATGCATACCAAGCTTCTTACAGATTTATCCAATAGAGAAGTCTTTATCTTAGGCTCTAAAATAATAATGCAATCTACATTATGTTCCTTGACTAAGAATTTAACACGACCAATGGAGAGGTCATTTCCAATCCCTCTAATATTCCAGATGATAAAAGTCATGGATCCTTTGGTTTAATGTAGATATTAATTGCGGAGCTAGTCCTTTTCATACCCCTGGTGATAACTCCTGTGTGTTCTTTGAGAATTGAGGTGATATTATTAATCTCCACCTGGTTAGCAATTTTCCTACAATGCTGTTGGAGATCTTCCTGTGTATTTTTAGAAAAGTGATGCTTCAATGTAGGAGGTTCTCCAACACTAGATTGAGTAGCACTCTTAACTGAACACTGACCCTCAGAGGAATTATCAAGGGGAGGACCAGAACCAATTTGGAGTGAAGGGAGCACTGCAACATCCTACCAATGTGGTTATCGGCAGAAGCAAAATTGTCACCATTGACCTTTATAGAGTCACCCTCATGGCCATCAGAGATAAAGGAATTTATTGGTAGAGCCTTACTTGTAGTAGAACTATCCGGGAGAGAAAAAGAAGGAAGCATCCGAATTTCAGTTATATTCTTTTATTCTAGGGAGTGTAATTCCGATACCTTAATAGAAGGCTGTTTCAAGCAGGTAGAATTAGCAATATCCATTGCAGAAGATGAAGATTCATGGGATCAAGGCTTATATCCCCAAAGGTAATTTCAGCATAATTATCAACTAGAGGCCCAGTCTTGGCTAGGTGATCTAGCTCCCCATCTTCTATTATCTGATCCAAAATTCCAAATCTATTAACTTCAGTGGCTTTTGGTCGAGCAGAGCAAATGCCAGATTTCCGGGGTCTAAAGACTAAAGTATAGTTCCTCCGGCCAGTATAGAGAATAGGCTGACTTACATTAACTTTGTTGGGCTTCTTCTTGCAGTCATCAGCAGTATGTCCAATCTTATGGCAGGAAGAACAAAGATGAGGAATCCTGTGAAATTGTTTGAAGCAAGGTTTCTTTTTCTTCTGTTAACTCAAAACATTCTTGTTCTAGTTTCTTAAATTTAACAAAAATATCCGCATGTGATACATCATCAATTTTTTTTTGAGAGTTTTATTTTCAGATCTGATTTTTCTAGATTTTGTATACAGCTTTTCATATTCTGACTCCCATTGTTCATTGAAAATAAAATCAGGATCAGAATTTACCTCTGTTGCGTCATCCTCGTGTGCCATAAGGCGCAGGCTCTCCACTAGCTCTTGCAGCTCATCGTCGGATGGTTCATCCTCTTCGTCGCTCCATATAGCGACCATGGCTTTGGGCTTCTTAAACTTGTACTTCTTGAATTTCCTCTTCACATCTGGGCACTCTCCTCTCATGTGCCCGGGTTTCTTGCATTCGTAGCAAATGACGTTGTTGGGCTTGCTTGGCTCGCCCTTGGTTTGAACAGGCTTTCTTTGCCCTTTTCTGAAGTTTCCTTGGAAGTTATTCTTTCTTCTCAAAAATTTCTTCACTTGACGAGTCAGCATGGCAATGTCTTCTTCTCCATTGCTCCCTTCGCTGGATTCCTCTTCTTGGGAATCATCATCAGATTAGTGGGCTCTCAGTGCCACCGTTTTCTTCTTCTTGGTTTCCTCCTCAGTAGTTCTTTTGATGTTTATTTCGTAGGTCATGAGCAATCCTATGAGCTCGTATAGAGAGAGTGTGGATAGATTCTTTGAATCTTCAATGACAGTAGCTTTGGTGTGCCACACGGATGGGAGAGATCTCAACACTTTCCTTACGAGCTCGGAATTGGTGTATTCTTTTCCGAGACTCTTGAAACCATTAGTAATCTCAGTTAACCTTGCGAACATCTCAAAGATAGATTCTTCAGGTTTCATCTTGAATAGCTCGTAGTCTCTGACGAGTAGGTTGGCCTTGCTCTCCTTGACCTCGGAGGTTCCTTCATAGATAAGCCGTACTTTGTCCCACATCTCCTTTGCTGAACTGCACATGGATACACGAGAAAACTCATTAGGATGTATAGCACATTACATAATGTTCATAGCTTTAAAATTTATAGTGCATTTCTTAATTTCCTCGAGTGTCAATTTTTCTTTATCATCCGAGAGTTTATACGGATCCTTGACCACAACCCTCCAGATCTCATACTCTTGGGCTCTCAGAAAGACATGCATTCTATTTTTCCAATAGGAGTAATTTGAGCCATCGAAGTATGGAGGACGATGGACAGAATGACCCTCAGGCATCATACCCTTGTTTGCCATTGATCTGCATCTTACTCTAGATCGTTAGATCTGAAAGAAATAGAGCCTTTGCTCTGATACCAATTGAAGTCCCGCGATCAATGACACCCAAGAGGGGGGTGAATTGGGTGTATACAAACTTTTATGAACTTTTGCTCAATTCAAACAAGTGTGAATAATAGCTGTAATGAATTTTAGATCTATATGAAAACTTTGAAATCTAATAGAATCTATCGCACTCAACCGATCTTAGGTACGATGGCGGAGGTGAGAATCCAGAGATTCTACTCACGTAAGATGTTATCTTCCTGACAAGGTTTGCCTTGCCGATCCGAACTCACCTTTTCACATACCCAAGATCTAATATGAAAACGATAAATTACACTAGATCTAACTCAAACAATGCAACCAAAATAATCTACGCGTGTGCTGCATAGAATGGAGATAGAAGAAAAGGAACAAACCACACAATGGGTAATGATTTTTAGGTGGTTCGGATGCAATAACGGCAACCTACGTCCACCTCTCACGATCTGTGAGGCTTCCCACACTATCTTGTAAAGGATTATAAGATCAAAACACACACACACACACACACACACACACACACACACACACACACACACACACACACACACACGCGTGAGGAGTTCGGAACTCCCACGAAGGTGTACAAGCACCGAATCACAAAGATATGTGAAGACTAGAAGACACACACACACACACACACACACACACACACACACACACACACACACACACACACACACACACACACACACACACAGAGAGATCTGCGTAGATCCACACACACACGTGTTTAAAAGTACAAGATCACACACTTGAAGCTTGATGAAAAACAGAGGAGAAACACAAAATAAAAAAACTCAGATTTAAGCTCCCCCTTAATGGATGAAGATGATCTTGGATGAAGCTTCCTCCTCAGCTAGATCTTCACTTGAATGGCCTACAGATGATCTTCAAAAACTTGAAAATGGATGAAGAAGTTCTTCCCCGAAACACTATTCACATAGCTACAGTGCCAACACTCTTTCTCTCCTTGATAGCCTCTTTGATCTCCTTTGAGTGATTAGGGTTTTTGACCCCAATATGATGTATTTATAGATCTTGGATGGTCAAGGGACAAGCCAGGGACCAGATCCACAATCATGGCAAGTCTGGTGACTTTGGGATTAAACAAACCCAAAGAAAGGAGCTTCCCACGTTGAAGAACACAAGTCAACAATTGCTACCTTGAAGCTGGCGGTCGACCGGCAGAAGGGGGCGGTCGACCGGAATTTTACAGGAATGAAGCTTTCAACGCTGGGAAAATTGGTCGACGGGCCCCTGACTGGCGGTCGACCGCTGGCTAGAAAATCTACATTTGAAAGAGAGTTAGCCAACAAAACATGATCTGTGAACAGTTTATTGTATGACCACGTCCTGTTCCAATCAAAATGAGTTGGTTGAGCTTATCCTGGGCAATTCATTGAACCAAGGTGAATTTAGGCATTTGCTGGCTTAAGGAAGGGCTGAGAGTGGTTTAAGCTAGTTATTACTTAGGTTGTAATTCCGAGGTTTTGTTATCATCAAAATCACCTGGAGAGACTCAACACTCTCTATTATGTATGGCTCCACTACTGAACTCATGTGTTTCTTTACTTGCACCATGGGACATAGTATAATCCACCCCACAGTAATACACCAAGAACAAATGCCTGTCCATATCCTCAATGAATCTTTCACCTAGGCCAATGTGCACATGGTCTGCTAGGTATCCATAAACATACCAGATGTCCATACATGCTCTACCATCTATTTTCATTTTCATATACAAGATGGGCATAAGCATGCATTCATATGTCTCTACATGAAATGCATGATTAGCCATTGTGGATTCATATCTACAGTGGCCAATCAGATGTCGATCCTTAAGACTGGTCACAATCAGAAAAAAATAAAAAATAGTGATGATATCGATGTCAATCATTTATGAAGTTGATACTTTTGTCCTGGCTTTAGATTTTTGTTATTCCCCTTATGGGAATTCTTCCCTTTCTTAATTTAATGCCAAATTCAAACTTCCTATGTAAAAGAATGCATGGTAATGTTAGCTATGTCATTCTAATGATTGGTCAGTTTTGTCAGTTTTTATGCTAATCAGCATGTTTAAATTCATGATGGCTGATACAAAATTGGCTTCAATCCATGTTGGCATGTCTCCTAGGTTTTGTTGGGCAATTTTTTCATAGATTTGTTGTAGCTCCCCTAGTCTTGTTGCTTAGTTCTTTTATCCTTACGACCTCTTGTTGATAACTGATTATTTACTGTCATCAAAATAGGCAAGACTTATAGGATTCGTGTACACAATGCGGGTGTTTCTACTAGTTTGAACTTCAGAATTCAAAACCACAACAAGTTGCTTGTGGAGACTGAAGGATCATACACTGTGCACCATAACTACACCAACTTGGATATACATGTGTGCCAGTCATACTCTTTCTTGGTCACCATGGATCAGAATGCTGGTAGTGATTATTATATTGTAGCCAGTGCATGGTTTTTGAACAAGTCATTGTGGCAGAAAGTTACAGGTGTCGCCATACTACACTACTCAAATTCCAAAGGCAAAGCATCTGGTCCACTCCCTGATCCTGCTAATGATTTGTATGACAAAACATTTTCGATGAATCAGGCAAGATCAATCTAGTATGTGGGGCAAATTCCTTTGCTGGTGTACTAGCAATACCTTTTTAATCTCCAAGATTGTTCTTTAGGTTCAGGTCCTTTTTTCTTCATTTGTCCATATCCACGTTGAAACACAAGTTCATGTTTCTTTTCTAGCCCTTCCAAGATGATGTTTGACTATTGTTGAATTGTCAACTGAGACCATGAAGGTGATAGCTGTTTGAATTTTGAAGTTCCTGATGAGCTTCATGTGTCTCAATTTTCACAGTCCAGCCTCATGCCTAAGCTCTTTTAGATATGATGTTTTATTTTGGGGGATAGTAATGATTGGATGGCTCTGGATTATATCATACTTATGTGGAATATCATCTGTCATGCCATAGAATTGCTGATTTTGACTATTGTTTTATCTTTTCTTGTTTCAGGTGGAATGTGAGTGCTGGTGCTGTCCGACCCAACCCACAAGGATCCTTCAGATATGGCGATCAATGTCACCCAAGTTTATCTTTTGAAAAATAGGCCACCAGTTGATATCAATGGAAAGTGATGAACTACATTGAATGGAATATCATACTCCCCACCTTCAACACCAATTAAGCTTGCTGACCAATTTGATGAGAAAGGTGTATATACCCTTGATTTTCCCACCAGGCCACTTACTGGATCACCTCGGGTTGGGTCATCTGTAATTAATGGTACATATAGGGGATTCATGGAAATCATCTATCAAAACAATGACACCACAGTCCAGAGTTACAACATGGATGGATATGCATTTTTTGTTGTTGGGTAATTAATGTTACCATGATTTTCACTTAGTGCATTTCCCACCAGCATTTGTGTACTATATATTCAGCAAATTACCTGATGTTATGACATTTTTAACGAATGCTTATCCTTTTATTTCCATTCAGTGAAGCATGTTTCTTTGTATGAAGATATGGTTCATGAAGCAAGGGGACATTTATTTGTTGGATATATTTGAAACAAGTATGTGTTGTCTTGTATAATGATCTCTTTGGGTTGTGCTTTTGTTCACTGGTAATCTGGTAGTAGGTTGATACTTCATGAAGTTAACGTTGCAGTCTTAATAAGATATAAGCTCATTTGTTTACGCATGTACTTTTCTTTGGTTCAAATATCGATTATTCTTAGTTCTTTGAATTATGGGTACGGTGGTCTTATGGCATTTTTTAAGCTTTGATTGTCTTATGGATGGCACTATTATAGGTGATGAGAGCATAGATATTAATATATATATATATTTTAAAAAAGATAACATATTCCTACGTTTTCTATTAACTAATATTAAATCATTTCCTACGTTTTTAAAACAATGACACCAATACTTTTTCATACGTTTCTTTCTCTGTGGCCAAAAATAATACCTACGTTTTTAGAAACGTAGGTACAGCCTCTTATATGCGTGTGTATACATGTTTTTAACCTATGTTTTTGTTGGACTATTCCTACACTTTGGAAGCGTAGGTATAGGTTGATGTATACCTACGTTTCATAAAAACGTAGGTATAACATAGAGTCACGCGAGCAAGTGCCACGCTTTGAAAGCGTGGCAAGCAAACTTGGCTAAAGGCTATTCCTACGTTTTTTAGACTTATACCTACGTTTTAAAAATGTAGGTGAAGGCTAATTTTCTTGTAGTGACAGGATCCTTGCGATCGACCTTCCCCCCTAGTGCGCGCCGCAGATGCCTTTGTTGACTTACTCAATCGCTCAGCGAGCTTCTGGAGCATCGAGGCACTTGAGGAGGGGACCGACAAAGGACCTTCGGTATAGGGTCTCGTCTAGGAGGATGAAACACCGAGCTTGATACTTCAGTCTCTGAGCTTCCCGAGGGTTGGGAGGCTCTTGAGAGTCCTGGAGCCAAGATATATACGGGGTCCGCCAGTCGCCAGGCGATATTTGTACAAAAGTCACAAGCTCGGTTTCCATGCTCGATCGCTCTAATTCCTCAAGGAGGATCTACCGGGTGCCTTCTGGGCTGATGGAGGAGGCCAGGAGAGAGAGGGCATCCGCTCAGGAATTTTCTTCCGAAGCTATCTGGATTACCTAAAAGCTCTCGAACAGTTGGGCTATTCCCATCACCAACTGAAGGTACTTGATTATTTACGTTTCCCGAGCCTCGTAGTCCCCGTTGGTCTGACTGGCGACCAGTTGGGAGTCGGTATGAATTTCGACTCGCTCGGCTCCCAGGCGCCGCGCCATCCTGGCTCTAGAGATGTGGGCCTCATACTTGGAGATGTTGTTGGATGTCAGGAAGTTGAATTTCAGGGCGTATTGTAGTTCTGCTCCTTATGGGGATTTGAGGAGGATACCGGCACCATAGCTGGCCGAGTTGGAGGACCCGTCAACGAATAGGTCCCGGGGGGGCCAGACATTGGCAGGGATGTCTCCTCGGTCGGGACAGTGCTCTCCGTGATAAAGTCTATGAGGGCTTGTCCCTTGATGGCCGTGTGGGGGTGATAAGAGATGTCGTAGGCCCCAAGTAGTATGGCCCACTTGACGAGGCGATCTGAAGCTTCGGAGTGAGCCAAAATCTTCTTCAAGGGCTCGCTAGTCAGAACCACCATGGAATGTCCTTGGAAATAGGGCTGGAGGCACTTAGTCGAGGTTACCAACGCTAGCATGAGTTTCTCGGTTGCGGGGTACCTTCTCTCGGCTTCAAGGAGCACTTTGATGAAGTAATATACTGGCTTCTGTACACCTCATCATCTCGAACTAGGACCGAGCTTACTGTGGAAGGAGTCGCCGAGAGATAGAGGTATAGTGCCTCTCTAGGAACTGGCTTTGATAGCACTGGAGGTAAAGCTAGGAATTCTTTTAGCTCGATGAATGCCTTCTGGCACTCTTCATCCCAGGCGAAGGTGGAAGACACCAACTTGGGCCCTCTTAACAATTTGAAGAAGGGCAGGCATCATTCCGCCACTCGGGACAGGAAACGGTTGAGTGTAGCAATTCATCCAGTCAGGCGCTGGACGTCCTTGACACAAGCGGGTGGCCGCATGTCCAGGATGGCATGGACCTTATCAGGGTTGGCCTCGATCCCCTACTGACTCACCAAGAATCCTAGGAACTTCCCGGATCTAACCCCAAAAGCACACTTAGCTGGGTTGAGCTTCATGTTAAACCTCTGGAGAGTGTTGAAGGTCTCAGCCAGGTCGGCGAAATGGTCCTCGGCCTTGGGTGTCTTGATGAGCATATCGTCAATATAGGCCTCGACGTTCCGCCCGATCTGGTCTTCGATAATGTGGTTGATCAGCCTCTGATAGTTGCTCCGGCATTTTTTAGCCCGAAGGGCATTTGGGTGTAGTAGTATACGCCGAAGTCAGTGACGAAGGAAATCTTCTCGAAATCTTTGGGATCCATCCGGATCTGATGGTAGCCGGAGTAGGCATCCAGAAAGCTGAGGAGTTCATTATCGGAGGTTGAATCGACCAATTGATCAGTGCTCGGTAATGGGTAGTAGTCCTTCAGAGTGGCTTTCTTGAGATCGGTGAAGTCTACGCACATCCGCCACTTGCCCGTAGCTTTTGGTACCAGGATGGCATTGGCGAGTCACATCGGGTAAAGGACCAGACGAAATATCCCAATTTTCTTCCCCTTGTTGATCTGCTCTTTAATGACCGCCTATTTTTCTGGGGCATGCCTTCTTCTCCACTGTTGTACGGGTTTTACCAATGGCTCGAGGTTGAGTTTGTGCTAACCACCTCTTCGGGAATTCTGGGGGACATCAAAGCAAGACCACTAACTTTTTTTATTTACATTTATACCCTTGTGATAAATGGGTTTGCAATTGTATGGCAACTATAAGCTAAAGTGTGAGTCCTTAGGTTTTAGTGGGTTTCTTTGCAAAAGGCCATGTGGCCCGGCGGGACCCCCACCTTCTTTCCCATTAGTCCACCTAGGATCTAGGGCCCATGTGGGGCTGGTTCAAAGTCCAAGGTGGGCTTAGACCAAGATTGTAATGTCCCAGGTTTTTTGGACATTTTTTGGATCTGGATCCGCGAGTTTCGGATCACTTTCGGGGGTCCCGGAGCTTCTTGAGGTTTACACGTGTTTTTCCCTGACGAACCTACGGAACGGCATAGCGGGTGAACCGTTGCGTTCTCCTCCTCCGGGACTGTACAAGTGCGTTGAGCGTCTTCCGAGGATCGCGAAAATGATTTTTTCATATTTTTCATATTTTCAATAATTTTTGAATTTTCTATAAATAGCCCCTTTTTCGTTTTCCTTTTTCCTTCTTCTTCTTCTTTTCTTTCTTCTTCCCTTGACCGCACCCCCCGCTCCCCGACCGTTGCAACCCCCCCTCTCCTTGTTTGAGCTCGCGGCGCCTCCTCCTCCTCCGGTGATGGACGGCGGACCTCGGCGGCGGCGCGGTGACGACGGTGGTGGCGAGAGGATCGCGGCGGTGCCCCCATCGTGGCGCGTGGGTGGAGGTCATGTTCGGCAGAGATTTGAAGATCGACGGTGATCCGGCAGATTTCGAGCTTCCTTGAGGTAGGGGGATGGATCCTTACCCTCTTTACTACTTTCCCCTTGATTCGTAGGCCGTGGGGAGATCGAGAGGGGTTTGATTCATGCCTTGGTGGGAAAATGCATGTTTGGGGTTTGAGCATTGATCTCTCGTTTCTCGGGGTTCTTGATAGATTTGGGGCCGGAGAATCATGTTAGCTAGGCGGGGCAAGAATTCCCCCTTGTTTCCCCTTCACTTGGGGGTGAATGGGGCGTGGAACTGGGCTCGGGGCGGAGCTCGGGCCGTCTGTAGGCAAACGAAGGAGGCGGCCACTTTAGTGGCCGTCTGAGACCTGGTCTGGGCGGCCAAGCCTCTGGCCGCCCAAGAGTGTGGGTGGCCAGCTCCCTGGCCGCCTTCATATGCAGCCCAGGACTGGATGGCCAGCTCGATGGCCACCCAGCCCTCTGGGCAGCCCAGTGTGTGGCCGCCCAGGTTGGGAAGCCCAGGTGCTGGGCGGCCACAGGTGTGGCCGCCCAGGCCTTTGGGCAGCCTAGTGTTTGGCCACCTAGCCCTGCCAGCACCCGGGGTCCCGTGCTCTGCGTTTCTTTCCCCCGGGGTGGCTGTATGGGTTTTGGTTTTACAGATGAGGTATCCGCACGTGATTCTTGAGTCCGGGCTTCCCATGTGGGTCACTAAGGGCTGTCTCGTCCCTTGTCAGTGTTACATCGGTGGTTTCCGTTAGTTAGTCAGTTCACACCTCCAGTGACACGTCCACTAGTCGTAGCCTTCTTACGGCACGCGTGTGCTGACCCACTCGGGAGTGGTGGAGCGGCTTACCCGAGAGAGATGGTTCTTAGGCTGGTTTCCCTAGGGCCCCTTGCCTTTGCATCCAGAGTCCGGCTGGGGGGAAAATCGGCTAGAGGACCCGACCTAGAGCAGTTGGTCTGTGTGTGTACACGTAGTTGGGGGCAGAGGACACGCGCTGACGAGCGCGACCCTAGCTAGTCCTTGTTTTGAGTTCCTGGTTACTGTTGTGTGTCTCAATTTCGCCTGGGGTGTTGTAGGGAGACACTGAGGCGCGGTGTAAGACGTCAAGGGACGCATCTGGCTTTGCTTCTAGTAGGTGGTGCTCCTGTCTCGTGGCAGGTACGGACTCATTTTTATGCCAATTTGAGGTCGGTTGGCTTGGTACAGTCAGTTGTAGGGAGCTTTTCTGTTTATTTATTATTGCTTATCATTTCTACCGTACTTTCATTAGGTAGCGTTACTTTTGGTGCTTGTTCGTGTCTTTCGCCTTGTTTCCTTCATGCGAGGTAGGGGTCCAAGGGATCCCTACTGGGCCAATGAAATGAGGCTCATCCCTGTGTTTTCAGGTGAGGCGGGCTCGTTGCGTGGCGCAGCAGAGTTTCAGCGTGATTCCAGTAGCCAGGGTTAGTCGCCAGTTTGCCAGAGCCGAGGTATGCCCCGTGTACTTGTACTTTTCTTTCTGTTGACTGTACTTAATTTGGACATGAGATACACTAGACCTTATAGCAGCTTATTTATTTATTTCATTATGTGCATTTTATTTAAATTATTGTGCTATCCCTGTGATTATTTCAGCTTCTCTTATACTCCCACACCATCCCTTTAACCCTTCCGAGTCTTCGGGTTCATGGGTGGAGGGCCGGGGTTCAAGTCGCGCCGGTTCCTTTCCGGCACTCGGATCCTGGGTCGTTACAGTTGGTATCAGAACGAGATCGTGGAGGTACATAAGAACCTGAAATGATTGCAGTGGTCCAGAAGGTCCATGAATGTCCTGTACAGTCGGCGACTAGCGTAGGGCTCCGTGTGTTTTATTAATTCTGCTAATTTGTTTCTGTTAACAGGAGGTTATGGCGCCTAGGAGAGCGACTCGTTCCTAGTAGGGAGAGTCAGGTGTGGGGGGCCAGGAAGGGCAGAGTAGAGCAGTGCTTCCAGATGATGCAGTTGGAGAGGCGAGAGTTCCCGAACCAGAGGAGTTCTTCCAGGGCATGTATCAGTATGTTCTTCAGCAGCAGCAGGGCGGTGATGTTGGCGAGGGTTCGTCGTCTTGAGGTGGTCCTGGCCACGTGCTAAGGGATTTCTTGCAGTTCGAGCCATCTCTTTTTAGCGGGCAACCAGATCCAGAGGTGGCTAGGGAGTGGTTAGATGACCTGGAGCGAGTGTTCAGTTCGATGGAGTGTCCCGATGAGAAGAAGGTGGTGTTGGCTACGCATCGATTGCAGGGGCCAGCCCGGACTTGGTGGACGTCAGAGTGGGGGGTAGTGTTTCAGTCCCGCCCTCTTCGGCAGATCATGTGGCAGGAGTTTGTCCCGGCTTTTGAGCGTGCTTTTTGTCCATCCTTCCTCAGGTCGCAGAAGCTGCGCGAGTTTCTAGAGCTGGTCCAGGGTGATATGACAGTGATGCAGTATAGATCCAGGTTTATTGAGCTGAGCCGTTATGCACCGCACATTGTGGTAGATGAGATGGTGCAGACCGAGCAGTTTGTCGGGGGTTTGAGGTTAGAGCAGAGGCATCCCTTGCTTGAGTCGGGCTTGACCAACCTGGATGCGGCTTGTAGAGCAGGAGCGGTGTTGGAGAGAGATTTACAGAAGACTCGAAGTCGGGGTAGTGTAGGTCAATCACAGACGGGTCTTAGCCAGCTGATGGATGTGTAGCAGTAGAGTACCATTCAGCCTTCAGTAGGTGGTTTAGGGGCATCTCCATCGGTGGCATCAGTGGCAGATTCATCTTCCATTGGATCGAAGCTCAAGAAGCTGTTTAAAGAAGCAGCTTTTATCAGGAGGCATCAGTATTGCAGGGAGTCGAGGTAGCAGTCAACGAGCAGTGTTCAACAGCCTACTCCGTTCCAGCGCCAGGGTTCAGTGAGTGGTTCTCAGGGTGGGTGTCCCTGTTGCGATGACTCCCATCCAGGCAGGCAGTGCTCGGCGCCCGTGGTTTGCCTCAGGTGCGACCAGCTAGGGCACATGGCACGTGACTGTCTGTAAAGACCGCGTCAGCCGCACGAGTTCCAGTAGCAGCAACAGTTTTAGCCCCAACAGATGTCATCACAGCCGCAATAGTACCAGCAGCAAGGTTAGTTTCCTCAGTTGACTTGGTCAGCTACCGTAGGGAGGCAGAGATCCCGAGGCAGAGTTACTCACATGACCAGAGATGAGGCTAAGGCATCGCAGTTGGTTGAAGGTACTATTCTGATTATGAGTTGTGTGGCTCAAGTTTTGTTTGATTCTGGTGCGTCCCATTCGTTCATTTTGGAGGATTTTGCTCAGAGTGTCGAGGAGTTGGCTACTGAGGTGTCTTGTGATCTGGCAGTGGAGTTGCCTACCGGTGATTTCATGCTCACCCCGTATTTCCTTGAGAAGGTGCATGTGTGGGTGGATGGGCGAAACTTACCGGCCAGGATTTATGCATTGTCGCTTTAGGACTTTGATGTGATCTTAGGCATGGATTGGCTCGAGCCCATCAAGCCATGGTGGATTGCAGCTCGAAGAGGGTCTACTTCTGGTAGCTTTGCGGACCCACCTTCTATTTCCAAGGTATCCGATCTTCCTGTTCCCATTTTCTTATTTTCGCCATTAAGGCTCGTAGATTGCTTGATGCGGGGTGTCAAGGTTTTCTTGCTTCTGTGGTTTTGGTCGATCGGCAGTGTCAGGATGTGGAGAATATTCCGATTGTGTGCGAGTTTTTCGATGTTTTTCCCGAGGAGTTGCCAAGGTTGCCACCGTAGCGAGAGATTTATTTCGTGATTGAGGTGGAACCAGGTACGGTGCCTTTGTCCAAGGCCCCTTATCGTATGGCGCCGGCGGAGTTGAGAGAGCTGAAGGCGCAGTTGCAGGAGTTGCTGGTCATGGGGTACATTCATCCTAGCTTTTCCCCTTGGGGTGCGCCCGTGTTGGTTGTGAAGAAGAAGGATGGTAGTTTGAGACTATGCATTGACTACCTACAGTTGAACCAGGCAACTGTTAAGAACAAGTATCCGTTGCCTCAGATTGATGACTTGTTTGATCAGCTTCAGTCTGCCCGGGTGTTTTCGTGGAACGATCTAAGATCGGGTTATTATCAGCTGCGGATTCGAGAGTCTGACATTGAGAAGATTGCGTTCCGCTCAAGGTATGGGCAATATGAGTTCTTGGTGATGCCGTTTGGGCTCACCAATGCCCCTGTGGAATTTATGGATTTGATGCATAGGGTGTTCTGTCCGTATCTAGACCAGTTCATGGTCGTGTTCGTAGACGACATCCTTGTGTATTCGCGGTCTGCTGAGAAGCATGTGCATCATTTGAGGGTGGTGTTGCAGACCTTGCGAGGTCACCAGCTGTATGCCAAGCTCAGCAAGTGTGAGTTTTGGCTGAGTGAGGTGCACTTTTTGGGGCACGTGATTTCTGGTGATGGTATTTTCGTGGACCCGGCCAAAGTCGAGGCTGTGGTGCAGTGGCCGAGGCCGAGTTCTGTCATAGAGATTCGGAGCTTTATGGGGCTTGCAGGCTATTATAGGAGGTTCATTCAGCATTTTGCTCGTATTGCGGCTCCGATGACCAGGCTTACGAGGAAGGAGGTGCCGTTTGTCTGGACGGAGGAGTGTGAGCAGAGCTTCGTGGGGCTGAAGAGATTGCTCACTACCGCTCCGGTGTTTGTGTTACCTTCTGGATAGGGAGGTTTTGTGGTGTGTACGGATGCTTCCAGGGTAGGTCTAGGTGCCGTGTTGATGCGGCATAGGCGAGTTGTGGCGTACGCATCTCGACAATTGAAGCCACATGAGGTGAACTACCCTACTCATGATCTTGAGTTGGCGGCAGTGATTTTCGCTCTGAAGATCTGGATGCACTATCTGTATGGCGAGAAGTTTGAGATGTTTACTGACCATCAGAGTTTGAGGTATGTGTTCACCCAGAAGGATCTTAACCTCAGGCAGAGGAGGTGGGTGGAGTACATGAAGGATCATGATTTTACTCTGTCGTATCAGCCCAGCAGAATGAATGTTGTAGCTGATGCCTTGAGCAGGAAGGTGGTGGTCAGTCAGATGCTGTTGAGGAAGTGGAGGTTATGAGAGAAAGTGCCGACCATGACTTTTAGGTTCAAGATCCCTCGGGATCAGGGTTCGGCTGTTCTCGCGAGCTTGACTGTCACACCAGCTATTCGTCGTTAGGTGATTGAGGCTCAGCGTACAGACCCCGAGCTGCCTCATATTCTGTCAATGGCCGAGGTGGAGTTTGGTAAGGATGGAGCTGTGCGGTTCTGAGGTAGATTGTACGTCCCAACCGAGAAGTAGACGAGGCGCGCGGTGCTACGTGAGGCTCATGGGAGTTGGTATGCCGTGCACCCCGAATCGGTGAAGATGTACCAAAACCTGAAGAGGTAGTTTTGGTGGCCTGGGATGAAGAGAGATGTTGCGGAGTTTGTGGCCAGGTGTTTGACCTGTCAACAGGTGAAGGCAGAACACCAGCGACCTAGTGGTACACTTTAGCCCTTGGAGATTCCCACGTGGAAGTGGGACCACATGACCACTGATTTCATGGTTGGATTGCCGAGGATATCCAGTGGGCATGATAGTATCTGGTTACTGGTGGATAGACTGACGAAGATGGCTCGGCTGTCACCGATCAAGGTCAGTTGGAGTGTGCATCGTTTAGCCCGTCTATATGTGCAGCGGATCGTCCCATTGCATGGAGTTCCCATCTCCATTGTGTCTGATCGTGATCCACGCTTCACTTCGGGATTTTGAAGGAGCTTCCAGAAGGCTCTAGGCACCGAGTTGGCTTTCAGCTCGGCGTACCATCCTCAGTCGGATGGTCAATCGAAGAGGGCCATCCAGACTTTAGAGGACATGTTGAGGTCTTTTTGCCTGGAATGGCAAGGGGGTTGGATCCACCATTTACCGTTAGTGGAGTTTGCCTACAACAATGGCTATCATTCGAGCATTGGTATGGCTCCGTACGAGGTGTTGTATGGGCGACCTTGTCGAACTCCGCTTGATTGGTTCGAGGTAGGAGAGGGTGTCCTGACAAGACCATATTTAGTACAGCAGTGTACTGAGGTGGTGCATCTGGTTCGGAAGAAGATGTTGGCAGCGCAGAGCCGACAGAAGAGCTATGCCGATCAGAGGAGGTAGCCCCTCAGCTTTGCTGTGGGAGATCGGGTGTTTTTGCGAGTTTCTCCCATGAAGGGGGTAAAGCGCTTCGGCAAGCGTGGGAAGTTGAGTCCCCACTACATTGGTCCTTTTCTTATTATTGAGCGTACTGGTGAAGTTGCTTATCAGTTGCAGTTGCCCCCGGAGCTATCTTCTATGCATGATGTGTTCCATGTGTCTATGCTGCGGAGGTATATGCCCGATGATTCCCACGATCTGGAGGATGCCGTTTGGCTCGAGGTGACACCAGACTTGTCCCATCCGAAGTACCCTATCCGCATCGAGGATCGGCGTGAGCAGTGCCTACGGAACAAGGTTATCCCTCTGGTTAAGGTAGTCTGGCAGCGTCACTCCAGTGGTGAGGCGTCATGGGAGCGTGAGGATGAGATGCGGCAGCTATATCCTTATTTGTTTGAGTGAGTCTACTCCCCTATCCCTATGCCTTGTCCTTAATTTCGAGGATGAAATTTGTTTAAGGGGGGAGGGCTGTAATGTCCTAGGTTTTTCTGACATTTTTTGGATCAGGATCCATTAGTTTCGGATCACTTTCGGGGATCCCGGAGCTTGTTTTGAGGTTTACACGTGTTTTTCCCTAACGGACCTGTAGAACGCCATAGCGGGTGAACTGTTGCGTTCTCCTCCTCCGGGACTATACAAGTGCGTTGAGTGTGTTCCGAGGTTCGCGGAAATGATTTTTCCTAATTTTCCAAATTTTTCATAATTTTTGGGTTTTCTATAAATAGCCCCTTTTTCCTTTTCCTTTTTCCTTCCTTCTTCTTCTTCTTCTTTTCTTTCTTCTTCCCGTGACCGCACCCCCCGCTCCCCGACCGTTGCAACCCCCCCTCTCCCCGTTCGAGCTCGCGACGCCTCCTCCTCCTCCGGTGATGGACGGCGGACCTCGGCGGCGGCGCAGTGACGACGGTGGCAGCGAGAGGATTGCGGTGGTGCCCCCTTCGTGGCGCGTGGGTGGAAGTCGTGTTCGGTAGAGATTTGAATATCGGCGGTGATCCGGCAGATTTCGAGCTTCCTTGAGGTAGGGGATGGATCCTTACCCTCTTTACTGCTTTCCCCTTGATTCGTAGGCCATGGGGAGGTCGAGAGGGGTTGGATTCATGTCGGGGTGGGAAAATGCATGTTTGGGGTTTGAGCGCCGATCTCTCATTTCTCGGGGTTTTTTACCGATTTGGGGTCGTAGAATCATGTTAGGTGGGAGGGGGAAGAATTCCTCCTTGTTTTCCCTTCACCTGGGAGTGAATGCGGCGTGGAACCCGGCTCGGGGCGGAGCACGGGCCGTCCGCAGGCAAACGCAGGGGGAGGCCACTTTAGTGGCCGTCTGAGCCCTGGTCTGGGCGGCCAAGGCTCTGGCCGCCCAGGTCACTGGGCGGCCCATGGTCTGGCCGCCGAGGAGTGTGGGTGGCCAGCTCCCTTGCCGTCCTCATATGCTGCCCAGGAATGGACGGCCAGCTCAATGGCCGCCCAGCCCTTTGGGCAGCCCAGTGTGTGGCCGCCCAGGCTGGGAAGCCCAGGTGCTGGGCGGCCACAGGTGTGGCCCCCCCGGCCTTTGGGCGGCCTGGTGTTTGGCCGCCTAGCCCTTCCAGCACCCGGGGTCCTGTGCTCTGCGTTTCTTGCCCCCGGGGTGGCTGTATGGGTTTCAGTTTCGCGGATGAGGTATCTGTTGAAGTTAGATGGAAGGCTCTATCACCACAGGATGTGGATCTAGAGGAGGGGGGGTGAATAGATCAACTGGCTATTTAAAAAATTAGGCCTAGAATCAAATGCGGAATTAGAATAACACTAAACGAACACAGCCAATGCACCGAATGAAACACACAAGATCTGCTGAACAAGCAATCAAACACACGAGAGGCACAAGGCTTTTAGGTGGTTCGGTCAGTCTGACCTACGTCCACCCCACATTCAACTCGAATGTGGATTACTGCTGATACACAGCTTCAATCAGCTGGGCTCTACAGCTTGCCAACAACGGCTGGGGCTTACAGCTTATCCCGACCAGAGGAACACCCTCTGCAACAGCTGAGCTTCACAGCTTGCTCTGCTAGGCACTACAGCTTAGCCGACCAGAGCAACACCTCTGCAACCCGCTACCTCACAGCTTGAAACTGCTGACTAACAGCTTGATAGAACAAGAGTTTTTAAAGAGAAAGTAGCAAGACTGAAAACAAACAAAACACACAATCAAATGGAAGAAAACCAAAACGACTGTAGCTCAAAGTTGAGCAATATCAGCTCTGGTAACTGGACCAAGAGACTGATTCACAAGCTCTCACAATAACTCTCTCAACTCATCTCTCTTTTTCTTCTTCTCTCCTTTTCTTCTTCTCTGCTTTTCTTCTTCTCTTCTTTTCTTCCTCTCACAGTGGATCTCGGTGGCTGCTGCTTCAGACTGGATGTACAGACTTCGCCAACTTCGATCAGCCTTTACAGAAGATGAGGACTGCTATATATAACAACAGCCGGTGGATAAGGGCGTGTGGCATCCACAGTTCCCGCCCAAGTGAATTTGCCAGATCCGAGGCAATTCCATCCACGTGTCAGCATCTGCACACCTCGTCCTCCTGGGATCACGAGCCATGTCAGCAATCTCAGTAGAGAATCCCTGTCAAACAGAGTATCGGATGATCAGATTAAATAACAACTCTGTATAGACTTATCAGAAGAACTGCGTTGTATAGACTTCATATAAGTGAAAGCTATGTACAGACTTGCTGTATGAAGCAACCGCTGTACAGACTTTGGTGATATGAAGACTGTCAATGTATAGACTAAGTGAAGATCAATGCAATGTACAGACTTCGCAAATGAAGATGCAATGTGTAGACTTCAGTGAGACTCAAATGAAGACAGACGATGTATAGACTTCAAAACTGATGCACAATGTACATACTTTATGAGACTCGAATGAAGATAAGTGATGTATAGACTTCACGACTGATGAATGCAATGTACAGGCTTTGCAAGATGTGAAGGAGTTGAGTGTATAGACTTCACGATGTGAAGACTTGTCAACAAAGGACAGTACAGACTTGAGGTGAAGACCGATGTATAGACTTTCTAAAAGAACGGCTGTATAGACTTGAAGCAATGGAAAACATCGACTGTATAGACTTTGAACTGCAACATAGGTAAAGGCATCGATGTATAGACTTCGAAGCTGAATGTAGGTAAATAACCCAATGTGCAGACTTTGAATCGCAACGACGGAACAGATGCCAATGTACAGACTTTGGCAAACAACGATGTACAGACTTGGCCAAACAATCCAATGTATAGACTTGAGGTATGGAGGCCAATGTACAGACTTTACCTCGTGCAAGCTACAGTGAATGAATGTATAGACTTCAAACTCTTGAGCTCTGCATAGACTTTGCAGTCAACAGGTGATGTATAGACTTTGGAGTCTGAGACCAATGTACAGACTTTGTAAAATCGAAGCCTGTATAGACTTGGAAGATCAAGATGCTAAGGAAGACGCTCATTGTACAGACTTAGATGCCATTGACAAATGCATGCTACAGTCCAATGTGTGGACTTACATGAGACGCTCATTGAGACACTCAATGTACAGAGTTCGCCTGACACCATCCAATGTACAGACTTTGCCTTAGACTCTAAATGAGACGGACAGTGTATAGACTTAGCCAATGCAATGAGTTGACGCAGTCCAATGTACAGACTTTCAAGCCTGAAGGCCAATGTGTAGGCTTGCACAGTAGCTTCAAAGTATAGACTTGATATGTGTGCTTCGGCTGTACAGACTTCACTCTAGCAGGTAATGTAGCAATGTATATACATTGATCTTGAACGTGCAGTGTACAGACTGAGCAATGCACTGTGAATGTATGGACATTGCAGCGACGGGCAATGTGTAGACTATGCACAAACAGATGAGTCTACTTATGAGAACAGGGGGTCGACCCATAACAGTGTATACACTTTGCAATCGACAGGCAATGTACACACTTGCTAGGATGCAGCAAGAGACACGGACAGTGTCCAGACTTACGTTACTGAAGTAATGTACAGACTGTGAGACTTTGAGTGTGTGTTCAGTGTGAAAACAAGATAAAATGCATAGAACACATAGACAATCTGATAAAAGTAATTTCATCAAAACATAAACAGTGTTGCCAATCAATCAAAATAATGTGTTGCCATATGAAGTAAAGTTACATGTCAACACCATCAACACATAGGAGTCACAACAATCTCCCCCTTTTTGATGATGGCAACCCCCTATCATATAGAGTAGCAACATCCTGTCATACAGATGCATTTTTTGATGAAGGACATGATTTGTTATTCAGATTATTATGCAGATGCATGTGGATGCTATGAATGACATGCTGCATGCTACAAAATGTAAGCAACTCCCTGCTAACAAAATTTCCCCCCTTTGTCATACCATGATGCAGATGCATACACTCCCCCTGAATGCAGAATTCTCAATTCAGAATTCTCCTCCTGAACTGAAGGAATGAATTCAGACAATATTCTCCCCCTTTGCCATCAACAAATAGGAGGGAAAGTGAGTGCAAGGGAAGGAAAAAGAAAGTTCAGCTGACTGGCATTCTTAGCAAGTAGTTCATAAATTAAGCAACTAAAGCACAGAACCTTCAGTCCTATGAACTGATAAACGGCTTAGAAATTGAAATTCTGATTTAAAGGTTATAAAAATGAGAGTGCATGCACTACATTCATTGGATAAGGTAGATGTGCATGATAAAACAATAAACCAGAGTCATATTTACATGAGAGATTCAGTTTCAAAATATCTTACTTTCATAGACTCAGTAAAATGTGTTAAGAGAAACCAGGTCATGTATTGAAATTAAACAATTGACATCCATGAAATTTATTTGAAGGAACAGCATTTTCAATATTATTTCATTTAGGGCATTCAGGTACCAAAAGTCTTTTTGCATAAGGGTATACGTTTATCAGACGTCAATACCCCTAGATACTCAACATGATGGACTATCTTGCCTATGATCAAGCTCAATAGAATTGATTGACACCTTTTTATGTGAGGGTACACGTTTATTAGACGCCAGTTACCCCCAGGGTACTCAGTGAAAACAACCTACTGTTTTGATCATTTTATATAGAGATAGCTGATACACCTCATGACATGAGTGGTGTCCACTTCTTTGATGGATCACTCAGTTTCTCAGTGATTTACCAGTCATTGCTCTGTCAATGCTATTTTTTAAATAATTTTCAATGTTTTTCAATATCTTTCTTAGCTGCCCTTTATTTGTTTCAGAATGACTTGTTTAAGGACAATACACATACTTAGCTTCTCTAACATGATTTCAGATGAGTTTTCAGATTTCAGATATAATTAGCTTTGTCTGACATAAAATAAGATAAGGGTTGAGAGGTTTATCAATTTTCAGCATCCTTATTTACGGATTGTAGCCTTTCAACTCTAAAGATTATAAATTTAAACCATTAAGTCAGTCTTTAAGTAATTAAAGTTCTTATGAGAGAAGAAGTCTGTTTTCTATTGCTTAATATTAGAACTGACTAAAAGATTGCCATACTATCAGACTTAACTCTGAATTATATGCAATACTCCCCTTGTCTATGTGCATGTGATCTTGCAGATGTTGACTGAACAAATGAATTTGAAAATCATGCTTACTCAGACTATCTTATCATGCATCTAGACATATATATGCAATGATGATCATGAGAGCAATAAAAAATATGAGAGTCATGCATTATCATAAGTCTGTTGCACAATGTTTGTTCAATCTATCAACAGCAAGTCCAAATCAGAAGTTTATTCAAAGCAGCTCAAAAGTTTTATTCAAGTCAACAAAAAGTTCATTCATTATGCTGAAATTTACACAAGCCAAGTTCTCTTCTAAAAAATTTAAAATTTTCATTTCCAAGTGGCTTAGTAAAGATATCAGCAACTTGTTTGTCTGTTTCAATGAAGTCCAGTTCAATTTCCTTTTTGTTCACAGCATCTCTTAGAAAATGATGTTTTATTTCTATGTGCTTAGTCCTAGAATGATGAACATGATTTTTAGTAAGGCATATGGCACTAGTATTATCACATAGAATTGGAATACATTCCAGTTTTATCTGATAATCATCTAGTTGGTGCTTAATCCAAAGTACTTGGACAGCACAATTACCTGTTGCAACATATTCAGCTTCAACTGTAGACAATGCTACAGTGTGTTGCTTCTTAGATGCCCAAGATACTAGACAGCCACCAAGGAATTGACAATAACCACTAGTGCTTTTTCTATCTACTCGACACCCAGCATAATCAGCATCAGTGTAAGCTAGAAGCTCTAACTCACACCTAGCAGGATACCATAATCCTAGCTCTTGGGTGCCTAGCAGATATCTAAAAATCCTTTTCACTGCTTTAAAATGATTTTTTTTAGGACTGGCCTGAAACCTAGCACATAATCCTACAACAAATTGAATATCAGGCCTAGATGCTGTTAAGTAGAGAAGGGATCCGATCGTACCTCTGTATAACTTCTGGTCAAATGAGTTACCTTTAGTGTCTTCATCCAAGCTTGTAGAGGTACCCATTGGAGAAGCTATCTCTTTAAGGTTATCCATCTTGTATTTCTTGAGTAGATCCCTTGTGTACTTGGTGTTAGACAGGAGGACGGTGAGCTAGAAGGGGAGGGGATGAATAGATCACCGTTTAAAAAAAAATTGTCCGAGCTGAGGAGATCTTAGAAGATGAGATTGGCTAGGAAGACTGACAATATGTAAAATGATCCGGAACCTTGACCAAGATAAAGCAGGTCACGAGCGCAGAACCTATATCACTCAGAATTTCATCAGCACATATGCACAAGCACTAAGCGAGCAGTCAGACCAAGGTTTCAATCATCATCAATCACACTTACTTCATGAAGCCAGACAGAAGCATAAAGAAAATAGATGCGCACAACCACACCACGGAGAACAAGAGGTTTAGATGGTTCAGTCTGCAACCTGCAGACTTACGTCCATCCCTCACTCAAG
Organism: Amorphophallus konjac; assembly: GCA_022559845.1. NCBI lineage: Eukaryota > Viridiplantae > Streptophyta > Magnoliopsida > Alismatales > Araceae > Amorphophallus > Amorphophallus konjac. The sequence goes on along the minus strand of CM040122.1, from coordinate 350,472,683 downwards.
GCAGAGTGAGGCTTCCCTTTCACAAGAAAGAAACGCAGACTCAGTCTGCCAACAACACGCTGATCCACAGCTTGGGGATCGAAATCCCTACAGACGCTGAACTCACAGCTTGCACCCAGGTCTCACACCACAAGACCTGACCCGGAGATAACTCTCCCTTCCTCTTAGACAAGAGGGAACCCAGCAGTGACCCACCCTCACTGCAATTCAGAGACGCTGTCTCTCTTCCTCCTCAGCCGGAGGGAAGAACCCAGGTAGCCTTCTCACTACCTGAACACAAAACCCCAGAGAACTCCTCCCTTCCTCTGATCTAAATCAGAGGGAAGCCACACTACGACCAGAGGATTCACCTCTCTTCCTCTCTACCTAGAGGGAACGAAAACAGAGTATCAGAATTTGAGAATGAACAAACGAAGACATAAAGAAATATTAAAAGACAATCGAACGAAGAAAACAATGTAGCTTCTTAAAGAAGCATAGACAAAACGTAGCAGAAAACCATCCTCTCCTTCATCAGTCTCTCTCTTCCAGGTACGCTCAATGAATGGATCAGGATGGCTTCTCCTCTTCTTCCTCTCGCTCTGGCCTCACCCTTTTTCTTGTCGCTTCAGCAGCTTTTCAGGAGCAGAAACCTTCCTATATATCCAGACTCACGAGAGACTGAGGGTGTGGGAGACACGCGTGAAGAAGATGCTTCCAGATGAGCCGAGCCACGTGTTAGACGATTATTCCCTCAAATCACGTGCTCACATGATTGGAATAAAGTTCCAATTTGTCTTTAAGTCCCTGTAAGGTTTTAGAGAACATTCAGTCAATCTCAGAAATATTCAAGTCATACGTTTGTTCACACAAATTGCACGGAAGTTATCAAAGGACTGAAGAATGCGTCAACGTAGTAAAGCCAAGGCGTTAACGCAATGAGTTTATAATGGAGAGCAGGACCCTTCACAATACACACCAATGCGTCAACGCATTAGTGACAGTGTCGACGCATCGGCTTGGTTGTTGATCAAAAGACCTTTGGACATCAGCCCAAGGCGTCAACGCTTCCATCGTGCAGCGTCGCCTCAGCTCCTCAAGCGAGATGCTCACGCCCTTGGCAACTGGCCAATGCATCAACGCATCCAGTGTCAGCGTCGACGCAATGAACAAGACAGCAAGTGAAAGACGCACAATTGCGTCTACGCAGTCAACACACTAAAAGCACAGAACCCATATAGATGAAGATAGACAGGTACGAGCTAATGGGTGAATGTGTTAGAGGAGCATTTAATAAGAAAAGCATGATGAAGACATTTTAATCAGAATATGTGCATGCAAACAAGAAATTTCCCAAGGCTCCTTTCAGAACCAAGATCCAGAGATTATCCAGACAATGCAGGATCTTTAACAGTCACCAGGAAGCAACACATAATTTGATTCATAGTGTTAGTCATCATCAAAACTACAGAGATTCAACACTTGGACTGAGCTATAAACATTCCATCCTTTGTTTGTGTAACCTGCTGTCCAATAAACAATTTGAGCTCACCCATTGAGCTCATTTCAAACTCATTAGTCATTATTTTTGAAAATTCCTCACACAATTTGGGGTTAGTTGACCCAAAAATGATATCATCCACATAAATCTGTACAATAAGAATTTTAGAATGACTCACCTTTGTAAACAAGGTCTAATCAACTACTCCTCTAGTGAAATTTTGATCAGTGAGGAACTTACTCAACCTGTCGTACCAAGCTCTGGGAGCTTGCTTAAGACCATAGAGAGCTTTATTTAATTTGTAAACATGATTAGGGAAATCTAGACATTCAAACCCAGGGGGCTGTCTAACATAGACATCCTCATTAATTTCCCCATTCAAGAATGCAGATTTTACATCCATCTGCTGGAGGATTATACCTAGGGAACATGCATAAGCTAATAAAATTCTAACAGCTTCTAATCTGGCAATAGGGGCAAACGACTCTTCAAAGTCAATACCAAACTCCTAGTTGTACCCCTGAGCAACAAGTCTGGCTTTATTTTTAACAATATTCCCTAATTCATCAGATTTATTCCTGAAAACCCACCTAGTCCCTATGACTGTTCCATGATCAAGAGGTGGGACCAAATGCCACACCTTGTTCCTGTCGAACTGATTAAGCTCCTCATGCATGGCATTAATCCAATGCATATCCTTGAGGGCACAGTCAATGGACTTGGGTTCAATTTGAGAGACAAGAGCATATGCATTTAATTCATGTTGAATTCTTAGGTGGCCTCTAGTCCTAGGGGGGTCATGCATATTTCCAATTACATTATCTACAAGATGATCTTTAAGATATCTAATGTTAACAATTGAATTGTCATGTGTTTGATTTACCTCCCCCTGAACTGTAGGCTCCTCTTCATTAAGTTCTGTATGTCCTTCTTCATCCTCGGATTTGTCTGCAGGATCTCCTTCCTTCAAAATTTCACCATTGTCTTCATTCCTGCATTGACCAACACTAGAGTTTACCAAGGATTCATCAAAAACTATGTGTGGAGATTCTTCAATAGTTTTAGAGTTCAGATTGTACACTCTATATGCTCGGGTGTTTTCAGAATAACCAAGAAAGATTCCTGGTTCACATTTAGGTTCAAATTTATTAAGGTCTCTTTTATCATTTATATGAATAAAACATTTACAACCAAAAATCTTGAAATGAGCAATAGAAGGTTTCTTACCCTTTAAGATCTCATATGGTGTTTGCTGGGTAGAAGGTCTTACCATGACTCTGTTAATTACATAACAGGCAGTGCTCACTGCTTCAGCCCAAAATTTCCTTGGTAGACCACCTTCAACAAGAAGTGTACGACCCATCTCCACTACGGTTCTGTTCCTTCTCTCCACAACCCCATTCTGCTCAGGTGTCCTCGGTGAGGAGTACCTATGGTTGATTCCATTTGACCTGCAGAATTCATCAACCTGTGAGTTTTCAAACTCACCTCCATGATCAGTCAAAATGTTTTTAATTTTCTGATTTATTTTAACATACAACTCCTGAAATTCTGAGAAGGCATCACTCTTATTAGATAAGAAATAAACCCAAGTATACCTAGAAAAGTCATCTCCCATGACAAACCCATACCTCCTCCCTGATAAGCTGACAGATCTGGTTGGTCCAAAAAGGTCCATGTGTATCAGCTCATAGGGTTTGGAAGACAGATTTTCAGTTTTAGACTTAAATGACTTTCTAGTTATCTTTGATTGAGTGCATGCATCACAGAGTTTATTTTCTTTCTTGAAGGAAACTTCAGGAAGTCCTCTAACCATGCTATGCTTGTTTAGTTTATGCAAAATGGTATAACTAGTATGGCCTAACCTATGATGCCATAAAAATGCTAAATCTTCTCTATTGGCAGTAAGACATAGGTTAGAATGCTGAATATCATCTAGATCTATCATGTATATGTTATTTATTCTTTTTTCAGAGAATTTTATAATTTCTGAATCAGGTTCAAAAACCTTACAGCATTGAGAATCAAATAAAACTTTATGATCCTTATCACACAACTGGCTGATACTAAGTAAATTGTAAGCTAACCCTTCAACCAACATAACATCATCAATGCAGCAGGTAGAACAGTTACCTACCTTACCTGATCCAATGATCCTACCCTTTGTGTTGCTTCCAAAGGTGACAAGGCCTCCTAGCTTTTCAGTTAGCATGCAAAACTTGGCCTTATCTCCTGTCATATGCTTGGAGCAGCCACTGTCCAAGTACCACAAGTTGCTCTTGGCTGCCAGGCATACCTGCACACACAATTAGGGTAAAGAGTTTGGAACCCAAGTCTGATTGGGCTACAATGCAGATGAAGTGCAAGTAAAGAGAGAGAGCATGGTTTTGGGAATCCACATTTGTTTGAAGCAGTTCTGTTCAGTGGATTTTCCAGATTTCTTTTTGTTTTGCTTTTTCCTGTTGACTTTCTTCTTATTTGCACCAACAGAGTTATTCACAGAATTGTTGTTATTGTGCCAATGCTTCGGCCAGGTTGCATTCATAAAGTTTTGGCCATAATAGTTCCTGGGCTGGCTGTGGAAATGTTGGTAATTCCTAGGCATCCGACTACCATACCCATTTTCCCAATTTCTGACATAGGGTCTGTAAAAGTGTGTAGGTTGATGAACATACACTGTATGCATCCCTTGAGTTCTAGTCCACCCACACCCATTAGGATAGATTGGCTGTGCGGGGTAGTAGGACTGAACTCTAGGTGGATTGAATTTGTTGGGCTGACTTCTGAAAATATTTTGTCTTCCCTGCACCCTTGACCCTGCTGACCTATTCATAGGTTTTGATTGGGTCCCTTTCTGTGATGATGGTGGTGAAGACTTTTTGGCATTGTCATGGGTTTTGTTTACCTGAGCAGACTGACCCCTAACCTTGGGTTGAGCACTAGAGCTAGGTTTGGAAGTCCCAATTCTACTAGGCTCACCTACTTTCTGTTTGCCCTTCTCCTCTGCATTTAGCCTTTTCAGATTCAAATTTGTCTTTACAGCATTATTAGAATTCATGTTGATCAGAGGTCCTTTATCCTTTTGTGCAACAAAGGAAATAGTTTTCATTCCAAAGCTTTTAGTTGCACTAGAGTTGAATCCTAGGCCCTCTCTTCTGAAATTTACCTTTGACCCCAATAATGCATCTAAATTTTCAGATCCTTGGGTCATTTTCTCAATTTTTTTAGCTTATCCTCATTATCTTTCTGAACTTCATCAATAGATTTTTTCAACTCATTATTCACATTGAGGACATATTCATATTTTTCAGAAATAATTTTTATCTCATTTTCATAATTCTGAATTTTCAGTTTCCATGCATCAATTTCATTGTCTAATCTCACATTTTCTTCCTTAGAAATTTTCAGTTCTTTATTGATTTCTTCAAATTCAGAACATGTGAGTTTCAGCTTACTGTTCTCAGTTTCTAAGCAGGCAATTTTATCAGACAATGAAGTATCATTTTACATGATTTTAATTTTTCTTCGTAGATGCCTGTTTTCTTTTCTGACCTCATCTACTCTATCAGTAAGTTCATCATAAGCAACCATCCAATCAGTAATAGTAAAATTTTCATAGCGAGAGGATACCTCATTAGATTCTTCCTCTCTATCTTCTGAGCTGGTTGCCATGAGACAGATTGGCTTCTCAGCTTCAACTTCACTGTCCGAAGTGACGCTCAAAGATCCCTCGTCCTCATCACTCCAGGTACTCACCATAGCTTTCCCTTTTGTGTTCTTCTTCTTGGACTTGTCCTTGAGGTTCTGATTTGTCGGACATTCAGCTTTAAAGTGACCCGCCTTCCTGCATTGATAGCAAACATTAGTTTCAGCTTTTTTTACAGGGTTTGATTTATACCTTGTGTCTTGGCGGCCACTGTTGGGATTTCTTCGACTGAATCTTCTTCCTTCCTTCTTGAGAAATCTCCGGAATTCCCTAGTAATCATGGCAATATCAGCATTTGCCACTTCTTCTTCAGACAAGCTCTCTTCAGTTGATGATCCATTGGGGCTGGATCGACTGGATCTGCTAGCACCAGCCTTCAGAGCTATAGGGTTCCTCTTTCTGTCAGCCTCCTTTATCTTCGGCAGATTCATCTCATAAGCCATTAGAGATCCGATCAGCTCATCTGCCTTAGTATTGTGCAGATCTCTTGACTCTTCCATAACTGTGGCCTTGGTGTGCCAAATTAGAGTCAAGGATCGCAAGATCTTCCTGACTACATCATACTCAGAATATTTTTTCCCGAAGCCTCTGAGACCATTTGTGATAATAGTCAGCCGAGCATACATTTCTTTGATCGTCTCATTAGGCTTCATCTTGAAAGCTTCGTATTCTGAAACCAGTAGATTAGTCTTAGTCTCTCTGACTTGTGAAGTCCCCTCATAGATGACTTCAAGTGCATCCCACATTTCCTTCGCTAAGGAACAGGCAGATATTCGTGAGAACTCGGTGGGATGCAGAGAGCACTGGATTGCATTGATTGCACTCCAGTTGAGCGTGGACCTTCTAATTTCCTCCTTGGTCCACACATCTTCATTTGGGGACAGCTCGAAAGGTCCCTTGCTAACCACCTTCCAAATTTCATAATCTTTAGCCCTCAAGAATACCTGCATACGGTGCTTCCAGTATGCATAGTTGGTTCCATCGAAGTACAGGGCTTAGATGTGGAGTGTCCTTCAGCTATCATCCCTCTTCCGTCCATCTGTGCTTATCCTCTTCGGGCAGTAAGTCCCTATAGAAGAGTCTAGCTCTGATACCAAGTGTTGAAGTTAGATGGAAGGCTCTATCACCACAGGATGTGGATCTAGAGGGGGGGTGAATAGATCAACTGGCTATTTAAAAAATTAGGCCTAGAATCAAATGCGGAATTAGAAGAACACTAAACGAACACAGCTAATGCACCGAATGAAACACACAAGATCTGCTGAACAAGCAATCAAACACACGAGAGGCCCAAGGCTTTTAGGTGGTTCGGTCAGTCCGACCTACGTCCACCCCACATTCAACTCGAATGTGGATTACTACTGATACACAGCTTCAATCAGCTGGGCTCTACAGCTTGCCAACAACGGCTGGGGCTTACAGCTTATCCCGACCAGAGGAACACCCTCTACAACAGCTGAGCTTCACAGCTTGCTATGCTGGGCACTACAGCTTAGCCGACCAGAGGAACACCTCTGCAACCCGCTGCCTCACAGCTTGAAACCGCTGACTAACAGCTTGATAGAACAAGAGTTTTCAAAGAGAAAGTAGCAAGACTGAAAACAAACAAAACACACAATCGAATGGAAGAAAACCAAAACGACTGTAGCTCAAAGTTGAGCAATATCAGCTCTGGTAACTGGACCAAGGGACTGATTCACAAGCTCTCACAATAACTCTCTCAACTCATCTCTCTTTTTCGTCTTCTCTACTTTTCTTCTTCTCTGCTTTTCTTCCTCTCACAGTGGATCTCGGTGGCTGCTGCTTCAGATTGGATGTATAGACTTCGCCAACTTTGATCAGCCTTTACAGAAGATGAGGACTGCTATATATAACAGTAGCAGGTGGATAAGGGCGCGTGGCTTCCACAGTTCCCGCCCAAGTGAATTCGCCAGATCCGAGGCAATTCCATCCATGTGTCAGCATCTGCACACCTCGTCCTCCTGGGATCACGAGCCATGTCAGCAATCTCAGTAGAGAATAGCTATCAGACAGAGCATCGGATGATCAGATTAAATAACAACTCTGTATAGACTTATCAGAAGAACTGCGTTGTATAGACTTCATATAAGTGAAAGCTATGTACAGACTTGCTGTATGAAGCAACCGCTGTACAGACTTAGGTGATATGAAGACTGTCAATGTATGGACTAAGTGAAGATCAATGCAATGTACAGACTTCGCAAATGAAGATGCAATGTGTAGACTTCAGTGAGACTCAAATGAAGACAGATGATGTATAGACTTCAAAACTGATGCACAATGTACATACTTCATGAGACTCGAATGAAGATAAGTGATGTATAGACTTCACGACCGATGAATGCAATGTACAGGCTTTGCAAGATGTGAAGGAGTTGAGTGTATAGACTTCACGATGTGAAGACTTGTCAACAAAGGACAGTACAGACTTGAGGTGAAGACCGATGTATAGACTTTCTAAAAGAACGACTGTATAGACTTGAAGCAATGGAAAACATCGACTGTATAGACTTTGAACTGCAACGTAGGTAAAGGCATCGATGTATAGACTTCGAAGCTGAACGTAGGTAAATAACCCAATGTGCAGACTTTGAATCGCAATGACGGAACAGATGCCAATGTACAGACTTTGGCAAACAACGATGTACAGACTTGGCCAAACAGTCCAATGTATAGACTTGAGGCATGGAGGCCAATGTACAGACTTTACCTCGTACAAGCTACAGTGAATGAATGTATAGACTTTGAACTCTTGAGCTCTGCATAGACTTTGCAGTCAACAGGCGATGTATAGACTTTGGAGTCTGAGACCAATGTATAGACTTTGTAAAACAGAAGCCTGTATAGACTTGGAAGATCAAGACGCTAAGGAAGATGCTCATTGTACAGACTTAGATGCCATTGACAAATGCATGCTACAGTCCAATGTGTGGACTTACATGAGACGCTCATTGAGACGCTCAATGTACAGAGTTCGCCTGACACCGTCCAATGTACAGACTTTGCCTTAGACTCTAAATGAGACGGACAGTGTATAGACTTAGCCAATGCAATGAGTTGACGCAGTCCAATGTACAGACTTTCAAGCCTGAAGGCCAATGTGTAGGCTTGCACAGTAGCTTCAAAGTATAGACTTGATATGTGTGCTTCGGCTGTACAGACTTCACTCTAGCAGGTAATGTAGCAATGTATATACATTGATCTTGAACGTGCAGTGTACAGACTGTGCAATGCACTGTGGATGTATGGACATTACAGCGACGGGCAATGTGTAGACTATGCACAAACAGATGAGTCGACTTATGAGAATAGGGGGTCGACCCATAACAATGTATACACTTTGCAATCGACAGGCAATGTACACACTTGCTAGGATGCAGCAAGAGACACGGACAGTGTACAGACTTACGTTACTGAAGCAATGTATAGACTATGAGACTTTGAGTGTGTGTTCAGTGTGAAAACAAGATAAAATGCATAGAACACACAGATAATCTGATAAAAGTAATTTCATCAAAACATAAACAGTGTTGCCAATCAATCAAAACAATGTGTTGCCATATGAAGTAAAGTTACCTGTCAACACCATCAACACATAGGAGTCACAACCGTATCTGCACGTGATCCTTGAGTCTGGGCTTCCCGCGTGGGTCACTAAGGGCAGTCCCGTCCCTTGTCAGTGTTACATCGGTGGTTTCCGTTAGTGATGCGGGACGAGACCACGGACACGACAAGCTCGCGGTTGTCCCTTAACGAGGGAAGCGTCGGACGTGTGCGGTTGAGAAACCGGCAATGAGCTAAGGTGATCGGCTCTCTCGTGTGCCCGGATCGGGTCACGGGACGGTCTCGCACTCTATCGCAGCAGCGATAATGAATAAATAAAGCGAGCTAGATATCCATACACATGCTCTCTAGTAGAGGCATAAACAAATATATATGAAGTAAGCAAAATACCGAGAAGGGAGCGAAAACGATACCTCCACGCGCTCGACGTGGGGAAGACGGACCCGGTCGAAACTCGTACTCCCGGGACAATTAATACACCATATTACAGCAAATGAATTACTGCCCACTCCACGCAGGGAGGTAAAGGGCTACACAAACGGGCCCGGGAGGACCGAATTCGGGTTGACGGGCGGCTTCTCGCGTCTCTTCGGCAGCACCCGAACTAGTGACGGTGGGGCCCACGTGCTGTCCGGAGGGGTCGAGTGGGACCCGGTGACACCGCTGTAGTGGGGAAACTTAGGGAAGCGTTCCCCGGGTTGGCAGCACGCTGGTTCGCCGGTCGGAGGCCGGGCGGCTCTGATCGGCACCGGTCGGAATAACCGGCCACGGACCTGTCGGTTCTGTTTTCCGGCGCGCGCTCCGGCGAGAACGGACGCTGCGATCAGCCCCGACGTCGGAATGCGATGAAATCGGCGCCGTTGGAAAGATGCTTCGAAGGGCTTCAACCCTAGGTGATTACAGAAAAATAATCAAGCCTGTACTTCTGATTGGCGAATTTTCAAGCTTGCTGTTGTACAGTTCCTGAAATCTCAGGTCAGTAGAGAACTTTTCTGTGAATTGCCTTTGACCGCGAGGTAGACGTCCGAATCTGGGGTTGTGTTATTCCTAAAAGTTGTGGGAAATCAAGTTACGAAACCAGGACTGTTTTTGGATCTGGATTTGGGGAAGGCTACGAATCTCTATGATTTTTGAACTAGCAGTGGGTCGGATCTGGAAACTGGCTGACAACACTGTAGCTGAGGAAGAACACGAATTTCTAATAATAGATAGAAGACCGATAAAAAATTAAGAAAATTTGTGGATGTAGGGGGTGATGGGCAGAACTTCCAGTAAAATTGGGAGGGTTAGGAAAAATTAAAAAGATGGCCGGAGGTGGGAAACATAGGGCTGCTGTCACTATAGACAGAGACAAAACAGAACTAGGAATGAAAGATGCACGAAAATAAGAAAATACTAAACGATGGAATTTGAGCGTGAAAATTTAGGTGGAGTTTGGTATACAAGGGAAGAACACACCATAAACATTGTAGCTTGAGATCATCAAGTGGTGGAGAGCAGATATTCGGACAAGAAGCCTCTATCCAGGATGGACAGAACACCGAAGGTGGCTCCGCGGCGGCGTGATGGCGCACGAACGGCGGCGGCGGCGGCACCGATGATCATCGGAGGTGGGGGGAAGGAGATATCACTCTAGAATGGGGGTTGGGGATGAAGAAATCAGGGGGAGAGATATGAGAGGTCGAAATTCTCCAAGAGAGGGGTTCTTGCATACTGATTTTTTCACTTTCATTAATTCTAGAATAATAGAAATACATGACTTATATAATAAATAAAAAAAGACCATGAATACCCTTAGATCTAGGATCTGGAGGGGCATTTAAGGGACTTCATATTTGATCCAAATAAAATAAAAAAAATGAAATTCCTAATTAATTCTAATGGGGGGACAAGGTAGGAAAGGTAGGTAGCCTACCTTTGAATTTTTTAACCACTTGTCTACCATGTGGTCAATTGGCATTCCAACCTTCTAGATAGCCACCTAGGATGGTTGACCAGCCCCACATGGTCTAGGTGGACCAATGGGAAAGGGGTGAGGGTCCCCTTGCTTGGGCCTACGGGAATTTTACATATAAACCCACTAAGACTTACAATTGCATACCCATATAACACAAGGGTATACATACAAAGATGAAAGGACATAAATGTAAACAAAATGCGGACGGTCTTGTCTCGATGTCCCCATCAATTCTCCTCGGGTGGGAGGAACTCGACCCTGTCGAGTAGGGGTATGGATGCTCGAGTACTCCAGCGGATCCGTCACCGTGCCAAGTAACGCGGGTATGCTCCACTCCAAGTGACCGTCACCTGCTCATTCCATATATACTCGATATGCACAAGCTGCTGTGGGCTAGAGGTGGACACTCAGGGTGGGGCACTCTCAAAAGGGAAGGAAGCGGCTCGAAGACTCACTAGGAATCACTGCTGAGTCCCTATAGGTGACTAGATCCGAGTGTTGATATAGAACCGATCCCATACTCATCGAATGAGTCCACTCGCCTCTTACTCATAAGAGAATGACAACGAGCCTGCACAAGACACATGCAGACAGACATACCACACAAAGAAAAAGCACACCGACTCATCTATGACCCTAGACACACCTAATGTTAGTCTGACCCGTACATGGGTGACGGCGGACCAGGACACCCGAACGTATGCCATGCATGCATCTGACGTAACCGGTGGTTGACATCATGCGGAAATCCTAGATCTCCTAAGGTGGGCCATGCATACATATGGGATGTGGATGTGGGAGGGCCAAGAGTATATCCCCTAGATGATGGCGTATCTTGTAAGTGTACGGGCTTGGTGGGCATAGACGACCCGGCCCGTGGGGAAGGGGTGTGGTAGCGGACTCCCTCGAGGAAGTGAAGTGAATGTGGAGGGTCTAAGGATCCACTAGGGAGTGGGTCAAAGGGATCAAAGAAGGTATGACCCCTTATGGTGGGTTCCCACAAGTCACGGTCCCACGTGTAGAAGTTTTGAAGGTGTGGATAGTCACCTTCTTGAATGGTGACGGGTGGGACGGGGATCGTAGGCAAGAAGTATGATTCCTCCCTCGGACAAAAGGGTATGAATTCGAGCTCGTCCGGTAGCGGGAGAAGTAGAAGAACCTCCGTGGTGACACAACTCACGGTGCACTCGGAGGTAATGGACCCGAAGGCCGGATGGGTGAAGCTAAGACTAGCGGGTTGGTCAAAGCCTCGGGCCAAAAGATACGTCAACTCCCATTGTGAATCTAATCCCATGACAAGATCATCCAACGTATCAACATGGTGACGAGATCGAAATGTGGTATGGAATGAGTTGACCGGCACTATAGGCAGGATGGGGTCCATGGATGGAAAGGGAGGTGGGACCAAGCCATCATTGAGCCAACTAAAAAGCGGCTCGGCGATGTATAGTGTACCCGTTAGAAATACGGGTGGCTCGGGCCTTGGTGGCTCCAAATGAGATGGTTTCGAATCAAGTTCGGAAATAGAGAGTGATGACATTGGAGCTCTCATGGGTGAGGAAGGAATGTCCTTCTCGTGGTGAAGGGGTCCTTGGGGTGGCTCTGGGAACAACCAATCTACCCCGATAGACCGATCCAGGCTAGTACTAAACTGATCTAGGCTTGTACTAAACCTTTGCACTTGTCCCATCATGGCGTGGAACATTGCGCCCACTTCATCGGGACTATAGGCTCGGGATGCGGCCATGGTTGTAAAGATGGGGTTGGGTCCCCTAGGAATGGAGATGCAAGACCATTTTTTTTTAAGTTTAAAAGTAAAATGTGATGCTAACTAATGCACCTAGACATAACCAAAACTCGGTACGCGGCGGAGATAACCGATCCGAAGATCACTCGCACAAGTGTGCGGCCTTCCCGATAGGCGTAGCCTAACGTTCGGACAACACCTTTTGATATACCGAGTAAAGGGATGTAAATGCGACCCAAAAGATATATTTTTTTTATTTTAAAACAATGATGACCCTAAACGCAACTTAGACAATGACTAATGACTAGACGTAAATGACACTTTTTTTTTGATTTGGACACCCTACACTCAACTCGCTCTGATACCAAATTGATGCGTGACGAGACCACGGACACGATAAGCTCGCGGTTGTCCCTTAACGAGGGAAGCGTCGGACGTGCGCGGTTGAGAAACCGGCAATGAGCTAGGGTGATCGGCTCTCTCGTGTGCCCGGATCGGGTCACGGGACGGTCTCGCACTCTCTCGCAGCAGCGGTAATGAATAAATAAAGCGAGCTAGATATCCCTACACATGCTCTCTAGCAGCGGCATAAACAAATATATATGAAGTAAGTAAAATGCCGAGAAGGGAGTGAAAACGATACCTCCACGCGCTCGGCGTGGGGAAGACGGACCCGGCCGAAACTCGTACTCCCGGGACAATTAATACACCATATTACAGTAAATGAATTACTGCCCACTCCACGGAGGGAGGTAAAGGGCTACACAAACGGGCCCGGGAGGACCGAATTCGGGTTGACGGGCGGCTTCTCGCGTCTCTTCGGCAGCACCCGAACTAGTGAGGGTGGGGCCCACGTGCTATCCGGAGGGGTCGACTGGGACCCGGTGACACCGCTGTAGTGGGGACACTTAGGGAAGCGTTCCCCGGGCTGGCGGCACGCTGGTTCGCCGGTCGGAATAACCGGCCACGGACCTGCCGGTTCTATTTTTCGGCACGCGCTCCGGTGAGAACGGACGCTGCGATCAGCCCCGACGTCGGAATGCGATGAAACCGGCGCCGTTGGAAAGATGCTTCGAAGGGCTTCAACCCAAGGTGATTACAGAAAAATAATCAAGCCTGTACTTCTGATTGGTGAATTTTGAAGGTTGCTGTTGTATAGTTCCTGAAATCTCAGGTCAGCAGAGAACTTTCCTGTGAATTACCTTTGACCGCGAGGTAGACGTCCGAATCTGGGGTTGTGTTATTTCGGAACGTTGTGGGAAATCAAGTTATGAAACCAGGACTATTTTTGGATCTGGATTTGGGGAAGGCTATGAATCTCTATGATTTTTGCACTAGCAGTGGGTCGGATCTGGAAACTGGCTGACAACACTATAGCTGAGGAAGAACACGAATTTCTAAAAATAGATTGAAGGCTGATAAAAAATTAAGAAAATTGTTGGATGTAGGGGGTGATGGAAAGAACGCCCAGTAAAATTGGGAGGGTTTGGACAAATCAAAAAGATGGTCGGAGGTGGGAAACACAGGGCTGCTGTCACTGTAGACAGAGACAAAACAGAACTAGGAATGAAAGATGCACGAAAATGGGAAAATACTAAACGATGGAATTTGGGCGTGAAAATTTAGCTGGAGCTTGGGATACAAGGGAAAAACACACCATACAAATTGCAGCTTGAGATCGTCACGTGGTGGAGAGCAGATATTCGGACAAGAAGCCTCTATCCAGGATGGACAAAACACCGAAGGCGGCTCTGCGGCGGCGTGATGGTGGCACGAACGGCGGCTGCGGCGGCACTGATGGTCACCGGAGGTGGGGGGAAGGAGATATCACTCTAGAATGGGGGTTGGGGATGAAGAAACCAGGGGGAGAGAGAGGAGAGGTCGAAATTCTCCAAGAGAGGGGTTCTTGCACAATGATTTTTTCACTTTCATTAATTCTAGAATAATAGAAATACATGACTTATATAATAAATAAAAAAAGACCATTAATACCCTTAGATCTAGGATCTGGAGGGGCATTTAAGGGACTTCATATTTGATCCAAATAAAATAAAAAAAATGAAATTCCTAATTAATTCTAATGGGGGGACAAGGTAGGAAAGGTAGGTTGCCTACCTTTGAATTTTTTAACCACTTGTCTACCATGTGGTCAATTGGCATTCCAACTTTCTAGATGGCCACCTAGGATGGTTGACCAGCCCCACATGGTCTAGGTGAACCAATGGGAAAGGGGTGAGGGTCCCCTTGCTTGGGCCTACGGGAATTTTACAGATAAATCCACTAAGACTTACAATTGCGTACCCGTATAACACAAGGGTATACATACAAAGATGAAAGGACATAAATGTAAAAAAAATGCGGACGGTCTTGTCTCGATGTCCCCATCAATTCTCCCTGGGTGGGAGGAACTCGACCCCGTCGAGTAGGGGTATGGATGCTCGAGTACTCCGGCGGATCCGTCACCGTGCCAAGTAACGCGGGTATGCTCCACTCCAAGTGACCGTCACCTGCTCATTCCATATATACTCGATATGCACAAGCTGCTGTGGGCTAGAGGTGGACACTCCGGGTGGGGCACTCTCAAAAGGGAAGGAAGCGGCTCGAAGACTCACTAGGAATCACCGCTGAGTTCCTGTAGGTGACTAGATCCGAGTGTTGATATAGAACCGATCCTAAACTCATCGAATGAGTCCACTCGCCTCTTACTCATAAGAGAATGACAACGAGCTTGCACAAGACACATGCAGACAGATATACCACACAAAGAAAAAGCACACCGACTCATCTATGACCCTAGACACACCTAATGTTAGTCCGACCCGTACATGGGTGACGGCGGACCAGGACACCCGAACGTATGCCATGCTTGCATCTGACGTAACCGGTGGTTGACATCATGCGGAAATCCTAGATCTCCTAAGGTGGGCCATGCATACATATGGGATGTGGATCTGGGAGGGCCAAGAGTATCTCCCCTAGATGATGGCGTATCTTGTAAGTGTACGGGCTTGGTGGGCATAGACGACCCGGCCCGTGGGGAAGGGGTGTGGTAGCGGACTCCCTCGAGGAAGTGAAGTGAATGTGGAGGGTCTAAGGATCCACTAGGGAGTGGGTCAAAGGGATCAAAGAAGGTATGACCCCTTATGTTGGGTTCTCACAAGTCACGGTCCCACGTGTAGAAGTTTTGAAGGTGTGGATAGTCACCTTCTTGAATGGTGACGGGTGAGACGGGGATCGTAGGCAAGAAGTATGATTCCTCCCTCAGATAAAAGGGTATGAATTCGAGCTCGTCCGGTAGCGGGAGAAGTAGAAGAACCTCTGTGGTGACACAACCCACGGTGCACTCGGAGGTAATGGACCCGAAGGCCGGATGGGTGAAGCTAAGACTAGCGGGTTGGTCAAAGCCTCGGGCCAAAAGATGCGTCAACTCCCATTGTGAATCTAATCCCATGACAAGATCGTCCAACGTATCAACATGGTGACGAGATCGAAATGTGGTATGGAATGAGTTGACCGGCACTATAGGTAGGATGGGGTCCATGGATGGAAAGGGAGGTGGAACTAGCCATCCTTGAGCCAACTAAAAAGCGGCTCGGCGATGTATAGTGTACCCGTTAGAAATACGGGTGGCTCGGGCCTTGGTGGCTCCAAATGAGATGGTTTCGAATCAAGTTCGGAAATAGAGAGTGATGACATTGGAGCTCTCATGGGTGAGGAAGGAATGTCCTTCTCGTGGTGAAGGGGTCCTTTGGGTGGCTCCGGGAACAACCAATCTACCCCGATAGACCGATCTAGGCTAGTACTAAACCGATCTAGGCTTGTACTAAACCTTTGCACTTGTCCCATCATGGCGTGGAACATTGTGCCCACTTCATCGGGACTATAGGCTCGGGATGCGGCCATGGTTGTAAAGATGGGGTTGGGTCCCCTAGGAATGGAGATGCAAGTCCATTTTTTTTTAAGTTTAAAAGTAAAATGTGATGCTAACTAATGCACCTAGACATAACCAAAACTCGGTACGCGGCGGAGATAACCGATCCGAAGATCACTCGCACAAGTGTGCGGCCTTCCCGATAGGCGTAGCCTAACGTTCGGACAACACCTTTTGATATACTGAGTAAAGGGATGTAAATGTGACCCAAAAGATATTTTTTTTTGTTTTAAAACAATGATGACCCTAAACGCGACTTAGACAATGACTAATGACTAGACGTAAATGACACTTTTTTTTTTATTTGGACACCCTACACTCAACTCGCTCTGATAGCAAATTGATGCGTGACGAGACCATGGACATGACAAGCTCGCGGTTGTCCCTTAACGAAGGAAGCGTCGGACGTGCGCGGTTGAGAAACCCGCAATGAGCTAGGGTGATCGGCTCTCTCGTGTGCCCGGATCGTTTCACGGGACGGTCTCGCACTCTCTCGCAGCAGCGGTAATGAATAAATAAAGCGAGCTAGATATCCCTACACATGCTCTCTAGCAGCGGCATAAAAAAATATATATGATGTAAGCAAAATGCCGAGAAGGGAGCGAAAACGATACCTCCACGCGCTCGGCTTGGGGAAGACGGACCCGGCCGAAACTCGTACTCCCGGGACAATTAATACACCATATTACAGCAAATGAATTACTGCCCACTCCACGCAGGGAGGTAAAGGGCTACACAAACGGGCCCGGGAGGACCGAATTCGGGTTGACGGGCGGCTTCTCGCGTCTCTTTGGCAGCACCCGAACTAGTGACGGTGGGGCCCACGTGCTGTCCGGAGGGGTCGAGTGGGACCCGGTGACACCGCTGTAGTGGGGACACTTAGGGAAGCGTTCCCCGGGCTGGCGGCACGCTGGTTCGCCGGCCGGAGGCCGGGCGGCTCCGATCGGCACCGGTCGGAATAACCGGCCACGGACCTGCCGGTTCTATTTTCCAGCACGCGCTCCGGCGAGAACGGACACTGCGATCAGCCCCGACATCGGAATGCGACGAAACCGGCCCCGTTGGAAAGATGCTTCGAAGGGCTTCAACCCAAGGTAATTACAGAAAAATAATCAAGCATGTACTTCTGATTGGCGAATTTTGAAGGTTGCTGTTGTACAGTTCCTGAAATCTCAGGTCAGCAGAGAACTTTCCTGTGAGTTACCTTTGACCACGAGGTAGACGTCCGAATCTGGGGTTGTGTTATTCCGAAACGTTGTGGGAAATCAAGTTACGAAACCAGGACTATTTTTGGATATGGATTTGGGGAAGGCTACGAATCTCTATGATTTTTGCACTAGCAGTGGGTCGGATCTGGAAACTGGCTGACAACACTGTAGCTAAGGAAGAACACGAATTTCTAAAAATAGATAAAAGGCTGATAAAAAATTAAGAAAATTTTTGAATGTAGGGAGTGATGGACAGAACTCCCTGTAAAATTGGGAGGGTTTGGAAAAATCAAAAAGATGGCCGGAGGTGGGAAACACAGGGCTGCTGTCACTATAGATAGAGACAAAACAGAACTAGGAATGAAAGATGCACGAAAATGGGAAAATACTAAACGATGGAATTTGGGCGTGAAAATTTAGGTGGAGCTTGGGATACAATGGAAGAACACACCATAAAAATTGCAGCTTGAGATCATCTCGTGGTGGAGAGCAGATATTCGGACAAGAAGCCTCTATCCAGGATGGATAGAACACCGAAGGCGGCTCCGCGGCGGCGTGATGGCGGCACGAACGGCGGCGGCGGCGGCACCGACGATCACCGGAGGTGGGGGGAAGGAGATATCACTCTAGAATGGGGGTTGGGGATGAAGAAACCAGGGGGAGAGAGAGGAGAGGTTGAAATTCTCCAAGAGAGGGGTTCTTGCACAATGATTTTTTCACTTTCATTAATTCTAGAATAATAGAAATACATGACTTATATAATAAATAAAAAAAGACCATGAATACCCTTAGATCTAGGATCTGGAGGGGCATTTAAGAGACTTCATATTTGATCCAAATAAAATAAAAAAAATGAAATTCCTAATTAATTCTAATGGGGGGACAATGTAGGAAAGGTAGGTAGCCTACCTTTGAATTTTTTAACCACTTGTCTACCATGTGGTCAATTGGCATTCCAACCTTCTAGATAGCCACCTAGGATGGTTGACCAGCCCCACATGGTCTAGGTGGACCAATGGGAAAGGGGTGAGAGTCCCCTTGCTTGGGCCTGCGGGAATTTTACATATAAACCCACTAAGACTTACAATTGCGTACCCATATAACACAAGGGTATACATACAAAGATGAAAGGACATAAATGCAAACAAAATGTGGACGGTCTTGTCTCGATGTCCCCATCAGTTAGTTAGTCAGTTCACACCTCCAGTGACACATCCACTAGTCGTAGCCTTCTTACGGCACGCATGTGCTGACCCACCCGGGAGTGGTGGAGCGGCTTACCCGAGAGAGACGGTTCTTAGGCTGGTTTCCATAGGGCCCCTTGTCTTTGCAACCAGAGTCCGGCTGAGGGGAAAACTGGCTAGCGGACCCAGCCTAGAGTAGTTGATCTGTGTGTGCACACATAGTTGGGGGCAGAGAACATGCGCTGACGAGTGTGACCCCAGCTAGTCCTTGTTTTGAGTTCCTGGTTACTATTGTGTGTCTCAATTTTCGCCTGGGGTGTTGTAGGGAGACACTGAGGCGTGGTGTAAGACGTCAGGGGACGCATCTGGCTTTGCTTCTAGTAGGTGGTGCTCCTGTCTCCTTGTAGGTACAGACTCATTTTTTCACCGATTTGAGGTCGGTTGGCTTGGTACGGTCAGTTGTAGAGAGCTTTTCTGTTTATTTATTATTGCTTGTCATTTCTACCGTACTTTCTTTAGGTAGCGTTACTTTACGTGCTTGTTCGTGTCTTTCGCCTTATTTCCTTTGTGCGAGGTGGGGGTCCGAGGGATCCCTACTGGGCCAATGAAATGAGGCTCACCCCTGTGTTTTCAGGTAAGGCTTGCTCGTCACGTGGCGCGGCGGAGTATCAGCGCGGTTCCATTAGTCAGGGTTAGTCGCCAGTTTGCCAGAGCCGGGGTATGCCCCGTGTACATGTACTTTTCTTTCTATTGAGTGTACTTAATTTGGACATGAGATACACTGGACCTTGTAGCAGCTTATTTATTTATTTCATTTTGTTCATTTTATTTAAATTATTATGCTATCTCTGCGGTTATTTCAGCTTCTCTTATACTCTCACACCATCCCTTTAACCCTTCCCAGTCTTCGGGCTCGTGGGTGGCGGGCCGGGGTTCGAGTCACGTCGGTTCCTTTCCGGCACTCGGATCCTGGGTCGTTACAAAGACCTTTCAAAGTTGGACCAAGAAAAGTCCAAGATGCCCACTTGCCATTTATCCTTTCTTATGTTGTTTTGACCACATGGGTGAAGGGAAAAGGAATTAAATATTCTCATCCCCTAATTGCCCCTCCCCAACCCTAGATCTGAGGGTAGTGATGGTCATTTAGTTAGGTCTATAAAACTCATGTATTTTCATTATTTTGACAATTAATGAGAAGAAATCTAAAAATTGGCATTTGCCTCCAAGAGCCCAAGGGCGCACCCCCTCTCTCTCCTCCCCCTTGCAGCTAAGAAAGCTGGTCTTCTGAGGTGAGAAGCCTCCATATCTGATCCCTCTTTGAGTGAGAAGCTCAGCACCGCCGCCGCTGCCGCCATTGAGCCGTCGTCGCACCACCACCGCCTCGTCGTCGGAGTTTTGTCCACCTCTGGACAACTGCCTGGTGTCCAAATTCTTCCTCCCAATCCACAAATCTGATCGATCTGAGATTTTGAGGGTGAGTTCCCCACGTGATTTTCCCCTTGCACAAAAATTTTCATGCCCTGATTCATTCGTTTGCCCCCCGTTCCATTTACGTTTTCCCAGGTCTACACAGTCTGTCCCAGTGCAGATCTGTGTTCCAACAACCCATCTCTTCGCTCTTTTCACTCCCTTTCCAATTTCAGATTGATCTGAAATTTGGACTGTATTTTCTGTCCACCAAAGCCTTCTTTCACAATTTTTTCATGAATTTTAGAATTTGTTTACCGCTCCTAATATTCACTGTAGAATCTGGAATCTATTCTGTCTCCTGTAGTCCAGATCCGACCACCCCAGCTATAAAATCCATTCCCCCTGTCAAACCATCTGAGAAAAATACACAAAAATTATTCTCGTGTTCCTTACTTCCCCCTCTATCTCCCATAAGAATCCCATATCTCGGATCTATCATTTAGGCCTCTGTCAAAGCTTAGTTTCAGGCAACTTCCAGTCTGCCGGGTCTGTTCTGAGACAGGAAACAGTCATGTTCTAAAATTCCCCATGAAGAATCCAGGCACAGGAAAATTCCTGTGATTCCTGGTGTTCATAGATCTTCAGGAGAGCTTCGTAACGGCACCAGTTTCGTGATGATCTGACTTTGGATCTGATCGCAGCATCCATTCTCGCCGGGTCGCATAGTTCTGGCACAGCAGAACTGGTTTGGGCTAGCAAGCAGTCGGGTCTCCGAATCGGGCCGCCTCACCTTCCTCAAGGCGATCCACAGTGATCTCTTCTAGGGGATTGCTCGTCCAGGAGTCCTCTTCGCATTGGTACCAATCCTAGCTAGATCGGACACCGGATCATGGCGTGATCCACCAGTTTGCCAGCTCGTGTTGTCCGGACAACACCGACGGAGCGGTCCAAATTGCTGCCCGTCAACCCAAGTTCGCTACTCCCATGTTATTGTTGTCACCCTTTACCACCCTACGTGGAGTGAGTAATAAAATCATTTCTGTAATTATTATGAATTATTTGTACCGGGAGTACGAGTCTTGGTCGGTGTCATCTTCCGCACGCCCGGAGCGTGGAGGTATCGTGTCCGCTCCCCACTTTGGCATTTGATTTCCTTGTATATATTCATATGCCACTGCTAGAGTGATAGGAAATTAGCATGTTCAATTTTAATCACCACTACGAGAGTGAGCGCGAGACCCGTCTCGTGACTCGATCCGAGCATGGAAGAGCCAAATACCCTTGACTCATTGTCGGTTTCTCAACCACGCACATCCACACGCTTCCCTCACTAGGGAATAGTCGCGAGTTTGCCTAGAGTCTCAGGTTCGCATCAAATTGGGCATCGAGTCGCATCCCGTCCTGCATCAAAGATTCTCATCAGACCATGCGAAGACTTGAAGGTACTCGGAAAGGAAGTCTTTGTATTGCTCTTGTACATCGGGCGATAAATCTATCCCAATCTTTACCTCGAGAGCCGGGTCATCTTTGAGGAAGACTGACAGCAGCTCCCCACCAAGCATGCTTGCTATCAATTTATCCTCGACTCCCTCAACCTCTTTCTTTTTTCCCTCTGGCCTTACGGCTTCGACTGAGATCACATAGCACTTCTAGCTGTTGCCTGGTTACCTCGGACTTCCCCAATACCGTATTTGGTGGGAAACTTCATTTTTTGGTGGTAGGTGGAGGGCACTGCCTTTGCTTGGCCGAGGATATCTCGGCCGAAGATGGCATTATAGACCGACATCCCCTTAATCACCACGAAGTTCGCCATAAACGTGATGGTCTTAGGAGGGGTAACAAGAGTAACCGGCAGGCTCAGGGCTCCCTCGGGATAAGTTGCATGGCCATTGAACTCGCAGAGAGGGGTTCGAATCGAGCGTAGCTTTGATGAGTTTTCACCCATTTTCAAGAAACATTCGTACTCCAAAACATCAGGGGCGCTACCATTGTCCACTAATATCCTATCTACGTTACAGTAGTTTATAGTAGCCGAGATTACAAGAGCGTCATCATGCGGGGTGGCTACCCCTTCCTGGTCTTGGTCAGAGAACACCAAGGCCTGCTGGTCGTTCGCCGGCGGGGCTTTGGGGGGCTCGGAAGCCCGATAGGCTTGCTCGGTGTGACACTTCCTTCCTCGGCTGCTGTCCCCTCTAGAGGCGGATCCCCCTGAAATGACGTTGATGTGGACCCCACGGGGGTGGTTGTCGATTTCTTCTGGGGGGACCCCACGATCCACCTATTGCTCGGCCACGTACTGGGAAAGGCGCCGTTGGCGGATGAGACTCTCGATCTCATCATTGAGGTGTTGACAATCCCAAGTATGGTGGCCGTGGTCGTTGTGGAACTGGTAATGCTTTCGACGACTGCGGCGTCGGGGATCAGCCTTCATAGACTCGGGCCAGCGAAGAAGACCCGAGTCCTTGATTTCTTAATAGATCTCATAGACTGGAGTGGACAAAGGAGTATATCGCTTGAACTTTCGGGGAGGCTCCTTGCGGTCTCCGTCTCGGTTCCTCCTCTTCCCCTGGCCCGAGGTTTGCTCGGACGGCCGCTTCTTGTCTCCTTTTCGTCCTGAGCTTGCTGAGTCTCGGTAAGCATTGGGGACTTCTTCGCACTCTGCGTGATGCAGAGCCAGGGCCACCAGATCGGCGAGAGAGGAGGGAGGAGGGAGTACCAATTCTCGATAGAGGTTTTCATCTCGGGTGCCTCCGGTTAATGCGGTGATGGCCGAGGTGACGTCCAAGTGGGGGATGCGTAGGGCTTCCGACTTAAATCGGTTGATGTAAGCCCGCAACTTTTCCCCCTGTGCCTGCTTTAGCGCCAACAGCCCCGCAATTGACCTTGGAGGGCTTCTGCTGGCAAAGCTTTCCTTCAACAGTCGCCCGAAGTGTCTGAAGTTGTGGATGCTACCGGGGGCCGAGCGCTCGAAACCAGGCTTGAGTGCCTTGGATCAAAGTGGTCACGAATGCTAGGCACTTAACAGCATTAGATGCTCTGTGTAGAGTCATTAGGGAGTCGAAGCTATCATAATGGTCGGCCAGGTCACCCTAGCCGTCATAGGACTTGAAGGTCGGTAATGAGACTCTCAGGGAGACTTCAACCTTCAAGATTTGGTTGGAGAACGGGGATTGCTCTTCATCCTCCAGAGTGCAGTTCTTTTGTAGGGCGTGAAGAGCGCGCTCCTACTTGGTGAAATGTCGCTCGAAGTTCCACAGGTGGAGGGACAACTCTGGTTGTCGTGGAGCCAAGGGACTGTGTGCATGTCCTCGACAATTACCCCGCCGCTCCTCGACAGGGGAGTCGGCTTCCGAGGGTTGCTACAGTAACCCAGACTTTTTCCCTCTCAGGTTGGAGGAGGCTTCTTACTCCGGAGGTGGGGATTGGGAGGGCCCACCTGGCCCATTGCGAATGAGCCGCCCGCCTTGGATGGTGAAGCGGCCTCCAGCTGTTTGTAGAGAGGCTTCTGTGCAGGGGGGACTCACCCGAGGAAGCCGCGACCTCTCCTCCCTGGCCACTTGGGTCATCATCAAGTCGACGAGGATATCCAACTTGGTGTTGAGGGTCTGGATGGCTTCGGGGTTCCGGGGGGTGGGTTGTCCCCCCACGGTTGACAAAGATAAGGCATTCGCTTGATTGTTGGAGAGGGGGCCCGTGGAAGAATGGGAGGGCACATGTTCCCCCTCTGCGATCGCCGGTGCCTTTTCCTTGTCTTCGGCGTTCCTTCTGATGGAACTTCTTCGCACCATGTTGGCTCTTTGTACATTTTCCATAGACGGTGCCAGATGAAGAGGGGTGATCTCGTGCTGGATCCTGAGCCGCACGATCCTAGATGAGCCCTTGTCGTCGTCACCACGATTGAGGATCTACAAAGTAGGAAACGAATCAAAGGAGCCCAGGGTTGGAACCCCGGGGAAAACCCTCTGATGCTTCAGTCAGCAAGGTGATAGAGCGTAGGTGGAAGGAATGCAGTAGGAGGAGAAGTGAGGGGCACAAGATCGCTCTCCATTAGTGAGTGTCGTATTGAGTACTCAAGATCACCTTACCTTTTTAGAGGGTTTTCTAGAGTTTATATAGCTGCTTACTCTCTTGGCCGGAGGTAGGGTAGTTGTAGTGACCAGGGGGCATTATGTCCTGGAGGAGGGTTCTCCATAGTTAAAGGACTCTCACTCTCCCCTATCTTGTTTAGCTTCCCGCCTCAGAGCGGCAGCGAGACTTTTGCCAGGATAAACACCCCGTTGAGAGAAATCGTGCCTATGGGAGGTCCGAGCGTGGGATACCGCCTGAGGGGGCGCTTGGGCTTCTCTCGAGTGATGTGGGTGACATTAACCGGATACGCTCAAGTGCCGTTTGGGCATTTCCCGAGCGATAATTACTCGGACATCTGGTCCAGGAGGCTGCCTAGGATGGTCTGGTCTGAGCATTTTTTGGGCTTCGAGATAAGTGGGCCCATTCGTAGGGCTATCACTTAGTGGGGTCGACCTGGTAGGGTCGGGTTGGACCTGGTTTGGCCGCTCCAGGCCATATGTTTATTGGCCGCGGATTTACCCCTCTCCACTTATCATTCATTCTTCTTCTTCTTTTTGTTATTTCATTCATTTTTTGTTTGTATTGATTTTGTTGTTTGATTTGGTTATTTACTATTAGTTTGTTGATCAGCTGTTTGTTTTATTTTGTTTTTATTATTTTCTTCTTTCTCTTTTTTTTATTTGTTATGCTTTCATGGCAATATTTTTGTCATTAGATTATCATTTTTTATTCTATTATCTGTGGTTTATCATTTACTATTTTTTTCTTTCCTTCTTTTTTGCTGTTTAATGAAGGCTGGGTCAACGAAGGGATTGCCTACGTCAACGTAGCATGAAGGGGGAAGCAGCCCTAGGAGCCAGGGAGTGACTACGTCGACCCAGAGGGGGTGCCTACGTCGACTCACTCCCCGCAGGTGAGCTGGGAGCTTCTTCATGTTCTATCTTTTCTATTTCATTCATTTTCATTTTTTCTTTGTTTGGTCTTCTTACTTTTTTTCTTTGTGCATGATTATGCATGATTATGCATGGTTCTTCAAGTTCAATTTTCTTTTTTCTCTTTTTTTTAGACAAGGGCGTTCGGTCGATCGAACTAATGAGGTCGGTCGACCGATCCTCCCAGAGATGGGGGGGGCTGCTGGATGGATCGACGGAGCCATCAGGGTGCGTCGACTCATCCAGTAAACGGTCGATCGAATCTTTAATTCGGTCGACTGAAGTTTGAGTTCGGTTGACCAAAGCTTGAGTTTGGTCGGCTGAACCCAACATTCAAGGGAGCAGACCCTCCCCTCTCATGCCTTCTCTTTCGATTTGTTTTTATCCCTTTTGATCATGCGTTCATGCTACAAGTTTAACATGGAAATCCAGGAATGGCTAAACTACATTTTTTTTATCTCTTCTTACTTGACTTTTCTTTGTTTTATCTTGCTCGTCTCTTCATGGAAACTCATTCCCATTTCTTTTTGTTTTCTTTTCTTTCTTTCTTTGTTTGATTTGTCTTATCTTCTTATTTCATCTTGGCACACGGATGAAGCATGCATATGCATATGTGTATGTACGCGTATAGGGGTGAAAAGGGCAGGGAAAGGCCGGCTAGCTGTGAGAAATCAGCAGATCAAAGGCTGCTGGCACTGTGTTGTTCTGTAAGGTGGGCAAGTCAACTTGGGGCTAGACCAAGCCAGTCAGCAGATTTTTGCTGCTGGGATTATGGGCAAGTCGACTTGGGGATAGGCCAAGTCAACTTGCCATCATGCCCAATGTTAATTTTATGCTGCTGGATTCATGGGCGAGTCGACTTGGGGCAGGGAAAGTCAACTTGCCCCCATACCAGTGAACAAATTTCCGTTGTTCCACCCTTAGGAATGGCATGCAATGGTCATGAAATGTAGTAATGCGTGATTTTTTCTCTTATCAAGGAGGCCAAGCCCTTGGGAAAATGCAAGAAGATGTTTTTGTGAATTCTTATGCATAACATGCAAGGGTTTCATCGCTTATTCATGCAGGGTGGCACTCGGCACGAGGTAGAGTATTTTACTCACGCATAGTGAGGGTTTCCGTCCGAACATAGTCCGGCCTTTCGTCGTTTACCATTTGATATACCAAAAGAGCCGTGGCAAGTACACACTCGGGAATTGAAGTATGCATGAAGTCCTATCTTGATTCATGAATTAATGCACATATGAATTAAGGCGTGCATATGGGTGCATGTGACATGTTAAGTTCTGAAATGCGCAAAAGGGCAAATATGCTTAGGTCCATGCAATTTCAATGAAGATATAATGCAATTCAATGTGCATATGCAGTGTTTGATCATCTTCATGCAATCTTGGGGAATTTAGCATGCAGATCTGTTATTAACATGCAATGCTTCTTTTTGCAGGCTTGTCGCAGCAGCAAGATCCCATCCCGGTTTGAAAGAGTTTCAAACTGATCGCGCATGGTATACACATACATATGTACGCAATGCCACTTCAGAATTTTGATTCTGCTCTAAAAATCTTCTTCTCCATATTATTGTTTCTTTTTTTAGCCTTGTCTTCATGAGTTCTTTAGGCTATGAGCCTCACTGGATCTTTGTCTTTGCTATGCATCAGTTCATTGTGCCTTTTTTGTTCAGTTCATCTATCATTATTTTTTTTTATGTCATTGGTCTTATGATTTGTTCAAGCTTCCCGATGAAAATCCGGCGGCACCTCCCCTAGGCCCGAAGCGTCGGGGGGTGTTAATTAGGTACACGTCCACAGAGGAACTCTGAGACGGCCCCAAAATAAGAAGGATGCACACGGAAGAGGCAACATCCAATGACCCGATTTGGGCACAGAAATACCGAGGACTAGCCTACAAGGGACTCTGGTGACACACGAGCTGCCACAATCCGAATTCTGAGACATTGTCTTAAACTATCGCCAAACTATATGGCCTTTAGTGTTCGCCCCCCTTTTCTTAAAAGAGATTATCCGGGCACCATGCTATGAGGAAGCAAGTCCTCGGAGATCCGAGAGTCATCAAGACTCCGAAAGAGAGCAAGGGAGAGTTGAAATCGACCGGGGAGTAGCCCTAAGGACCCCAGACAAGCAAGGATTCCGAATCAAACTTATTGGGTTATGTAAACCCGGAACCCGTCCTTATAGGATATTATATGCATCTCCCACTTAAAGCAGTGATATCGAGGAAATGTTGCATAGCGTTTAACTTAGGGCTACCCCCCATATCCCTCACCCCATTGGCATCATGACCATGAAGTCGACCAAATCTTGAGGCGGGGCTTTGAGAAGAAAATGTGATCATGGCGAAGCAAAGATGAAATTAAACAAATTTCCGGTGGTTGGCAACCCAGAATCATATCCATGAACTCGAATAAACCCCGGGCCGGTGGCCACCATGATAAAAAAATAAGTTATCATACGAATGATACTCTAGAAATCAGAGAGAATTCAATCTAGCTACTTGGATAGGGAGAACGTCAGAACATAGCCAATGCATTATAGTAGTAGAGAGGAACACAGGAGCTCGTAAAAAAAATATCAGGGCCAAGAACCCCATATTTCATTGATCTCTAAATATGACTATTTACATCTAGGCTATAGAGAGCCCCATAAAACACAAAGAGAAGAAAAGGGAAAATGAAAATACAAGACCCACCCTTCACAAATGGTTCTCAAACTCCCTCTCTCTCTCTCTATTTTTCTTTATCTCGGGCTCTCTTCTCCCTCTTCTCTCCTTCTACAGCAACTTCGGAGGCTCAGGGAACCGGTTGGAAAGGAGTCCGAAGGGAGCAGGCTTTCACCACCGAGGTGCCCTTCTTATAGGGGCGCTTGAGTCCCCTGTTTGGAGGGAAAACCTCCATATTTCTTTTCCCTCTCTTTTTTTTTGCTGCTACTGCTGTTACTGTCACCGCTACTGCTACGTGGCTACTGCTACTGCGACTGGCGTGGCTCCTTCGCACGGCCGCAGTGGAGCAGGGGCAAGGGGGCGCCGCTGCGGGCGTGGTAGCCTCTCCTGTCGAACGGGGTGGTGTCCGCTCCGTTGGCCACGCGGGTGGGATGGCCTCTCGAGGTCACCAGCGTTCATGGGAGTGGCAACGAGCATTCAATGCTCGCGCGCGGCGGGGGGGGGGGGGGGGAGAAAACACGGGATGAGGGAGACAGACACAGGCCGCGATTCTTTTCTTTCTATTTCCCTTCTTTTTTTTTTGAAATTTCTTCTCCTTTTTTTCCTTTGCCCCCTCCTTCCCTCTTCTATTTCGTTCGGCCCATTCATGTTGGGCCCAATCTCTTTGGCCCATTCACCTTTCTCTTCTCCTTTCTTTTTCCTTTTTTTAGTGCCAACAAATGCCCCCCACCCACAGGTGCCGCGATCGAGGGACAAGGGAGCGGGGCCTACGGGTGCATCTTCTATCCGGCAAGCGGTTGATATTGGGGCGGAACATCTTCGGTTATAGACGAACGGTCTTGGCCGCGGATTATATTGACTGGTCCCAACCGAGAGTCAGGCGCTAATCAAGATGATATCATCGATATTGGGTCTATACCGACACAATGATATCTAGTTTATCTGGTCTTCGACAGAAGGTCTGAGCGATTAGGTTGTATTAATCGTCGCGGTGGGACGGATGGGTTGGTCCTATCCGAGAGACAAGTGCCAACCCGAATGGTATTGTCAGCATTGGGTTGATGTCGACACAAAGAATTGGGTTCATCTATCTTCGACGAAAGGTCTAGGCCATGCCCCTCGGCTAAGACCCTAAAAGGCCATGGGTGCAGAGTTAAGTGATTCATTGGTACTGGGATTACACCAACGCGAGGAGTTCGGATTTCTCTAACTTAGACGGAAGGTCTAGGTCATACCCCTCGATTAAGACCATGGAAGGCCAAGGGCACCTAGTTAAGTGGTTCATCGGTGCTAGGATTTCATTGACGCAAGGAGTTCGGGTTTCTCTGACTTAGGCTAAAGGTCTAGGTCGTACCCCTCGGTTAAGACCCCGGAAGGCCATGGGCACCGAGTTAAGTGATTCATCGGTACTGGGATCACACCGACGCAAGGAGTTTGGATTTCTCTGACTTAGAGAAAAGGTCTAGGTTGTACCCCTCGGTTAAGATCCCGGAAGGCCATGGGTGTCGAGTTAATTGGTTCATCGATGTTGGGATCGCACAGGCGCAAGGAGTTCATGTTTCTCCAACCTAGACAAAAGGTCTAGGTCGTACCCCTTGGTTAAGACCCCGAAAAAACATGGGCACCGAGTTAGTTCAGAATAGATGTTGACTAGACGAGGTGTTAAAGCCAACCAACCTGGCTCAGACGGAAGGACTGGGTTCAGGGTAGGACATTTATCGGCTTAGACGAAAGGTCATGACATCGAAGGACTTGGCCTAGACGGAATGTCATAATGCCAAGATAGAATATTTGTCGGCTTATATAAAATGTCATGATGCCGACAGACTTGGCCTAGATGATATGTCATGATACCAAGGCAAAACATGTATCGGCTTAGACGAATGTCATGACGCCGAGGGGGTTGGCCTAGACAGTATGTCATGATGCCAAAGGGGTTGGCCTTGACGGTATGTCATGATGCCAAGGCAAAACATTTATCGGCTTAGACGAATTATGTCATGACGTCAAAGGGCTTGGCCTAGACAGAAGGTCATGATGCTTAGGCAAAAAAAATGAGAGATCGGGGCCTACGGGTGTAGAACGTTGAAAGCGTTATGTATTCATTATCATTTTTTATCATTATCATTTTTCATCATTATCATTTTTCATCATTATCTTTTTTCTCTTCTTTTTTTATCATTATCATTTTTTGTCATTATCATTTTTCTCTACTTTTTTTATCATTATCATTTTTCATCATTATCTTTTTTTTTATGATTATCCCTTTTTTATCGTTATCATTTTTTTAATTCACCATTTTTATCCGAGCATGTAGACACTCATTGATGGCAGGCATAGAATAGACATATAGGATAGCTCCCCTCTATCGGGAATAGGATAAGAACGGCGCCCCTGATCCATCGACAGAGTGCGGCCCACAAAGCATAACCAAAGGAGCTGTGCATTCGTCAAGAGGACATTGCATAGCCTATGCGCATAGTTTAAATCACATTCTACACCCAAGATAATTTCTCCATGGTGTGAAAGTGCAAGTACATGAGCAGTGGACCTTAATCATAAGGATAAGTAGACGTTCCAAGTAACACTAAAGGATTACTCTATCGCCTATACATACACAATTTAGGTTCTCGACTTTCAGTAGCTTTACACAGCCCCCCTTGTTTATTTGAAATATGGACTTCACCGTTCGGCGCGAGTTTTCTCATATGTCTTAATGGAGATTCCCGGCTATTAGGATTCATCCTTATTACAATTTTATTACAAAATTTGCTTCACCGTTTTCGCGCGAGTCTCCTCATTTGTTTCATTGGAGATTCCCGACTACTTGGATTCACATTTCACTTCTTCATCTATCATTTTCATTTTTGTAGGGGTAGGCAGCTTTTTCCTCACGATCACCTTGCATGTCAGTGTAAGAATTCGAACATCCATAGAGTGTTAGGAAAAATGTCACGCCCCGATGTGGAAAATCGGAACGCAGCAGTTATATACATTCATGATAAACAGAGCAATAACGGAAATAAAAGAATATAATTGCAAGGGGGAAAGAGTTACTCCAGAATACCAAATTTCATAAGTAAGAAAATAAAATGTTCCAACAACCTTATAATGTTTTACATTACAACTCAAAAAAGGAAATAATGAGAAGATTACAACTCTTAATGACGACTCTTAAATACATCACTAAACATTGACTCATCAAAACCACTATGTGGCCAATCCATAACTCTACTAAGACACTGTCAAGTTCACATCTAAATGGTCCACTCCGGTCTTTACTCTTGTCCATCCCCGTCCGTTTGCGTTTCATCACCAGAGCTACCTGAAATGGGGGGGAAAACTAGGTGAGCGAATGCTCAGTAGGTAATAACAGGCAAGATTTAAGTATTTAACCAATTAGATTAAATGTTGTGCGAACGAAATAAAAAGGAATAATAACATTATCAGTCATGATGGAAATAAAAGGAAAAACTCGAAATAAGTAGAACAGAGATACATCATTTTCTAGGAATTGGCCGATCAAGCACGCAGGCAAGCACTCATGTGGAGATAAATTCCATGTAGGAATTGAATAACTTGCAGAGATGAATAGGAATAATGAATGAATGTCATAGACAATACACTAGTCATGCACTTGGTGCAATGCCTCACTGTCACGCCCCGAACCGATAGCAGCGAAACGTGTCGTTTGCTCGGAACGTGGCAGTTAAACAGTCGTGAATAATCAAGAGCAATCGCATAAGACCAAATAATTTAGGGAAATAATAAAATTTTATTTCAAATATAAGTCTCTTACAATTTAAATTTCAAAACTTTAAGACTCAACTACGTCACTATGAAAGAAAAAGGAAATGACGCTCTAACAGACTTAGACAAGATAACTAAATAAGAGACACTATGCTAGACTCAAGAAAGATAAAAGACATGGGTTCACTAATTTTCAAAGCTCGCTTGCACAATTATCCCTCCCGTGTGAGTCTAGGTCTCGCTAGTCACCTGATTACCTGAAAAATGTTGGAACAAACTGAGTGAGCGAAAGCTCAGTAGGAATTATATCTCAAGAACAAGCAATTGGTTTAAGTAATTACATCTTTCACATGTAAATGTAGTAAGGCTATGCAGGTAGAATTAACCGAGCAAGTGAAACAAAACTAGTAAGAATTTGACAATTTCATGTAAAAACTTTCAAGCAAGAGATATCCAAGAGAGATTTATAGAATATTGGCTATTTCACGCAAGTACTTGCCCATTCTGGGCCACGCTAGTCGAGTCACGCAAGTCAAGTCACGCACGCAAGTAACATCACGAAAGAGAGAGAGGATGTGTGTGGAATGCCAAAGATCAAGAGAGACAAGTACTTCGGTGCAATGCTAGACACCGTGATCAATATAACTCCCACGGACACAAGTACTTTCGGGTGCTCCTCCCAAGACCAGACCGGGCCCTAAATGCACAGCATTAAAGATAGATCTAGACATCCATGATAGTTCATATCCAATAAGGAGTTTCAAGAACAAACTTTAATAGGATGATAAGATAAGATTTTATGGAATTCAAGGACAAGGCCCTTGAGTAAGGACAGACTTGCAATAAAATCCACGTGAAAGCATAGAAACTATGACATGTCAAAAAACTAGGTGGAATTGGCACCTAGATAGGTTGCCATGAATAACTTGAATAGATGACTCACAAGATAGTCATCAATTCAATGGACACGAAAGCAAGCTGGAGAATTGGCACTTAACCATAGGATACCCAATTCAATATATCACCTAGTGGAATGATCACTCATTCCACTGGCTAAGATAATTCCCTCATGGGCCAAAAGTAGCACCATGAAAGGGTCGGGTTACCACGTTTCTCTAGAGTGACGTGGCATTAAAATGGGTACAAGGTGTTTAAGGTAAGACCAGCTCAGTCGGCCTTGAGGGAATCCAAGGCTACGAGGAGACTTACGGAGGTCCCGATGACTAACTTGCTAGTCCGAAGGAACGGAATGTCCAACGGAGAGCTCATATGTCGCCGAGAGTTGAAGTGTATAACGTGAACCAATCATGAAACAGGGACTCCATCTACGGACGTGAGATGAGAGTGCCAGAAGACCCGCGGTATGGGTCAAAATCGGGAGAAAACGGTGAGAACATGAATGCGTTAATTATAGAATTCATGTCCATCCAATTCTATAATTAACTATAATTAAAAAAACTTATATTAATTAATACCCATGAGTGACGTCATTTATTAATTAGCGTCCACATAGAGAGACGTTAATTTTATGACTTTTAACTTAATTTATTTAACAAGAATTCACGTTAATATCTATTTAATTGATTAATTTAAAAAATATACATTCAAAGAGACATTAATTTATATAAAATAATTTAGAAAAATAGAATATATGATAATTAGGAGAAAAATTCAAGGATTCCAAAAGTATATTTTTTTATAATTTTATGTTACATAGTTTAATAGATATGGATTTTTAAAGATATAGTCACAAGTTATATATATATATATATATATAATAAAATATAAGAATTGACGCCTTTGCAATGTGACATCAAAAGCATTTGACGACATTTAACTTGCCGTCATTTCAATAAAGTGTCAATCTTCAAACCTCCGGTTCTTGATGTACACACGTCGGAATCACGCGTTCTATATATCGAAATGACGGGCTCGAAAAACTCTACCTAATTAGATGTTAAAAATAATTTTTCGTTGAGAGATGGGGGATCTTGAGATAGGGGGCACGAAAAATGGTGCAACCACTCTCACTACCTCGGTCTCTACCCCAATAACACTCCCATAAAATTTTATAACCAAAAGATACTCCGGTGATGAGAATCAAGTCGTCAAAAGAAAAACCTATAACTAGCATGCTACAGTAACCTTTGGAATTCACGGAGTAACGTGATTATATATATTAAATGATTTAACTTGTTTAAACTTATAGTAAATACACCATATAAGGCATGGAAGGAATAACCATGAAGATTTTAGAAGTATATTTATCCAAAATTTTGATGTGTGATTACTTGGGTATAAAATTTTAACTTGATGTAATTATTTAATTTATTAAGATAATTAAACGGTAAACTG
The DNA here is from genome assembly GCA_022559845.1 of Amorphophallus konjac. Classification (NCBI taxonomy): domain Eukaryota; kingdom Viridiplantae; phylum Streptophyta; class Magnoliopsida; order Alismatales; family Araceae; genus Amorphophallus; species Amorphophallus konjac. The sequence continues at coordinate 350,438,694 of CM040122.1, read as the reverse complement.
CACTTAAGCAAGCGATGATAACAAAACATGAGTTTTAAACCTGTAAAATTAATTACTACTATCTTTGGGCTTCAATTATTGAGAAAACCTACCGTTTTACTTGTTCGGATCCATGAACAGTGAAGAGGAAACGATACTCTGTTTCCTGGCTTGAAACAGTGGATGAATGTGGAAGAAGAAAGCACGTCAGCAGGAGGAAGAATAGGAAGCTGGGGAAGAAGACGTCCACGTCCACTGCAGGAAGAAGATGGAAGAAGAAAACGCCTTGCAGGAGGAAGAAGCATGAAGATGGCCCTTTGCGCATCAGTCAGTAGGAAGGAGAGGAAGAAGAAGATGGCACGACCGACCCCCTTGTTGCTTGGTCGTCCGCAGGTGGAAGATGCACGACAGTAGTAGCAGCAAGACGATCAAAATAGCACGATGGAAGAGGAAGGAAATGGGTGTTCGACGGAGGCGTAGTTTTATAGGGCTGTACGGTTTTAGAGGGTTCTTCTGTTCGATAACGGAAGGTTTAAAAATCAAAGTTGGAAGGGGTCTTAAAACCTTCCCAAACTATCAGGCCATTCCTTGTTTAAAGCCGCTAACAAAAACTTAAGGCAAAAACCCTAACGCTCACACCATGCATGATCGATCAAGCACACACGTGGGTGGATTGTTGGGTTGTCCGATGGGGTCATGTGCATGGGTTCGGGTAGAGCATGGCTTGGGTTAGTTATAGTGGGTTTAGTTTGGGTTTGGGTTTTGTCCATGGTAAAAGCCCATTTGTGTGGCTTTGGGGTTATTGGGTTGCGTATAATGTAAATCTCATGGTTTAAGGCCCATTAATATATATATGGGTTGTATTATTCGGGCTAAGGCTTGAATTTCTCCTATGGAAGAAGGAAGGTTCTAGTTATATAGATTTTCATATATATTATATATATATATCCCATTTTATTCCCTACGTGGTGGGTTTGACTAAAGGCCCACTAAAAGCCCCTTTTTAATTATAAGGAGTATATATATACGTATTATATATATGGGCTTTAAGACTTCATGGCTATATCTATTTTTATATATGTTTATACATATATTCCAAGCCCAAGGTTCACAAGCCTTTATACCAAGGCCCACTAATTAAACCCAATGTTTATATATGGATAAAGGTGTGTGGGTGTTTTAGCCCATTTGTTATATAAGCTTTTAACTAAATTATTTAATAGAACTTTATATATATATAGACCCCAATTCCTATAACTTTAGTTATTCATTTTATTAATTTCCGTCATTTGCTCTGGGTATAAGAGTCGGGTTCGATCCTACGAAAATCTTTATATGTATGTGTACTCTTGAATTATATTTTCAAACTCAAATAGATAAGGTTACTCTAATTTCCATTTCTCAGTTTATTTACTTATACTTTTTATTATTATTTAAGCTCATTAACCAATTTAGCTAATTGTCACATTTTCTTTTATCAAAATTTAATTTCCATGATGAATATTTAGAGTTATTTTTATTTATTCTATATTTAAATTTTTTTGGAGTGCTACACCCTCCCCCACTTAAAAGAATTTGGTCCCCAAATTCACATCACCTTCTACTCTAGATGGGGGATTAGCTATAATTCCTTATGATACCATATAAGTGAAAGAAGAAATCTAAACATATAGAAAGAATCAATTTAGGATCGAGGATGGGGGATCCCTTCCATAACTTTTCCTTTGACAGACCTGGCTCCTATTAAAACTTGAGTTTCTTTTGGAAACTTCTTGGTCGAAACATGGCATATAGCAATCTTATGGTCTAAGCTCCCACATCAGAGACACGATCCCATCCTCCGATAACAGACCTTCGATTGGTGATTAAACTTCCCGCAGAACTTACATCTTTCTTGCGATGGGTCAATAGGGGCTACCACACCTTTCCCCCTCTTGCATTCCTTGTACCTTTGGGAATGGTAGTCCTCATTGGGCCTCTTCTTAGCCGGGACATGCATTTTAGAATTAACGGCTTGGTTCCTTTCTTCAACTCTCTCTTTTTCTTCTACCACCTTTTCTAACTCCTGGAACCTTCTAACGAGGTCCGCATAAGCTTGAACGTACACTAAGACCATCTCGGGGATAAAGTTTGCTTAGATGTCTCCATTCTATTTATGTTCCTACAAGGATGAGTGGGGAGATAATTTATTGACTCAAGAATTAATAATAATGAAACTTAAGTATTTTATCTTTCTATTATAACTTTAACCCCAAGCTCTACCCAAATCTCACGGAATTTCCTATAGGATGACCGACAAGGGTACTCAACCTATCTCTTGGACTTAATGCCCTAAGAATTTGAAAGCCGAAGCTCTGATATGACTGACAAGAATACTTGACCTGTCATTGGAACCTAATAACTGAAGGATATGAAAGTCGAAGCTCTGATACCACCTCTTTCACGTCCCGAACCGATAGCAGCGAAACGTGTCGTTTGCTCGGAACGTGGCAGTTAAACAGTCGTGAATAATCAAGAGCAGTCGCATAAGACCAAATAATTTAGGGAAATAATAAAATTTTATTTCAAATATAAGTCTCTTACAATTTAAATTTCAAAACTTGAAGACTCAACTACGTCACTATGAAAGAAAAAGGAAATGACGCTCTAACAGACTTAGACAAGATAACTAAATAAGAGACACCATGCTAGACTCAAGAAAGATAAAAGACATGGGTTCACTAATTTTCAAAGCTCGCTTGCACAATTATCCCTCCCGTGTGAGTCTAGGTCTCGCTAGTCACCTGATTACCTGAAAAATGTTGGAACAAACTGAGTGAGCGAAAGCTCAGTAGGAATTATATCTCAAGAACAAGCAATTGGTTTAAGTAATTACATCTTTCACATGTAAATGCAGTAAGGCTATGCAGGTAGAATTAACCGAGCAAGTGAAACAAAACTAGTAAGAATTTGACAATTTCATGTAAAAATTTTCAAGCAAGAGATATCCAAGAGAGATTTATAGAATATTGGGTATTTCACGTAAGTACTTGTCCATTCTGGGCCACGCTAGTCGAGCCACGCAAGTCAAGTCACGCACGCAAGTAATATCACGAAAGAGAGAGAGGATGTGTATGAAATGCCAAAGATCAAGAGAGACAAGTACATCGGTGCAATGCTAGACACCGTGATCAATATAACTTCCATGGGCACAAGTACTTTCGGGTGCTCCTCCCAGGACCAGATCGGGCCCTAAATGCACAACATTAAAGATAGATCTAGACATCCACGATAGTTCAAAGCCAATAAGGAGTTTCAAGAACAAGCTTTAATAGGATGATAAGATAAGATTGTATGGGATTCAAGGACAAGGCCCTTGAGTATGGACAGACTTGCATTAAAATCCACGTGAAAGCATAGAAACCATGACATGTCGAAAAACTGGGTGGAATTGGCACCTAGATAGGTTGCCATGAATAACTTGAATAGATGACCCACAAGATAGTCACCAATTCAATGGACACGAAAGCAGGCTGAAGAATTGGCACCTAACCATAGGATACCCAATTCAATATATCGCCTAGTGGAATGATCACTCATTCCACTGGCTAAGAGAATTACCTCATGGGCCAAAAGTAGCACCATGAAAGGGCCGGGTTACCACGTTTCTCCAGAGTGACGTGGCATTAAAATGAGTACAAGGTGTTTAAGGTACAACCAGCTCAGTCGGCCTTAAGGGAATCCAAGGCTACGAGGAGACTTACGGAGGTCCCGATGACTAACTTGCTAGTCCGAAGGAACGGAATGTCCAACGGAGAGCTCATATGTCGCAGAGAGTTGAAGTGTATAACGTGAACCAATCATGAAACAGGGACTCCATCTACGGACGTGAGATGAGAGTGCTAGAAGACCCGCGGTATGGGTCAAAATCGGGAAAAAACGGTGAGAACATGAATGCGTTAATTATAGAATTCATGTCCATCCAATTCTATAATTAACTATAAATAAATAAACTTATATAAATTAATACCCATGAGTGACGTCATTTATTAATTAGCGTCCACATACATAGACGTTAATTTTATGATTTTTAACTTAATTTATTTAACAAGAATTCACGTCAATATCTATTTAATTGATTAATTTTAAAAATATACATTCAAAGAGACATTAATTTATATAAAATAAATAGAATATATGATAATTAGGAGAAAACTTCAAGGACTCCAAAAATATATTTTTTTATAATTTTATGTTACATAGTTTAATAGATATGGATTTTTAAAGATATAGTCACAAGTTATATATATATATATATATATATATATATATATATATATATATATAATATAAGAATTGACGCCTTTGCATTGTGGCGTCAAAAGCATTTGACGACATTTAACTTGTCATCATTTCAATAAAGTGTCAATCTTCAAACCTCCGGTTCTCGATGTACACACGTCGGAATCACGCGTTCTATATATCGAAATGACGGGCTCGAAAACTCTACCTAACTGGATGTTAAAAATAATTTTTCGTTGAGAGATGGGGGATCTTAAGATAGGGGGTACGAAAAATGGTGCAACCACTCTCACTACCTTGGTCTCTACCCCAATAACACTCCCATAAAATTTCATAACCAAAGGATACTCCGATGATCAGAATCAAGTCGTCAAAAGAAAAACCTATAACTAGCATGCTATAGTAACCTTTGGAATTCGCCGAGTAACGTGATTATATATATTAAATAATTTAACTTGTTTAAACTTATAGTAAATACACCATATAAGGCATGGAAATTTAGGAATAACCATGAAGATTTTAGAAGTATATTTATCCAAAATTTTGATGTGTGATTACTTGGGTATAAAATTTTAACATGATGTAATTATTTAATTTATTAAGATAATTAAACGGTAAACTACACTTAAGCAAGCGATGATAACAAAACATGAGTTTTAAACATGCAAAATTAATTACTACTATCTTTGGGCTTCAATTATTGAGAAAACGTACCGTTTTACTTGTTCGGATCCATGAACAATGAAGAGGAAATGATACTCTGTTTTCTAGCTTGAAACAGTGGATGAATGTGGAAGAAGAAAGCACGTCAGCAGGAGGAAGAATAGGAAGCAGGGGAAGAAGACGTCCACGTCCACTGCAGGAAGAAGATGGAAGAAGAAAACGCCTTGCAGGAGGAAGAAGCATGAAGATGGCCCTTTGCGCATCAGTCAGCAGGAAGGAGAGGAAGAAGAAGATGGCACGGCCGGCCCCCTTGTTGCTTGGTCGTCCGCAGGTGGAAGACGCACGACAGTAGTAGCAGCAAGACGATCGAAATAGCACGATGGAAGAGGAAGGAAATGGGTGTTCGACGGAGGCGTAGTTTTATAGGGGTGTACAGTTTTGGAGGGTTCTTCTGTTCGATAACGGAAGGTTTAAAAATCAAAGTTGGCAGGGGTCTTAAGACCTTCCCAAACTATTAGGCCATTCCTTGTTTAAAGCCGCTAACAAAAACTTAAGGCAAAAACCCTAACGCTCACACCATGCATGATTGATCAAGCACACACGTGGGTGGATTGTTGGGTTGTGCGATGGGGTCATGTGCATGGGTTCGGGTAGAGCATGGCTTGGGTTAGTTATAGTGGGTTTAGTTTGGGCTTGGGTTCTGTCCATGGTAAAAGCCCATTTGTGTGGCTTTGGGGTTATTGGGTTGCGTATAATGTAAATCTCATGGTTTAAGTCCCATTAATATATATATGGGTTGTATTATTCGGGCTAAGGCTTGAATTTCTCCTATGGAAGGAGGAAGGTTCTAGTTATATAGATTTTCATATATATTATATATATATATCCCATTTTATTCCCTACGTGGTGGGTTTGACTAAAGGCCCACTAAAAGCCCCTTTTTAATTATAAGGAGTATATATATACGTATTATATATATGGGCTTTAAGACTTCATGGCTATATCTATTTTTATATATGTTTATACATATATTCCAAGCCCAAGGTTCACAAGCCTTTATACTAAGGCCACTAATTAAACCCAATGTTTATATATGGATAAAGGTGTGTGGGTGTTTTAGCCCATTTGTTATATAAGCTTTTAACTAAATTATTTAATAGAACTTTATATATATATAGACCCCAATTCCTATAACTTTAGTTATTCATTTTATTAATTTCCGTCATTTGCTCTGGGTATAAGAGTCGGGTTCGATCCTACGAAAATCTTTATATGTATGTGTACTCTTGAATTATATTTTCAAACTCAAATAGATAAGGTTACTCTAATTTCCATTTCTCAGTTTATTTACTTATACTTTTTATTATTATTTAAGCTCATTAACTAATTTAGCTAATTATCACATTTTCTTTTATCAAAATTTAATTTCCATGATGAATATTTAGAGTTATTTTTATTTATTCTATATTTAAATTTTTTTGGGGTGCTACACTCACCATGTCATTACAACTCCCCGGGGCACTAGTACTTTTCGGGCGCTCTTCCTAAGACCAGACCGGGCCCTTATGATGCGTTGGCATTGATTTGGTGGATCTAAGATCCCAAGTAATCTAGACATTTACTAGAATCGGCCAGGAATTCCAAGGTCAAGCTGTGTAGCTTATTTTCTAGGATCAAGTGAAAGTTCAATGATTTGATGGAAAACCATAAGATTATGGCTTGCATAAGACATGAATACTCAGGATTGATTACAGCTCAAGTCCATCTTGGCCCGACTACCAAGGCATACAAGAACCATATGAGAAATAAGCTTTTGGAGGAATTGCGATCGTACACAGGCCGCAACAAGGAGAAAATGGTCTGTTGTGGGCTGGTAGTAGTAAAAAAAATCGTCTGTAATGGACCGTAGGGGTCAATACTGGGCCACAAGGACGAAGCCCATCGCCAAAGGATAAAAACGGTCCTAGATGGGCCGTAAAAATATAAAGACGGTCCTTACTGGGCCGCTTCTAATAGAAATGGTCCAAGTCTGGCCGTAACTAGGTTGGCTCAGCAATGGTTTACCGGCCGACTTAGCTAATACTAGGCCAGCCTGGGCATGGTGGAACCAGACCTAGGTCCAACCCATATGTCCCAGGTCAGTCCAGGAGGGCTTAGGTCGACTTACACAAGGCTAGGTCGACTGGGAATCAAGGGAAAGTCGACCGTCGAACCGGCATATAGGCCAGGTCGAATCAGAAAGTCGGTCAAAAAACTGGCCGCATACTGGATCAGAGCATACATGTGGCCGCTACAGATAGTAGCGGTCCCCGGAGGGCCGCAATCAGACAGAACAATTCGAATTGGAAAATACACGATTCGATCGAGCCGACAAGTTCAGATTTTGGGGGTACAACCCGCCCGGCATCCTAATGGGAATCCCAGGCTAGCAGGGGCTTACGGAGGTCTCATAATGGAGGTCCTAGTCTGACAGAAGGAGTATCCGACGGAGTGTCCCAACCATTACAAGATTAAGGGCTATGAATCTCAGAAAATGAATGTATTACGGTCAGCCAGCACCACCGGAGTGGCATGACTGTCAAGCAATCCTAGTAATTCATATCAATTGATATGAGGTTTGGATTTAAAGTGCGATTATAACTCATATGATTCAAGAAGAATACTTTAACATGATACAACTATGGATGGTCAAGGGGTAAGATCTCAACAATTAAAATCAGACATTAGGAATCTTCCATATCATCAATTTTTTTAGGTATGTTTCTACCCTACTCATGCAATCTCCCATAAGGCAAAACATGATTAATAAACAACTAATTAATATATCAGAAGCCAAAGGCGGTCTGTCGCGCAGCCGTTAGGGTTCTGTAGCGGTCAGGGGCTGGCCGCACACAGGACCTTTGCGATCTATCGCGGGGCCGCTAGACTGCAAGGAGGTTTCAAGTTTAGAAATACGAAAAATGGTCTATCGCGGAGCCGCCTGAACTAGAAATGGTTCCTATGAGACCGCAACATGATCGCTGCTTCGGTCTCCGGCGAACTCTGATAGTCCTCGATTGCAACACGAAATTCGTGCGATATAGTGCATAATAATTGGGCAAAATGCTATGAATACAAAGAGGACAAAAATACACACATGATAGCATGATTAATTTTTGGATTTAAGCCTGCTATAACCAAACACTAATCAAGATAAATGGACTAACGAGTTCGGTGCCCTAAACAACATGCTCTGACTAAAACATGAACTACGATCTCGATACTCAATATAAATTGGGGCTTTTGATATGAAAGGAAAGAGGACTCGGAGACGCTTCCATTGGTATAACTTTATTAGGGTTTGATCCACTAACACCTACCTTAATTGAAGGACAAAGGGGACGAAAGTCACCAGAATTGCACGAATAAAACCTCTCCCTAACTCGTCGAAATCCTTCCTTGATCGCGCTCCTCGTCGGCCGCCGCAGTAAATAAGGTTGCTAGGTTGGTCGAGGGTTTGATTTTATAGAGGAAATTGGATCAAGGGGTGAGGATAGGGCTGGATAGAGTCCATGAAGTAGAACATGCGCGAAAGTCATGCTTGACTAGGTCGCGCTGCCATCCCGCTCGAAATAGCACTCCTAGGGTTAGGGTTTTTGCGTGCAATCAGAGGGGAAACATGCTTCTCATCAAGGCCGTCCGAATGGGTCTGATCTGGGCTCAATTGATCATGATTTTGGTTCGAATTAAGCGATCTAAAGTTTGGTTAGTTTAAACACGATTTTAGCCCTAATTTCATTAATTCGGCTTGATAGAAATTTTATTTAGGGTTCGACCAAGAAGGCAAAGTGTCTGGAAATTAGGTCCTCTACTTGATTATGAATTTTATAGATTTTTAAAAATTATTTAAAACTTCACCTAAAGGAATTTCCACTTTAATAATAAATAATTTTCTTAATTATTACCCTTTATATTATTTAATGATTTTCGAGGGTGCTACAAAAAAATTCTGAAATCCTTATGGTTGTAAGTCATTGATCACATTGTGTGCAAAGTGTGGGAGTTTTATCTCTAGTGTATTTTGTGAGTTACGCTAACAACATAGCTATGACTCTTTTCCCTCGACGTATGGACTCACCGAAATTGGGTTTTCTCCCTTAGTATATGCTGTTACGCACACATATCTAGAATTGGGGCAGCATTATTTATCAAGGGAGTATGGTCCTAGGAAATTCAGAAGGGAGTGTATTAGATATATATAGGCAATCATGCAAGCAGGGCGAGCACGCATTCAAAATCAAACTCATGCAAGAGAGTTATTATTATTATTATTATTCTTATTATTATTATTATATATCATCATCATATATGTATATTGTATATGTCTATCATTACTTCCTTCTCTTTACTTATTCACTTAAGGGCTGGACATAAGAACCCGCAAGTTGTTTATTCGTGGGTTTGTTGGCTTAGACGAAGGGTCGTGATGCCGAACAACCTGGCCTAGATGGAAGGTCGTGATGCCAAGGTAGAACAATTCTCGGCTTATATGGGAGGTCATGACGCCAAACAACTTGGACTAGACGGAAGGTCATGATGTCAAGGGAGAATATTTATCGACCTAGATGAAAGTCATGACGCCGAACAACTTGGCCTAGACAGATAGTCATGACGCCAAGGCAGAATATACGTCGGCTTAGACGAAAGTCGTGACGCTGAATAACTTGGCCTAGACGAAAGGTCATGATGTGAAGGGAGAATATTTATCAGCTTAGACGAAAGTCATGATGCCGAACAACTTGACTTAGACGGAAGGTCATGATGCCAAGGTAGAATATACGTCAGCTTAGATGAAAGTCGTGATGTCAAACAACTTGGCCTAAATAGAAGGTCATGATGCCAAGGGAGAATATTTATCGGCTTAGATGAAAGTCATGATGCCGAACAACTTGGCCTAGATAGAAGGTCATAACGCCAAGGTAGAATATACGTCGGCTTAGACGAAATTCGTGACGCCAAACAACTTGGCCTAGATGGAAGGTCATGATGCCAAGGCAGAATATATGTCAGCTTAGACAAAATGTCATAATGCCGAAGGACTTGGCCTAGACGATATGTCACGATGCCAATGTAGAACAATTCTCAGCTTAGACAAAAGTCATGACGCCGAACAACTTGGCTTAGACGGTGTGTCATGACACCAAGGGGGAATATATATCGGCTTAGACAAAATGTCATGACGCCGAACGACTTGGCCTAGATGGTATGTCATGACGCCAAGGTGGAATATTTATCGGCTTAGACAAAATGTCATGACGCTGAAAAACTTGGCCTAGACGGAAGGTCATGATGCCAGGGCAGAATATCTTTGGATATCTTTGAACATCTTTGAATATTTTATCGGCCTGGGCGCCGACGGTTGAACATATTTGGATATTTTTGAACATCTTTGAATATTTGTCAGCCTGGACGCCGACGGTTGAACATCTTTGGATATTTGTTGGCCTGGATGCCGACGGTTGAATATCTTTGGATAACTTTGAACATCTTTGAATATTTGATGGCTTGGACGTCGACGGTTGAACATCTTTGGATATTTTTGAACATCTTTGAATATTTGTCGGCCTGGACGTCGACGGTTGAACATCTTTAGATATTTGTCAGTCTAGATGCCGACGGTTGAATATCTTTGGATAACTTTGAGCATCTTAGAATATTTGTCGATCTGGACGCCGACGGTTGAACCTCTTTGGGTATTTGTTGGCCTGGACGCCAACGGTTGAATATCTTTAATATCTTTAAATATTTATGAATCAACTTTGGATATTGCTGAACATCTTTGAGTATGTGTCGGCATGGATGCCAACAGTTGAATATATTTGAATATCTCTGAATATCTTGGAATAGCTATCGGCTTGGGTGCCGATGGTTGGGTATCTTGAGTATCTTCGAATATGTGTTGGCGCGGATGACAACGGTTGAAAAGCTGTCGGCTCGGGTGCCAATGGTTGAAATGTTGTTGGCTTAGACGCCGATGGTTGAAAAGCTTGAATATCTTTGAACATCTTTGATCAGCTGTCGGCCTGGACGCCGATGGTCGAAAAGCTTGAATATCTTTGTACATCTTTGAACAGTTGTTGTCCTGGACGCCGATGGTTGAAGAGCTTGAATATCCTTGAATATTTGTCGGTGTGGATGCCGATGATTGAACATCTAGAATATCTTTGAATATTTGTCAGCCCAGATGTCGACGATCGAACATCTTGGATATCTTTGAATATTTGTTGGCCTGGACGCCAACGATTGAGCTTCGTGAATATCTTTGAATATTTGTCGGCCTAGATTTCGACGATTGAACATCAGGAATATCTTTGGATATTTGTCGGCCTGGACAAAGATGGTCGAACATATTGCATACCTTTGAATATCCATCGGCCTGAACGCTGATGATCGAACATCTTGAACTTCTTTGAATATTTGTTGGCCTGGATGCCAACGATTGGATATCCTTGGGTATCTTTGTACATTTTTTTTGGAATATTTGTCGACTCGAATGCCAATGGTTAAGCATCTTCTTTGGCCATCTGGCCACTCTGTGCTATCTGTGATCATCCGTTCTTGAATGGGCTTTTTCGTAATCGGAGGACTCCTCCCTTTCGGCTCTCATCCATCTTGGCATTGACGGTAGGGAACCCATATCATGTTACTCATCATCATTTCGGGTCAGCATTTTCCCCTGTGAATAAATTGATCCCGTCTAACGGCTGATCATCTAATTGCTCCTCTCTCACATAGAGTGACCCATGAGGGGTTATGGATGGCGGGAGGATACGATCAATTTTGGTTTGCATCTTTATAGGGCATCTTCTAGGGAGCATCTCTCAAAGATATTTTAGCTCCATCATTCAGTTGTCAGCTTTGACATTGGTCGACTTTGCTTTCTTGCATTTTGTCAACTTTAACAAGTGTCAACAGTATATCACAGTGTAGAGTGGTAACTTCTTTATCTTCGGATCATTTTATCTTCTTTTGCTTCAATATCTGTCCCCAAAATAGGGCACTTATTTGTATCTTGCATTTCTTTCGGCTTTCCACCATAGCCCAAGGAGCTTGAGACGCCCTTTAGAGCACATTGTTCTTCAGCTGATGCGGTGAGGCCATGTTGACCGTGTGACGTCCCGACTGGTAAACCCGGTCCAATCCTAAAGACTAACGTCAGATCCCGATCAAAATGTCACAATGGGACAACCCAAACGGTATATTATGGTAGAGAATTTCACATAAATATTGAGATATCATTGCAGTGAAAATGAAGTTTCTCAATTAAACAGCTTACATTCAAAAGACTTCATTCACGTAGACCGAAATAAAGAGCAACAATTTAACAAGTCATTCATTACATAACCAAATTTCACACGCATTTTTTTTAACATAACTACCTAAGGTAGTGACACGGAGTAATTCCAAGCCATAGTCAGAACACTGCGAGATCACTCCTCACTTTCTTCTATCGTTTCTCCTGAAAATATTCAACAGGGTGAGTCTATGAATAGACCCAGTAAGAGACTAAACATAGTCCCCACTCATAACATGCATAAACATATCCAAAGTGATTTACGGCATTTCTTTCTATAAGTCATTCTTAGGCTTAATTTCAAATAGATAATAACATGAGATTTATGTATTATAACCAAATTTCAATTTTTCAAATCATAAGTCATGATATTAACATTTTACAGATAATGTCGTGTCGTACAATAAAACTTTATTCTATCAATGACAACGTAAATGAGAATTCAACATTAGTAAACATTACAATGCAATATAATTCGGCTCATTTATCAATAGAATGATTCTAGTACTAGGAGGAGTAAAGTCTCACGCATAGTGAAAGGATCCAGACAGACTGATGGGAACATCACCCATGATTCTCTCTGGCTCAGGACTTCACTTCCTCCTGGAGAAGAATAGGATCGAGCTCCATGTCGAGCAGGGCGCCCCCCCGACCCTTTGCTTTTCTACCTGGATCATTTTGATGTATTTCTTGCCTTTTGTTTGAGTCATTTTGATGTAATTTTTCCCTTTATTTGAGTAATCATCCAAGGTCCTAAGTCATTTCCCTATGTTTTAGTCTTCATCTATCCCTTGGTTGCTTTTTGGACAGCTTGGTCATTATGTGTAAAGCCAGGGGTAGTCTTGTCATGTAAAAGTTTGGGTCCCTATAAATAGGACCCCAAACCCCCCTTGGTGGACTAATGAAGAATTTGAACTAAGCATTCCACAAAGCGATTGTGAGAATCCCCCTCTCTCTCTACCTCTCATTCTCTCTCTCTAGCTCTCTCTCTCCCCCTCTCTCTCTAAAGGGGTGACCCCCTCTCTCTCTCCTCCCTCTCTCTCTCTAGGGCGCACTTGCCCCTTCACCTTCCCTCCTGCCACCTCATCACCACCTCCCCCACTCTCCACTTGCCACATCACCAAGCCCCTTCACCTCCCAAGAAGCATTAATTTCCCCCATCAATTCCCTCCCCGTTCCTAGGTGACCCTTGCCATTACCCATACACCCCTTCCTTTCCCCAAGGGAGAACCCCATCTCCCAAGCACCCATTCACATCCCCAAGACACCCCTTCCCCTTCCCTAGACCAAAATTAAACTCTCCATTAAACCCATTCCAAATCTAGGGAGAGAACCCTCCCCTCCCTCCAAGCCCATTTGCACCCCCCTCATATCCTCCACCAAAGCCACCAGCGCCCCACCTCTCCCCCTTGCTAGCTCCGCCCCCCTTCCATCTTCCCCACTTCCCCTTCCCACCTTCCAACCCTCCCCTACCATCAACACCTCCATATCCTATACCCCTCCACCAAAGAAACCACCCCTTTCACCCATTCTTTCTACTGATCTGTGTGCAGCTGAAGATCTGCTGATCAACAGCTTGTTGTAGCACTGGCCCCAACCACATCCCGGAGCTCCTGGAGGTGTACCATACATTGATGGAAAGCTCTTCCAGTCGGCTTCGAAGGCGAGGTAATCCCGCCTCAATCCGAGTTCGGAGCTGCCCGGGAGAGACGATCTTCATTGACTGCGCAGATCAGGCCGGCCAGCGACCTGAAGCAACTTCCCGGAGCCTCCACGGCCACATCCCTGAGCTTCTGGAGGCGCCACTTGGCCGAGAGCTCCTACCACAAGGCCTCCACCATCACCAAAAAGCGGCGTCTCAGTCGGCACCCGGAGGAGTATTTTCTGAATTTTCTCCCCCAGGTGCTCCTTTTTGTCAGTTCCTAGACTGAACAGACATCTGTTCACTTCTCGGACTGCTCCGGTCTGCTCCGACCTCCGCCAGTGCTCCCGCAGGTGCCATTTCGAAGAGGACCCGACGAAGGTTCCAATGAATCCAGCCAAGTTCAAATCAGAGTTTGGGAGCGTTCATGATGACCACTCCTTCCAACTGCTGAGATACCCCCGCTGTCAGAACCAGGAATCAGGGGCCCTGTTGGCGACCCGTCCACGGTCAGCACCGGCACTTTGGGAATTCAAAAAAATTCAGGAGTCATCCCGGGCCAGTCAGTGAACATTTGGTGCTGGTTTTGTCAACTTCTAAGTTCGAGAGAGTCCTCGGTAGCGCCAACAGCAAGCATCTATCAGGTAGGCAGATAGGCGGGCAGAACCACGACGGGCCTTCCGGCTTCTCCTATTAGCCTCACTCCCCTCCCCGCCTGGCCGGCTTACCGCCCCTCCTAGTGTGGAGGTAGTGTTTGCTTGTACCTTTATTCTCCCCACCCCGAGTTCCCCCTCCTGCGTGAGGAGTAGTGCTTGTAAATATTTACACAGGGTGAAGCTTCGTCGACGCAGTGTGCGGGGAACCCACACTTCCCCGCTCGCCCACGTCTCCGAACGGGGTTGGTTTCTTCAAACTGACCGGGTAAACTCTCTCCCTTGCTCTCATTTCAGTATTTGTTCATTTAATATCTGTGGAATTGCTCCACTGGTCGGTGAGAGAGAGCCCGACCCCGAAGCTTCCAGTTTGCGTGCGATCACCGTGGACTTGTGCGAGAGAGTGACCCGGTGCCCTTAGGCACCTAGACATCCCCTTGATAGTGGGCACCGTACCCTTGGGAGGGCAACCATAACCCTGCTGGCCCTCTACCAGTAAGGGCCTTGTTCCACTACCTCCACTCGACATCACCGAGTCACCCCGGGAAGCATGTGCGCACGGTTGTTTGGCGATTTCCAAAAATCTCAACTCTTGCGATTGTGTTTGCCATATAGGTCCAAGGGATCTCGGTTGCCTGCTGCATTCCCCATAGTCTGTGTCACATCAATTTGGTATCAGAGAAAGTTCTAGACTTGTCTCTACGAGTCTAGTCCTAGGGCATTGGCATTTGGGTCTCCCTTGCATCGTGTTTTCCATCGCTCCTTTGCATGACCACCCTAGAGAGACACCCCAAGTACCCATGGACCGATTTGACGCTGCCGTCAACAACCTTCTTGATCAGCTAGATAACATCACCACCCGACTTGACCGGGATGAAGCAAAATGGAACCACGGCCCTAGAGCTCGGCCCCCACGGGATGAATTTGAGAGGGAAGTAAATAAACCACCACCTAGGAACCATGGCCTCAGAGCTCGATCTCCATGGGAAGGGTTTGATACGGACGAAATGGACTATGATCCTTATTATAACTATGAGATGCCCCGGCATTACGGGCGTGACGAAAGGCATCCCTGGGATAACCTGGATAATCATCCCTTAAGAATGATGCAGTTCTCTAGGCCTCCTAGGTTCACTCCACGACCGGATGATCTCAAGGACATAGGACCCTGCCCCAACCCAGCCCCTCTTTTGAAGAACCCCACACCAAGTCCAAATAGAAGTACCCCATTTCGTCCAACTCATCTTCCTCCCACCCCTCATCCTACAAGAGTCACCCCTAGTCAACCCATACCCCGACGAGAAGGGAGTTCCAATGGGCCAAGTGTAGGTGAGACCACTCAGGGAAATAGACAACAATGCTCTAAGTGTAGAGGCTTTGGACACTTCATCAATCAATGCCCTTCACGAGAGATGTCCAACATACTGATTGAAGAAATAGTTACCCCTGCCCAAGGGGAACTTGAGGAGGTGACCGAAGTCCATGAGGCTCCCCTAGATTGGGAAGTGGAATACGAAGCCCATTGCCAAGAGTTGGGTCAAGAGAACTCATCCCTACCCAAAGAAACCCCATTGAGCCTAACTGGGTGCACCCTCCCCCGAGAGTTACAAGATGACCAACCAAGTCCCCCCCACCCCTCCCTCCATGAGAATTGTAACTTTAGGGGAACCCCCCATTGAGTGGCTAAAGCAAAACCTCCTCCTCCACATCACGCGCCACTCCATGGATAACCACAACCCAATCGTGCCCACCCCACCATTCCACACAACCTACCATTCATTCTGCTTTGTAGGAACCCTGAGGGACTTGATTAAGGGTATACTAAGGCAAATAGAGGTGACAAACATACTGACCTTAGGAGCAAGCGACATGGGGTACCTTAGTTTCTCACACCCCTCTATCGGGTCCATCACCGCCATTTACACCAAGGGTCCTTGCACGAGTGAGGTCTTATTGTTTCTTCCCGAGCCCGATGAGTTTTACACCACCCCCCTACCACAAGGAAAGGGCACTCCACCTAGGGAATCCACCTTGGTACTTACCCCATTAGGAGATGAGTGCCTAGGCAACACTAGGGAGTGTATGCTTTGGAGTGCTCAAGGTCTAGGATGGGAAGAAGCCTCATTCCCCTCAACCCAAGTCCTCCTAGATCCGCATGATCCCTTCCCGCTAGCCCCTCATTGCCAACCCACCTCCTTGCCCTCCTACCCCTCGCCCCTTTGCAAGGAGCATTACGTTAGGTCCCATTGGGTTCATGATTTCCACTTCCCCACGTGCGCTAGGGACCCCAGGTCTATCTCTTGGATTGAGGCCCACCTCCACTTCACCCACCGCTCGACCCATCTTGATCCTTTTGACCCCTTCCAATGGGCTTCCGAGTACTCATGTAACCAACCTGCATCACTCACCACCCACTCCTTCCTACCCTCACCCACCTTATTGGACCAAGCCCACTCCACTTTCCTAGACCCCTTCGACCCCTATGAGTGGAAACTCCCACACCAAGCCACACACATAGAAGATGCCATTTGGATGGAAATGCATGTGTCACTATTGTTGACACCCATTTTTTGCTTTGAGTTGTTCCTTGTACTCCCATTTGTTGATGCCTCGAGTTGTCCATCACTCGTTGGGGCTATTTTCAGAAGTGCTTTGGGCCAGTTTTATGGGTAGCCTCCCTCCTTGGTCAGGTCCAAGTTGATTCAGGGCTTAACGGGCCTTGGTTTCGGTTGATTGGGCTTTTCCATGAGTTTCAACGCCCAAGTGAATGTACGGTTCATACCTGACCGCTCAATCCATGTGCGGTTGATCGTGGGCCGTCTATATATTTTGGAGTAATTTGGTTAAATTTCTAAATTTCCACCGACAAGCACTTACGCGGGCCTCTCCTAGCCGTTCAACTTGATGGACGGACGGGTTGTGACCGCTCATATCTCAGAGTCCTGCGCTGAATGATTTTCTCAGATAATTATCCAATTACCTCAGCCATTTTTGATTATTCCACCGATAAGGCTAGAACGGTTAGTCTTTGGCCGCTCTACCTTTGAACGGTCAAATATGAGCTGTTCATCTTTGAGTGTCCAATGGCGAAGGTTTCGGTCAGTTCAACGGATAATTTGGATTATTGATGATTTATTTTGAATTTCCACCGACAGGATTGGACGGCCAGTATATGGCCGCCCATCCAGTTGAGCGGTCTATCGTAAGACCGTTCATCCCGTCGATTGTTGAATTTCAACCGATTTTTATCCCTTTTATCCATGGTTAAACCCTCAACTTTGTCCTCGGTTTTCTCTGTGGATTCTCAACCAAATCGGATGAGATTTGATCCTAACGAAAGCTGAGGATATTATCTTCACTTTATCTTTTGATATCTTGGATTACTATCCACTGGAAACCCTAATTTCGAGCTTGGACTATAGGTGCTCTATAAATAGACCCTAGAGGCCGGGTTGGAAAGGGGGGGGGGGATTTTGGTCAACGGCGAAGCCTTGCCGCATTCTTGAGCGACCTAGCACCGAGGGAGGCTTTCTACGTCCATATAAGCCTCCGATTCAGTTTGTAGTCAAGTCTTGAGTCTTTATGTTTGATTGGTTTTATCTTCTTTATCATTGCATGCACTATTCCTATCATTCTCTCCCCACGTTTTTCTTCATCCTCATTACCATGCACACATCCACCTGCGTTTTTGACAGCCTAGGGGTTTAAAATCCCCCAGGTATCCTCCTTTCCACTTAGTCACGTTCACTTCTTATTATTTTGACATTTACTACACCTCTCAGTTCTAATCTAGGTTGTTTTTTTGTGTTTTCACGTTGTTTTTGTAGGTCAGCAATCCCTAGCACGAGGCCCATCCCCTCTGGTCGCCTGGAGAGGGTGGAGGTTGGACCCCTTTGTGACTTCTGGCTCGGAGGTCTTGCGTGGTGCTCTACGGTCCGTTCGAGAGGACGTGCGGTGCCGATTGGACCGTCCATCATCTTCCTGCGGTCGTGACTAAGCCGTTCAACAGCCAGGAGTCCTTCATCCCGCACCTCCTGTAGCGCCCTTAGGCGGTCTATCGTAAGACCGTGCAAGCTATAGGCGGTTCTACCTGGACCGCTCATCTTCCCAATGTTGCAGCTAGGCGAGTGTCTCTCCCTCTTTCCAAGGCACGGCGTGTTCATCACGTCCGGCGCTTTGGTGGCGATCACGGTTTGTTATGCTTCCCCTTTTTCATCTGTCTTCATCTGTTTCTCATGTCGGATATGGTAGAATAGACATCGGGAAGACACTTGGAAGGAACGTACGGGGGGGGGGGGGGGAAATATATCTACACCCTTCTTTTGTGGCGATCACGGTGGGACCCCTAGTGCCCATCGTGCTTGTGATTTGTTGACCTCTTTTTCGTTGTGTTAGTCTATTTCTAGGAGTGATTGCAGGTTGGGTGCATTTTCTGCCTTCTGGAACGTGAACGGCTCTCCCAGAGCCGTTCATCACCTGTGCAGCTGCACGTCCACCGTCCCTCCCTGCGAACAGCGCCAGTTCCCCTGCCAGCGTTCTGTCACAGACGGCCTCCCATCGACCGTCTGACCTGTTAATCGGCCTTCTCTTAGCCGTCCATATTCCTGGCATAGGTACGCTCCTGGCTGTTTTGATTGTAGGTGCACGGCTGTTGGAGATCCGTCCCAGAGAGTACACAGCTGTCCACAGACCGTTCTTCATGGTACGTTCCTCGTCTCCACCGTCCCATATTTGCAGCACTCTGTGAGTCTTCCTACAGTTACTCTGCTGTTCAGTTGCTCCGTGGCTTATACGGTCCTGTACAGACCGTCTGTCCCTTAGAGCGGTCTCATACAGACCGTCCTTGTGGTGCTACAGTGCACTCGTAGTTCATTTTAGATTACCATATTCCATCATATTCATGATCTTTGGTGCCAGTTATTGATCTCACCCTGCTCCCATATCATTGTTGCATGATTGTTTTTATTGCTTATATATTTGGTTGATCATTGCTTGATAGTTGCTAGGCTAGATTTTGCATGCACTCCGGTGCACATAGGAGCATCCACCTCTTTCATAGTAGTTGCATTCCTACCGAGGTAAAGTTTCCTCTCATCTCCATATTCCTTGGAGCCGACTAGGGACCTTGCTGAGGACCTCCGTAATGTTGTGCCCCTTAGGCACTAGCATGTGCTATGCTGATTTGATGATAGCAATGCTATTTTGTTTTGATGATAGCAACACAATGAGTGTTTTGATGACATTGTGCTTTGATGATAGCTTCATGATTGTGATTGGTATATCAGATGGAGAATGCATGTGTATGACTGATATATTGTTTGTGTTAGACTTCTGTTATGTGCATAGTCTATACATTGTGCATCATAGTGTTATGCAGTGTCTTGGTGAAGTCTATACAGACTTCAGCGTCTCATTCTGCGTCTTATAGCATGTCTATACATTGCACTGTAGCATGCATTTCTTTAAAGTCTATACATCGGACTGGTCTACATTGGCTAAGTATATACAACGTCAGTTTATGCATTATCTTAGGCTAAGTGTGTACAGCGTCTTAGGCGAAGTCTGTACAGCCGTGTCATATGCTCCTAAGTCTATACATTGGTGTTGGGCATCAAAGTCTGTACATCGCCTTCAATCTTCAAGTCTACACATTGGTCTTTACTTGAAGTATATACACTGTTTCACTGTTCATCGCCTTTGGGCATCAAAGTCTATACAATGGCTTTGGGTCTCCAAGTCTATACAGCCTTCTGCTTCGTCAAAGTCTTTACAGCGCACTTCATATACAAAGTCCAAGTCTGTACAGCGTGAAGTCTCACCTCGTGTTGCTTTCAGTGCCACTTGAGTCACACTTCGTGTTGTTTCCCCTCACTAACACGAAAAGATTTCGTGTCGTCTGAGCTTACGACACTTCGTGTTGATTTCCATGTTTGACAGGAAAAACTTGTATGAGGTTATACTTCGTGTCATTTCTATTTTTATGACTTCGTGTTGTATCCTTGTTGTGGTCAGCCCGTGTCGTTTCACCTCGTGCTGTTCTCACTTAACTTCGTGTCGTGTTTCTGAGGCAGCTCGAATAGTTCTGATGAACTTCAAGTCGTTTCCCTGTAGACCTCGTGTCGTTCCTGTTTAGTAACCACACTTCGTGTCGGTTACTGTTGTTTCTTTGACTTCGTGTCGTTTTCCTTGTCTTTGTCTTCGTGTTGTTCTCTGTGTAGTGTGTGTTTCTGTCACCTCTGCACCTCGTGTCGTTCTCGTTTCACTTTGTGTTGTCTCTGCGTCTGAGTCTTCTTTGTTATTTCTGTCTTCGTGTTGTTTCGTTCTAACCTCGTCCAGGTTTCTTCTAAAACGTTGTTCTTCTGATAAGTCTATACAGAGTTGTTCTTTAAACTGATGACTTATCCGATACTCTGTTTAACAGGTGCTTTGATCGTGAAGCTTAAGGAGGGCACGTGATCCGAGGTTGAAGGACTGACAGAAAGCTGACACGTGGCCAAAAGTTCTGGGCGGGAAATGTGGAAGCCACACGTGCCCAGTGCTGCCCTCCTACTAGCTACTGTTATAAAAGGAGGTCTTCATCCACAGATGAAGAGAGATCGAGTTGGAGAGAAGAAAAGCTCATACAGAGAGCCACGATCCAGATAGAAAAAGAAAAGAGAAAGAAGAAGAGCAGAAGGAAAAGAAGAGAGGCAGAGAGCTCGAGAAGAGTGTGAAGAGAAGAAGAAGAGAAAGAAAGAGAGGCAGTGAGATTGAGAGAAGAAGAGTGAAGTCTGAAGATTTGTTCACTGGACCGTGGATCAAATCCAGGCCAGTCTGCTCTGTTGAGAGCTATATTGTGTTCTTCATTTACAGCTTTCCGATTGCTGTTTCATTCTATTTTTGTTTTCCATTTTACATTTCCTTTCAAGCTGTTAGTCAGCGGTTTGCAGAGGTGTATCCTCTGGACATCAAGCTGTGTTGCTCAGCGGGCAGTGGAGGTTTCCACTGGACGGGTAAGCTGTAATCCCCAGCGGTTGCAGTGGTGGATTCCACTGGACAGCAAGCTGTGTTGCTCAGCGTATTGTTGGCAAGCTGTGTTGCCCAGCGGTTAGTGAAGCCACACTCGGGTTGAGTGTGGGGTGGATGTAGGTCTGGAGGACCGAACCACCTAAAAACCCCGTGTGCATTGTGATTTGTTTTGTTCATTTGTGCTTCCGCTAGATAAATGCATAGGGGCGCTCCATGTGTTTGCTAACTGGTCAAACAAAATGTTGATTAGCTTTCAGATTTGGTAAATCTGTCTAGTTAGCTTCATAGTTCTATTTTGAGCGAAATTTTATATTGGGTGAAAGTTTTTTAAAAGGGTTATATTCATTCACCCCCCCTCTGAATACTTGCACCGAACCCAACAATTGGTATCAGAGCGGGTCTCTGATCTATCAGATCTAACAATCTGCAGAGGATCCTGCTGGTTTGTTTGGTGCATTTCAGAGTGCGTTCTGTATTCGTTGTTTAGTTTCACTGAGTTAGTGCTTTGCCGTGCTTATCTGGTTGTAGTGTTTTCTTGTCGATTGCTTTGTGCTTTGAGTCTGCTTGTTATCTGCTTTGATGGCTAATCCTCCGATATTCAGAGGTGATGACCTCGGCCCATGGCTGGAAAGTTGCATCGGTATGTAAGCACAACCGATCCTGAAGTGTGGAAGGTAATAACTCATGGTCCATACAAACTGTCGAAGGATAAATCTAAATGGACCAAGAAGGATAAGCTGAAAGACTCTGTCAATAATAGAGCTGTAGTTTTATTAAAAGAATCAATTGACAGATCTCTAATTGAATGCATTTCTTCTTGCAGGTCTGCCAAAGACATTTTGGACAAACTGAAGCTAATCAGGAATCACAGCAAATGTTTGATGGCTGATAGAAGAAATGCTAATGATGAAACTTCATCCGAGGTAAGCTCTGAACCTGAAGAACTTTCAATTGATGACTTATGGAATATAAATGAGGAACTCAATAATAAATGTGAACAATTGAAATATGAAAATAAAAAGTTGAAAAAGAAATGCGATAAAATAAATCTGAAAGATTCATGTGAAAACTGTCCAAATATGAAAAAGTCCTATGATGCTTGCATGCTAGACGTTCAGAATCTTAAGAAACAAAATGATTCTCTAAAAATGGAAAAACAAACATGGTTGGATAAAGTGTCAGAAATAGAGAATCAGTTGAATGATAAGAAAAAGGAGCATCTAAAAGGCATGCAGGAACTCACTGAAGTTAATTCTGAATTGAACAAACTGAAATTGGAGAATGAAGACCTTCAAAAGAAGAATAAAACTTTTATGGTCAGAATGAATGAAATCAATGAGGCTTCATAGTCTTCTTCTGCTAAATCAAATTGTAAAATATGCTCAGCTTTAAGAGAACGTAATGAAGATCTCTTTAGTGAGAATGAATGGCTAAATAAACAAATTGCCTCACTTAAAGATGATCACAAAAATCTGCTCGCTGAGAAAATTAAAGCAGAAGAAAGAGAAGATGAACTGATTGAAAAATTGGAGCACATGTCTGGAAGAGAGAGATGTGCTAATAATGAAATTCAGGATAAAAATCTTGAGGAAGAAAACACTGAATTAAAAGCTGAAATTGAAAAACTAAAGTGGTTGAACACTGGCTTGTCTGAAAGACTTCTCACTATAGAAAAAGGGAAAGCTGTCCATGATGAAAATTCAGAAATTTTGAACAGTCTAGAACAGGAAATTGAGAAGTATAAAACTGCAAACCATGTTGTAAGCGAATGTGTTAATTGCAGTGAACAGGAAATAGCCAGTTATGAACTTCACATTGCCAGCTTGGAAGATAAAATTCATAATCTGAAAAATTCAGCTATTGAGTCTGCCAAGATTAAAGGAAAAATGAAAATTGTTGGGAAGAGGAAGGATGATAACTCTGAAGGGGGAACAAATTGTTGTTCTGATATTAAGAAAATCACTAAAAACCAACTATATGCTACTTTTGTGAAAGGCTCTAATGTAGCTGGTACTTCAAGGCAATCCCCAAAATAAAATGAAAATCAGAAATCACCTTCAAAATCCATTTTTCAGTTCAAAGCCCAGGAAATTGAAAAGCAAACAAAACCTATTGAGGATAATCAGAAATTGACAAGAAAGAGTCAAACAAAAAGGGCAAAGAATAATTCTGGTTATACTCTGAAATTTGTTAGCTCTGCTGAATCTGATGGGTCAATGCAAAATGCTCATGCTTCTTGTACTCATTCACATGCATCTGTGAATTCATCTGATAGAAACCATGCCCCTAGGAAATCTGATGCTTCTTGCTATTACTGTGGTAAGCATGGACATATCATGGATGATTGTAGAATACTGAAAGAAGATGAGCATGCTAGTAAAACAGTGCATTCAAGGAAATCTTTTGATAGAAACCATGCCACTAAGAAATCTAATGCATCCTGTTATTATTGTGGTAAGCATGGTCATTTAATGAATGTATGTTTCAAACTGAAAGAAGATAACAATGTGAATTCTAGATCTTTTGCACATGCTAATGACCCACATAGACACAGAACTACTTCAGGCCAGCATACTATCTGTTTCACTTGCCACAAGCCTGGGCATAAGGCAAATGAATGCTGGTCAGGAAATCACAGGGGCAAAAATGAATCAAACAACAAGCATCTTAGATGCTTTGAATGTGGTAAGTATGGGCATGCAGTCAAGGACTGCTGGTTTGTTCAGGGAAATCATTTTAATTCCAAATTTGTAAGATTCCCTCCAAACAAAAATTTCTTGGGCAGAAATAAAGTTGGTCTTAAAGAAAAGACTCTTGTTTGTTATGAATGTGGAAAACCTGGCCACCGAGCTTCTGAATGCTGGTGGGCAGGTAATAGTAAATCAAAAATTCATGCTTACAACAGAAAAATTCATGCTCAGTTTCATAGGTCTCATGTTGCTGTAGATATGCATCATAGGACCAGAAAATCTGTTAGTTCATGTCATTATTGTGGAAATTTTGGACATTCTATGTCTGATTGCTCTCTAATGGAATTTGATGACAATATTGCTAAGAAATTATTTAGAACACCTGATAGGGGTAATTCAGGACCCAAGACTTCTTGGGTTCCTGCAAAATCACATTGAATGACATGCTGCAGGTGTGCCTTGGAAATGAATAAGAGGGGTTAACCAAGGCACTCAAGAATGAAAACCCCATGATTAAACTTTTCAGGTCAGTTTCAAAACTCTGTGTTTAAATTCCATTATCTGAAACTGTGAGCATGAAAAATGTGAGCTTCATGTTGATTTGCTTGATTGATTGTTGATGATCTCTCCATGTCTACCTGATCAGTCTGTATTCCAGACTCAGCTATTGAATTCATTTCTGCATATATCTGATGCTCTTCTCTTGCTATATGTTGAACTGAAATTGAATGCTTTGCTAAGCATATTCAGTTGATGCACTATATATGCTTTGTGTCAATGCATTGCATGCTTGTATTTGAATGCATACTTGGACTAAGTGTGAATGGTTCATTTAGTGTACACAGTCTATGCATGTGTCTTATGTCTGCATACATCATTTGCATGACTGTTATTGAAGTTGTTCAATGCATGTAGGACTGCTTTATGTTGCATTGTCTTGCATAACCCTGGTATATCAAATGGTAAGCTACTAAAAGGCAGGGAAATCTGCCTGGAGGTTCTTACTATGTGTGAGATGGTCCTTGAGACCAGGTTCTCTGCCAAGTACCAAGGGTCTAGTCCTCATGTAGAACAGTGTACTGCATCATATTTTTGAAAAAAATTCTGAAAAAGGATACAAATGTGCATGACTTGGATGCATAAACTTGAATTGATTGCATACTTGCCTCATATATCATTGTTGCATAGTCTGCATGTAGAACAGTCTAGTGCATAGCATATCCTTGCATCATGATGTCAGGGGGAGCTGAGAATTTTTTTTGGTCAATTCATTGAATCCTTGCTACTTCTCACTGTCCCCATCTAGTTCTTTCATATCTTTTGACATCAGGTGCTCCAGGAACTCAATGCCTAGTGCTATCATTTCCTTAACCTTCTCTGAACAACTGTTCTGTTTCTGGTTTAGTACATTGAGTTGTGATTATTACAATTGTTCACTTATAAGAATCACATTTACAAATTGAAAAGAATTAAATGTTTAACCTTTATAAATTGGAGAGTTAAGTGTCTGCACTTCAGAATTTGAGATAAAAGAAAACTTTTATAGCTCTTAATCTTTGTCTCATGGTAAGATTAGAAAAAGTTTTTGTAATGCCTAATGTGTTGATCTGGAAATTTCTAGAACAGGCTAATAAGAGTGTGTACTGACTTTTTAAACAATCACTCTAAAAGAATTAAGGGCAGCAGTAAATAAGATCATTAATGTTATGAACTGAACATAGTGACAGAGCAATGGCTGATTGCACTGAGAAACTGTGAACTCCTCCAAAGAAGCAGGAGACTTCACATGTTATGAGGTGATTCAATATATCTCTGTTCATAGGGTCAAATCCATAGGGGGAGTCCTCACCAAGTAACTGAGGGTACTGACCTCTGATCAAGGTGTACCCTTAATGTCAAAAGTGAAGACTACTCTTTGTGGGTTTTGATCTGAAATAGGTCTAGTAGTTTATGCCTAGTAACTAGGGGTACCTGCCTCTGATCAAGGTGTACACCTAATGTCAACAGCATAAATGCCACTGATCTATTTACTTAGTTCAGGTTCAGAAATTGAAAAATGAAAATCAAACTGCTGTAACCCTTTGAAAATCAGAAGTTTATGAGTGAAAATTGTTGTTATTAATACATATTCAAGTTGCCTTTCTTGAACTTCCATGTTAAGACACAAAAGGGTATTATTTCAGACTTATCTATTAATACCATGTGCCCTAGATTCATTGCTATAAATGAAATCTAAAACTCTTTTTCAGGGGTCAGGTGTTTTACTCTAGATTTATCGCTGTTAAACCTGAATTTTTGAAAATTGTATGTTGATGATTCTTATACTTTAACTATTGTTTATAATCAGGCTTATTCACTGAACCAATGATTCAGCTGTTGTCTAGTGACCCTCCTACCTTTTCTACCTTGGTTATCTGTTCATATTCCTTCTCAAAGGGGGAGCTTTTATTTAGGGGGAGAAATAATTCAGGGGAGTCTTACATTCAGGGGGAGAATGTTCTAGAGGAATTTGCATGCATATTGCACTTTGCACTCATGTTTTTACTGTTTTTCTCTTTTTGATCATGTCAAAGGGGGAGAAAATTTTGTGTGTGACTCACTGTCACAGTGTGTTGCCATCATCAAAAAGGGGGAGAATGTTGTGCCCCTTAGGCACTAGCATGTGCTATGCTGATTTGATGATAGCAATGTTGTTTTGTTTTGATGATAGCAACACAATGAGTGTTTTGATGACATTGTGCTTTGATGATAGCTTCATGATTGTGATTGGTATATCAGATGGAGAATGCATGTGTATGACTGATATATTGTTTGTGTTAGACTTCTGTTATGTGCATAGTCTATACATTGTGCATCATAGTGTTATGCAGTGTCTTGGTAAAGTCTATACAGACTTCAGCGTCTCATTCTGCGTCTTATAGCATGTCTATACATTGCACTGTAGCATGCATTTCTTTAAAGTCTATACATCGGACTGGTCTGCATTGGCTAAGTATATACAACGTCAGTTTATGCATTGTCTTAGGCTAAGTGTGTACAGCGTCTTAGGCGAAGTCTGTACAGCCGTGTCATATGCTCCTAAGTCTATACATTGGTGTTGGGCATCAAAGTCTGTACATCGCCTTCAATCTTCAAGTCTACACATTGGTCTTTACTTGAAGTATATACACTGTTTCACTGTTCATCGCCTTTGGGCATCAAAGTCTATACAATGGCTTTGGGTCTCCAAGTCTATACAGCCTTCTGCTTCGTCAAAGTCTGTACAGCGCACTTCATATACAAAGTCCAAGTCTGTACAGCGTGAAGTCTCACCTCGTGTTGCTTTCAGTGCCACTTGAGTCACACTTCGTGTTGTTTCCCCTCACTAACACGAAAAGATTTCGTGTCGTCTGAGCTTACGACACTTCGTGTTGATTTCCATGTTTGACAGGAAAAACTTGTATGAGGTTATACTTCATGTCGTTTCTATTTTTATGACTTCGTGTTGTATTCTTGTTGTGGTCAGCCCGTGTCATTTCACCTCGTGCTGTTCTCACTTAACTTCGTGTCGTGTTTCTGAGGCAGCTCGAATAGTTCTGATGAACTTCGAGTCGTTTCCCTGTAGACCTCGTGTCGTTCCTGTTTAGTAACCACACTTCGTGTCGGTTACTGTTGTTTCTTTGACTTCGTGTCATTTTCCTTGTCTTTGTCTTCGTGTTGTTCTCTGTGTAGTGTGTGTTTCTATCACCTCTGCACCTCGTGTCGTTCTCGTTTCACTTTGTGCTGTCTCTGCGTCTGAGTCTTCTTTGTTATTTCTGTCTTCGTGTTGTTTCGTTCTAACCTCGTCCAGGTTTCTTCTAAAACGCTGTTCTTCTGATAAGTCTATACAGAGTTGTTCTTTAAACTGATGACTTATCCGATACTCTGTTTAACAGGTGCTTTGATCGTGAAGCTTAAGGAGGGCACGTGATCCGAGGTTGAAGGACTGACAGAAAGCTGACACGTGGCCAAAAGTTCTGGGCGGGAAATGTGGAAGCCACACGCGCCCAGTGCTGCCCTCCTACTAGTTGCTGTTATAAAAGGAGGTCTTCGTCCACAGATGAAGAGAGATCGAGTTGGCGAGAAGAAAAGCTCATACAGAGAGCCACGATCCAGATAGAAAAAGAAAAGAGAAAGAAGAAGAGCAGAAGGAAAAGAAGAGAGGCAGAGAGCTCGAGAAGAGTGTGAAGAGAAGAAGAAGAGAAAGAAAGAGAGGCAGTGAGATTGAGAGAAGAAGAGTGAAGTCTGAAGATTTGTTCACTGGACCGTGGATAAAATCCAGGCCAGTCTGCTCTGTTGAGAGCTATATTGTGTTCTTCATTTACAGCTTTCCGATTGCTGTTTCATTCTATTTTTGTTTTCCATTTTACATTTCATTTCAAGCTGTTAGTCAGCGGTTTGCAGAGGTGTATCCTCTGGACAGCAAGCTGTGTTGCTCAGCGGGCAGTGGAGGTTTCCACTGGACGGGTAAGCTGTAATCCCCAGCGGTTGCAGTGGTGGATTCCACTGGACAGCAAGCTGTGTTGCTCAGCGGATTGTTGGCAAGTTGTATTGCCCAGCGGTTAGTGAAGCCACACTCGGGTTGAGTGTGGGGTGGATGTAGGTCTGGAGGACCGAACCACCTAAAAACCCCGTGTGCATTGTGATTTGTTTTGTTCATTTGTGCTTCCACTAGATAAATGCATGGGGCGCTCCATGTGTTTCCTAACTGGTCAAACAAAATGTTGATTAGCTTTCAGATTTGGTAAATCTGTCTAGTTAGCTTCATAGTTCTATTTTGAGTGAAATTTTATATTGGGTGAAAGTTTTTTGAAAGGGTTATATTCATTCACTCCCCCTCTGAATACTTGCACCGAACCCAACACGTAAGCCCCCGTGAGCCGTGGATTCCCACACGGACGCCGGGCAGGTTGTACCGTATCCACCCCCAGTCTAGGGTTTGCATCCACGAGTGAGAGATCCCCGTAGAGTCACCCAGTTCCTCATTTCTTTTTCTGGTTAGGTACCTTGTGGTCGAGCGAATTCATATACTAATTAATCCACTAAGGTCCTACACGAGGAATTTAAAAACTGTCTTGCATCATTTGACAACTTGGTTGCTCATGTGCTTGATTCTTTTCTTATCTCTCCTCCCCATTGGGTGCTTGTTTGTTTGAGGTTTCTTTAGTTAGGATTGTTTGCCCTAGTCTTAGTTGTTTAGTGTATGTGGGGTTGTTTCTTTCCTTCAGGATCACCTCCTAGGGTCAGTTCTCATTTCCATTCATACTTCAATCCTTTGTTTGATTCATCATCTCCTATGTCGTCATACGACTTCTCTCAGTCTCACGAGGATTCCCTTCCTCGCGGCCATCTTGAGGACCCGCCTAGGGTCACCCATATGCAGGGAGAAGAGGGGACTGCCCCTCCGCTCCCGACCATTCTTGGTGAGGGTTCCCAACCCTCTCTTTCAAATCCATCCATTCAGAATCCGGCCAATCAGATTCCTAACATGATGGCCCAGCTGGACCCAACCCAGCTCCATCTCATCCGGCAAGCCTTGCAGGGGGCCGATGCCCCGACTTCAGCTCCTTCTCGTGGCATGACTGATGTTGCCACTACATCTTCTATTGCTGGGACCACCTCTGTGGCCCGTATTGACCTTACTCCCACCCGTCCTCAAGTCCTTCGGTACTCCAGCATGGAAATGGGTCAGGCTTCCACCTTGGCCCATCAGCCGCTCGATAGGGGGAAGTCTCAAATCCCCTCTGTTCCTTACCCTGATCCCTATGTCACTCTTTCTCCATCGCCGCAGGCTCTCGTAGCCCCTGCAGACTTTACTCGATTGCAACCAGGGGCCGCCCAGCTGGCTCATGCGGATGTGGGCCCTTCCCTGGCCCATTATCCATCTTACGGGCCGCCCCCTCAATCAGCTTTTCCTTTGGCTACGTATCCAGGTACTGCTCCTCCTGCTCCTTCTCCTCCATCCCGGGAACGGGACATTCTCGATAAATGGGCTGCTATGCAGCAACAAATTGTCCTCCTCCACAAGCGGGTTGGCCCGCAATCTTTGGCTGACGTCCCTATTCCTAACTTCAGGGACATTCATTTTCCACCTCAATCCGAGCTGCCCGTGTACCGAAAATATGACAGGAACGGCAACCCGTTCATTCATGTTCGGGAGTTTCTTTACGAATCAGCACAGTTCCAGCATGACGATCGCCTCATGGCTTACTTGTTCCGCCGATCGTTGGAAGGGGTCACCCTGGAATGGTTTTATACTTTACCTATGGAGGAGGCCGAGAATTTCAAGACAGTCAAGGAGAGATTCATCCAAAGGTTCCAAGATCGGGTCGGTCCCGAGTATTCCTTCACCGACCTGGTAGCGGAAAAGAAGAAGGCAGAAGAAGACTTTGCAACCTATGCAGATCGATGGAGGCAGATGGCCTCACGTGTGCCCGGGCAAATCCCGGAAGAAGAGAAAGTTAAATTGTTGATCTCCAATGCCACCCCGACATTCAGAAATATTTTGGCAACGAATGACATTTCGAATATGCACCAGTTATACAGCAGAGCTCAGTTCATACAAACCCAATTTAAAGACTCCCCTATTCATTCACTGTTCGAGGCCCAGACCTAATGCCGCCAGAAAATCCCAGGGCCCCTGTAGATATATTTTCTCCTCCCGAATCCGTTCCTTTTCCAAATGTCTTCCCAATGTCTATTCTACCATATCCGACATTAGAAGCAAATGAAGATAGAAGAAAAGGAGGAAATAAGAACCTGTGATCGCCACCAAAGCGCCGAACGTGATGAACACGCCGTACTTTGGAAAAAGGGAGAGACACTCGCCGGTCTACAGCGCTGGTTAGATGAGCGGTTGATGGAGAACCGCCTATAGGATGCACGGTCTTACGATAGACCGCTTAAGGACGCTGCAGAAGATGCGGGAGGAAGCGCTCCTGGAAGTTGAACGGCTCTGTAATGATCGCAGGACGAAGAAGGACGGCTGAAGATGCACCGCACATCTCCTTGCACAGATAGAAGAGAACCGCTCGAGACCACCGAGCCAGAAGTCGCAAAGGGGTCCAACCTCCACCCTCTCCAGCCGGCCAGAGGGGATGGGCCTCATGCTAAGGATTGCTGATCTGCAAAACAACGTAAAAACACAAAGAAACATCCTAGATTAGAACTGAATGGTGTAGTATATGTCAAAATAATGAGGAATGAATGTGACTAAGTGGAAAGAGGGATACCTGGGGGATTTTAAACCCCTAGGGTGTCAAAAACGCAGGTGGATGTGTGCATGGTGATGAGAATGAAGAAGAACGTGGGGAGAAAGTAATGCATGCGATGAAAAAGTGATGAAACCTATCAAACACAAAAGACTCAAAACTCGACTACTCCCTAAACCAGAGGCTTGTATGGACGTAGAAAGCCTCCCTCCTTGGTGCTAGGTCGCTCAAGAATGCGGCAGGGCTTCGCCGTCGACCAAAAATCTCCCCCCCTTTTCAAACCAGGCCTTTAGGGTCTATTTATAGAGCCTAGAAAGCCTAGCTCGAAATTAGGGTTCCAATGGATATTAATCCAAGATATCAAAAGATAAAGTGAAGATAATATCCTCAGCTTTCGTTAGGATCAAATCTCATCCGATTTGGTTGAGAATCCACGGAGAAAATAAAGGACAAAGTTGAGGGTTTAACCACGGATAAAAGGGATGAAATCTGTTAAAATTCAACAATCGACGGGATGAACGGTCTTACGATAGACCGCTCAACTGGATGGGCAGCCATCTACTGGCCGTCCAACCCCGTCGGTGGAAATTCAAAATAAATTTTTTATAACCCAAATTATCCATTGAACTGACCGAAACCTTCGCCATTGGACTCTCAGGGATGAACGGCTCCGATAAGACCGTTCAAATGTAGAGTGGCCAAAGACAAACCGTTCTAGTCCTGTCGGAGGAAAATCAAAATAGATAAGATAATTAGATAATTATCTAAGAAAACCATCGAACGTAGGACTCTGAGAGATGAGCGGTCACCATCAGTCCGTCCATCAAGTTGAACGGCTAGGATAGGGCCGTATAAATGCTTGTCGGTGGAAATTCAGAAAATTACCCATAATATTCCAAAATATTTGGATGGTCTTCATTCAACCGCACATGGATTGAGCGTCCAGGGGTGAACCGTACATGCAAATGGGCCTTTGAAACTTATAGAAAAGCCCAATCAACCAAAACCAAGGCCCGTTAAGCCCCGAATTAACTTGGACCTAACCAAGGAGAGAGGCAGCCCATAAAATTGGCCCAAAACATGCCTGAAAACAGCCCCAACGAGTGATAGACAACTTGAGGCATCAACAAATGGGAGTAAGAGAAGCGACTCAACTTATCGGCATAAAACGGGTGTCAACAGATGCCCCTCCTTAACGTCCTCTTTGCAGGGGAGCGAGCGGAGGTGAAGCGGAAGTGACATGAAACATGGAGATGGAGCGGAAATGCAGCGGAGTGGATCGGAAAAGCGGGCGTTAAGGCAAAACGACA
Source organism: Amorphophallus konjac (assembly GCA_022559845.1). Lineage (NCBI taxonomy): Eukaryota > Viridiplantae > Streptophyta > Magnoliopsida > Alismatales > Araceae > Amorphophallus > Amorphophallus konjac. Next base: position 350,405,906 of record CM040122.1, on the reverse strand, counting down.
CCTATTTTTACCAACAAGCGACAGGAATCTTCCGAAAAACTCTGAACCAAATGCAAGGAATGATAAAACCAAAAGCGACACCAATCTGGAGGAACTAAACTAAATGGAATAAATTGACAAGACCAACCTCATGGGGGACACAATCTCGCGGTCCAATGAGGAGGCCAAAAGCAGGCAGCAAAAATAAAGGAAACAGGCTAAAGCTCCAGACGGGGACCTCTCAATCAACCAAACCAAGAGAATCAACCAAAGTGAACCTTCCAACTCGGAGTGGAATTAGTTCCTCTTACTCAAACACTGAACGCACAGCTAACCATCACTAACGGGACATTCTTCAGGCAAACCATGGGACATGAAAGCTCAAAAGGATGCGTATGATGCATGCTGGGCTAAAATAAAAGAAATCGTTAAAACAAATGTAAAGAAAGATTGAAATACAACATACTTGAGAATAATATTGCTAAGCTGGGAAAATCAGAGTCAAGATACCATCCGCAACCACGGCGTGCAGGATAGAACCATCCTCCCCGTGACATCCCAACCTAACGGCCTATCCGAAGATCAAATACGTGAATCTGGATCATCATCATTTTTATTGTAGGGGAACATCAGATCCTGGAACACGTAAATAACCAACTGGTTCTCGAGATAATATAATATAGTACCATATAACAATGCGATAAGGGTGATAAGGATAGAAGGCCATACCTGACTTACCTGTGCAGACGAAACGGCAAATGAAAGCTTGATTGCTGCACATGAAATGGTTAACAAGATTTGCAATAATATCAAAATTCATCAATTAAACATTAAGTGCAAACAATTTTCAAACATGAATGGCAAGGGAACAACCGCCCTACGAAGAACGGTCCTATGCGAGCCGCATATATCATGGAATTTGAACCGACTTAAAAAGCTTACCGTTGACGATGAACGATCAAAGATCAACCGCATAAACCAAGAACGGTCTATCGCTAGACCGCACATCTTCTGCAACCTCAAAAAGCAAAACCCTTCGCCTCCCTCCACCGTAACCGATGGTGGGGGGAGAACGAAGGGCAACCGAGGCCATTCCCAACCCCTCTCTCCATCTCTCTCGCCCCCCCCCACCAAGCACTCTCTCTTCTCAAAGCCCCCCCCCCCCTCACTCGTCCTTCATGCGCCACAAGCACCAACCCGATGCCCCGGGATGGCCGAAGAAGGAGAAACCTCGCCGCCGCCGCCGACCGCCGCCGTGACGGCGAGCACCAAAGGACCACCGTCGGCGGAGGTGACTATGACGTCCACGGCCCGGGGAGACGCACCCCCGCCACCGGCCGACGCCGTGGAAGAGCCGGGAGCGGACGCAGCTGACGAGGAACTTGCCGGAGAGGGGCCACCGGCGGAGAAGCCGGCCAAGAAGCCACGGGACCCCGAGGTAGGTGCTCTAACCCCCCCCCCCCATTTCCATTTTTCTTCATGCATGCTAGTTAAAGGGGGATTAGAGGGCTTAAGGAGGGCGGTTTGGGGGGCCACGGTGGCCTCCCTACCGGTGGGGAACCGCCACCGTCATCGGGGAAGACGACGGTGGAGCGGTTGAACAGAAACCGCGGAAATAAAAACATACGGCTCACATAGAGCCGCTCAAACTTCATACGGCCCAGGGATAGCCGTTCAAACTCACACAACAACAGAACCGAACCAAACAACGACGGTGAGAGTCTCACCGTACAAATAATCAAACGGGCCTCATCGGTCCGTGCCAAAATTGGTCAACAAAGAACAATGTGGTCCCCATAGGCCCGCCCAACCTTCCTGTGGCCCAAGAGCGGCCGTTTGACACTAAGCAGCATGAGGAAAGAACGGTGCATGATCGCCCGTTCAAGATAGGAACGGCCTCCATCAGCCCGTTCGAAACACAGAACCTGGGGAGTAAAACGGTGCACTTGGGACCGTTCAAGGGGACGACCGGCCTGTGGGGAACCGCTCTTCTGAAAAAGAAAAAAAGCTTTAATGCTTTTATTTAGAAATGAAACAAAATGCTTAAACTAGTTTAGTCGCATCTAAAATGAATGGATGAATGTAGGGAAAATGCAGGACCCGCACCTCGTGGCTGCAGGTCCGCGCAGTGTACTTAGCACTGCCGGACTTCCAGAGGGAGCGGTTGGCTGCCATGGGGTTCGCCCCATTCCTGAGCATTGAGGTGTGTCAATTCGACGCAGCTCTGCTCGACGCCCTGCACGATCGCTGGGACCCAGCGAGTCAGACATTCCTTTTCCCGTGGGGGCATATGGTCCCCACGCTGGAGGACGTGGCCAGGCTCACTGGCCTTCGAGTGCACGGGTCACCAGTTAGCGGGACTACCTTTCCCGACTACCGGGTGATGGCTCGGGGATTGCTAGGCTTAGAGCTACGGCGCCCTGAGAGGCAGTCGACTCTCCTACCTCAGGCTAGTCTCCAGGACAGCCTGGGATTACGACGATGGGCGAGCAGCCGGAGGAGCACCTGCAGCGGTTGGTGGAGTTGGCGCGGCCGCGAGTAGCTGCAGGACCGGGAGCGGAGGCGGACAGAGTGCTGAGGCTGTTCTTGATGCTGATGTTCGGGCGACTCCTCTTCTCCACCAGAGCGGACGTGATAAGCTACCGGTTCCCTCCTTTCCTCGAGGAGCTGATCCACGTGGGCGACTATGTGTGGGAGCAGCAGTCCTCGCCTTCCTCTTCGACACGCCGAGTTCAACGGCCCGTCGGACGATGCTCGGGGGCTTCTCCCCCTTACTCCAAGTACGACCCTTACTCTAGACTTAAATATGCAACTCTATATGTTTCCTAAAATGCTGACGCAATGCTATGATGCAGGTGTGGGTCTATGTACGCCTACGTGGGCTGGGCAGAGGCGAGGAGACCCGTCCCGGGCTCTTGCCTATCGCACGGAGGTGGACAGCACCTCGGGAGACCGTGGACCTGAGACGGCAGGTCCGAGAGCTACAGGACGACCTGGACACTCTACTGTTTGCCTCGGTATGCTTCTAAACTCAGACTCTTTAATTAAATGCAATTCTTATATGATGCTGATGCGACTCACTACTTCTTGCAGGTACGGTGGACACCTTACGCAGAGGAGGGCCAGGAGGGTCAGCCTTGGGTGGTCGGTGCCCTTGCCTTCGCCGGATGAGATGTGTGGCTTCATTGCGTGAATGTGGTGGAGCCACTGCACTACAGGTTGGTGATGAGGACCATCGGGGTCCATCAGCCCGCGGTGGAGTTCCCGGCGCCTGAGAAGGTAGGGGAGCGAGTGACGAGGACTACCCGAGGCCTAGCGGCAGCATTTGATTGGTCGACGAGGAACGCTGCGCAGTTGGCCGACTGGACAGCTCGGGGGCGAGGGGTGACCGCCCGAGCGGAGAGTGACTCAGCATACTACACCGCGTACGCTAGACACTACCGAGACCAGGTGTTCTAGGGTGCCCACCGACCGGTACGACTTCTAAACTCAAACTCTGCCTATTATGCTTATGATTCATGTATGATGATGCACTGACATATGAACTTCTAAATGTAGATTGACCCTGAGGGATGACTAGCGGAGCTGCAGGGGCTCCTGCACTCCACCATCAGGGAGCGAGATGAGGCCCGGTAGGCCCTGGCCTTACTGGTGAGTTTTCTAAACCCTAAACTCTTTAAATTATGCAAATGCTTATGATTATACATGTGACTGACCTAGAGTTTTGGATGCAGCGTAGTGAGGGGGCCCAGAGATAGGGGGCCGATGCTCCTTCTTCCTCTTTTACCCAGACTCCTACAAATCGGGCCGAGCGGGAGGCTGACTTCACCAGGATGGTAGCGCGGGCCAAGGCGGCCGAGGTGGCGCTCACCGAGAGGGTATGCAAATCACTACACTTCCTTTTGCTATTTATGCTATGATGTGTATGAAATGCAATTGACTGACAATGATGTGTTTATGCAGACGTCCGAGCTGACCTGCCTTAAGACCGAGCTAGAGCAGAGCCGGGCAGCGGCTCGGGAGGAGGTGGCCCGTGTGCGGGAGGAGGTAGCACAGAGTCGACCAGCAGACGCGCTGGAGACGGCGCTTCTGCGGACTGAGCTGGAGCGACTACGGGCCAGCGCGGCCGAGGCGGAGCGCTACCGGTCTGAGATGGAGCGACTTCGAGCCAGCGCGACCGAGGCGGAGCGCTACCGGGATGAGGCGGAGCGTTACCGGACTGAGGCAGAGCAGGCCCGGTTACAGGTTGCAAGGTTGGAGGGCAAGGTGGAGGGCATGAGAGAGGTGAGTCGAGAGCGCAACCGAGCGACTCCAAGCGGCAGCCACGCCACTCATGGCTCTGTTAGGAGTTACTTCATAGGTTCCTCCGGTCACTGGAGGAATGAGGAGGAGGAGAGACGCCGGTGACGTCAGCGTGATGAGGCGGCTTCAGCGATGCCTCCACCAAAGAGGCACGAGGGATCAGGGGAGAGCGACGGGGGCCAGGGAGAGGGACATGCTTGACTTTGTACTTGGCCCGACTTCTATACATGATATGATATGATATGATAGTGATATGCATGTTTTTATTTTGATTTTGTGTGAATGAATGAATATATGAATGAATGAATGGATGAATGCGACTACTGACTCGACACGAGTGCGTGAGTGAGAGACGACGACTACGGGTGAGGCACGACTACGAGTGTGACGCGACACGATCATGAGTGAGATAGAGACGGACGCCGACCCTGAGTGAGAGAGAGTGAGATGAGTGACGTCAAATGAGTGAGACGAGAGACTCCAAATGAGTGAGTGGAGAGACACAAAATGAGTGAGACAAGAGCGCCAAATGAGTGAGAGGAGAGACGCCAAATGAGTGAGACGAGAGCGCCAAATGAGTGAGAGGAGAGACGCCAAATGAGTGAGATGAGGGCGTCAAATGAGTGAGACGAGAGACGCCACGACTGTTAGTTGGACAGGTTGACAAAGGGCTTCAGATCAGATGAACGGTTCTCAGTGAGCCGCTCAAAGCAATACACGGTCCATAATAGACCGTTCCAAGGAGAATTGGACGGTTGAATATTAACCGCTCGGAATGATGAACGGTTTACCATGGGCCGTAAAATAAGAAGGACGGTCTAGATCAGGCCGCTTAAATTCTTACCCTCGAGTTCTTTGGAGGATGATGAACGGTCCGCTACAGACCGCTCAAAGAGATGGGCGGTCTATCGTAAGACCGTCCAATGGGGTACCCTGTGAACTCAAAGGGGACTCTCCTGGAGAGTCCCTAACCCGAGGGTAAATCACTTTGAACCTATCCAAACCTCATCTTAACCCGTCCTAGACTTATCCAACCCAATCTCCAGAAGCCTAGGCTTCCTAACAAGCCTTATAAGTGGGAGGGGAGCCTAAATTCATGATTCACACATCCTCCTCCTTCTAAACCTTGAAACCCTTGCTATTCACCACCAAATCATCATGAAGAGGGCCCTAGAGGGGAGTTCCATGGAGGGAGCATCTTTTGAAGGGCCATAGTCGGCTAGGAAGGAGCGAGAAGTGCTCCAAAGGCTGACCGCGATCCCGCAACATCTAAGATCGAGCCCTCTGAGAGAGGTAACTTAATCGTGATTTCATCCAATTCAAACCTTTAATTCACTTACGTGCTTTTCCTTTCCTCTCTCTTTTCTTCCATCTTCTTTCTTCCCACCTCAGCTTCTTCCTGGCCCCAGGCGATATTCCACCTTGAAGTGGTTGGCTCCCATGGTCCGCGCCTTGCCCCTAGGAGTGACATCCATCCTGAGATCTTGGCACTTACAACCTCTCCTAGTGTTAGGTCAGAACTACCCAAAGCTTTCTCTTGATTGGCACATCATCTCAGCCTTAGTTGAAATTTGGCATCCTCAAACCCATACATTCATCTTCCCATCATTCAAGGCCACTATCTTACTTGAGGAGGTAGAGACCTAATTCTCTTTACCCAGGTCCCAGGTGGGAGGGGAAGACTCAGTGTGTCATACTGTTGCCCCTATAGATCATAGGCCCATCTTGGGAGGCTTCATACCAGGCAGCCGGGATGTCCATACTTTCGTAGGCCCACGTCAGATTCACCTTCTTCCTCTTAGCCAGTGGGTAGTGGAGCATTGCAAGAACAAGTGTGGGTGGGATGAAGCCATAGCTAAGGCTGCGTCCATTTGCTTGTGCGGGGCTATCTTGTTTCCTTCAGTTGACCACGTTCTAGAGATGCCCTTCTTAGTACCATTAGTGGCCTTTGGTAGGGACATTCCATCTCTTAGGCCATCCTTGCTTACTTGTACGAGGGCCTTACTTCAACAGCCTTAGGAGGTCCTCTGTTTGGCTCTATGATCTCTCTAGAGTGTTGGATGGGTGCTAGGATGCAATTCACCTATAGGGAGGATGTCACTTCGGCTAGCAGGATCTTCGGGATCCACCCCCTCTTCTTCATAGGTGGCGCGTTCGGATTCTCTCCGTAGGTAGAGTGCAGGACAGCTGAGATGAAGACCAGGGATGAGTGCCGACTATACATTAACAGGCTACCCCTGGATCGGTTCGTGATGCGCCCGGGCTTCCTCCGTGACACCACTATCAGAGTTCCCAGGAGGCCAGGCTTGGACTTGAGGCTCGTGAGTGACACCGCACTGGCGATGTACAGCCCACACCGGTGCTACCTACAGGTTGGACTACCTCGGACAGTTCTGCCAGCACTACCACACCTTCCCGCACTACAGGCGAGGAGGATTGGTGCAGAGGAGGACGAGCAGGTGGTCAGGAGTGCCCTGATCATGTGGGAGGTGAGCAGGGTGCTTACCCTACCATCAAAGGTTGCAGAGATCCCAGCGACGCGCCAGGCCTACCTTAGAGAGCTGAGAGAGACACGTCCCCGCGGGGATGCCCAGCAGAGGATTGAGTGATTTTCTTTTGTGTTCATGATGATGTTGGATAGGACTTATGTTTAGAAGGTTCAATATATGAAATGAATAAGATTTATGATTGGATCGATGATGTGACACGACCTCGGACCTAATGCAAGCAAGCACAATCGCATTCAAAACGGGCCAAATTGGGCCACCGCTCTATCGTCACTCACCCAAGCCCGGGGTGACTTGGCAATGCCAAGGGGAGGATGTGGGGTTGGGCCCTTGCTGGTAGAGGGCCAGCAAGGCCAAGACTTGATTCCCAAAGGGTGGGGATGCCCAAATCAAGGGGGCCGACAAAGTGCCAAAGACACCGGTTGCAATATTCCCACAGTGATCACTCAAGTTTATGGGGCTTGAGGATCGGGCTCTCACTCGCATAACCAGCGGAATTAGAACTAATATTGAAAGACAAGCACTAAGTGGAGTGAAGGTTTGAGCACTTACTCGACCGGATTGAAGAAATCGGTCCCGGTCGGAGACGAGGGCGAGCGGGGAGGCGAGTGGATCCCCACATGCCGCGGCGGTGTCGCTTGACCTGCCCAAACAAGTTACAACATTACACCTCACGTGGGAGGGGGATCTTGGGGTGGGGGTTAATAGAAATTACTATCAATACTACCTCCACACAGGGAGGGACCTTCAGCCGGTCAAGCGGGGTGGGGAAATTAAAGCAAAGAACGAGGAATAAGGGTGGACGCCGAATCTGCTTGCTATCTGCGAGCTGGGATAGAGAGTCGGTGCTGCTGCTGTAGATCTTGATCAGGAATTTTTTTGATGACGAAACCAGAGGGAAAACCTTCGTAGCTGGAAGGGGAATGCCTCAGAATTTTATTAATTTCTTCTGGAGTAGCTGCTGGTCGGAGAAGGAGCTTGAACATGGCCTCTGTTTCTCGGACTAGCAGGGGCAGGTCACCAACAGTAGGATGCAGAGGCTGTCCTGGCCGCTCCCGAACTCCAAATTTGATGCCGTCAGCGCCGTTAGAACCGTGGGTGAGTCCTCTTTGCAGAAAAAGAAACGGGGACACCATAAGAGGTCGGACACAATCTGTGGAACCAGAAGAGTGAGGAGGGGTCGGTGCAGACTGTAGAAGGCAGAACCGCGCGTTCAGGGGAGAAAATTGGTAACTTCTGCTCCCGGATGCTGAATGAACTTCCGCTTCTTGAACCTGAAACTAGACAGGCCAAATAGGAACTTTGAAGAAGAACTTGAAGACTGATTCCTTCAGGGTCCATCGTGGCAGAGCTTCTAAGCTGGTTCAGGTCCTTAGCCGAGGCAGAACTGCGCAGCTGTGGAAGAATGGACCTCCAGGATGGCTCGGAGATCGGAAGAAGACGAAACCACTTCGGTTACGAAGGCGACTGGCAGACTCTTCCGACGATGGCTCTTGGGTCTTCAAACTCGTCCGGAGGTGATCGTGGTGGCCGCTGCAAGCTGCTGCTCTGCTGTAGATCTTCAGTTGAGAGCTGTAGGTTGATGATGATGGGGGGAATTGGGGTATATGGGAGGGGAAATGGGGGTGGATGAGTGTTGGGAAAGCCCGGGCTGTGAGGGGGTCTAGGAGGGGGTGTTTTAAGGTGGGGGAAGGGAAGAATGGGGTCTGGAAGGGGGTCTGACAGGTGGTGGGAGGAGGAGCTACGAATTTGGGAAGGTGGGTGAGAGGAGAAGGTGAGGGGGGGCACAAGTGAGTGGAGGGAAGGGTGGATTTCAAATTCAAATATGCTTTGGAAGTTGTGGGGTTGTGTGGGGAAGGGGTTGATTGTGTTGGAATGGGGAAAGTGGTGTTGGAATGTGGAGGATGGTGTTGGAATGGTGAGGAATCTCCTTGGGACTAGGGGGGTGGAGTAATGGAGGCCATGGGGAAGTGGAGGGCTTTAATGATGGTAGGTGGGGGTTGAGGTGGTTGGGAAAGGAGGAGAGAGAAGAAAATTCGAAATTGGGTGTTGAGGAGAGAGAAAGTGGAGTGAAAAAGAGGGATTAGGAGAGGGAAGGGTGGGGAATCTCTCCCCTAGGGTTTCTCACCCAAAAAATGTTGGAATCACTCCACTAAACTAAGCTTTGGATACTCAAATGGCATTTTTCATTGATTCATTCATTAAGTTGAAATGGGGGGAATGTGGTCTTATATATAGGAAACCCACATTTCTACAAAAGTCCCTTACAAAAGACTCAATAACAAATAACCGAAGGGGTAGGGGGGCTCATGGGCCAAGCCCGAAGAATTGGGCCCAATAGCACATTACACAATCTAATGACACTCAAACTTAGGAAAATAAATGCAAGACCTAGGAACATGACTCAAATAAAAGGGAAAATACATCAAATGACTCAAATAAAATTACATAGGACTCAAAATTAAATGACTAAACCATGCCGGATGCAACCGGGGTGAGGAGACGAACGGTAAACGTGGGCTTGGGAGGTGATGTCCCCATCAATCGATTTTAAGCTTTGTTTGGGTTATGACATGATTGCGTAAGTTGGGATAAGATTTCAACATTCACATGGTTATGAGCCAACTGCACTTTTCAGCTTCCACCTGCCCCTGTACACATATAAATCCAAAAAAATAGATTACATATGTTTTAGGCTTAACCCCTTGCCTATAATAAGTTAGGAAATGACCAGCTCTTGATCTTTGGTCAAGGGGGTAAGCCTTATCAAATAGGCAAATAACAAATGTCAAATGAATGCAATGGATGCTATGAATGCAAATCAAGAATTTTTTTTTTTGGAGTTTTAAAAATATCTGATTTTTGTTTAGTTTTCAAAATATTTGATTTTGTCTTGGATTTTGAAATATTTGATTTTTTTGGATTTTGATATATTTGATTTTTGTTGGATTTTGAAATATTTGATTTTTTTGGATATTGAAATATTTGATTTTTGAGTTTTGAAATATTTGATTTTTTTGAGCTTTGAAATATTTGATTTTTTTTTGAGTTTTGAAACCAGCTTAGACCTGACGATAGGGAACCTCCCATCTCACCAGGGGCCTCCCGGGCTCAACGTGCAATATAAAGGACCGCCCACGGCCGGTGCTAACCTTGCTTTGACGGTGCCTCTACCGAGGCCATACCCGGGGTAGGATTTATTCCTTGGAAAATAAAACAGATTTAGCAGGAAAGCTGGCGGTAGGTATAGAGGTTTTTAGGGCTTGAGTCCTTCTCACGACACCCCTTTTTTCAAAGAATTTGGTCTGTTGTGCCGAGGCTTTATGTCCATTCTCGAACCTACTTCTGCTCTAGGCACGCATACGACCGGACTCATAACGTCCCGCGGGAAAACTGTACTGCCACTCTTGTCGTGCGTAGTTTTGTTATTTGGGGACTTTCAATCTTTTTTGAGAGCTGCGAGCTTTGAGTGAGCTTTTAGCCTTGATTTTTGCCCCTCTTTCTCATTCCTTTCTTTATTTTCTCTCTTATTTTTTTTTCTTGTGCGGAATAAGGTCATAATGGACTGCCCCTATTTGAGACCTCTTTTTATTGGGGGGTCTAGATTGGTTCTCGCCCCCTTATTCACCCTTTGCCCCTATTTTCAGCCGAGAGAGAAGGAAAAATAAGGACTTTCACCCTTTCCGAAGCATGGCCAAAGGAGAAACGGTGTTTATGCAAAAGAAAGAAATCGACCCACGAGGGTTGTGTAGTGTGTGAAATGTTGAACCGGGGATTTCCTTTCGTGATTAAGCGAAGGCGCACCCCGCCACCAAGTCATTGCTGGTTTGACTCTATGGATAAAAGTGTTTTCAATATAGCCCATTCCACGGATTTGATAATTCTTCGCCCTCCGCGTTGATTAAATGAAACGCGTTACTCGGATAGACTTCCTTAACTACAAACGGCCTTCCCAGTTAGGTTGCAGCTTAGACCTGGGACCTACTGATCTGATAAATTTGCGTTTCAAAACTATATTACCCACTTGGAATTTTCGTTCAATAACCTTCTTTTGAAAATACCGCGAGACACGCTTTAGATAAACCGAAACATGATTGGCCGCGTTAAGCCTCTTCTCATCTAAGAGTTCCAGTTGGACTAGCAATGCCTCTCGACGCTCGTCGAGATTAAGTTCTTTATCCAGCTGCACCCTTAGGGAAGGGATCAGGATCTCGTACGGGAGTACCGCCTCCATCCCATAGGTGAGAGTAAAAGGAGTTTGCCCCGTGGGAGTGCAGACGGAGGTGCGATAAGCCCATAGAGCTTCTACCAATTTATTGGCCCAATCAGCAAATTTGTATGACTCGCATGTTTTCTTGATGATTTTAAGAAGGGTTTTATTCGTGGCCTCAGCCTGGCCGTTACCTTGGGGGTAGTATGGTGATGAATGATGCAATGATATATTAAACTTCTTACAGAGGTACCGGAGTTCTTGAGAAACAAATTGAGGCCCGTTGTCGGTGACGATATCACTTGGCACTCCAAACCGCGAGATAATATTCTTCATGATGAAGCGGCATACTGTGGTGGCTTTGATTTCAGCATAGGCTTCAACTTCTGCCCACTTGGTGAAGTACTCCGTAGCCGTTTGGATGAAGGACTTCTGTTTGACTACGGAATTTGGGTCACCGAGAGGTCCGACGATATCAAAGGCCCACATGGAAAATGGCCAAGGAGAAGAGAGAGGATGGAGAGAAGAAGCAGGAGCATGGATCTTGTCAGCATGGAGCTGGCATTGAAGACACCTACGGACATAGGTGGAACAATCTTCTTCTAGGGTTGGCCAGTAATAGCCCTGCCTAAGAATCTTTTTCGCCAATGCCTGCCCATTAACGTGCCCTCCACGCTCACTGGAGTGAGCTGCTTCTACCACCTTCCAAGCCTCATCGTCATCTAGACACCTCATTAGAACTCCATTAAGAGCTCGCCTATACAATTCTCCAGCAACAATCGTGTATCTGGCGGCGACTCTTCTAATGGCATTTCGTTGTTCGACATTCGCCGTCTCCGAAAATGAACCATCCCTACAATACTGCTCAATCTCATAATACCACGGCAGCTCTTCTTCTTCTATGATCTCCTCAAGCTGAGTTAATGAGACTTCCTTCACCTCTTCCCTTTCTGCCTTCCTTTCTACAGATTTCCTAAGGTTATCGAACTAGGGATCCTGAAGAGAGGGAGCGTCTAATCGCTGGACCACAATGGTCTCAATAGCACGACTGAGGGGAAATGACAGAGAAGAAGCTAGTGATGCAAGGGCATCAACCAAAATGTTCAGAGAACGAGGAGTGTGAATATAGATAAGCTTCCATAATTGCCTAGCCAAGAGCGTGACCTGATCTTGATAGGGCTTAAGCTTAGGGTCACGGGTGCGGTAAGTTGACAGAACTTGACGCAGCACCAACTGAGAGTCTCCTATGATGTTAAGGTATCGCGCGTCCATGATGTAGGCGTGCTTCAGACCGGCAAGGAGAGCCTCATACTCGGCTATATTATTGATGGCAGGAAATGAGAGTTGATAAGTGATAGGGATGGTTACTCCCTCCGGGGTAAGGAGAACGGCGCCAATTCCACTGCCCTGGGAATTGAGAGCACCATCGAAATGGAGAGACCAAAAGGGAAGACGAGTGATTACTGCCAAGTGTTCATCAGGGAATTCGTCCTGGATTGAATCAGTGCGAGGAATGGGAGAATGAGCGAGATGCTCAGCAATGGCATATCCCTTGATCGCTTTCTGGATGACAAAGGTGATGTTGAATTGGGAAAGAAAGCTCTGCCAGCGAGCTAACCAGCTAGAAAGGATAGGTTTTTCTAAAAGATAACGAATGGGGTCCTTTCTAGAGATCAGCCTAACCTTGTGGGCAAGAAAATAATCTTTGAGCTTTTGAGCTACCCATACTAGCGCTGCACAGGTCTTCTCCATGGCAGTATACTTGGATTCAGCAGGATTAAACAACCTCAAAAGGTAGTATGCTGCCCTTTCCCTTCCTTCGTCATCTACCTGAGCCAGAACAGTTCCTAGGGAGTCCTCAATCACAGAAATGTATAGAATCAGGGGTTTCCCCGGGACGGGTGGTTGCAGAATCTGGGGATTAGAAAGATAAACCTTCAGCTCCTCATAGGCCTTTTGGCATTGTTCATTCCATTCAAACTTTGCGTCCGCCTTTAACAATTCATAGAATGGGAGGCATCTCTGCGAGTGTTGAGATATGAATCTCCTGATGAATTGTAAACGCCCAATCAAACCTCGAAGTTCAGTGATGTTCTTAGGCAGCGGCATTTCCATAACGGCCTTTACTTTGTTCGGATCGATCTGAATCCCCCGTTTACTAACTATAAACCCTATTAACTTCCCCGATGCAACTCCGAACACACATTTCTTTGGATTCATCTTTAACTTATATTCCCTAGCCCTTTGCAAAACTTTGGCTAGAATGGCGGGGTGTTCCTCTTGAGACCTCGACTTTACCAAAATATCATCCACATAAGCTTCTAAGTAGACATGCATCATGTCATGGAAGATATCCATCATTGCACTCTGATAAGTAGCACCTACATTCTTTAATCCAAATGGCATGACAACATAGCAGTATGTGCCCCAGGGCGTGGTGAACGAGGTCTTCTCTTGATCCTCAAGAGCCAGACAGATTTGGTTATATCCAGAATAACCATCCATAAACGAGAGGGCTTCATATCCAGCTGTGTTATCAACCAATACATCAATGTGAGGAAGCAGAAAATCATCCTTCGGACATGCCTTATTTAAGTCCCTGAAATCGATACAAATCCGAATTTTGCCATCCTTTTTCATCACCGGGACTATGTTTGCCACCCATTGCGGATATAAAAAAACTCTAATAAACTTGGCCTTATGCAATTTGTCGACTTCTTCCTTAATTCTTAAGGCCATCTGTGGGTGGAACCGTCTTGCTTTCTATTTAACGGGTGTTGCCCCTGGTTTGAGAATTAATCGATGTTCAACCAATGTGGGGTCAAGACCCGGCATGTCCTCGTAGGACCAGGCAAAAGAATCGTTGTACTCCCTCAAAACCTTAATGAGCTCCTCTTCAACCTGAGGAGGGAGATTAGCAGAAATAAGTATGGGCCTGGGGTCCTCTTCGGTTCCAAGATTAATTTTCTTAGTGGGTTCATCCACTGCCGAGGACGATTCGTCAAACCTCTACAAACCTTGCGCGTACAAATCAGCAGTGTCATCCATATCGCTTTCCTCATCATCAGCTGGGTCCTTCTCATTCACAATTTCATATACCCCTAATCCGTCATTGCTCCATACCCCCTCTAATTCCTCATCATCTTCCAAAATAATAGCGGTCTCTACAAACTCTGGGCACCTAAGGAGGGCGTGGCATCTCTCGGCCAAATCCTGTAAAAACCTATCAGGGATGGATTTAGGACGACGCGCCACAGGGTGCGCTACAGACGAGGATGGGCTGACTAGACTTGAACTAGACCAAACCCCAACTGACTCGACTAACCTAGGAGACTCTGCACACTGTACATCTAACCTAGGAGATAGGAAATCTACCGGAAAAGGAACAGGGGTCTCGCACCCTTGGGAATCTGAGCAGAACACTGCGTAATCTTCCACTGAAACTTCTGTTTTGAAATTGACATTTTTTTTGGAGGCCGGAGGAGATCATGCAACACGAGGAAGAGGATGGAGGAGGAGGGAGTTGCATGGGAAATAATTCAGGGAATATGCAATCAAAGAATGGATCAGAGGAGGAAAACCACATCTCGTGGAGTTGAGCACCGGGGGGAGGAGGAGTAAATAAGGTTGAAAGATCAATAGGCGGGCAGCGCCCTCAAGCACAGGGAACAAATAAAATTTTAGGTGGTCTCTCCGTGAAGTACGGGTCGACCAGGATTGGATTCGGATGGCCTTCTCTTTCACTGAACAACTTTTCAAAACAACCGGCAAAATCTTCCACATCACCCACCAACCCCTTCAGCGGCGGTGGTGGGTCAGCATCATCACAGGCATCATCAACCCTCACAGGGCAGGGTGGCGGCTTCTTCAAAGTGCCGGGCTACAATGGGCCTTTCACAAAATGTTGACGATAGTCCCACGTCAGTGGCCCGGAGTCTCCAAGAATGGACAATGCCGAATCACGGTAGCCAAGGCCTCGGCGGCCCATCTTCCTGCCTTTAGGGATGGGCTTAGTCCGCCCTTGTAATTGTGCACTGAGACCCAGGCCCGACTGGTAGTCCAGTTTTAGAATCATGTGCCACCCCTTTGAATCTCTAATCTTGGACTTGATCTTGACATTTGTTGGCGCAGTGGCGGGCTTGCGTGACGCATATGCCCATGAATAATTCATGTCCATAACTGACAGAACTGGCCTATTACTCGGCCATAGTGTAGGAAGAATCTTGGCTGCTATCGCATCAACATTTTGGACCGTGGAAACGCTCTTCACCTTGACCACCCGCCCCTGGAATGGGAATTTCAAACGCTGGTGGGCAGTCGAGGGCACGACGTTCAGACTGTTTATCCATGGATGACCCAGAATAGCTTTGAACATTGGGTCTATGTCCAATAAATAAAATTCCACGTCCATAACCAAAGGCCCTAGCTCGGCCTGTACGGTCTCGACCCCGTGACAAGCACGCCAGGAGTTGTCATATGCTACTATTGTGGTCGGCGTGGGCTTAGGCATACCCTCTAAAATGTTGCAGGCACGAAGGGTACTCAATGGACACACATTTATTGATGCTCTTGTGTCCACAAGGGCAGACTCCACGGCCACTTTGTTCAAAGAGATGGTAATACACAGCGGCATCTACCGTGCCTCAGGGGGCGCTAGCTCTGACTCAGAGAATGAAATAGAAGGCCCCTTTGTAATTGTTGCCAACACTGTCGGCAAGCTATCTACTGCCACATCCTTGCTCACCATAACCTTCTGTAGAAAAGTTCTCAAAGCATCCTGGTGTAGCAGCGACCTTTTGATCAATTCCAAAACTGAAATCTTGGCCGGCATCCGGTCCAAGTGTTGCAATAGGTCATACTTCGTGCCTGGCATGGGGTCTACTTCTTCTGTCTCTGCTGTAGGGGAGGGAACTTGGAGGTTGGGTGCAGACACACCAGAGGAAGGAAAAACTCTTTGGAAGGGACGCCCGCTCCGAAGGGCGCAATGCGGTGTCGGCACGGCTAGAGATGGACCCCCGCTCGGCCCGGTGGGGTAGGTGGAAGGCGTAGAAATGGGGGTGAGGATGGCAGAAGTTGGTCTAATGGGCCCTAGTGAAGGGGAGATAGGCGAAGGGTTAAGCGGAGGGGTGATGATGGAGGGTATGGTGGGTGGTGGCGAAAGGACTGGTGGTGTGGAGGGGAATGCGGTGGGCCTGATGGGCGATGCGGAGGGAATAATGGGTGGAGTGGTGCTGAGAACGGCGGGCCAGAGAACGGAGGGGATACCAAGTGCGGGGGAATTGTTATGGTGGAAGGCCAAGAGGTGTGTGGGGGTTTCATCATCAAAAGTCCACCCAACATTGGGGGCTGGGTGCTGGACAATGTTTACTTGTGCTGGTGCCGGTGCCGGTGGCTGTTGTTGTTGCTGAGGAGCAGGTTGATGCATCGGCATGGGATTCTGATGGATCCCAAGGTCATGTTGCTACTGCTGTTGCTGGGGTTGCTGTTGCTGTGGGGGTTGCTGTTGTTGCTGTTGCTGGGGTGCCGCCTGTTACGGTCTGGCTTGTCTCTGCCTCTGCTTGATGTCCTCGATCAACTGGTGCATCTAGGCCCAATCAATCCTCTGGCCCTCGTGTAAGTCATACACTAGATCTCTAAACTGATAGCACCGTTCTATCGTGTGCCCGGGCTACCGATGATATATGCAATATCGGGACTGATCGGTGGCCGGATTCCAATTCTGACGCTCCGGAGGCAATTGAATATCACCAGTATACATCAAAGCAGAGAAAATATCAGGCAATGTGCCAGGAAGAGGAGGGTAATGGGTCTTCTTTGGGCTCGGTCGAGCAGATCCATAAGCGGCGGGTGGAGGAACTTTTTTATATTGTGGCGGCCGCTGAGGCTGTTGGGGTGGTGGTGGTTGTTGTTGCGGGTATTGGGGAACCTGGAAAGTGGGTTGGGGAACTTGTGGAGTGGCAAACTGGGGGTTGCGTGGAGGCTGCGGGAAGCGAGGTGGAGTGGCTTGGTGGGGGAATTGAACAGTCTGAACCTGCTCGTTGATTTGTACTCCCTTACTGACGGGGCCCTGGGACTTTCTGGCAGTTTTGGGTTTCTGGGCCTCAAAGAGTGAATGAATAGGGGAGTCTTTAAATTGGGTTTGTATGAACCGGGCTCTACTGTATAACTGGTGCATATTCGAGATGTCATTCATTGCCAAAATATTTCTGAATCTTGGGGTGGCATTGGAGATCAATAACTTGACTTTTTCTTCTTCCGGGATCTGCCCGGGCACACGCGAGGCCATCTGCCTCCGTCGATCTGCATAGGTTCCAAAGTCCTCTTCCGGCTTCATCTTCTCTGCTACCAGGTCGGTGAAGGAGTATTCGGGAGCGACCCGATCTTGGAACCTCTGGATGAACCTCTCCTTGATGGTCTTGAAATTCTCGGCCTCCTCCATAGGCAAAGTACAAAACCATTCTGGGGCGACCCCTTCCAATGATCGGCAGAATAAGTAAGCCATCAGGCAATTCACAGTAAGCTCTATGAATCAAACCCCTCGAATGAACACTTAAGCATTCATGCTAATTCCTCTTAATAAACAACTAAAACAATTAAACCCCCTCTTCACCAACTTAATCCACCAAATGAATGAACAAACGGATCATTAACCCAACCTGCATGTGAAAGAAAAGAAACACACAGTCAAAGCAATAAACCCTCGGGAGAGTTTAATACGGTGCGGTGACTATTCCACCGCGCCGGTTTAACACCACTCTCATAACCCCAATCTCCCCATTGTTCCTCTACCCGGCGCGCCCATCTCCATCTTGTTGCCCCATAGCCGGCGCGCCCCAATCTTGTTCATTCCATACCCAGCGTGCCCCCCCTCCAACATCCTAATCTGGCGTGGCCTTAACCGGCACGCCCTTTTACCCATTTGCCCCCTGTTCACCCCTCTAATCCGGCGCGGTTCCTGTAGCTACTAAAACGGCGCCCCCCCTTGCCATCATATTCCGGCGCGCCCCTGCTTACTTCCCAAGTACGGCACGCCTATATCCGGCGCGCCTCCCCCCTTTTTTGCATTCCCTAAATCGGCGCCCCCACTGTAGCATCCTTACACCGGCGCGCCTCATATAAAAAAGGAACAAAAACACACAATTAATGAAATGAAAGAAAAGCTTAAAACTCATAGATAAATTAAAGGAAAAGACCCAAACAAATGAATGAAGTAAAAGACTATGAGCCACTCTCACGAGAACAAACACTATCACCCTTTCTATAATCAAATTTTTGTTCTGGGGGCGCTGCCCCCGGATACCCCCGCAAGGGGCGCTGCCCCCTTGACCCCCGTGACCTGACCGCATAGGTCGATCCGCGTGCGAGGGCACACGATGGCGAGTTTGGACTTTATACTTAATAAACCTCTCTCTCGGACTGGGTGCAAAGAGAAAATCAATGATGCCTTGTGGTATCGGACATGGGTCTCGGAACTCCCGATATGGCCATAGTCTGAACACACCTCGGGCCAATAGTTTGCTAACTCGACCCGTTTCTCCCGGGATCCAATCCCGCAACCCTACATTAGACTTGCCGTACCTACGGCGGATATTCATATGGCTTTATCGTCATTTTCGATGCTTCAAATGCGGACTCTCGTCCGAACAATGAATGGTCCGTTAGTGACCGACATATATACAGGAATCAAATCCCGCACTTGCATTAAACTTGCCATGCTCTCGGCATGCATTTGTACGGGTTTGTTTTCGTCTACACCGTACCTTCAATACGGACCTTCGTCCGAACATAAAGTGGTCTATGAATGACCAACAAAATCTGAATGGAATGAGACGGCTCTCATCTTCCCCGAACCCTACGTGTGGGAATATCAATAAGACCTTCGTGAGTCACGTTTGGACCTCGGGTTCGCCCCAACCATGGTCATTGCCTGACCCACATCCTAGGTCTATAGCTAGCTATCTCTGTACACGTCTTTGTTTTGGGATCTAGTCCCGGGACACTATCCCGCTGCCCTTCGGCATCGGAAACATTGACGATGCCCACGCGAGCCCGACTTCGACCGCGGGGGGCCCACCGCAGTATGGTCGTAGCTTGATCTTGCACCGGGCCGACAAACTCATCGATTTCCGACCGCTGTAACCGAGATTTAATTGAACGTTTCCCGTTCCTTTGAACAATAAACTTGTCGTATCCCGACGTACACATATTCCGGTCTTTCCGTGACGATTACGCTATTCTCAAGCTGGACATTCGTCCGAACATTGAATGGTCAACAGATGACAGACGTGAGCTCAAATACTTTCTTTACACCCTCGTATGAGGACTTCAGCATTTCTTAATAGGTTTTTATGCAATCAATTTTCTGGCCATGAGGCCCTGATTCCCGGCAATTAATCAAGGGTGTTCCCCTCTCTAAGGGGATGTAAATGACGCCGTGACCTTTATGGCGCGGCGGATTTTGGTCCCGACACGAACCACACAATCGTCTATTTAGTCAGATCGAGCGCACAATAAATCGTCACTTTGTGACTGGCACGCCCACGCATTTAATAAACGAATAAACCCACCGAATAAACTGACTTAAAGAAACAAACAAACGAGCATGTCGAAAAGTGCATCCACAGAGAGGCCGTTCAAACTCACACAACAATAGAACCAAACCAAGCAAGGACGGTGAGAGGCTCACCATTCAAACAACAAATGGGTCATATTGGTCCGTTCACTACCCTGTCAACAAAGAACGATGCGGATCCCACAGAACCGCCCAACCTTCCTGCGACCCAGGAGCAGCCGTTCGACCCTAAGAAGCCTGAGATAAGAACGGTGCAAACGCACCCGTTCAAGATAGGAACGGCCCACTCCAACCCGTTCGAAAAACAGAATCTGGGGAGTAAAACGGTGCGCATAGTACCGTTCAAATCGACGAGCGACCTGTGGGGAACCGCTCTTATGACAGAGAATTAACCTTGATGATTTTATTTAAACATGAAATAAAATGCTTAAACTAATTACTAAAATGCATCTAAAATGAATGAATGGATGCAGGGAAAGCGCAGGACCCGCACCTCGTGGCTGCAGGTCCGCGCAGTGTACTTAGCACAGCCAGACTTCCAGAGGGAGCGGTTGGCTGCCATGGGGTTTGCCCCATTCCTGAACATTGAGGTGTGTCGATTCGACGCAGCTCTGCTCCATGCCCTGCACGACCGCTGAGACCCAGTTAGTCGGACGTTCCTTTTCCCATGGGGCCATATGGCCCCCACGCTGGAGGACGTGGCCAGGCTCACTTGCCTTCGAGTGCAAGGGGCACCGGTTAGCGGGACTACCTTTCCCGACTATCGGGCGATGGCTCGGGGATTGCTGGGCTTAGAGCTGCGGCGCCCTGAGAGGCAGTCGACCCTCCTACCTCGGGCTAGTCTCCAGGACAGCCTGGGATGATGACGGGCGGGAGTTGCAGTTGGCAAGCAGCCGGAGGAGCACTTACAGCGGTTGGTGGAGCTGGCGCGGCCGCAGGTAGCTGCAGGACTGGGAGCAGAGGCGGACAGAGTGCTGAGGCGGTTCTTGATGCTGATGTTCGGGCGACTCCTCTTCTCCACCAGAGCAGACGTGATGAGCTACCGGTTCCTTCCTTTCCTCGAGGAGCTGAGCCACGTAGGCGACTACGCGTGGGGAGCAGCAGTCCTCACCTTCCTCTTTGACACGTTGAGTTCGACGGCCCGTCGGACGACGCTCGGGGGCTTCTCCCCCTTACTCCAGGAACGACTCTTAACCTAGACCTAATCATGCAACTCTATATGTTTCCTAAATGCTGACACGATGCTGTGATGTAGGTGTGGGCCTACGTACGCCTACGTGGGTTGGGCAGAGGCGAGGAGACCCGTCCTGGGCTCCTGCCGATTGCACGGAGGTGGACAGCACCTCGGGAGACCGCAGCCTTGAGACGGCAGGTCCGAGAGATACAGGACGACCTGGACGCTCTACCGTTCACCTAGGTATGCTTCTAAACTCAGACTCCTTAATTAAATGCAATTCTTATATGATGATGATGATGATGATGCGACCTTCTATTTCTTGCAGGTACGGTGGACACCTTACGCAGCGGAGGGCCAGGAGGGTCAGCCTTGGGTGGTTGGCGCCCTTGCCTTCGCCGGATGAGATGTGTGGCTTCATTGCATGAATGTGGTGGAGCCACTGCACTACAGGTTGGTGATGAGGACCATCGGGGTCCATCAGCCCGCTATGGAGTTCCCGGCGTCTGAGAAGGCGGGGGAGCGAGTGACGAGGACTACCCGGGGCCTAGCGGCAGCATTTGATTGGTCGACGAGGAACGCTACGCAGGTGGCCGACTGGACAGCTCAGGGGCGAGTGGTGACCGCCCGAGCAGAGAGTGACTCAGCGTACTACACCGCGTACGCCAGACACTACCGGGACCAGGTGTTCCGGGGTGCCCACCGACCGGTACGACTTCTAAACTCAAACTCTGTCTAT
Organism: Amorphophallus konjac; assembly: GCA_022559845.1. Classification (NCBI taxonomy): domain Eukaryota; kingdom Viridiplantae; phylum Streptophyta; class Magnoliopsida; order Alismatales; family Araceae; genus Amorphophallus; species Amorphophallus konjac. Next base: position 350,384,423 of record CM040122.1, on the reverse strand, counting down.
TATGCTTATGACTCCTATATGATGATGCACTGACACATGAACTTCTAAATGCAGATTGACCCTGAGGGACGACTGACGGAGTTGCAGGGGCTCCTGCACTCCACGATCAGGGAGCGGGACGAGGCCCGGCAGGCCCTGGCCTTACTGGTGAGTTTTCTAAACCCTAAACTCTTTAATTTATGCAAATGCTTATGATTATGATTATGCATGTGACTGACCTGGAGTTTTGGATGCAGCGCACTGAGGGGGACCAGCGACAGGGGGCTGATGCTCCTTCTTCTTCCTCTACCCAGACTCATGCAGATCGGGCTGAGCGGGAGGCCGACTTCACTAGGATGGTAGCGCGGGCCAAGGCAGCCGAGGTGGTGCTCACTGAGAGGGTACGCAAATCACTACAGTTCCCCTTGTTATTTATGCTTATGACACGTATGAAATGCAATTGACTGACTATGATATGTGCATGCAGATGTCCGAGCTGACCCACCTTAGGACTGAGCTGGAGCAGAGCCGGGTAGCGGCTCGGGAAGAGGTGGCCCGTGTGCGGGAGGAGGCAGCACAGAGCCGACCAGCAGACGCGCTGGAGACGGCGCTTCTTCAGGCTGAGTTGGAGCGACTTCGAGCTAGTGCGACCGAGGCGGAGCGCTACCGGGCTGAGACGGAGCGACTTCAAGCTAGCGCGACCGAGGAGGAGCACTACCGGCTGAGGCAGAGCAGGCCCGGTTACAGGTTGCCAGATTGGAGGGCAAGGTGGAAGGCATGAGAGAGGTGAGTCGAGAGCGCAGCCGGGCGACTCCGAGCGGTAGCCACGCCACTCACGGCTTTGTTGGGAGTTACTTCACCGGCTCCTCCGGCCACCGGAGGAATGAGGAGGATGAACGACGCCGGCGACGTCGGCGTGACGAGGCAGTTTCAGCGATGCCTCCACCAAAGAGGCATGAGGGATCTGGGGACAGCGACGGGGGCCAGGGAGAGGGACAGGCTTGACTTTTGTACTTGGTCCGACTCTTGTACATGATATGATATGATAGTGCTATGCATGCTTTTGTTTTCATTTTGTGTGAATGAATGAATATATGAATGAATGAATGGATGAATGCGACTACTAACTCGACACGAGAGCGTGAGTGAGAGACGATGACTACGGGTGAGATACAACTACGGGTGTGACGCGACACAACCACAAGTGAGATAGAGGGACGCCGAATGAGTGAGATGAGTGCGTCAAATGAGTGAGATGAGGGACGCCAAATGAGTGAGATGAGGGATGCCAAATGAGTGAGACGAGGGGCATCACGACTTACTAGTTGAGCAAGTGCATAAAGGGCTCTAGATCTGATGAACGGTTCTCAGTGGGCCGCTCAAATAAACATACGGTCCATAATGGACCGTTCCAAAGACAATAGAACGGTTGAATATTAACAGTGTTGAATGTTGAACGGTTTATCATAAACCGCGTAAAAAGAAGAACGGTCTATGAAAAGCCGCCTAAATTCTTGCCCTCGAGTTCTTTGGAGGATGATAAACGGTCTGTAACGGGCCGCGCAAAGAGATGGGCGGTCTATCGTAAGACCGTCCAAAGGGTCATCCTTCGAACTAGAAGGGGACTCTCCTGGAGAGTCCCTAACCCAAGGGTAAGTTGCCTCAAACCAATCCAAGCCTCATCTTAACTTGTCCTAGGCTTATCCAACCCAATCTTAAGAGGCCTAGGCTTCCTAACAAGCCCTATAAGTAGGAGAGGAGCCTAAATTCATGATTCACACATCCTCCTCCTTCTAAGCCTTGAAACCTTTGCTACTCATCACCAAATCATCATGAAGAGGGCCCTAGAGGGGAGTTCTATGGAGGGAGCATCTTTTGAAGGGCCAAAGCTGTCCCGGAAAGAGCGGGAAGTGCTTCAACGGCTAACCGCGATCCCGCGACATCTCAGCTCGAGTCCTCTGAGAGAGGTTAGTTAACTATGATTTCATCCAATTCAATTCTCTTTCATTTACTTATATGCTCTCCTTTCCTCACTTTCCCTCCATCTTCTGTCTTCCCACCTCAACTTCTTCCTGGCCCCAGGCGATATTCCACCTTGAAGTGGTTGGCTACCATGGTCCGCGCCTTGCCCATAGGAGTGACATCTATCCTGAGATCTTGGCACTTACAACCTCTCCTAGTGCTGGGTCAGAACTACCCAAAACTCTCCCTTGATTGGCACAGCATCTCAGCCTTAGTTGAAATTTGGCATCCTCAAACTCATACATCCATCTTCCCATCATTCGAGGCTACTGTCCTACTTGAGGAGGTAGAGACCTACTTCTCTTTACCCAGGTCCCAGGTGGGAGGGGAAGACTCAGTGTGTCATACTGTTGCCCCTATAGATCCTAGACTTATCTTGGGAGGGTTCATACCAGATAGTAGGGAAGTCCACACTTTCGTAGGCCCACGTCAGATTCACCTTCTTCCTCTTAGCCAGTGGGTAGTGGAGCATTGCAAGAATAGGTGTGGGTGGGATGAAGCCATAGCTAAGGCTGCGTCCATTTGTTTGAGTGGGGCTATCTTGTTTCCTTCAGTCGACCGTGTGCTAGAGATGCCCCTTCTTAGTACCATTAGCGGCCTTTGGCAGGGACTTTCCATCTCCCAGGCCATCCTAGCTTACTTGTACGAGGGCCTCACCTCAGTAGCCTTAGGAGGTCCTCTGTTTGGCTCTATGATCCTTCTAGAATGTTGGATGGGTGTTAAGATGAAATTCATCTATAGGGAGGATGTCACTTCGGCTAGCAGGATCTTTGGGAGCCACCCTCTCTTCTTCATAGGTGGCGCATTCAGATTCTCTCTGCAGGTAGAGTGCAGGATAGCTGAGATGAAGACTAGAGATGAGTGGCAACTGTACATCAATAGATTACCCCTAGATCGGTTCGTGATGCGACTGGGCTTCCTCCGTGATACCACTGTCAGAGTTCCCAGGAGGCCGGGCTTGCACTTGAGGCTAGTGAACGACACCGCACTGGAGATGTACAGCCCGCACCGGTGCTACCTACAGGTTGGACTACCCCGGATTGTTCTACCAGCACTACCCCACCTTCCTGCGCTACAGGAGAGGAGGATTGGCACAGAGGAGGACGAGTAGGCGGTCAGGAGTGCCCTGATCATGTGGGAGGTGAGCAGGGTGCTTACCCTACCAGCAGAGGTTGCAGAGATCCCGGCTACGCGCGAGGCCTACCTTAGGGAGTTGAGAGAGATATGTCCCCGTGGGGATGCCCAGCAGAGGACTGAGTGATTTTTCTTTTGTTTCATGATGATGTTGGATAGGACTTGTGTTTAGAAAGCTTAATATATGAAATGAATAGAATTGATGATTGGATTGAGTTTGAGCTTTGTTTGGGCTATGATGTGATTGCATAGGTTGGGATAAGAGTTTAGCATTCAAGTGGTCACGAGCCAACTGCACTCTTCAGCTTCAACCTGCCCCTGTACACACATAAGTGCAGAAAATAGATTAAATCTGTTTTAGGCTTAACCCCTTGCCTACAACAAGTTAGGAAATGACCAGTGCTCAATTTTTGGTCAACGGGTAAAGTGATGGGAATCGACGCTGAGCATTGACATTTTTATTTTACATTTATGTCCTTTAATTTTCTTTTATATCCTTGGGAAAGTATGTACGCAATTGTAAGGCTTTATAAGCCAATGTGTCATTCCCGTGGATGCTTTGGGTTTTTATGCAAATTGTCAGTAGGTCCAGCAAGAGGGCCCTCACTCCTTCCCCATTGGTCCACATAAGCCATATGGGTCCATGTGGGGCTGGTCAAAGTCCTACGTGGCATCTAGAAGGTCAATTGGACACATGGAGACAAGTGGTTGAAAATGTCAAAGGGAGGCCACCTACCTTACTTATCTAGTCAAAGGAGTGTCCCCTCCATATGTAATTTATTTATTTTGGGTTTTTGACCACATGGGGGAAGAAAATGGCCTCTCTCCCACGAATTTCCTAGCCCCCCACCCCTTGCCATTCTCTATATAAGCCTATGTATAGTGTCATTAGAGATTAATGAAGAAATTATGTGAAAATTACTTGAAGCAAGAAGGGTGTGCCCTCTCTCCTCTCTCCCTCTGGTTTTCCTTCTCCATCCTCTACATTTCAGGGTTGTGAACCCTTCTATCTAAGCCCCTTCACATCTGAGTTCATTCTGTGCTGCCGCCGCCATTCGTGCCGCCATCGAGCCACTGCGAGCGATCTACCGAAGTGCTGTCCAGGTTCTATTTTCTTAGATAGAGGTCCACTCCGTGAATTTTAACTCCCAGCTCCGACCTCATTTGGGGCGAAAAGTTTCAGGGTTGGTTCTTCTCTTGAATACCTATCTCCAAAAAAACAATCACATCAAAAATCTTTCGTTTTCTATTTTTACATTTTCGTGTCTTTCTGTCTTCTAGATCTGTCCCCTTTCAGATCTGTGTAGTAGAAGTTTTGTTCTTCCCCCCTTCGACCCACTTTCAATTTTTCGATCAAGCCCAAATTTGGATTGGGTGTTCTACCCATCCAAATACATCTCCAAAAATTTTGGCTCGAATTTAGAAATGCTTTTTTTTCATAAGAAAATTAAAACTCAGTCAAACTTCTTCTCTGTCCTGTCCAGTCCAGATCCGACACCCAGTAAGTATACAATCTCCAAAAAAATCGAAATCTCCACAAAACCTTTCATAAAAAATACTCCCGTTTTCCTTGTTCATTTTCCACAACTTTTATGAAGAGGTCAACCACCATATCTGTCATTTGAGCCTCAGTCAACATCAATTCGGGTCCAGTGAAGCAGCAGCTTGTAAATTCGGTAAGGGCCACCTCCAGGAGAGTCAATTTTCACTCCCTGGCTCTAGATCGAAGGATTTTGAACGAGCTTTCCAACGATACCTCTTGCGCGTCGTTTTAACATCGGTAGTGATCGTAGCAGCGATTCTCGTCGGGTCGTGCGCTAAAAAAGAGAAGTTACAGATCCGTTGGAAGCAAATCCGGCGAATGACGATCGGAGCCGCCCAGCCTCCGACCGGCGATCCAGCGTGCCGCCATCCCAGGGAGCGCCCATCCAGGTGTCCCCACCACAGCGGAGCCCTCCCGGTCTCACGCGGCCCCACCGACCAGCACGCGGGTCCCACGGCCGTGAGTACGTGTGCCGCCGAAGCGTCGCAAGAAGTCGCCCGTCAACCCGAGATCGGTTCTCGCGGGCCCACTTGTGTAGCCCTTTACCTCCCTGCGTGGAGTGGGCGATATTTCATTACCGTACTTTAATTAATTACTGTTACCGGGAGTTACCGAATTCGGCCGGGATCGTCTTCCCCACGTCGAGAGCGTGGACGTATCGTGTTCTCTCCCTTGCTCAGCACCTTGCTTTATTCGTATATATTTCATATGCCGCTGCTAGAGAGCATGATAGGTGTGAATCATGGAAAATAATCCACTTTTAAGAAAAATTAAGCATATGCATAAGAAGAAGAATAATGAAAAAGGGAGTAAAAGAGCACATGGTGCTACTAAGGAGAGTGATCGCCAGAGGGGTTATCTCAATAAGAAGAAAAGATGATCGCGAATACCTGGTGATAATAGGATGCAGGATGGATGTGGATTCCTTCCTCCACCTTCTATCGGCCGGCCGATGAAGGGGGTTTTTCCTCTTTGATTACCTTTGAACAAAGAACAAACAAATAAAAGAAAAGGAGATCAGCCAAACGTGAGTGTAGTATCAATCCAAAGATGAAAGATGGTGATGAAAGAAGAGCATAAAGTATGCACCTTTTGTTTGTTTTAAAACCCCTAGAGAATTAGGGAGAGGAAAAGAGATGCAATGAAAAACTAATGCAAGGAAAAGGCTATACGATGATGAACAGAGATGAATGAAGACAACAAACGAAGATAAGAAAAGATCCCTGCTGTTCCTATAAACAGTAAAGGGAAAACACTTTGGATGCTGCAGCAGGAGGAAGCAGAGAGCTTCTGTATGTATACGTGCGTCTAACCCCTGTAACAACTCACAACTCACAATTCTTTCTTAACAGCTCTGCTTCTAACCTTACACCCGTAACCTCTGTGTGTGTGTGTATATCTGTATATCTCTTAACCTCGCGCGAGATCAACCAGGCGACTCTTTTATAGGGTTTCGATCAAGATAAACACAGATTTGGGAAGATAAGAATGGGCAGTGGTCATCAATGGCAAGGACTCTAGTTCCCAGATCGAGCAAGATGATCAAGAGAGGCACGGAACTCTTTAGGAAAGGTGAGTTTAAGCAGGACACGAAAGGGTGATACACGACCTACCAAAGGGCGTCAATTCAGAATTGACGACCTGCTCCAGGGCGTTAATTCAAAACACGACCGGGATAAAGGCGTCACTTTCTGGATTCAATTTTGGTAATAAAAGCCTTCTTTATTTAAAAATTGCGAAAAGACGCCTGAAGCAAAGGCGTTAAACAAAAACACGCCCTAGGGAAGGACGTTAATCATTGATTTCAATCGGGGCGGGACTCGTAAAATACCAGGAATTGACGCCCTTCCCTGTGGTCGTCCTTTCTTAAGAACACGCCCCAGATTAGGTCGCTATTTAAAACACGTCCCTCTTCAAGTCGTTAATCACCAAAAACCCAAGAATAAATCACAAAAAACACACAAAAATAGAAAAACTTTATATTATAGAAATATTGAAGTTCACTTTGGGGCGTTAACATAGTGACATGAGATTTGATCAACATAGCGTCAATTTTGGCGTGTCTATAGCTACCCCGCCTTGGCGTCTGCTTTGGAAGGGAGTGAGACGAAATGAAGTGGAATGAACTGATAAGTAGATGCCAAGGTGTGATATGACACGCCTCAGACACTAAGCATTGAAAATCTTTCCAAGATTCAAAGTGAAACAAACTCCGGGTGATTCCAAGAAAGCATCGATTTGCTGGATAAAGGAGACTAAACTAAGTAAATAAAATGTGCACGTGGGCACGACAAGGAGACACCATTGGAGAGCAGTTACCAGCCAATGTGGCCGTGCTACAACCAAGGTGGATTTGCAGAAAAATAAAGAGAATTGAGATGAAGATCCAGCAAAGGAACAGTTTCAAGGAAATAGCCTGAGCGGCTTCAGAGAGAATAAAGTACTTGATTTGGAGTGGAATATCTCATGTCAACTCAATCAAGAGTGAGTGACCTTCATTATTGCCATAATATGAAGATTTTCAGCGTGAAGCTCAAAGTCCTATATGATGCATGCTGGGCTAAAAGGAAAAGATAAAATAAACTAAAAATAGAAACTACTCAAGGATAATATTGCTAAGCCATCTAGATTTGGTCAAGAATCTAATTCTCTGAGCTGACACTAAGCCGAAGCCCGTTTGTCCGCGCATCAACCCAGAAAAGTGGAACCATCGTCCCAGACCTTTAATGACTCAACGGCCTATCCGTGTGATCAAGACTCTCCTGGAATTATCACCGTTTTTGATGAAGGGGAACTCAAATTCCAGGTTCATCAGAACCACAAGGTCCTTGATATGTTATAATAGCATAGATACTATATAGTAACAATGCTTACAGGAAAGAAACACAAGAAATAGGATGATGTTACTCCGACACATGACCCACGCTCCTCGAACTCTGCAATCTTCTGCACTTGAAAAACTCATTAGTTCTCTCAAAGCAAAGCAAAATATGATCATAAGTGCTTAACCAAAAATAACTCCAATTAAAAAATAGCACTTAAGTTCATCAAAGCATAGAGGAACCAAACTTTCAAGCCAATAAAATAACGACTGCGGTGCATGGCGTCAAATTTATAAGAGACGACTGACATCAGGGCGTCTAAAGGCACCGAGAGTTCAAGAAGAAGACGACCCTCCTAGAGACGTGAAATAAAACACGACCTCGGTCAAGTCATCAATTCAACAATTGACGCCCCAAGAGAGGACGTTAATTAACAACGCGCTTCCGTCTCCGATTCGAAAGCTAAGCCCAAACCTAATTGTAATCAACCTGCAACTCTGAACGGGCATTAAACTCTCCAAACTTCTATAAAAAAGGAAGGAACTTCCTTATGATCAAAGCACATTCATCGAATTCCTGCTTCTTCTGCTTCCTCTGTCTGTTCAAAGGTGCTGCGACTGCTCAAGCTCTACCTGCAGACCGAAGATGGAGAGAGCTATTAAAAGATCCAAGAGTTCCACTCTCAGACTAACCGAAATCAATGGGCATATCAGCAGTCGAATTGCCATGAACCAGGTAAAGTGGAATTGTTTCTTTCTATTCTTTCTTTCATATCTTCATAGTCCTTCTGTTCTATATTCTCATCCTTCTCTCTGTTCCTTTTCTGCCTTCCGCAGGATTATCCAAATATTCCGGGTGCAAGAAGATTCACAAAAGTCAAGTGGTTGCCTCTTCTACTTTCAAAATTCTCTTCAGACATGAGGGTCTACTTAGCAAGATGGCACCTCTTAGGCCTAATCACTCATGCCAAACACTATGATCAAGTTCACCTTGATTGGGCTGCCATAGGAGCTTTAGTTGAAATATGGCACCCTTCCACTCATACCTTCCTTTTCTCGACTTTTGAAGCCACAATCCTGTTAGAAGAACTAGAGATGATCTTAGGCTTAAAGAGAATGAAGCTAGGAGATGAGGAAAAAATGGCCATCATGCCAAGACGAATTTCTTCACATGAGCTTCTAACAAGTTTAATTCCCAGCCCAAACTTAGTGAACCAAATTAAAGCTACAAAAGGAATCAATCTCTTAAAGCTTGCTTCTTGGGTGTACAAGAGATCCGATCAAGCTAAAGAACACGAAGAGATAGAGCGGGTGGCAAAGGCTTTCGTGGTGTGCTTGGCAGGAGCAATCCTATTTCCATCCACGGAAGACTTTCTAGAGGAGACCCAATTAAGTGCCGTAGCGAGCCTATGGGAAGGAGAGAGAGCGGGAGCGGCAATTCTAGCCGATCTCTATAGCGGGCTTACCTCGGCGGCAATGAGAAGACCCATCTATGGGTGCATGCTAGCACTCTCAAGTTGGGTAGATCTCCACTTCAAGTTCGATCCCTATGAGGAGGCCCAACAATCTTCTAGAATCTTCTCAAAAAGCCCACTCTCTTACATGACCGGTTCATTAGGAATAAGCAATAGGGTGATGAACCGGATACCTCAAATCAAAAAGAGAATGGAATGGAGAGAACATCTCAAGGTAATGCCAAAGAACCTTTTTACTTGCGCCCCGGGACTACTCAAGACTCAAGAACTCCGCGCACGATTCTCCCCCGGCACGGACCTTCGACTCATAGGCGCTTCAAAATTCGTTATGTATAACTCATATCGGTGCCTTCCTCAACTTGGGCTTCCACGGAAAATGCTTGAAGATCCATCTCATCTCCCTCCGATCAAGACACGGGATATTGGCAGCAACGAAGATGGAGAAGAGTGCACAACTATCCAAGCTCTGTGGAAAATCAACAAGGCTCATCATCCTGTGGAGAACTTAGAAGAAGACAGAGATCAGTGGAAATCTTATGTAATTGCTTTAAGGATCCTGAGGCCCAAAATGGCTCATTGAAGCAGTGTAATCTTTTTTTTCCAATAAATCAATGATAATATTCTGATTGAGCCAATAACACAGTGATTCTGATCAAATCTTCCAATAACCTGCGGTTCTGTTGCAAATAACGACTTAGCCAATGTCGTTAATTCCATAAATGACGCCTCAGAATACGTCGTCTTCAATGATTGATCTCTCATAATTGACGCCTTCACCTGTGGGCGTTAACTGAATAACGTCTTAAGACAAGGCGTTAATTTATTCAAATTCCCAAAAGATATTCGTTGAAATTCCAAAAGTAACGCCTTAGGGTAAGCCACGTTTTATGTAAACCACGCCTTCAGACACGTCGTTAATCAAAAACAATAATCATTATTCCCATCGTGTCAATCAATTCCCATTAAATGCCTCTGACGACGTCTGCCATTCCCCATGCGAAAAGAAATCACGTCCCAGAACGCGTCGTTAACCATAGAAGAGACGCCCTCGTCGCCAGTCGTCTTCTTAACAAGACACGACTTTACTGGAGTCGTTAGTTCTTTTTGACTGTTCGACTTAACTTTCCCTCCTTTCTTCTTCTTCCTTTGTCCTTTTTCCTTCTTTCTCTCTTCTCTCCCACTGCAACCCTAACCGAAAACCCTCCCCCATCCCTCTCATTCTCTTTCTCTATCTCTCTCTCTCCTCTACACCCTAGCCATGGCCGGTGGACTCAAGCGGCAGAGGGTCTCGGCCCCGGAGGTGGTGGACTTGGGCGAGGAAGATCACGCCGTGGAGGCTCCGCCGGCGGCGGCCGAGGAGGCTCCGGTGGCGGAGGCCGGCAACGAGGAAGAACGGATCGAAGGAGAAGAAGAGAATGAAGGAGAAGAAGAAGGCGATGAAGGTGGTGAGGACGAAGAAGGAGACGACGAAGAGGAAGGAGATGAAGAAGAAGGTGGAGAAGAAGAAACCCCGGCGGTGGTCGTGCCTCGCCGTGGCCAACTCCGGCGGCCACGGCAACCCCGGCAACAACTCCGTGGAGGGGTTGTTGAATCTAGACGACAGAAGGTAAGCCCCCAAAACCCCATTTCCCATTTTTTTTATTTTTATTTCCAATTTCACTCCATTTCCATAGCCATCGGGGGAGAAAACCACAGATTCAGAAAGAAGACGCCCCCAGGGGTGTCGTGAATTAAAGAAAAGACGCCCACACCTGGGGTCGTCAATTCATTTTCTTTATTTTGAAATAAATTAATTTCATGAGAACACGCCCTGTAGCATGTCGTTAATTGGAATCATCATGTTTTATCAATCATGCCGTTAATTTCATACTTATCAATTTTTTCAATTACCTCTTCAATATTAATGCCTTGATTTATATCTCGCATGCTGTTTTTATTTTATTTTCAAAAACCCTGGAAAACAACGCCCCCCATCGGGGCGTCAATTCAACAGATAACGACCATAGTAGTGGTCGTCCATTTCATTTTATTCCAGAAATTACTAAAAGTTCATTTTCAGAAAACGTCCCTCACAAGGGCATTACCTAAACAAATGACGACCCTGGGACGGGCGTCAATTAAAAAAACCTTTAGGAATTTAGAAATTAACCACCAAACCACGCCCCCCCACATGGGCGTCTCTTAAACAAACAATGACCTAGGGCAGGTCGTAAATTCAAAGCTCACTTAGAAACCACGCCCCCCTCAGGGGCGCCAATTAAACAAACCACGACCCAAGGGCCGTCGTTAATTAAATCAAACATCAACATCTTAAACCAAGGCAATTAAGTGAATTTCAGCATGAATAATTGACTAATTAAGCCGAAATTTCTTTCTTTATGCATGCAGGGGTTGATGAGGACACGGATCTCCTGGGTCATGGTCCGGGCAGCATATTACGGCCTCCCCGAGTTCCAGAGAGCCAGGGTAGATGCCATGGGGTTCGGGGCCTTCCTTAGCATAGAGCCAGTTAGACCAGACCTACCGCTTATCCAGGTTCTGAGGGAGAGATGGGATAGGACTAGCCGGGCATTCCTGATGCCTTGGGGGCATATGGTTCCTACACTGGAGGATGTAGCTAGGATCACGGGACTTAGGGTAGACGGGGAGGCAGTGAGCGGGATCACCTTACCAGACTATACCGAGCTGGCCGAGAGACTGCTAGGGCTAGAGATGGTCTACGAGACACCTAGCGAGTGTAGGACTATCTTCCGCACTGATCTGACTACAGTGATGGGCTTAGGGGATGCTAGGCATAGGTCAGGGGAGTCCTTAGAGCAGTTCTCACAGAGGTTGATCGATGGGGCTAGGGCAGCCCATTGCCAGGACCCGACTGACAGGGAGAGAGCAGACCGGGACTTGAGGAGGTTTCTATTGCTGCTGCTCGGGAGGCTATTGCTCGGCACGAAGGGTAACGTCATCAACTGCCGGTTCCTAGGGATCCTCGAGGACTTAGAGGGAGTCGGCAGATATGCCTGGGGAGCGGCGCTGCTGGCGCACTTACTAGCCGACCTGTCCACGGGGACAGGACGAGAGACGACCGTCAGTGGCTTCTCACCTTTTCTTCAGGTATGCACTTATATATTTTTTCCTTTTCCTTTTTTTTCTTTTTCTTCTTTTTTATGCATGTGAATGCCTCACTAATGCAATGCATGGATGCAGGTTTGGAGCCATCTGTACATGCCCATGAGGCGTGTCGATCCACGGCCAGGAGGTGAGGGTGCTTTCCCTCTAGCACGGCGCTGGCTGCCGGTGGTGTTTGGAGCCCCACTCGGCTACGAGTTGTGGGTGCTATGGAGAGAGTTCCGAGACTTCCCTCCCTCACTGGTATGAATGTTATGCATTTTTTTTAATGTTTATTTAAATTTATTATGATTATGATGAGATGACATGCATGTTCATGGATGCAGGTGCGATGGAGGCCTTACGAGGGGATGACCGACGAGGGCCAGCCATGGGTCGTAGCAGGGCGACCTCGCTTTGAGCGTGAGCTTTGGGTTCACTGCTTGAGCGAGATCGAGCCGTTACGGCTTAGGCTGGTGATGAGGACCCTGGGCCTACACCAGGAGTGGATAGAGGTAGGGGAGCCGCGAGGGATCGGGAAGAAGACGCGCGGTCGCACGAAGGCGATCGACTGGAGGGTGCGGTTTGAGGACCAGTACGCCGACTAGCGGCGAGGCGGGACCCGAGTCACCTCGCGGGTGACTGACAGCTCCGAGTACCTCCGGCGCTACTGGGAGGTTTACGCCGGCCGACCCCAGATGAGGGTCCTAGGGGTATGTATGAATGCAATTGCTTCTAAATAAAATGTAAATGCTTATGTATTTCTATTATGCGACTAATATGAAATGGATGCAGGATGCACGGGACATAGCGGCGATGGATGCACAGGCCCATCTACACAGCCTGGAGGACCAGCTAGCTGCCACACGGGCCGACCTCGAGACCCTGGTGAGTGTTTAAATTATTTCTATATGCAAATGAATTTTTGTTGAATTATTGATGATTAGCCACTGACGATTTCAATGAACGTAGCGTGCCCAGCAGGGAGCCGTAGGGAGAGATGCAGGAGAAGCCTCCAGCTCGAGGGGACCCAGTGCAGAGGTGACCGCACTAGCAGAGTAGCTAGCGGGAGCGGTTACACGGGCCGAGGCTGCAGAGCGCGACCTCACCTCACGGGTAAATTCCAAAACTCAAACCTCATTCAATTATTGATTATATATTTCATTGTGCACTGATGAAATTCATTTTTTTTTTCAGACTGAGGAGCTTCGAGCCGCTCTCACTTGCGTCTGCGAGGGACAGCAGGCGATGACTGCCCAGGTGAGTTTTACTTTCAGCCATGTATTGCTCATTTCATGAATTATTGAACTGTGGAACTGATGATTTGTTTACCTGTTTGCAGACCAGACAGTTACAGGCGGCACGTACCCAGGCTGCCCTGGCCGGGACAGAGCTGGCGATCTGCGAGCAGCAGATTACAGAGCTGGAGCGGTCCCTGAGGCGATGGGAGGAGCTACCTCAGGACGTGGCAGAGTTGCAGGTTGCTCTTGAGCTAGAGCGACGAGAGCGCGCTCGAGAGCGAGAGGAGCATCTGGCGGACCGTGACCGGCACCACGAGCAGCAGCAGACGGACCGTGCCCAGTACCAGGAGCAGGTGGCGGCGCGCGAGCGTGAGCTGATAGACCTGAGGACGCAGCTGGCCCTTTCTCAGGAGCGGCTACGAGTGTCTGAGGAGCGTCTCCAGCGAGGGCGTGAGCGAGCGCGTGCTGCGGGGTACTCCTTCACCAGCTCCACCTTTGTGGTGGGTTCTTCTCTTCGAGAGAGGAGCGAGGCAGGGGGCCAGGTTCGAGTTCCATCTTCTTCACGGGGGCCCATGCCCCCTCCACCAGCGCCTCCTCGGGACGGCGAGGACGAGGTAGAGAGTAGGAGAGAGGAGGGTGGAGGCGAGAGCTGAGAGACTTACTTGTACTCCCCCACCCTCACACCTGTACTCAGATATTCATGATGTATATATATATGAGATTGACATTTTTTGTTACCTGAGCACTTGTGTAGTTGTGTACTTGTGGTTGTGTACTTTGCTTCTTTTCCACGTTCTTTGTTTTACCTTACTTTGCCCTGTACCTGCAGCTGTGGTTCACACTTGAATAAACAGGTTAATTCATCTGTTCGACTTGGCCCCTTGCTCAATAAGCAAGGGGTGCCTTTACTTTTGACCTGGATAGCGGGTCAAGGGGCCAAGCCTTTAATGAAATATGGCAAATGAAATAACCAATAAAGGGAGATGCAACACGCAAGCACACGTATGCAAACAATAATCAAGATGCCCTATGCAATAATGCAAGCACGCACATGAAGAATAAACCCCATTTCCTCTTTTCTTTTCTTTTCCTTTTATATTTATTTTTTTTCTTTTATTTTTCAAAAGACGCGCCTTAGATTAGGTCGTTATTCAAACAAAATACGCCCTAGGTGACGGCGTGAATTTGAAAAACATTTTTGAATTTTGTTGAAAAGACGGCCCACACAAGGGCGTTATTTAAAAAAGACGGCCTTCTTCTCAGGCGTTAATTTCAGAAAAGGCGCCTCAATCAAAGGCGTTAATTTAAAAAGGCGCCTTATTCAAAGGCATTAATTTTCCTGCTTTCAGCATTAGGTTGACAAAGCTACTAGGGCACTGGGTCCTACATGGTCATCATTGAGGATTCATTGACCTTTCTTGATTAATCAAAAAAAGGGGTCGACGTGCCAGTGGTTAAACTTGTACGCAAGATCTCGCCCGGTGCAATTTCCTAGGTCAGCCTCGACCATTCTGCTAGTTTATGACTTACCACCAAGAAAGAGATGGAAGAAAATATAAGGAAGCCCATAAGGGATTCTGAAAAGCTTAAGGTAAAACTACCTCCCCTACCCTATGCCCGTTGGGGTTTGGTCTTTGGCATAGGGAAATTTTATTGCCTTTTGCCTCTTTTATATTGCATGCATACGCCCAAGGTTTTCCTTGCGGGGACTTTGCCCTCTTGACATGCTTTTCTTTCACGATTTGACTTTCACTTCGAGACTGATTTGCATTGATGAAAAAAAAAACCTAATTGTACTTGGGCTTTAGTGGCATTTGTTCCCTTTTGGGCCCTGACTTCCACCTACTAGGGCGGCGGATAGGCTTGGCGGGTCTACCCCGAGACCTTCCTTCCTCCCTTATGGGCCGAAGAGGAAAAGAATGGGTATTGTCTTCACCTTTAGTCAGGTTTTGACTTTCCATCAGATTTTGCACCGCTTGAGTTCAAGGGTAAGCGTGTAGTGTGTGCGGGAGTCGACCCCATTTTAGTTAACAAGACTGACGAATGAATACTGAAATTTTGACCTTTCAGACCTTGCGTCCTTGCAATCATGGCAACCATCTTGAAAATTTCATTCTTTTTTTTATATTTTGGAAAATTTCTATTTTTTTTTGGATTTTGAACTTTTCTATTTTTTTGGTTGGATTTTGAATTAGGGGTAGTATTTCTTAAGGTACAGACAATTCCAAGGATGAGTTAATTCTTCTCCTTCAGCATTAATCAATTTATAAGCATTGCCAGGATAAACATCTTTTATAACAAATGGTCCTTCCCAGTTTGGTTGGAGTTTTGAACGGGGCCCACCAGGTTTTACGAAGATTCTCTTGATTACCATCTCACTAACTTTGAATTTTCTCTCAATTACTTTCTTTTGATAAAAACGTGACAGCCTGTTTTGATAAACGCGCGCATGCTCAGCGGCGACCAGACGCTTCTCATCTAGGAGTTCCAACTGGGCAAGGAGTGAATCACGACGCTCATCAATAGAGAGTTCCTTGTCCAATTGTACTCGCAGAGATGGAATGAGAATCTCATAAGGGACTACCGCCTCCATTCTATAAGTAAGGGCGAAAGGGGTTTGCCCAGTAGGGGTACGAATGGAAGTACGATAGGCCCAGAGAGCTTCAACTAGCTTGTCTGGCCAATTTGAAAATCTATTAGCCTCACACGTCTTTTTAACGATTTTGATCAAAGTTTTATTAGTGGCCTCTGCCTGGCCATTGCCCTGCGGACAATAGGGAGAAGAATGATGCATTGCAATGTTATACCTGTTGCAGAGATCCTTGAGCTCTTGAGAGATGAATTCAGGTCCATTTTCGGTGACGATGGTACTCGGGATGCCGAACCTTGCGATGATGTTCTTCATTATGAACTTGCAGATAGTTGATGCTTTGATCTCTACGAATGCTTCCGCTTCCGCCCACTTGGTGAAGTATTCCGTTGCCATCAAGATGAACGACTTTTGCTTGGTCAAGAGGTTTGAATCACCAAGAGGTCCAATGATATCAAAAGCCCACATGGAGAAAGGCCATGGGGAGGACATAGGATGGAGTGGAGAAGCAGGAGAATGAATTTTGTCGGCGTGCAGTTGGCACTTAACACACCTTCGAACATAGATGGAGCAATCCTCTTCTAGAGTTGGCCAATAGAAACCTAGCCTAAGGATCTTCTTAGCTAGCATCTGGCTATTCACATGACCACCACACACTCCGGAATGCGCCTCTTCCACAACCTTCCAAGATTCATCATCGTCGAGGCATCTTAACAAAACACCCGTGAGCCCTCTTCTATAGAGCACACCTCCAACCAAAACATAACGTTGAGCCACTCTTCTAATTGCTTTCCTTTCTTCCACAGTGGCTTCCTCGGGATAGGACTGATCATTGCAATACCTGGCAATATCATAATACCAAGGTTTCTCTTCATCAGCCAACTCTTCTTGCCAATCCAATAGCATGACCTCTTTGCCTTTAAGAGCTTCACTCCGCCTGACCTTCTCGAGCACCTTATCCCTAATATCGAGGAATGCACGATCCTTAATAGCTGGAGTGTCACGCTGATGAATGAGAGGAACATGAAAATCACGCTCAGGAGGGAAGACTAGAGCAGAGGCCAAAGAGGCAAGAGCGTCGGCTAGGATGTTCTGGCTTCGAGGAACATGAATGAAGATTAACTTGGTAAAGAGTTTGGCATAAGCTGAAGCAAGTTCCTGGTAGGGCTTGAGCTTAGGATTGATAGTGTGGCACTTGACAAGCACCTGGCGTAGAATGAGCTGACTATCACCAACAATTCTTAATTGGGTAACACCATATCTATGAGCAGTTTGAAGACCGGCCAAAAGAGCCTCATACTCAGCTATGTTGTTTGTGACAGGGAAAGTAAGCTGAGCAGCAAATGGGATGGTGACCCCTTCTGGTGTTAAAAGAACCATGCCGATCCCTCTTCCTTGGGAATTTAGAGCTCCATCAAAATGTAACGTCCACATAGGATCATGGGGTTGATTAATGGAGATTAGTTCTTCATCTGGAAACTCCGAATTGACAGGATCAAATCGGGGTAGAGGGTGGTGAGCAAGATGTTCGGCGATGGCATAACCTTTGATAGCTTTCTGTTGAATGTAAGTGATGTCGAACTGTGAAAGGAAGCTTTGCCAGTGTGCTAATCGATCGGTGAGGATAGATTTCTCAAGAAGGAATTTAATCAGATTCATGCGAGCAATGAGGTGAACCTCGTGAGCTAGGAAATAATGTTTTAATTTCTGAACTACCCAGACTAAAGCAGCGCAAGTCTTCTCCATGGCTGAGTACCTCTGCTCACAAGGGTTGAGAAGTTTAGACAAATAGTATGCTGCCCTCTCCTTCCCTTCTTCATCCACTTGAGCTAGGACAGCACCTACAGAGTCATCCAGGACCGAAACATAGAGGATAAGCGGTTTGCCTGGAATTGGCGGCCTCAGGACAGGAGGATTGGCCAGATAATCCTTCAATCCGTCAAAGGATGCCTGACACTTGTCATCCCAATTGAACTGGACTCCCGGCTTAGTAAGCTCGTAAAACGGCCTGCATCTTTGTGAGTGTTGGGAGACGAAGCGGCGAATAAATTGCAACCTCCCGATTAATCCTCGAACTTCCTTCAAATTCTTGGGAGGAGGCATGTCTCTGATGGCCTTCGCCTTATTGGGATCAACTTCAATTCCCCTTTTGCTAACAATAAATCCAAGCAATTTCCTTGATGAAACGCCAAATACACACTTCTTGGGGTTCATTTTCAATTGATACTCTCGTGATCTTTGCAAGACTTTAGCTAGAACCCCAGGATGCTCAATCCTTGTCCTTGATTTTACTACCAGGTCATCCACATACACCTCAATATAAATATGGATCATATCATGAAAAATTGCCATCATTGCCCTCTGATAGGTGGCTCCAGCATTCTTGAGTCCAAAAGGCATGACCACATAGCAGTATGTACCCCATGGTGTAGTGAACTATGTTTTCTCTTGGTCTTCTTCAGCCAGACGAATTTGATTGTAACCCGAAAAATCATCCATGAAAGAGAGAGTCTCAAATCCTGCCGTATTATCAATCAGAACATCAATATGAGGGAGGGGGAAGTCATCTTTAGGACACGCACGGTTGAGGTCTCAGAAGTCTATGCAAATCCGAACCTTTCCATCTTTCTTCATGACCGGGACGATGTTAGCCACCCAGTTAGGATAGAGGACAACTCTAACAAATCTAGCCTTATGAAGCTTGTCGACCTCTTCTTTCATCTTTAGAGCCATGTTAGGGTGGAAACGTCTCAACCGTTGCTTGACCGGGACAGACCCTGGCTTAAGTGTAAGTCGATGTTCAACAAGCGCAGGGTCTAATCCAGGCATATCCTCATAACTCCACGCAAACGTGTCCTTGTATTCTTGAAGTACCAAAATAAGTGCCTCCTCTTCGGAGGGCGGCAAATTCTTGCTAATGAGGACAATCCTATGGTCTTCGTTGGTACCCAAGTTAACTTCTTTGGTAGGCTCTTCTACGGAGGCTGATGGTTCGTCGAATCTTCTCATGCCACTGGCAAAGGCATCAACCTCGTCCTCATATTCTTCATAACTTTCATCCCCCTCTTCAATAGGGTCTTCATCATTCATGATTTCATAGACACCAAAACCCTCATAAGAAACATTAGTATCCTCATATTCCAACTCTGGCAGGATAATCGGATTCTCCACGAATTCAGGAAAAGCTAAACAAGCCTGGCATCTTCTGGCTAACTCCAATAGAAACCTACGAGGAATCTGCTTACCCCTGGATTTCTTATGAAAATCTACCCCATGGATTTTATTAGAAGAAGAGGAACAACTAGCTTGATTAGAATAAGCTGAAAAGGAGGAAGGAGGTGAAGAAGTGGATACAGAAGGAGGTACAGAAGGAGACCCCTCACCAGAGGGGGAAAAAGATTTATCAATGAATCATGGAAGAGTGGCCCCTGGGTCGGGACACACTCGGAAAAGAGTTAAGAAGTCTCCTCAACGGAGATGGAGGATTGGAGAGTTGGAATTTTGGCGTTTTTATTTCATTTTTATCTTTATCTTCACTTTTATTTTCCTTTTCTAGAAGAAAGCAATGTGAAGGGAGAATAGTAGGAGGAGTGGAGATTGAAAGTTTGGAGAAAGATTGAATCAGAGATGACCCGCGCGGGGGTGTGATGGAGAGTTTGGAGAATTGCTCGAGGAGCAAGGGAGGAATCGGGAGAGAAACGTGTAATGAATATGGAGAAAAGCTGATCATAATTGGCGGCGGTCTCGGCACGCGAGAGAACAATTGAGAATGTAGAGAAGCTAGAAGAGACGGATGCATAGAAGTGAGAGAGAAAAGGCCGGCCCACAGCCTGTCTATTGTAAATCATTCTTCATATGGAACATCTGGCTCTCCAGTGTCCGTATAATCACTCAGCAACTGCCTCTTATCTGTAATCACAGCCGGCCTTTCAATCAATTCATGTATTAGTGGCGGCCATTCCGGATCAGTTGGCATAAAGAGACGGCTCAAGGCAATAGTAATATCATGCATATCAAACCATCTATACCAATCACACTCTGGATCATCCATCTTCCTTCTTTTATCGGGCCTTAAGGACTCCAGGGCTTTATAAGTGGCCAATGGTGCAATATGGCGAGCAAACTGTCTCGCATGAACATCTTGACAGTCTAGAATGGAGGTGATTATTGTAGTCTGCTCATGATTCTGAACGCCACCTGTGACAAAATGTGTCTTCAATGTCCAAGTAAGCGGCTGGCGATCTGTCTTCAAGGTGCATGTCATAACTGCCCATGGTTCATCTTCATTTTTGCCCGGCCCTTTGTAGCCCAGGCCGCCTCGTGTAATCAATTTCTGAGGCTTAATAGGCCTAGTCCTGCCTTGACAACTGGCACCCAGACCTTTGCCATTTTGATACCCCATTTTCATTAGAATTTTCCAGCCAGGGGTGTTTATCATGTTTTTCTTCTTCTTCCCCTTGGAAGGCAAGGGTGTCATAGCAATTGTCGTGACTGTCTCGGGCGACATTGGCCGTGGGTGAGGGAGGTCTAGCACTGATAGCAACGGCTTGTTGGCAGGCCAAATAGAAGGAATTGATGAAGCCAAGTGTATATCTTCCTCTGGTAGAATTGGCATACTGGTAACTTTGATAATGCGGCCCTTGTGTGGAAACTTGAGGCACTGATGATTTGTAGAGGGCACTGCGTCGAGCTATTGAATATAGGGGCGGCCCAGAATGCCATTGAATGTTGGATCCATGTCCAAGATATGAAAGTCTGTTGTGATTGTAGCCGGACCCAAACTGACTTTTAATGTGATCATGCCTAGAGGAGGCTTCTTGGTATTGTCGTATGTTGTGACTGTTATGGTGGATAGCCGAATCAGGTTTTCAGGAATGCCGCACATCTTCAAAGTGCTCGGCGGCAATACATTGATAGATGCCCCAGTGTCCACTAGACATTGTTTCACCGCCACCTTATTAATATCAACCGTGATGCACATAGCATATTTCCTTGCTGAGAGTGGTGCCAGTTCATGCTCATGAAAAGTAATCGCCGGCTGACTGCTAGCAGGCGTTAATACTGTGGTTATCTGCTCGACCGGAATGTCTTCATTGACCATGACCTTCTGCAAATATTCCTTCAAAGCTAATTGGTGAGTGACTGACCTCTTGATCAGTTCTAAAATGGAAATTCTTGTTGGAGTTCGGTCAAGATGCTTTAACAAATCATACTGAGTACCCGGCACAGACTATTGCTCCTGTTCTTGTTCATTAGGCCCCTACACGGGCTCTTTCTCTCTTTGGGGAAAGATGCGCTGGAACATCCGTCCACTGAGGAGCGGTGCCACGTTTTGTCGTGCCTCTGTCGGGGCAAGTAAGGGAGGATTGGAAGAAGAGGAGGGTGTATTAGCGTTAAAAAGCGATGGAGAGGTGTTTAAAGAAGGCGACCCCGTAGGGGGTGTTGGTAAGGAGTTCAATGAAGAAGCCCCCGCAGGAGGCGTAGGAGTAGGAAGGGGCGGCCGAGTGTGAGAAGAGTTAGTGGGCGGAATAAGGAGAGATCTGGGTATAAAAGATGGTGAGACTGATGGTGGAGGGATCTTTGCCGGTGGTGGAGCAGTGGTGGTGGATGTGACAGGCGTGGGTGGTGGGCGGATAAGGAGTGGTCTAGACGGCGAAGGTGAAGGGTCGGTAGTGGATGGCGGAGTTTGCTGCGTGGTAGACTGCGGAGGCGGTAAGTGGGTAAGGAGAGATCGGGTTGGCAAGGATGGAGAATTGGTGGGAGCAGGTGGATTAACGGGGTGTAGAAGAGCTCGGCTCAATTGGGGAGTAGAAGAAGAAGGAAGCGTGCGCAAAAGGCGCGGAGGTTGATTTGGACTATGATTAAATGCCCCGACAGAGGCGTTTTCTTCATGCCACCCCTGTCCTCTCTCCACCTCACGGAGAGATGTGACAGGGTTCACGTGCTGATTTGGCGGGTGCTCCGGCAATGGATTGTGGACAATCCCCATATCCTGCTGAGGTGCTGGAGCTGGCTGTTGCGGCTGTGGAGCTGGTTGCTGTGGCTGCTGAGCCTGCTGTTGCCGAGGAGGCTTTCTTACTTTCATAGTGGCAATGAACTGTCTCATCTCGTCCCAATTAATGCCACCCTGGTCATTCAGATCATAAATATAATCCTTGAAATGGAAGCAATGGTCGACATTATGGCCAGGAGAGCGGTGGAAAACACAATAGCAGGACGTGTCAACATTAGCGGGCCACGCTGCCCTTTCCTTTGGTAGCATGAGCAAATTGGCAGCCATCAAGGCATTGAATATGTCTGGGAGACTTTCTGGCAATGGCGGATAATGGGCCCTTTTGGGCCCAAGTGGTCTCCTTTGCTGTTGTTGTTGCGGTCCATAGTTAGTGGGTGGCGGTACTTGGTGGTACTGTTGCGGAGCTGAGGGATCTGCGTGGGGCGCTTGGTTTTGTGGAGGAGCAAGGGAAGGTTGAGGAGTAAATTGGTGTTGTGGGGGTGAATTGAAGAGGGTGCCTTGTGATGGAGGTGGCGGGGGTCGTGGGTTAGATTGGCGAAAAGGTGTGGGGTTGCCGACCGCGCCAACCTGCTCATTGATGACGGTGCCCTCAGTCGTGGGCCTGCTATTGTTGACATTTGTATTTTTCTTGAACAACTTTGGCTTTGGTTCAAACATGCCCATGATGGGCGAATCCTTCATTTGGGTTTGAATATAACGAGCTCTTTCATAGAGCTCCTCCATGGTTGTCAATCTGTTCATGGCTAATATGTGCCGGAACTGAGGGGTTGCATTGGATATAATCATCTTAACCTGTTCCGGTTCAGACAACGTATCTTTCAACTTTTCGGCCATTGATCGCCATCTATCAGCAAATATTATGAAGTCCTCCTCGGGCTTCATTTTCTCTGCAACCAAATCTGTAACTGAAAGGGAGGGTCCAACCCGGTCCCTATACTTCTGCAAGAATTTCCTTTGAACCACATCAAAATTGCTGGCATCTGTGGGTTCCAAGGAATAAAACCACTCGAGGGCTGGCCCCTCTAAAGATCTTCTAAACAAATAAGCCAAAGAGGCCTTATTATCTTGCCAAAAGGAGGTCTCGTACATGAAATCCTTCTAATGAACAAAAGGATTGCCAGTTCCATTGTATCGCCGAAAATTCGGCATCTCAGAAGGCGGCAGATGGAAAACTGGCAGTGTAGGGAGAGAGATCTCCGGGGCATTCTTGGCTGCAGTAACTTTCTTAAGTTGCTCTTCCATGCTGGCCAACTTTTGGAGCAGTAGAACATTGGTGTCGGACTCGACCGGGGCCGGATTTTGAATGAAAGAATTCGGTATAGGCGTCCGTAGAATTCGGTGAGGTTGGAGAAACTGAGGCCTAACCGCTAAGTAGCTTGCCTGTTGGGCCGGCATGGCCGCACCAGGCGTTGGTGGACAAGAGGGGGGTTTGTGCAAGACCGCCTGGTCATTAGTGAGGTGATGGCCACTCTCGGCCGGAGGGGGATTGGAGGATGAAGAGGGAACGGACTTCCCTTTCAAAGCGGCCTGAACTGCCTGCCGCTGGGAGTCATCTAATTGAGATAGAGCATTAATCAAATCGGTAACATTGAAAGATGGGGAGGGGTTCCCTGAAGTGTTGGAGGGTAAAGCCTGAGAAGAAGGCACAACCTCTTGAGTAGTGGTATCAACCACATGAACTTGAGGATAATGAGAATGAGGAGGAGGGTAATTCCCCTCATGATAGATAGAATCTTGGAGGGACCTCATATGATTGACCAAAAACGTTCTCTTCCACATCATCATAGGAATATCCGTAGCTTGCCATGTTGATAATCTTACCTGAACGGAGTTGCATGCTGAAAAAGAGAGAAAGCTTTATGAAGGAATTATCACACAATCAATCACCCAATCGAAACAAGCTTAAGCAAATCAACCCAACCAAGTTTATGCAATCAAGTTGAGATGAACGCAAGATTTTAGTGTTATGTTTGAGATTAGAGTGAGTTAAATTGCAGAATAATTCACTCCTCTTTGCAAAGTGAAACCTAGTTTGGATCCAAGTGTAGTCTCCGGGTTAACTAGGTTCTCTCTCTTCTTACCAACGATAGGTTCTCTAAACTCCGGGTACTTCAAAGGTACAACCAGCCCAGCGTCCGTGAGGGAATCCACGGGTGCGGGGACTTACGGAGGTCTTGGAAAAGGGATTTCCGGTCCAAAGAGACGGAATGCTCAATGGAGGGTTGTCCCGATTCCAAGAGAGGTGTGTGGAATCCTAGTGTAGAGAGAGGAGGTCTCTCAACCAAATGCCACAAAATGCAGTATAAGATAAGCCAATCACATCAATATAATCAAATAATCAATGTAAGTATGAATCCCGCATGAATAGATAGAAACAGCAAAGCTATGTAAACACACAGGAAAGAGGCGACGTAGCGGCAGTCGCTACTAATGGAAGAAACGACAGCGTGGCTGTCGTGAATCACGGTGAAGTGCTCACAGACAGTGAAAACCGCGCCTTAGTGTGAGGCGCTGACTATGATAAAGACGCCTCTGACAGAGGGCGTCAAATGTGAGTGGTACGCACGATCGACGAAAAATGCGCCTTGGTGCGAGGCACTGCCAAATAAAAAGACGCCCGAGGGGAGGGCGCAAATTCACAGAAGCAGTAGATATGATGAAAGACGCCTTCGTGGAAGACGTTAAAAAGAAAACAGACGCCCTGGATGAAGGCGTTAAATAAAAAGGTGCCTTTGTGAAAGGCGTTAATTCAAAAACAGTAATAGATTAATCCCAAGCTGGCTGATCCCGGGGAGTGTGCAGTGTGCACAGTGGAGGGTGCCCGTGGGGCACAAAGGAGGGGTACCGTGGGTACCAAAGTGAAAGGGCACACGTAGGTGCCAAAGGGGAAAGGGCACACGTGGGTGCCAATGGGAAAGGGCACGCTTGGGTGCCAATAGGAAAGGGGTAATCAACAGAAAAACAGTGGAAGTCCCACCGTGATCGCCAATTTGTGAATCATGGAAAATAATCCACTTTTAAGAAAAATTAAGCATATGCATAAGAAGAAGAAGAATAATGAAAAAGGGAGTAAAAGAGCACGTGGTGCTACTAAGGAGAGTGATCGCCAGAGGGGTTATCTCAATAAGAAGAAAAGATGATCGCGAATACCTGGTGATAATAGGATGCGGGATGGATGTGGATTCCTTCTTCCACCTTCTATCGGCCGGCCGATGAAGGGGGTTTTTCCTCTTTGATTACCTTTGAGCAAAGAACAAACAAATAAAAGAAAAGGAGATCAGCCAAACGTGAGTGTAGTATCAATCCAAAGATGAAAGATGGTGATGAAAGAAGAGCATAAAGTATGCACCTTTTGTTTGTTTTAAAACCCCTAGAGAATTAGGGAGAGGAAAAGAGATGCAATGAAAAACTAATGCAAGGAAAAGGCTATACGATGATGAACAGAGATGAATGAAGACAACAAACGAAGATAAGAAAAGATCCCTGCTGTTCCTGTAAACAGTAAAGGGAAAACACTTTGGATGCGGCAGCAGGAGGAAGCAGAGAGCTTCTGTATGTATACGTGCGTCTAACCCCTGTAACAACTCACAACTCACAATTCTTTCTTAATAGCTCTGCTTCTAACCTTACACCCGTAACCTCTGTGTGTGTGTGTATATCTGTATATCTCTTAACCTCGCGCGAGATCAACCAGGTGACTCTTTTATAGGGTTTCGATCAAGATAAACACAGATTTGGGAAGATAAGAATGGGCAGTGGTCATCAATGGCAAGGACTCTAGTTCCCAGATCGAGCAAGGTGATCAAGAGAGGCAGAGAACTCTTTAGGAAAGGTGAGTTTAAGCAGGATACGAAAGGGTGAGACACGACCTACCAAAGGGCGTCAATTCAGAATTGACGACCTGCTCCAGGGCGTTAATTCAAAACACGACCGGGATAAAGGCGTCACTTTCTGGATTCAATTTGAGTAATAAAAGCCTTCTTTATTTGAAAATTGTGAAAAGATGCCTGAAGCAAAGGCGTTAAACAAAAACACGCCCTAGGGAAGGACGTTAATCATTGATTTCAATCGGGGCGGGACTCGAAAAATACCAGGAATTGACGCCCTTCCCTGTGGTCGTCCTTTCTTAAGAACACGCCCCAGATTAGGTCGCTATTTAAAACACGCCCCTCTTCAAGTCGTTAATCACCAAAAACCCAAGAATAAATCACAAAAAACACACAAAAATAGAAAAACTTTATATTATAGAAATATTGAAGTTCACTTTGGGGCGTTAACATAGTGACATGAGATTTGATCAACATAGCGTCAATTTTGGCGTGTCTACAATAGGGTAATTAGCTCGCTTCATATTATTACATTACTGCTGCTGCGAGAGAGAGCGAGACCGTCCCGTGACCCGATCCGGGCACGAAGCTGCGAATTGACCACCGTAGCTCTTGGCGGTTTCTCAACCGTGCACATCCGACGCTTCCCTCGTTAAGGGACAATCACGAGCTCGTCTAGAGTCCGAGGATCGCATTCCAATTAGAGTCGAGTCCGTGGTCCGTCCCGCATCAATTTGGTATCAGAGCGCTAGTTGAGTCTAGGGTGTCTAAATAAAAAAAAAGTGTCATTTACGTCTAGTCATCGTCTAAGTCGGTCTAAGGTTGCATCCGCATATCATTGTTCGGTATATAAAAAGGTGTCGCCCGACCGCTAGGTTACGCCTATCGGAGAGGTGATTCACTTGCGCGAGTGATCTTCGGGTCGGTTAACTCCGCCGCATACCGAATCTTGGTCGTGTCTAGCTATGTAGTCGAGTCTCATTTCAACTTTGCATTTGCATCACATTCTAAGTCGTGTATAGGTGCTTGCATTAGTTGGCATAACATTTCGCTTATAAAACAAAAACAAAAAAAATGGCCTTGCATATCCATTCCTAGGGGATCCAACCCCATCTAGGCAACCATGGTCGCACCCCGAGTCCATAGTCCCGATGAAGTGGCCGAAATGTTCCGAGCCATTATGGGAGCAATTAAGGGGTTGAATACAAGCCTATATTGGTTGACTATAGGGGTAGATCGGTTGACTACCGGGGTAGATCGGATGGAAGGGTGCATCCTGGTGCCACACCAAGGACCCCTTCTCCACGAGGAGGACATTCCTTCATTACCCATGAGAGCACCATTACCGTCAACCTCATCTTCCGATCTTATTTCGGAACCATCTTATTTGGAGCCAAGGTCCGAGCCTCCCGTGTTTCTAACGGGTACGCTATACGTAGTCGAGCCGCTTCTTAGTTGGCTCAAGGATGGCTTGGTCCCACCTCCTTATCCATCCATGGACCCCACCTTACCATTAGTGCCGGTCAACTCATTCCACACTACATTTCGGTCTAGTCACCATGTTGATACCTTGGATGATCTTATTATGGGATTAGATTCACAATGGAAGTTGACGCACTTATTGGTCCGAGGCTTTGACCAACCCACTAGTCTTAGCTTCACCCACCCAGCCATAGGGTCCATTACCTCTGTGTGCACCATGGGTTGTGTCACCACGGCGATTCTCTTATTCCTCCCTATGTTGGCCGAATCCGACTTCATTTCCTTTTGCCCAAGGGAGGAATCTTATTTTCTACACATGTTCGTCGTCCCACCGATCATAATGTATGACGGTGACTATGAATTCCAAACTTGGGACCATGTCATGTTGGAACCCATCTCACGGGGTCATACCTTCTTCGACCCTTTTGACCCATTTACTAGTGAACCTCCCGAGCTACCATCTTCAATCCACTTCCTCCGCGGAGTTCACTATCATGCCTTTCCCACTCGGGCCAAGCAACCTCTACATAGCCATAAGTCCAAACCATCATTTGGGGATAATGAAGACTTTGGTTTCCCCGGCCCACCTAAGCCCATCCTCGATACACCCACACCCGGCTCTTCCACACCCGGCTCTCCTAGCTCTCTCAAGTCTCCCAAATCCAAAGGGCCGTCCATGCATGACTGGGTCATACTTGGATGTTTAGGTGTTCCCCATGCCACCCATCTCCGGTTACATAACCTGCATGCATGGCACACGTTCGGGTGTCATGGTCCGCCGTCACCCATGTACGGGTTGGACTAACAATTGGTTTGTCTAGAGTCATGCATGAGTCTATTTTTGTTTGTTTGTGCGGTTTGCATACGTGTGCTAGTGCATGAGAAGTCTGCATGTGTCTTGTGCAAGCTCGTTGATGTCAGTCCCTTGAGAGGTGAGTGGACTCGCTCGATGAGTATGGGATCAGCTCTACATCTATACCCAGATCTAGTCACCTATAGGGACCCAACGGTGATTCCTAGTGAGTCTTCGAGCCGCCTCCTTCCTCTTGAGAGTGACCCCAACCCGGAGTGTTCCACCCCTAGCCCCTTCCCATAGCAGCATGCGCATATCGAGTATATACAGAATGAGCAGGTGACGATCACTTGGAGTGGAGCGTACCCCACGCTTCTGGGTTCGGTGACGGATCCGCCGGAGCTTCTCTAGCAGCCGCACCCCTTACTCAACGGGGTCGAGTTCCTCCCACCCGGGGAGAGTTGATGGGAATCGACGCCGAGCATTGACATTTTTATTTTACATTTGTGTCCTTTAGTTTCTTTTATATCCTTGGGAAAGTATGTACGCAATTGTAAGGCTTTATAAGCCAATGTGTCATTCCATTGGATTCTTTAGATTTTTATGTAAATTGTCAGTAGGTCTAGCAAGGGGGCCCTCACTCCTTCCCCATTGGTCCACATAAGCCATATGGGTCCATGTGGGGCTGGTCAAAGTCCTACGTGGCATCTAGAAGGTCAATTGGACACATGGGTGACAAGTGGTTGAAAATGTCAAAGGGAGGCCACCTACCTTACCTACCTAGTCAAAGGAGTGTCCCCTCCATATGTAATTTATTTATTTGGGGTTTTTGACCACATGGGGGAAGAAAATGGCCTCTCTCCCACGAATTTCCTAGCCCCCCACCCCTTGTCATTCTCTATATAAGCCTATGTATAGTGTCATTAGAGATTAATGAAGAAATTATGTGAAAATTGCTTGAAGCAAGAAAGGTGTGCCCTCTCTCCCTCTGGTTTTCCTTCTCCATCCTCTGCATTTTCAGGTTGTGAACCCTTCTATCTTAGCCCCTCCACATCTGAGTTCATTCTGTGCCGCCGCCGTTCGTGCCGCCATCGAGCCACCGCGAGCGATCTACCGAAGTGATGTCCAGGTTCTGTTTTTCCAGATAGAGGTCCACTCCATGAATTTTAACTCCCAGCTCCGACCTCATTTGGGGCTGAAATGTTCAGGGTTGGTTCTTCACTTGAATCCCTATCTCCACAAAAACAATCACGTCAAAAATCTTTTGTTTGCTATTTTTACATTTTCATGTCTTTCTATCTTCTAGATTTGTCCCCTTTCAGATCTGTGTAGTAGAAGCTTTGTTCTTCCCCCCTTCGACCCACATTCAATTTTTGGATCAA
Source organism: Amorphophallus konjac (assembly GCA_022559845.1). Lineage (NCBI taxonomy): Eukaryota > Viridiplantae > Streptophyta > Magnoliopsida > Alismatales > Araceae > Amorphophallus > Amorphophallus konjac. Next base: position 350,355,019 of record CM040122.1, on the reverse strand, counting down.
GCCCAAATTTGGATTGGTTGTTCTACCCATTTAAATACATCTCCAGAAATTTTGGCTCGAATTTAGAAATTGTTTTTTTTCATAAGAAAATTAAAACTCAGTCAAACTTCTTCTCTGTCCTGTCTAATCCAAATCCGACACCCAGTCAGTATACAATCTCCAACAAATTGTAATCTCAACAAAACCTTTCATAAAAAATACTCCCGTCTTCCTTGTTCATTTCTCCACAACGTTTTTGAAGAGGTCAACCACCAGATCTATCATGTGAGCCTCGGTCAACATCGATTCTCAGGAAAACTTAGATCTACCCTGAGATTTCGGGTCCAGTGAAGTAGCAGCTTGTAAATTCGGTAAGGGCCACCTCCAGGAGAGTCAATTTTCTCTCCCTGGCTCTAGATCGAAGGATTTTGAACGAGCTTTCCAACGATACCTCTTGCGCGTCATTTTAACGTCGGGAGTGATCACAGCAGCCATTCACGTCGGGTCGCGCGCTGAAAAATAGAAGTTGCAGATCCGTGGGAAGCAAATCCGGCGAGTGACGATCAGAGCCGCCCAGCCTCCGATCGGCGATCCAGCATGCCGCCATCCCAGGGAGCCCCCATCCAGGTGTCCCCACCACAGCGGAGCCCTCCCGGTCCCACGCGGCCCCACCGACCAGCACGCGGGTCCCACGGCCATGAGTACGTGTGCCGCCGAAGCGTCGCAAGAAGCCGCCCGTCAACCTGAGATCGGTCCTCGCGGGCCTACTTGTGTAGCCCTTTACCTCCCTGCGTGGAGTGGGTGATATTTCATTGCTGTACTTTAATTAATTACTGTTACCGGGAGTTACCGAATTCGGCCGAGATCGTCTTCCCCATGCCGAGAGCGTGGACGTATCGTGTTCTCTCCCTTGCTCGGCACCTTGCTTTATTCGTATATATTTCATATGCCACTGCTAGAAAGTATGATAGGGTAATTAGCTCACTTCATATTATTACATTACCGCTGCTGCGAGAGAGAGCGAGACCGTCCCGTGACCCGATCCGGGCACGAAGGTGCGAATTGACCACCCTAGCTCTTGCCAGTTTCTCAACCGTGCACGTCCGACGCTTCCCTCGTTAAGGGACAATCACGAGCTCATCTAGAGTCCGAGGATCGCATTCCAATTGGAGTCGAGTCCGTGGTCCGTCCCGCATCAATTTGGTATCAGAGCGCCAGTTGAGTCTAGGGTGTCTAAATCAAAAAAAAAGTGTCATTTACGTCTAGTCATCGTCTAAGTCAGTCTAAGGTTGCATCCGCATACCATTGTTCGGTATATAAAAAGGTGTCGCCCGCCCGCTAGGTTACGCCTATCGGAGAGGTGATTCACTTGCGCGAGTCATCTTCGGGTCGGTTAACTCCGCCGCGTACCGAATCTTGGTCGTGTCTAGCTGTGTAGTCGAGTCTCATTTCAACTTTGCATTTGCATCACATTCTAAGTCGTGTATAGGTGCTTGCATTAGTTGGCATAATATTTTGCTTACAAAACAAAAAACAAAAAAAATGGCCTTGCATATCCATTCCTAGGGGATCCAACCCCATCTAGGCAACCATGGTCGCACCCCGAGTCCATAGTCCCGATGAAGTGGCCGAAATGTTCCGAGCCATTATGGGAGCAATTAAGGGGTTGAATACAAGCCTAGATTGGTTGACTACAAGGGTAGATCGGATGGAAGGGTACATCCCGGTGCCACACCAAGGACCCCTTCTCCATGAGGAGGACATTCCTTCATTACCCATGAGAGCACCATTACCGTCAACCTCATCTTCCGATCTTATTTCGGAACCATCTTATTTGGAGCCAAGGTTCGAGCCTCCCGTGTTTCTAACGGGTACGCTATACGTAGTCAAGCCGCTTCTTAGTTGGCTCAAGGATGGCTTGGTCTCACCTCCTTATCCATCCATGGACCCCACCTTACCATTAGTGCCGGTCAACTCATTCCACACTACATTTCGGTCTAGTCACCATGTTGATACATTGGATGATCTTGTTATAGGATTAGATTCACAATGGAAGTTGACGCACTTATTGGCCCGAGGCTTTGACCAACCCACTAGTCTTAGCTTCACCCACCCGGCCATAGGGTCCATTACCTCCGTGTGCACCATGGGTTGTGTCACCACGGCGATTCTCTTATTCCTCCCTATGTCGGCCGAATCCAACTTCATTTCCTTTTGCCCAAGGGAGGAATCTTATTTTCTACACATGTCCGTCGTCCCACCGATCATAATGTATGACGGTGACTATGAATTCCAAACTTGGGACCATGTCATGTTGGAACCCATCTCACGGGGTCATACCTTCTTCGACCCTTTTGACCCATTTACTAGTGAACCTCCCGAGCTACCATCTTCAATCCACTTCCTCCGCGGAGTTCACTATCATGCCTTTCCCACTCGGGCCAAGCAACCTCTACATAGCCATAAGTCTGAACCATCATTTGGGGATAATGAAGACTTTGGTTTCCCCGGCCCACCTAAGCCCATCCTCGATACACCCACACCCGGCTCTTCCACACCCGGCTCTCCTAGCTCTCTCAAGTCTCCCAAATCCAAAGGGCCGTCCATGCATGACTGGGTCATACTTGGATGTTTAGGTGTTCCCCATGCCACCCATCTCCGGTTACATAACCTGCATGCATGGCACACGTTCGGGTGTCATGGTCCGCCGTCACCCATGTACGGGTTGGACTAACAATTGGTTTGTCTAGAGTCATGCATGAGTCTATTTTTGTTTGTTTGTGTGGTTTGCATACGTGTGCTAGTGCATGATAAGTCTGCATGTGTCTTGTGCAAGCTCGTTGATGTCAGTCCCTTGAGAGGTGAGTGGACTCGCTCGATGAGTATGGGATCAGCTCTACATCTATACCTGGATCTTGTCACCTATAGGTACCCAGCGGTGATTCCTAGTGAGTCTTCGAGCCGCCTCCTTCCTCTTGAGAGTGACCCCACCCCGGAGTGTTCCACCACTAGCCCCTTCCCATAGCAGCATGCGCATATCGAGTATATACGGAATGAGCAGGTTACGATCACTTGGAGTGGAGCATACCCCACGCTTCTGGGTTTGGTGATGGATCCGCCGGAGCTTCTCGAGCAGCCGCACCCCTGACTCGACGGGGTCGAGTTCCTCCCACCCGGGGAGAGTTGATGGGAATCGACGCCGAGCATTGACATTTTAATTTTACATTTGTGTCCTTTAGTTTTCTTTTATATCCTTGGGAAAGTATGTACGCAATTGTAAGGCTTTATAAGCCAATGTGTCATTCCCTTGGATTCTTTGAGTTTTTATGCAAATTGTCAGTAGGTCCAGCAAGGGGGCCGTCACTCCTTTCCCAATAGTCCGCATAAGCCATATGGGTCCATGTGGGGCTGGTCAAAGTCCTAGGTGGCATCTAGAAGGTCAATTGGACACATGGGAGACAAGTGGTTAAAAATGTCAAAGGGAGGCCACCTACCTTACCTACCTAGTCAAAGGAGTGTCCCCTCCATATGTAATTTATTTGATTTGGGTTTTTGACCACATGGGGGAAGAAAATGGCCTCTCTCCCACGAATTTCCTAGCCCCCCACCCCTTGTCATTATCTATATAAGCCTATGTATTGTGTTATTAGAGATTAATGAAGAAATTATGTGAAAATTGCTTGAAGCAAGAAGGGTGTGCCCTCTCTCCTCTCTCCCTCTGGTTTTCCTTCTCTATCCTCTGCATTTCAGGATTGTGAACCCTTCTATCATAGCCCCTCCACATCTGAGTTCATTCTGTGCCGCCGTTCGTGCCGCCATCGAGCCACCGCGAGCGATCTACCGAAGTGCTGTCCAGGTTCTATTTTTCCAGATAGAGGTCCACTCCGTGTATTTTAACTCCCAGGTCCGACCTCATTTGGGGCTGAAATTTTCAGGGTTGGTTCTTCTCTTGAATCCCTATCTCCACAAAAATATGTTATGCCCCTGATTTTGATAATGACAACCATGAAATGTGAATGTAGTATTCAAACCAAGATGTTGAATTAATTCTTGATTTAGTAATGATTCCACTTGATTTCATTCTTATTGCAAGAAAGGAACAGAGTCGACGCTGGGAGCTTAAAGCGTCCACGCATCAGTGAAGAAGCCTTCACTGATATCTCTTACAGCGTTAACTCCACGAAGCAAGCAGCGTCAACTCATCATATTCTGAAGCAGAGACCTTCACAGGTTATTCCAATGCGTCAACGCCACAATAGAGCAGCGTCGACGTAGCAGTTAAAGAGGCAGAGCTAATGACTTACTGGAATGCCTCATTGCGTTAACGCTATTGCATGACAGCGTCGACGCAGCAAGTCAGAGTGTTGTGATTTCAGCTCAAGGACAGGTAAGTGGGTTGACGCAGCAACCCCATGCGTCAACGCATCCTGCTTTACTATCAAGACAGATGATAGATCTCAAGGCTGCGTCAACCCTGTGGACTCAATGGGTTGACGCCTACGGGAACTTCCGAGATCAGTTGGGTGGACCCCAGTCACAAGTGACGTCAAAGGCCACATCAGCCCAAAAGTGATTGCGATATGCTTTTTCCCTCTCGACTCTAGAAGGCTCTACACGTGCAGTCACAGGGCTAACCAGAAAATCTGGTTGGGGCCCACTAGATGCATATATGCATGGATCTGAAAATGAGCGCGAAAACGCTTGCTGAATTGCAGAAGGAGTTGAAGCTTTTCGAAGTGTGCTGAAGACAGGGGCTGAGGAAAAGAACCACGAGAAAAACTGCGAGTTGATCTTCCTCCTGATGTCGATCTGCTGAAGACAATTGGGAGATCCAGGAGCAGCGTTTCTTGTGAAGCTCGTCTACATTTTGGAAGAAGAAGACCAGACGATCATTGAAGCTTCTTCCTCTAGATTTCTGGATTCAAGGTCGAGCTTAGGCTGCTTCATAGATCTGAGTTTATTTCTTCTTTTACTAAGTGTTTTCGTTTTGTTATTTATCTTTCCATTCTGAACTCTACTATACTGTTTCTCCCGCGTACTGGTTTGAATAGAGGGAGGGAGTTGATCCAGCAGGCTGTGCTTGGATCAAGGGAAATTGGGCGTGTTGCCTGCAAGCTGTTTGTCAGCGGGATAGAGAATTTGTTTCTCTGGTTAAGCCAAGCTGTAATGCTCAGCGATGTATGTGAGGAAGTTTTTTCCTCGGTGTAGCTAAGCTGTAAAGCTCAGCAGGGATCCTCACTGGTTAAGTGAGGGGTGGACGTAGGCCTCCACAGGGAGACCGAACCACCATAAAAATCTGCGTACATTGTGTGGTTTGATTTCTCTTATTATTTTTCCTTCGTTAGATGTTTGATTAGGCATGATTCTCATTACTATTTAGCTATTGATCTTATCTCTATCATTCTGCACCATAATTCATGTGTGATCGTGTATAGAATATTTTAAAGGGTCAACCTATTCACCCCTCCCCTCTAGTTTGACATTCCACCTAATCCAACACGTGGTATCAGAGCTTGGCTCTCTTGTCAAGGGTCTTACAACCCAGAGAGATTCTGTGGAATGGAAAACAAGGGACTCATGCCCGAAGGGTATACTGTAAATAGGCCACCCTTCTTTGATGGCACTAACTATGCGTACTGGAAAAATCGGATGCAGGTATTTCTGAGAGCTCAGGACCATGAGATTTGGAAAGTCGAGAGCAAGGGACCATATCAGATCGAAGGGGATGAAGAATTGTGGGTGAAGGAGCAGATCCGGAAGTCCAATGTTAATTGGCAAGCCATGAACATCATGCAATGCTCACTGCACCCCATGGAGTTTTCACGAATTTCCTCATGTTCCAATGCCAAGGAAATGTGGGATAAACTCCAAGTCATCTACGAAGGTACGTCAGAGGTAAGAGAGACGAAAGCCAATATGTTAATTTCAGAATATGAAGCTTTTAGAATGAAACCAGAGGAAAACATTTCTGAAATGTATGCTAGATTAACCTTATTAGTGAATGGTCTGAGAGGTCTGGGAAAGGCCTACACTGACTATGAGTTGGTCAGGAAAATTCTTAGATCCCTAACTCCAGTTTGGCACACCAAGGCCACTGTTGTTGAGGAATCTAGGAACCTTCCTACCACTACTCCTGATGAACTTATCGGATCACTAATGGCTTATGAGCTGAATCTCAAAAGGGCAGATGAGGATGTGAAAAAGAAAAAACCTCTTGCATTGAAGGCAGGACCAAGCAGCAAGGAGAGTTCTGATGACAGTCACTCATCTACCTTAGAAAATGACTCAGGTGAGATAGCAATGCTCACCAGAAAATTCAGGAAGTTTCTAAGGAAGGAAGGTAAATTTAGAAGCTACAGAAGACCAGAGGTAAGAAAAAGTTCAAATTTCAAATCAGAAAACTCTAGGAAATCTGACAAGGTTGTTTGTTATCAATGCAGGAAACAAGGTCACATCAAATCCGAATGTCCAGAGAATGTGAAGAAAGCCCAACCGAAATGGAAGAACAAGAAACCAAAAGCCATGATAAGCACTGTTGGGTTCGGTGCAGTATTCAGAGGAGGGGTGAATGAATATAACCCGTTTAAAAAACCTTTCGCCCAGTTAAAATATGATGCTCACTAGAATTACTAGTTCGCAAACTAGACAAGCTTAAAAGCTAATAATCAGTTGCAGAACAAAAACAAGCATACAGTGAGATCACTAGGATGCTAACTAGGCTGAATTAGACAAGGAGTCGCTCAACTAGAATTTCGCTCTCTTGACAGATTAAACTATTCTAAGAAAACTAATCCACTCTTCTGCTCAACCAGAAGCCAAACGCTTAGAGCGCCCCTATGCAATCATCTAGCGGAAGCAAAAGCAGATAAACCAAACCACAATGCACAAGGGTTTTTAGGTGGTTCGGTCCTCCAGACCTACATCCACCCCACACTCAACCCGAGTGTGGCTTCACTAACCGCTGGGCAACACAGCTTGCCAACAATCAGCTGGGCCTCACAGCTTGCCAACCGCTGAGCATCACAGCTTGCTTCCGCTGGGCAATACAGCTTAGCCATCGCTGACTCACAGCTTGAACCCACTGGGGAATACAGCTTAACCCATCCGAGACCATGTCTCGCCAGCTGAGGATTACAGCTTTACCTGTCCAGTGGAAACCTCCACTGCCCGCTGAGCTACACAGCTTGCTGTCCAGAGGCAGCACCTCTGCAAACCGCTGACAAACAGCTTGAAGAAATGTATAAAGGAAAATGAAAATAGAACAAGACAGCAACGGAAAGGTGAAGCAATAAAGCACAAAATATAGCTCAACAATGAGCAACTTCAGATCTGGTTTTGAACCAAAGATCTGAGGAACGAACTCCTTCTCTCTCTCTCTTCTTATTCTTCTCTTCACACTCTTCTCGAGCTCTCTGCCTCTCTTCTTCTCCTTCTACTCTTCTTCTTTCTCTTTTCTCTTTCTATCTGGATCGTGGCTCTCTGTATGGACTTTTCTTCTTGCCAACTCGATCAACCTTCTTCTGTGGAAGAAAGCTCATATATATAGCAGCAGCAGCAGCTAGGGCGCGTGTGGCTTCCACAGCTCCCGCCCTAAGAATTCGGACCACGTGGCAGTCTCTCAGCAGGCTTCATTCCAGCCTCGGATCACGTGCTGCCAGTCACTGGGGAATATTTCTTCCTCGGACCTGCAAGGAGATGAAAACCATTAAAACTGAGGGCCACAATAACTAAAGCTGCACGAGATATGTGGTAGCAGTTCTAGATGCACTGAGAACGACACGAGATACACAAGGTGACTACAGTACGAAGTAAGGAGAGAACGACACGAGATACACACTGTAACAGAGATAACACTATAAAGAGAACGACACGAAGAAGATGAAAACAACACGAGGTAAAAAGAAGAATGACACGAAGTGGTTGCAACAACAAGCAAGACATAAAAGATGACACGAGATGCAACTAGAGGACAGAGAGAAGCGACACGAGGTTCACACAGAAACGACACGAGGTGGCACAGAAAGCAACACGAGGTGCTGCAATGTTCTGCACGCAGTGGAACAAAAACGACACGAAGACACAGAAACAACAGTAACCGACACGAAGTGTGGTTACTAAACAGGAACGACATGAGGTCTACAGGGAAACGACTCGAAGTTCATCAGAACTATTAAAGCTGCTTCAGAAACACGACACGAAGTTAAGTGAGAACAGCACGAGGTGAAACGACACGGGGTTCACTGGGAAACGAGACACAAGAGGGAAAACGACACGAAGTCAGATCAACACGAAGATGTAAACACAACACGAAGACATAGACACTAAAACAACACGAAGACGATGGATGCTACAGTGCAATGTCCAGACATGAAGTCCAATGCTAACGGCTGTACAGACTTGAAGAATAAGCCAGTGTATAGACTTGAAGATTGAAGGTGATGTACAGACTTTGATGAACAGTCCAATGTATGGACTTTGCAATCGAAGACCAATGTGCAGACTTGACAGTGAAGACTAGTGTGCAGACTTCAAGTTTAACTGTGGATGTACATACTTCATGAAGCGAAGCGATGTGTAGACTTGAAGCTCCTGAAGCAATGTACAGACTTCACGCGTTGACGCTGTACACACTTTGCCTAAGACAATGCATGAACTTGAACGAGAGTCCAATGTATAGACTTGCATGATGCACAATTACACAGTCCAGTGTATAGACTTTGCTACCCAGACATGATATATGCAGAGACATGATATCTGACAGATGCAATGCACATATATAAAGAGCAAATGCCATCAATGCTAAACATCATCATTCATGTTGCTATCAATATGCAGAATGCATAGAAATCAAAATACAATATCAAATGCATCAAATGCACTCACTATCTTACTATCATCAAAACCAAATAGCATTGCTATCATCATTGCACTCACTGTCTTGCTATCATCAAAACCAAATAGCATTGCTATCATCATTGCAACATAATTGCTATCATCAAAGCAACATAGCACATGCTTGTGCCTAAGGGGCACAACAAGCACATGGAGTGACGATGAGAAAGATGAAGATGAAGAAGAAAGTACTTCTGAAGAAGAGAGTGATGCTAAGTTGTGCTTCATGGCTAAGGGAGATGATAATGATGAGGTAACTTCTTCTTCTGAAAATTTCTCTTGTAGTGATTGGGAAGAAGCATTTAATGAACTGCTAGACAAATATGATCATGTAAAAAAAGAGAATAAATCACTCAAGAAGAAGAAAAATCTGACTAGCCAAGAGAATTCATTAAATGATAAAATCAAGTGCCTAGAAGCTGAAAATGTCAGTTTAAGAAAATCTCTTTGTGAAAACGACGAATATAGAGATCAAGTAATAGAGATGAAAAGAGAAAATGAATTCTTGCTGAAAACTCAGGATGACCTAAAACTCAAAATGCAAAAATTGGAGAGTGATGCAAAAATTGCTAAAGAAAAATATGAAGCAGTTCAAGGAGTGAATCGGGAACTCCAAGAAAACTTGAAGAAAATGGAAGATGAAAATTCAAGCAAACAAGCCTCACTTGAGAAATTAACTCAAGGTAAAAATAATCTTGAAGCTGTAATGGGAATGAGAAGTAATTTTGGAAAAGAAGGACTTGGTTATAATCCAACTAAGAAGAAGGAACTAGGAACTAGATTTATTACTTTTGTGTCTGAACAGGGTATTTCTGAGTAGAGTCAAATGGATGAAAAGGAGTCTTGTGAGGAAAATTAGGGAGAAGGAAAACAAACAAATGAAATCAGAAAAGAAAAGGGCAAAGAGAAAATGCATGATACCCTTAATGCCAAGCATCATAATAATGTGCCCAAGTTCAGAAGAAAATCCTCAGGTCAGCCCATAGACCCTAGCTCATCAACCCAGCATCAAGAACATAGAAATTCATGGAGTCATAGGACTGGTACCCAACAGATGCGTCAACACACTGAGTATCATGCGTCCACTCATCCCATGTACCAAGGGTTTTACAGAAACAACGCTAGATCAAATCCTTGGGCGCGTCAACGCAGTGTCCGCACTGCGTCAACGCATACACCCTTCCCCAGTGGGCACTCCTTGAGAAACATGAGAATGAGTCGACACAGCCACTTCAGTGCGTCAACGCACCCTATGTACCTGAACCCTTATGACAAAAAGACTTACTGGATGAGTCAACGCTATCATGTTATAGGGTCTACGCAGCGAACCTTCACGCCATCCAGAGCTCATTATTCCTACAGAACTTCACACCCTAAGTTCCCCAATGATTCTTGGAGTCACATGGAGTCACAACAACTATTGGAATAAAAATAAGAACAACACCTCATACTTCTCTAATAACAGAAATGGTTCAAAGAGTTCATTCCAAAAGGTACCTCAATCCAATCAAAAGAATCTCAAATCTATGAACCCCACATCTCGAAAACCCTCAACATAACAGATCTGGATTCCCAAAAGCATGCTGTCTTACTTAACGCAATCATATGGTCTGATGGGACCCAAGTGTATTTAGGTTCCAAAATCTCTTGGTTGATGTGACCTGCAGGAGTGCCTTGCAGCTGTACACAACAGATGGTACCTCGACAGCGGTTGCTCAAGGCACATGACAGGCGATAAGGCAAAATTATGTCTCCTAGTTGAGAAAGAAGGAGGACATGTCACTTTTAGGGGAAACAATAAAGGTAAAATAATTGGAAAAGGTAAAGTTGGTAAAACTCTCCTGAATTCTATTGATGATGTGTTGCTGGTTGAAGGATTGGAATACAATCTTCTAAGCATAAGCCAACTGTGTGATAGGGGGCACAAAGTTGTGTTTGATTCCCATGCATGCACTATTATTGAAAAGCAGTCTGAAAGTGTCAAATTCTCTGGAAAAAGAATAAATAACATGTACATGGTAGATCTAGATGATCATGCACATGACAATCTTTGTCTAGTTGTGAATAAAAGTGAACTGGCTTGGCTGTGGCATCGCAGATTAGGACATGCTAGCTATAGTGTCATGCATAAGTTAGCCAAATTCAACATGGTAAACGGTCTGCCAATTGTTTCATTTAAGAAAAATGACAAAATCTGTAATGCATGCACTCAAGGCAAACATACTAGGAAGTCATTTAAATCCAGAACTGAAAACCAATCTTCTAGACCTCTTGAACTTGTTTACATGGACTTGTTTGGACCCACAAGAATAGCAAGTTTAAGTGGCAATAAATATGGATTCGTTTTGGTAGATGATTTTTCCAGGTTTACTTGGGTGTTCTTTTTAATACATAAGAATGATGCATTTGAAGAATTTCAGGTATTCTTCAGGAAAGTTCAGCAGGATGGTAAGTACACTATCTCATCTATCATGTCAGATCATGGAGGAGAATTTGAAAATTCTGAATTTGATGATTTTTGTAGGACAATGGGAATATCTCACAAATTCTCATCTCCAAGAACTCCTGAACAGAATGGAGTGGTGGAAAGAAGAAACAGAACTCTTGTTGAAATGGCTAGGGCCATGCTGATTGAAGGACAACTCCCAAGGAAGCTATGGGCAGAGGCTGTAAACACAGCTTGCTACATTGTAAACCGGGTAATGGTAAGACCTATGTCCAAAAAGACTCCATATGAGCTGTTGAAAGGTAAGAAACCATCTGTTATCCACTTCAGAGTTTTTGGATCTAAATGCTTTGTTCAAAATAATAACAAATGGGACTTAGATAAATTTGAACCTAAGAGTGAACCAGCCATATTTCTAGGTTATTCAAATCACTCTAGGGCCTATAGAGTCCTGAACATTAAAACTCAATCTGTTGAAGAATCTCCTCATATCATTTTTGATGAAATGGATGTCAAATCTGAAAATGAACTATCTTGCAGGGACAAAGATAATGGTGAGTTTCTTGAAGAAAAGGAAGAACAACACACTCAAGAGGAAGAGCCAAGGTCAAATGAGGATCTAGCAGAATCAAGTACTAGAGGTAATGCAGATGTCAATGAAGGTAACTCCTTGACCAATGTTAGAATGCTAAAAGACCACCCTCTATCAAGCATTATTGGTAATCTGCATGATCCTACCAGAACTAGATCTCATTTTAGAATCATTGAAGAAATGGACAACTTAGCTCTTATATCTCAAATTGAACCAAAAAATATAACTGATGCCCTGAAAGATGATTGCTGGATAAATGCAATGCATGAGGAATTAAATCAGTTCAAAAGAAATAAAGTGTGGCACCTTGTGCCAAGACCTAATAAACTTTCAGTAATTGGAACTAAATGGGTCTTTAGAAACAAGCAAAATGAAAATGGAATTGTGATAAGAAATAAAGCAATACTGGTTGCACAAGGATATAACCAAGAATTTGGCATTGATTTTGAAGAATCCTTTGCACCAGTAGCAAGATTAGAAGCTATCAGATTATTACTTGCATATGCATGTTGTCATGGAATAAAACTCCATCAAATGGATGTAAAAAGTGCATTTCTCAATGGGTTAATAAAAGAAGAGGTGTATGTTGAACAATCCCCTGGTTTTGAATCTATAGATTGCCCTGACCATGTTTACAGATTAGACAAAGCTCTCTATGGGCTAAAACAGACACCTCGAGCATGGTATGATAGACTCAGCTCATATCTCACTGAGAAAGGATATTCAAGAGGTAAAGTGGACCAAACTCTATTTACCAAGGTGAGAAATAATGACATTATTCTGGTTCAAATCTACGTTGATGATATAGTTTTTGGTTCCACTAAACCTAGCATGTGTGAGGATTTCGCAAGTTTGATGACCACAGAATTTGAGATGAGTCTAATAGGTGAGCTTCAATTTTTTCTAGGTCTACAAATCACCCAAAGCAAGGATGGATGCTTCATCAATCAAGCAAAGTTTGTCTCCGAACTTTTGAAGAAATATCAGATGGAGAATCTTAAGGCAATCAGCACACCCATGAGCACCAATACAAGTTTGGATGCAGATATGAAAGGTACAAAAGTAGATGCAAAAACTTATCAAGGTATGATCGGATCACTCCTTTACCTTACTGCATCAAGGCCAGACATCCAATTTTGTGTTTGTATGTGTGCTCGGTTTCAGTCTGATCCTAGAGAATCCCACTTGATTTCTGTCAAGCGTATTTTTCGATACCTTGCTGGAGCTCGAGACTTAGGGATTTGGTATCTTGCATCTTGCACTTTTGATCTGACATCATACTCAGATGCAGACTATGCTGGATGCAAACTTGACAGGAAAAGCACAAGTGGCTATTGCCAATTTTTGGGAGGGTGTTTGGTTTCTTGGGCATCCAAGAAATAACACTCAGTGGCACTATCCACTGTAGAGGCAGAATATGTCGCTGCAGGGAGTTGTGGCACTCAAGTGTTATGGATCAAACACCAACTCCAGGATTATCAAACTGATCTTGGTTGTGTCCCAATATTGTGTGATAACACAAGTGCCATTAACCTGGCAAAGAATCCCATCCAACACTCTAGGACCAAACATATCGAAATAAGGCATCACTTCTTGCGAGATGAAGTAAATAAGAGTAGCTTTAAATTGATCTTTATAGACTCTGAACATCAACTTGCTGATATTTTCACCAAGCCACTGAATAATGAAAGATTCTCTTGTCTTAGGAGAGAGCTTGGTCTGTGCAATCCTCATTTTGTTGCCTAAATTGAGTGCTTGAATTCTTCCATGAAACTTGTCTAATTAACTTTGCCTAAAAATAAGTTGATTGCATGTCCTGCTTGAGTTGCAAATTTCTGTTTTCTAAATAAGTCACAGATTTAGGGGGAGTTTAGTCTTGAGCTTATCTGCTTAATAACTCATGTTGACTAAATACCCATCATGAATAAAAACCCATCATGAATAAAAACCCATCATGTCAACAATTGCATTTTCAGTCATACTATCTGTTATGAATAAATGGAGGGTTAGTTTGCATCAAACTTTACACGCTAAGGAGTGCAATTTCGTTCTGTTAGAGTCAACTGTCTGGGTATCTGAAGATTGGTTTATGAGACTGAGTCAACACTGAAAAACATCTTCAGGAAACAGACTGAAAATTGATCTGATTGGTTGAGTGAGTAAACGCAGTCATCAGGTTGAGTCAACACACTGACAGAAATTTTCTGAAAACTGCTGCTGGAATTGATTGGATGTATTCAGAAGAGTACTGCAGCTCTGAAGTTTGGATCTCACATATCCTTCTCTATATTGGCGCTGGGCATCCAAGTCTATACATCCACTGTCGAACCTCAAAGTCTGCACATCGCCTCATTTCTTCAGAGTCTAGACATTCCCCAAGTCTGTACATCGCTTGCATCTTCAAAGTCCATACATCCATAGCAAGTCTATGCATTGGTAGCACTGTACAAGTCTATACACTCTCTCACATTGTACACACTTGCTTTATTGTTGTTTCTAAGTCTATACATCGGTTGGATCATTAAGTCCATACAATGCATATGTTCATCAATGTCTATACATTGCATTGTCTTCACTCTAGGTCTGTACAGTGTCTCACGTTGGCAAAGTTTGTACTTCGTGGGCTATGCATGCTTCATCTTCTGAAGTCTATACACTCGTTTCCAAAGCTTCAACTCTATACACTCGATATCACCCCTCAAGTCTATACGGTCGATTGAAAAGTGTTCAAGTCTATACACTGTATTCTTCACACGAAGTCTGTAAACTCAGTTAACCTGCAAGTCTATACACTGTCCTATGGACTTCAAGCATTTCAAATCTATTCATTGATGTTTTGGCCAAGTATGTACAGTCTTCTGTTGGAGTCTTTGAGTACCTCAGCTTGTCTTCCAAACTTCTCGTCAATCCTGTTGTATGAAGGAAGTTTCTTGAGATCTGAAATGTGAATTGATGCCATAGATTCAGGGGGAGCTAAAATGATAATTCCCTTATAAGATGTGATGATTATTATTGACTGTCTCTACGCTACATTAATGATTGGAGTTTTATAAATCTTTTGTTCTTTGGCCGATAAAAATTCATGAACGCTAAAGTGTTGTGCGTATGGAATAGGTTCAGAACCATTTAATAAAACTGAGAACTCCTCAGTTCTTGAACTATTATGATCAATAGTAAAGAGACCTTTGTGCAAAATGAATTTAACATCCTTATTGTTCTTAAACTCAGTTCAGGGTTAATAACAGCTTAAGAAAAATACCCTATATATACAATGATTCATATCCTAAATTGTAGAGCAATGGCAAGCCTTCACTGAGAAACTGTCTCTATGCACCAATGAAGTGCAAATGAGCATGTCATGATGTGGGCTGTTACCTCTATTTTAAAAGAAAAATAATTCAGTGCAGAGCAATGGCTACTTTCCACTGAGAAACTACCTTCATGCACCAATGAAGTGCTACAAGGCATGTCATGATGTGAGTTGCCAACTCTGTTTTAGGTATGCAGAATAGTAAGCTATGCTAAGTAGCCGGGGACTCTGGTGTCTAATAAACATGTGCACCTGTGTCAAAAGGCTAGCTATACTTGACTGCAACTGTTGAAAAATAAAAATTATCAATGTTCATATGGGGTTGACCTGAAGCTCAAAAATAAAATCCTTTTGAGTTTATCCTCAATTCATGTTAATTTCACAACCATAAGGGTATCTTGAAATTGAACCTTCTAGGGATATGATTTGAGAAAGTTCCATGTGTGAAAATTGTTCAATCCTCATTCCATAATCATGCTCTTCTTATTCAAGGATTTTTCTCAAAGTCTTAAGATTATCTTACTCCCCATCGTTATATGGATTTAGGGCTCTCATAATCTCTCATCATAATACCTTATAGGGGAACTTGAATGTTATCGATTAAAAATCCCTGAATGTCATTTCATCTCTTCACAACTTCTTTGTCTTAAGAACGCCTAAATACTGTAGGACTTCACTATCTACTGTCCACTTTACACTAGTTTACTTTGGTGGCGTCAATGCAGTGCCTTACAGCGTCAACGCAGTCATCTACTTACTTCACTTACATCCTATTCCGGTTCCGCACAGTGAACCGATGTACCCCTTTTTTTGACGTAAAAAGTGAATGGTCTTCTTATATAAAACTCCGCAGCGTCAACGCTGCAGTTGCCTCCGGCTCTTTCAAAAACATAGTGGGTTTCCACTCTGCCTCTTCCGTTCTTTCTCTCAATCTTCACCCTTCGTGTTCCCATTTGTCTCTCACTACCATGGCGCCTCCGGAACAACAGAATAAGGGGAAGAACAAGAAGGGTCTACAGAAGAGAGATCCCATCTTTGCTACGGGCAGGATTGAGCCTCGTACCAAATATACGATGAAGGAAACACCGTTTGTGTCAGCTCCACCACCACAACAAGGAAAAGAGAAAAGCCCGCCGGTAAAGACAAAGGTAGCAAGGAAAAAGGGCAAAGACAAGGGCTTGGCAGATCCCTCAACAGAGAAACCGTCTCCTTCAGCTCCAAGGAAACGGAAAGGCAAAGAGATAGTGTTACCTCTTCGGAAACGCATTCTTCATCCCAGCCCGCCAACCAAAAAGAGAAAGGTATCTAATGTCAGGACAGAAGAGTTGGTTCCATCTTCAGGTGCTGCGACGGGAAAGAAAGGTGCAGAAAACTCTCATGCAAGGTCTTCTGATCTCTCTCTTACCGTCAACGTGGAAGAACCTCTGAAAGTTCTTATTTCACGGTATATTGTTGCTAGTGACCATGAATTGCTTGAAGTTTTTCCACAACTATTTCCTACCTTGGATTATCAGGGCTGGTGGTCTTTCGTTACAACTCATAAGGTCTATTACCCTACCCTGGTCCGAGAATTCTATCACAATTTGAAGTATGAACCTCATATTCTGAAACTTTCATCATCTGTCAGGAATGTTAGCTTCGAATTGACAAATAAATTGTTTGCCAGAGCTTGGAAAATTCCCATGAATGGGGTTCAGCTACATAGCTTTGAGTTTGATGAACATGAAGCCTTTGCTCTCCTGACTGAACAGCCTAGTGATCCTACAGCCATAAGTGAAACATACTTATCCAGTCTTAAAGCAAATCAGTTCCCTCCTTTAAATAGACTACTCCACCATATGTGCACATCCATGATCACACCTCAGAGTAGTGGTAGGGAATGGGTCACTGAGATGCAAAGATTTTTACTCTAATGTATACTGAAAAGGATTCCCATTTCACTGTCAGATGTAGTCATTCAGACTATGGGTTCTTGCTTGACCCAATCCAGAACACTCCCTTATGCTGCCCCATTGACTGCCATTTTTTGAAAAGTTGGAGTGGATTTTGGTTCTGAGAAGAAACTGATTATCCCTCAAGGAAATGTATACTCCCTCTCTTACATACAGAAGTTCATGGGATTTAAAATTATCAATGGACAACTAGTCAGGATCCTGCCAAGTCAAAAACCAATGCCCACCTTAGTGGAGACTGATCCTGAAGCAAGACCTGACAATCAATCTCCGCGAGAGGCCAGTCTAAACAGAATGGACAGAACAGAGGCTCGGGTAGATATACCTGAAGCTAGTTCAGCCAGAATGGATGACCATGACTTCAGCACTTTTCCAGATAACTATAATGTCCAGGATGATACTCCTGTGGCTCCTGTTGCTTCAAGAGAGATTGTCATAGTCCAAGGTCCTCTTCCAGCACCCTCACCACCAAGGGGACATGGATCTACTTCTGAGGAAATTCCAACCAACTTTCAGACTAATTTTTCGAACATCAATCCCACACTCATTCATTTTCTGGAAATGAAATTCAAGAGTATTGACTCCTCAATAATGCACCTAAGTTCCACAATGGATTTGAGGCTGTCACACCTTGAGCAGAAGATAGACAGCATATGGGAGAAATTTACTCATGACAAATACAAGTCCGACAAGAAGCTTCATGAATTTATGGAATCCCTTCTTCAAGCATGTCAGAAAGCTGGCACAGTCTTGCGCAATTTACAGAACATGAATCAACAATGTTTGCACAGGATACAAAGTGTACAGACATACAACTATGATGTCAGAGAAAATCATTCCAAGCTGGACTTGAAATATTCCACCCTGATTGACAAGAACAATGAATTCAGTGCACAAGTTCAAGCCTTGTTTGACAAGATTACCTCTTTTGGTCAGAACATCACTAGACTGTTTGAAAGAACCACCTTGGTCGGTGATGAAGTGGTGGATGTGCTGCACATTCTGAAAGAAAATTTCCCACCCACCATTGAGGATCAGCGTGATGTATACTGTCCTCCACCAACTGAAGCATCCTCCTCTGCACCTGAATTTGGTACTCAGCAGAAAGCCCAGGTGGACTATCTGTTTGAAATTCTACATAACTGGTTTGATGGTATGTCTACCAGGGTCAAAGAATATCACAAGCATATGGTGGATAGAGATCAGTTGCTCTCTGACAGGATGGACACTATGGCAGAATCGATTGCTCAGCTTCAGCATCAGCTGGATGTTGTGTCTGCAACTATTCTTCACTCTTCCTCATCTACTCCCCTTCCTGATGATGTCAAAGGGGGAGAGACATGGGAGCTCAAGTTAGAGTCTAGACTAGGGCTGCATTGCATCTACATCATATATGTTGATTGACTAAAAATTTCATGTTGATGTATGTAAATCCATGGACTTAAATGAATGGCAAAATTGATGTATGTTTCAGTCATTGAGTTGAATTCCTGTTGATCAGAACCTTCTTGTTTAATATGAATAAATACATGCTTGTTTAGATGCAATGGCATTCACATCATAGTTGCCATCATCAAAAAGGGGGAGATTGTTGTGCCCCTGATTTTGATAATGACAACCATGAAATGTGAATGTAGTATTCAACCCAAGATGTTGAATTAATTCTTGATTTAGTAATGATTCCACTTGATTTCATTCTTATTGCAAGAAAGGAACAGAGTCGATGCTGGGAGCTTAAAGCGTCCACGCATTAGTGAAGAAGCCTTCACTGATATCTCTCATAGCGTTAACTCCACGAAGCAAGCAGCGTCAACTCATCATATTCTGAAGCAGAGACCTTCACAGGTTATTCCACTGCGTCAACGCCACAATAGAGCAGCGTCGACGCAGCAGTTAAAGAGGCAGAGCTAATGGCTTACTGGAATGCCTCAGTGCGTTAACGCTATTGCATGACAGCGTCGACGCAGCAAGTCAGAGTGTTGTGATTTCAGCTCAGGGACAGGTAAGTGGGTTGACGCAGCAACCCCATGCGTCAACGCATCCTGCTTTACTATCAAGACAGATGATAGATCTCAAGGCTGCGTCAACCCTGTGGACTCAATGGGTTGACGCCTACGGGAACTTCCGAGATCAGTTGGGTGGACCCCAGTCACAAGTGACGTCAAAGGCCACATCAGCCCAAAAGTGATTGCGATCTACTTTTTCCCTCTCGACTCCAGAAGGCTCTACACGTGCAGTCACAGGGCTAACCAGAAAATCTAGTTGGGTCCCACTAGATGCATATATGCATGGATCTGAAAATGAGCGCGAAAACGCTTGCTGAATTGCAGAAGGAGTTGGAGCTTTTTGAAGTGTGCTGAAGACAGGGGCTGAGGAAAAAAACCACGAGAAAAACTGTGAGTTGATCTTCCTCCTGATGTCGATCTGCTGAAGACAATTAGGAGATCCAGGAGCAGCGTTTCTTGTGAAGCTCGTCTACATTTTGGAAGAAGAAGACCAGACGATCATTGAAGCTTCTTCCTCCAGATTTCTGGATTCAAGGCCGAGCTTAGGCTGCTTCATAGATCTGAGTTTATTTCTTCTTTTACTAAGTGTTTTCGTTTTGTTATTTGTCTTTCCATTCTGAACTCTACTATACTATTTCTCCCTCGTACTGGTTTGAGTAGAGGGAGGGAGTTGATCCAGCAGACTGTGCTTGGATCAAGGGAAATTGGGCGTGTTGCCTGCAAGCTGTTTGTCAGCGGGATAGAGAATTTGTTTCTCTGGTTAATCCAAGCTGTAATGCTCAGTGGTGTATGTGAGGAAGTTTTTTCCTCGGTGTAGCTAAGCTGTAAAGCTCAGCAGGGATCCTCACTGGTTAAGTGAGGGGTGGACGTAGGCCTCCACAGGGAGACCGAACCACCATAAAAATCTACGTACACTGTGTGGTTTGATTTCTCTTATTATTTTCCCTTCGTTAGATGTTTGATTAGGCACGATTCTCATTACTGTTTAGCTATTGATCTTATCTCTATCATTCTGCACCATAATTCGTGTGTGATCGTGCATAGAATATTTTAAAGGGTCAACCTATTCACCCCTCCCCTCTAGTTTGACATTCCACCTAATCCAACAAAATAATCACGTCAAAAATCTTTCGTTTGATATTTTTACATTTTCGTGTCTTTCTGTCTTCTAGATCTGTCCCCTTTCAGATCTATGTAGCAGAAGCTTTGTTATTCCCCCCTTCGAGCCACTTTCAATTTTTGGATCAAGCCCAAATTTGGATTGGGTGTTCTACCCATCCAAATACATCTCCATAAATTTTGGCTCGAATTTAGAAATTTTTTTTTTTCATAAGAAAATTAAAACTCAGTCAAACTTCTTCTCTGTCCTGTCCAGTCCAGATCCAACACCTAGTCAGTATACAATCTCCAAAAAATTGAAATCTCCACAAAACCTTTCATAAAAAATACTCCCGTCTTACTTGTTCATTTCTCCACAACTTTTATGAAGAGGTCAACCACCAAATCTGTCATTTGAGCCTCGGTCAATATCAATGTTGTCCCCAGACCGTGCGTCCAGGTATGTTTGTCATCCCTGCCATATTTCCATCATTCTGTGATTCTTTCTACAGTTATTCTACTGTTTGGTTTCTCCCTGGCTGATACGGTCCTTTACAGACCGTCTGTCCCTTTGAGCGGTCTCACACAGACCGCCCTTGTGGTGCCGCAGTGCACTCATTGTTCATTTTGATTGCCATATTCCATGAGATTTATGAGCTTTGGTGCTAGTTATTGATCTCCCCCCTGCTCCCATATCATTGTTGCATCATTATTTTCATTGCTTATATATTTTATTGATTATTGCTTGATAGTTGCTAGGCTAGATTTTGCATGCACTCCGGTGCACATAGGACCATCCATTTCTTTCATAGTAGTTGCATTCCTACCGAGGTAGGGTTTCCTCTCGTCTCCATACTCCTTGGAGCTGACTAGGGACCTTGCTGAGGACCTCCGTAAGCCCCCGTGAGCCATGGATTCCCACACGGACGCCGGGCAGGTTGTACCGAATCCACCCCCCAGTCTAGGGTTTGCATCCGCGAGTGAGAGATCCCCATAGAGTCACCCAGCTCCTCATTTCCCATCCTAGTTAGGTACCTTGTGGTTGAGCAGAGTCATATATTAATTAATCCACTAAGGTCCTACAAGGGGAATTTAAAAAAATTGTCATGCATCATTTGACAACTTGGTTGCTCATATGCTTGATTCTCTTCTCATCTCTCCTCTCCCTTAGATGCTTGTTTGTTTGAGGTTGCTTTAGTTAGGATTGTTTGCCCTAGTCTTAGGTGTTTGGTGTATGTGGGGTTGTCTCTTTCCCTCAGGATCATCTCCTAGGGTCAATTCTCATTTCCATTCATACTTCAATCCTTTGTTTGATTCATCACCTTCCATGTCATCATACGACTTCTCTCAGTCCCACAAGGATTCTCTTCCTCGCGGCCTTCTTGAGGACCCACCTAGGGTCACCCATATGCAGGGAGGAGAGGGGACTGCCCCTCCACTCCCGACCATTCTCGGTGAGGGTTCCCAACCCTCTATTTTGAATCCATCCATTCAAAATCCGTCCAATCAGATTCTCAACATGATGGCCCAGCTAGACCCTACCCAGCTCCATCTCATCCGGCAAGCCTTGCAAGGGGCCGATGCCCCGACCTCAATCCCTTCTCGTGGCATGACCGCTGTTGCCACTACATCTTCTGTTGCTGGGACCACCTCTGTGGCCCCTATTGACCTTACTCCCACTCATTCTCAGGTCCTTCGGTACTCCCACATGGAAATGGGCCAGGCTTCCACCTCTGCCCATCTGCTGCTTGATAAGGGGAAGTCTCAAATCGCCTCTGTTCCTTGCCTTGATCCTTATGCCACTATTTCTCCATCGCCGCAGGCCCTCGTAGCCCCCGCAGACTTCACTCGGTTGCAACCAGGGGCCGCCCAGCTCGCTCATGCGGATGTGGGCCCTTCCCTGGCCCATTATCCTTCTTACGGGCCGCCCCCTCAGTCAGCTTTTCCTTTGGCTACGTATCCAGGTACTGTTCCTCCTGCTCCTTCTCCCCCATCCTGAGAACATGAAATTCTTGACAAATGGGCTACTATGCAGCAACAAATTGACCTCCTCCACAAGCGGGTTGGCCCGCAACCTCTGGATAACGTCCCTATTCCTAACTTCTGGGACATTCGTTTTCCTCCTCAATCAGAGCTCCCCGTGTACCGAAAATATGACGGGAACGGCAACCCGTTCATCCATGTTCGGGAGTTTCTTTACGAGTCAGCACAGTTCCAGTGTTGTTCTTATTCTCGGAGGTGGTTTATTCGTTTGTTCTCGGGCATTCTTAGCCCCGGTGAAAATCTGGCAGCACCTCACCCGGACCGGGACTTGCCAGAGGTAAAGGAAAGTCACCAATTGGATTGCTCCGGGGTAGACTCTCAAAAATCGGAGTGGCCTCACGGCGGTCCGAACCCATGTGTGAGTGCGGAGCGCTCGAGGGCCAGCCTTCAAGAGGGACCACGACTCGCGGGCGATGAATCTTCGGCGCGGGACAGATGTTTGCCACGAGGGCCATGAATGTTCATCCGATGGCGAACTCCTTCGAAGGCCGTGCTATGGGGAAGCAAGCTTCGAAGGGTCTTGGATGAGGAGGAGGAGGAGAGAAGAAGAAGGAACCGGGGATTAAAGCGGAGGATACTAAGATTGCAAAAGGCCCTTTTCTTTTTATTCATCCACATAACCGGGGAAGATTTTAAAACAGAAGGGATTCATCTCTTGATAAAAAATAAATACATCGCGAGGGGGGAAAGAATACATTAACGAGGGAGGGGGAGAGAGCACATGCTCTTCCCCCTCCGACTCACCTCTCCTCTCTCACACTCACTATCTTCTTCTTCTTCACCTTGCCGGCGTCGGGGGACCAAACTCCTTCTCTCTTCTTCTTCTTCTCTTCGCTGAACATAGCCGAGAGCCTTCTCTTTTCCTTTAGGATGGCCAGCCGAGGGAAAGCCAGAAGATTGCTCTGTCGAACCTGCAGAGTATATATATAGTGGGTTGCCTTTTCCTTGCTCGAACGGAAGAAACTCCCGCCACTTCATTCCTCTGCCAAATGAACAGGGTTGGCATGTCGCTGGCATCTGGTGATTCGTGCCTTACACTGTCGTTCGTCCGAGGACGGCACGGTTGCAGGTTTGCCGGGAGATCTTCGTCCGAAGACATGCCTTCACCGATGATGTTAATGCGCTGTCGAGTGGAGACGGAGGCACGGGTTCTAAACATTGAATGCTCTCTGCGCACCGCATTTAAAGAAAACATAGCATCGTGCCAAAGATGGGATGGAATGGGGTTCAACCGGCGCGGGGGAATAGTGATCGCGCCGGATTAAAGCTTTTCAAGGAGGCCACGCCGTGTAAGCATTGCAAGGGGGTGGCATTTCCTTCAAATGAGCGCGTCAGGTAACTTGTGCATAAGGTGGCGCCGTATTAACCTTGAAAGAGGTGGGCTCTTCAACAGTGAGCACGCCGTCTTAGTGCAATACACTAAGGGCGCACCGTATTAGCAAAGGGAGAGGAGCGCGCCATTTTAATGGCATGCAAGGGGGCGCGCCGACTTCACCCGTGCCGGTTTAACCAGTGCCGGTTTAGGTGAAGGCCGTGTCGATATAAGGCTCTTCTGCGCCGCTTTAAGCACCGAACGGATTCGTTTCAAAGTCGCGGCCGTTTATATGAATGTTGGCACTCCCGGAATGTTTTAGTTGCGATGCATGGCATCCATGATGTTTCATTCGCAGTCTTTGGGCTTCGGTCCAAGACTTTGCGTGCCTTCCGGTGCATGTAGAGACTATGTCGGAGTTCCCAGCTCTTCTTTGATTTAGCTCTCGGCACGGTCGGCTGTAGAGTTGTGGCCGTATCTTCCGCCCGGGGGGCTCTCTCATCGGCTAGCGGACCACCAAACGAGTCCTCGTCTTGATCGGGCAAGGTATGAGGTTTATTCGACATTTCCATCTTCGGCTTGCTCTCGAGTGTCGAGACGTGCATGCCGTATGATCATCATCGACATTTTTTGACGTCCACACTCTCCCAAGCCGTATAAGTTTGAGCGGTCTGATGTGGACCGCATGTTTTGGTTTCTGCGGTTCCTATTCAACCGTTCCACCGTCGTCTTCCCTGACGACGGTGACGGTTCCCCACCTACAGGGAGGCCGCCGTGGCCCCCCAAACCGGCCCTTAAGACCTCTAATCCCCCATGGAAAGCTCCTAAACTAGCATGCATGGCTTAAAATTAAAACCAAAAATGGAAATGGGGGGGGGGGTTTAGTGCACCTACCTCGGGGTCCCTCGGCTTCTTTGCCGGCTTCTCCGCCGGTGGCTGTTGTGCCCCTTAGGCACAAGCATGTGCTATGTTGAATTGATAATAGCAATGCTATTTTATTTTGATGATTGCAACACAGTGAGTGCATCATGATATTATGTTTTGTTTTGATGATGGCATGTTGATTTGAATGCTTGAGTGTGTTATATCTGATTTAGTCTTTGGAGATTCCATGAGTGTGCCATGTTTGATATCCTTGATGGGTCAACTCCCTCAGACTATCCATTTTATTTAGTGTCTCATGCAGCGTCAACGCTATGAGAGCATTCTCAAGTCTGCAGCGTCAACTCTATAAGTCTATTGTCTCAGCCACCGTCTCATTCAGCGTACGCTCACAAAGTCTATACATTCACTGTAGCCTGCTCAGCTGAAGTATGTATATCCATCATCTCATGAAGTGTGTACATTGCATCATATCATTAAAGTCTGCACATTGGCTAAGTGTATACATCGTGTCCGTCTCAGTCAGCGTCTCATTGGTGAAGTCTGTACACTTACCAACTAAACTTCAAAGTCCATACATTGGCATTCAGACTAGCAAGTCTATACAGCGTCCGTTGTCTAGAGTCTCTTGAAGTCTGTACATCGGACTGCTTGCAAAGTCTGTACAATGGACTGTGCTTCACAAAGTCTATACATTGCTAAAGTAACTCAAGTCTATACATCATCCATTTCATGCATTGTCTTAGGGAAGTCTGTATAGTGGACCATCTTCATCAGTGTCTCATGCATATAGCAAGTGTAGACATTGCACTGTAGCATGCAGTTCTTTAAAGTCTATTGTGGACGCCAAAAAAAATGACGATGATGATCATGGCGACATTCGCGTCTACACATTAGAGCGCGAGTCAAAGACAGAAATGCCGAATAAACCTCATGCCTCGCCCGATCAGGACGAGAACTCACTTGGTGGTCCGCTACCCGCTAAGAAAGCCCCCTAAGCAGAAGATACAACTACAACGCTCCGACCAGCCGTGCCGAGGCCTGAATCAAAGAAAAGTCAGGAACTCTGGCACAGTCTCAGCATGCACCGAAAGTCACGTAAAGTCTGGGACCGAGTCCCGGAGGCTACGAACAGAATATTACGGAGGCCATGCATTGCAACCAGAATGTTATGGGAACGCCGACATTCATATAAACGGCCGCGACTTCGAAAAGAATCAATTTGAGGCTTAAAACGGCACGGAAGGGACTTAAACCGGCGCGCTCTAAACCGGCGCGCCCCCCCCCTTCAACATCTTAAGCCGGCGCGCCCCATTTTCTTTCACGTGCCCTTGCTTTGGTCTTAAACCGACGCGCCCTTCTTCTTGGGTTAAACCGGCGCGCCCCTTTTCCCCTTCATCTTGGGCTAAACCGGCGCGCACCCTTTCCCTTGCATCTCACGTTAATCCGGCGAGCAAACAAGCTGTCCCATCTACATTCCGATGCTCTGTTTTGCATCATTATGGCGTGCAGAGAACATTCAATGCCAAGGGCTCTGCTTCTACCTTCGTTCGACAGCACACAAGCAGCAGCAGCAAGGCAAGCTCCGACAGATCTCTGAGCGTCCCATCCTCGGACGAGCAACAGTGTACGGGACAAATGAACAGCGTCCAGCACAGTCGGTCAACTCCCGACTTCGTTGCGGACGAGGTGGAAATGGCAGGAAGGCTCCCAGGCTAGCTGATGTATATGAGAGGGAGACAAAAAAGAGAGACAAGAGGAAGAAGAGGAAGAAGAGAGAAGAGGCTAGAGAGAAGGCTGCTGGTTCGGCTAAGGTTCCCAGCGTCCGAAGAGAAGAAGAAGCTACAGCCATCCACGCCTGCAAGGTGAAGAAAGAGAGGGAGAGGGTAAGAGCAAGAGAGGGGAGAGAGGGGGGAAGAGCTTGTGCTCTGTTCCTTCTTCTCCCCCCGCCGATGTATCTTCTTCCCCCACCTCAACATTGGGCTTTTCTTTTATCTTCTCCGTTGTATTCTTCCTTCCTTTTCCCTTGAGGATGAATAAAAGAATGACTTGTGAGCATGCGCAGTATTATATGGCTTTGATCCTTTCCCCCCTTTTTCTTCCGTTTTATTTCTTTGGTTCTCTGAATCACCTGGGGTCCTCGGGAGCTTGCCCTTCTGTGGCATGAACTCTGAGGGAACCCGTTCGAAGGGTGAATAGTCATGGCCACCTACGGCCTACATCCGTCCCGTTCCACGAATTCATCACCCGTGAGTGGTGAGAGCTCTTGAAGGCTAGTCCTCGAGCTCTCCAACACTCACATTTGGGTTTTTTGGACCGCCATGAGGTCTAGATTTGGGGTGCACCCCGGAGTTAACCGTTTGGTGTTCCTTATTACTCTCTGGCAACTCCCAGTCCAGGGGAGGTGCTGCCCAAATTTTGCCAGGATGAGAACACTCAATAACAGACGAGCAGGATGAGTTCTCCGAGCATAAGAACAGCAGAACAGACGAGCAAGCTAAGTCCTCGGAAGATAAGAACAGTTCATGCCTGAAGCCGCCCCTGAATCAAGCTAAACATCTAAGTTCTTGCATAATAAACCCCTCAAGTAAACATCCAAATACAAGTACTCATTCACCTGAACAAATGTTAAGAAGCATCATAATGATTTAAAATGTCAATTGAACAAACCATCTGCTCATTTGATCAATCTGCAAGTTGAAGAAATAAGAACAGAGGCAATAAGAATCAAACAGATTGAGATAAAACCTCGCAGAAGCTTAACCCGGCGTGCTCCTAATCCGGCGCGGGCTAACCCGGCGCGGTACCCCCCCGCGCCGGTTCAGCCTTACACTCAAAACCACTTTTATTTTCTTTGCCACAAATCGGCGCGCCTCCCCTTTTTTTAGCCTATTCCGGCGCGCCCCTGGCCCCTCTTCTTTCTTGCCATATACCGGCGTGCCCCCCCTTTCTTGGCCATTAGCCGGCGCGCTCCCCCTTGGCATCCATAACCGGCGCGCCCCACTCTTCTGAGGCTATTCCGGCGCGGCCCCTTTCCCTCCTTGGCATTAACTTAACCCGGCGCGCCCCCCTTTTACACCTCTATAGCCGGCGCGCCTCTTTTATATAAAGAGGGGGAGGTAAATAATGATAATAAAAGGGAGAAGGGTTCAAACAAAAAACGCAAAGATCAATGTCAAATAAAAAAAAATGAAAGGAGCTCCAGTACCCGCCCTTCAATTAAAAATTTTGTTCCGGGGGTGCTGCCCCCGAAAACCCCTACAAGGGGCGCTGCCCCCTTGACCCCCGCGACCTGACTGGGCAGGTCGAACCCCGCGATCAATAAACGAACGGATCCCCCCTCCGAATTTTAGTGCGTCCACATCTATACATTGGGTTCTTACCTACGGTGCTTGAAACGAAGTCTACACACTGGTTGTACTTCATAGTCTGTACATCAGACGTGCATGCTCGCCTGTCCCCCCGGATGCTCTCCTGGGATCGAGTATGCCCTCCAGTGACTGCTAATGCTTCCCTAACTTTGAGGATGCTCCCCTGGAGCAGCGATTACTCCCTAGAGACAGCATGTGCTCCACATGCTCCCCTGATGCTGGTGATGCTGTGCAAAGGCCATAGATGCTCCCCTTAGACTTCATATGCTCCTAAGTCTATACATCGGTCCTCAAGCGTTACAAGTCTGTACATTGGTTCAGACTCTCCAAAGTCTGTACATTGGGCCTTCAAGCTTTTGAAGTCCATACACTATCTCGCTCACATCTTCAAGGGTGATTGAGCATCGTGAAAGTCTGATTGAGCATCGTGAAGTCTGATTGAGCATCGTGAAGTCTGATTGAGCACTGTGAAGTCTATTCAATAGATGAGCATTGTAATGTCTATACATTGGTCAGGCTCGATCATGCAGTGTTCATTTCATGTCTATACACTGCATTTCACAGCATGAGTTATAAAGTCTATACACTGTCTTTAGTTGATTTTGTTAATCGACTAAACTCCTCATTTGTCTTGCAGGTGTCTGGCATGTGATCCAAGGAGCTAAGATGCTGACATGTGGCAGAGTCGATTGGGCGGGAAATGTGGAGGCCACTTGCGCCCAGTACTGCTGCTGCTGCTACTATATATATGAGCCTTCTTCCACAGAAGAAGACTGATCGAATTGGCGAGAGGTGAAGTCCATACAGAGAGCCACGATCCAGACAGAGAAGAAGAGAAAGAAAAAGAGAGTGATAGATCGAGATCCAGAGAAGAAAAGCAGAGAAGAAGATATAGAGTGAAAAGAGAGATGTGTTGAGAGAGTTCGAGAAGAGAGAGATGAGTTGAGAGAAGTCTATTGAGAGGTTGTAAGTCAGTCTCTTGGTTCAGAAACCAGAGCTGACTCTGCTCATACTTGAGCTACATTTGTCTGGTTTTCTTCATTTCTTTTGTTTCTGATTTTATTGCTTTCGATATCTTTGTTCAGCAAGTTGTGCATCAGCGGATGCAGTGGAGGTTTCCACTGGACCGGTAAAGCTGTAATCCTCAGCTGGTGAGACTTGGTCTCGGACGGGTTAAGCTATATTTCCCTAGCGGGTTCAAGCTGTGAGTCAGCGGTTTGCAGAGGTGTATCCTCTAGACAGCAAGCTGTGTTTCTCAGCGGGCAGTGGAGGATTCCACTGGACAGCAAGCTGTGTTGCTCAGCGGGCAATGGAGGATTCCACTGGACAGCAAGCTGTGTTGCTCAGCGGTTTGTAGGCCAAGCTGTATTGCCCAGCGGACGCAAGCTGTGTTGCGTAGCAGTAAGCCATACTCGGTTGAGTGTGGGGTGGACGTAGGTCATTGACCGAACCACCTAAAATCTTGTGTGCATTGTGTTTGTGAGTTTGCTCTTACTGAATCTCTTGATTATCTTCACAGATCACTTGTGTTTGTGCTAAGTTTAGACACTCGAGTTAGTGTTTTAGTAGATCTGCCCTTATTCCGCATTTGAACCTACAACTGGTTTTAAATTAGGCTGTAGATCTATTCACCCCCCTCTAGATCCACACTTCGTGGAGATAGACTGCGTCCATCTAACTTCAACACTTGGTATCAGAGCCTAACTCTTCTACAGGGACTCATCGCCCGAAGAGGAAAGGCAAGATGGATGCTCGAGGGATGATTGCTGAAGGTCACTCAACTACAAAGCCCCCGTACTTCGATGGATCCAACTACGCATACTGGAAGAACCGTATGCAGGTCTTTTTGAGGGCTAAGGATTACGAGCTTTGGAAGGTAGTCAGCAAGGGACCTTATGATCTGTCCCCGAATGAGGAAGTCTGGACCAAGGAGGAAATCAGACGGTCCACGCTCAACTGGAGTGCAATCAACGCAGTCCAATGTTCTCTGCATCCCACTGAATTTTCTCGAGTATCAGCCTACAATTCAGCTAAGGAGATGTGGGATGCACTGGAAGCAATTCATGAAGGGACTTCTCAGGTTAGAGAGACGAAGGCCAATTTGCTTGTGTCTGAATATGAAGCCTTCAAGATGAAACCCAACGAGACCATCACGGAGATGTATGCTAGATTGACAACTATTACTAATGGCCTCAGAGGATTCGGGAAGAAGTATTCTGAGTATGATATAGTCAGGAAGATATTGCGATCCTTGACTTCAATTTGGCACACCAAGGCCACCGTCATGGAAGAGTCAAGAGATCTGCAAAATACAAGGGCAGATGAGCTAATTGGATCTCTAATGGCATATGAGATGAATCTGCCGAAGGTAGATGAAGCTGAAGAGAAGAGGAAATCGATCGCACTGAAGGCTGGTGCTAGCAAATCCAGCAAATCAAACCGATCCAGCTCTAGCAGATCGTCATCCGAGGAGAGCTTGAATGAAAAAGACATAACTCATACTGAGATGGCTATGATGACTAGAGAGTTCAGGCTGTTCCTCGGGAGAGAAGGAGGACAATTCAACCGAAGGAACCATAGTGGCGGCCGGCAGGACACAAGGTATAAATCTAAACCTACAAATCAATATGGAACTTACGTGTGTTAACAATGCAGGAACTCTGGCCATCTGAAAGCTGACTGTCCAGAGAACCAGAAGCACAAGGACAAATCAAATAGAAAGAACACGAAAGGAAGAGCCATGATCAGCACATGGAGCGATGAGGATGAAGGTTGTCTCAGCAATACTTCAGACAGTGAAGTTGAAGCTGAAAAACCCATCTGTCTCATGGCAACTAGCTCTGAAGACAGAGAGGAAGATTCAGATGAGGTAATTTCTCCATTTGATAATTTTACTATTGTTGAGTGGGTAGATGCCTATCATAAACTAGCTGATCAAGCAGATGATATTATAAGGGAAAATAGGCATCTAAAAAGAAAAATCAATTCCATGCAAAATGATACCTCAGTGTCTGATAAAATTGCATGTCTTGAAGCTGAAAATAATAAACTCAAACTCACATGTTCTGAATCAGAAGAAATCAAGAATGAGTTAAAAGCTTCTAGGGAAGAGAATGTGAGGTTAGAAAAGGAAATTGATGAATGGAAACTGAAAATTCAAAAATATGAGAGTGAGATGAAGCTGGTGAATGAGAAATATGAAGTTGTCCAAATTGTGAATACTGAACTTAAGAAATATGTTGAAGATATTCAGAAGGACAATGAGGACAAGCTTAAGACCATTGAGAAAATGACCCAAGGTACAGAAAATCTAAATGCTTTGTTAGGGTCAAAGGTTAATTTCAGAAAAGAGGGCCTAGGATTTAATTCTAGTGCAACAAAAACATTTGGGATGAAAACAATTTCATTTGTTGCTCAAAAAGAAAAGGGACCTCTAATTAGCATGAACTCAACCATTTCAATGAACAAAACTGCTAATCTGAAAAAGCCCAGTGCTGAGGAGAAGGGCAAACAAAAGGTTAATGAGCCTAGTAGAGCCAGCACATCCAAGCAAAATCCCAAGGCTCAATCACAGGTTAGGGGTCAACCTAAACAGTCCTGTAAACCCCATGTCAAGGCCACCAAGTCTCCACCATCACCATCACCTCTGAAGAAGACCCAATACACACCCATGAATAGGTCAGCAGGGTCCAAAGTACAAGGGAGATAGAATGCTGCCAGGAGTCAACCCAATTATTTCTATCAACCCAGAGCTCAGACTTACTACAATGCACAGTCAACCTATTTCAATAGGTCAGGTTGGACTAGAACTCCGGGAAGGTTTGCAGGTCTTGCATATCAGGCTGCACAATATCATAGACCTTACACTAGAAATTGGGTTAGTGGGTATGGCAACTGGTCACCTAGAAATATGCATTATTTCAGTCAGCCCAGGAACTACTATGGCCAAAAGTTCGTGAACACACCCTGGCCAAGGCACTGGCAAAGAAACAACACTGTCAATAATTTTGCTGGTGTAAATAGAAGAAAAATAATAAAAAGAAAAAGAACAACAATAGAAAGAAATCTGTAGGATCCACTGAACAAAATTCTTTCAAACAAATGTGGATACCAAAAAGTCTGCTGTCTTGCTTTACTTCTATTCCATCTTCTCTGGAGCCCAATCAGACTTGGGTTCCAAACTCATTTACCTGATTGTGTGTGCAAGTATGTCTGGCAGCCAAGGACAAATCTGTGGTACTTGGATAGTGGCTGCTTCAGGCATATGACAGGAGATAAGGCCATAAATTCAAAAGCTAAAAGAGATTGGAGGCCTTGTCAACAATCTGATGGAACACTAAGGGTAAAAATAAATCAGTCAGGTAAAGCAGGTAAGTGACTTATCTTCAGAATTGAATTGAGAAAGTAATGTCGATTTGATTGGTTAATTCCTGACTTTCTCTTCTTGTCTAGTTGATCAGTCTGCATTCTAGACTCAGCTACTGAATTTAAATTCTGCACAAAAGCTGATGACTCTCGTCTCTTTGCATACTATTGCACTGTGTACACTGAATGCTAGAAACTGAATTATCTTGAAGAATTGATTGCTCCCGAATGATGCTCTCTGAATGAATAAACTCTATGATGGTTTTGTGAATGCTGGATGTTGCAACAGACTCATGATCATGCATGACATTCATATCTTCGTGATCATCATTGCATATCATTTAGTCATGAATGTGTCTAAAATCACATGCATATAAAACTACTTTGAACTGCATTTTTCTGCATAACCGTGGTATACTAAATAATAAGCTACTAAAGGGCAGGGAAATATGTCTGGAGGTTATTACCATGTGTGAGATGGTCCTTGAGACCAGGTTCTCCGCCTAGTACCATGGGTTATATTGATTGATAGGACAGTCTGAATGAGAATGAATTTCTAAATCCTTTGTTCAGTTTTCAGATAAAACACTGCATGTATTCAGAGGGAGTTTGTTGAGTCTTTGCATGCCTTTGCATATCATTCATTCATGACCTATGCATAAGCTCTCTCTCAATTAATTCTTGCCATTCATTAGCAAAGTTGCATGCATATAGACAGGGGGAGTATTGTTAGAAATTCAGAGTGGTCATCAATTATATTGAATTATTTCATCTTTGACTCTAAATGATTGAGTCTGACATATGGCAATCTGTTAGTCAGTTCTGATTTCTAAGCAATAGAAAACAGACTTCTTCTCTTATAAGAATTTTAAATTGCTTAAAGACTGACTTAATGGTTTAAATTTTATAATCATTGAAGTTTAAAGATTGCAATCAGTAAATAAGAAAGCTAAAAATTGATAAAACTCTCAACCCCTTTCTTATTTCATGTCAGACAAAGCTAATCATATCTGAAATCTAAAAACTCATCTGAAATCATGTTAGAGAA
Organism: Amorphophallus konjac; assembly: GCA_022559845.1. NCBI lineage: Eukaryota > Viridiplantae > Streptophyta > Magnoliopsida > Alismatales > Araceae > Amorphophallus > Amorphophallus konjac. The sequence continues at coordinate 350,321,723 of CM040122.1, read as the reverse complement.
GCTAAGTTTGTGTATTGTTCTTAAACACGTCATTCTGAAACATATAAAGGATAGCTAGAAAAGATATTGAAAAAATATTGAAAATCATTGAAAATGAACATTGGCAGAGCAATGACTGGTAAATCACTGAGAAACTGAGTGATCCATCAAAGAAGTGGACAACACTCATGTCATGAAGTGTATCAGCTATCTCTGTATAACATGATCAAAACAGTAGGCTGGTTTCACAGAGTACCTGAGGGTAACTGGCGTCTGATAAACGTGTACCCTCACACAAAAAGGTGTAAATCAGTTCTGTTGAATTTGATCATAGGTAGAATTGTCCATCTTGTTGAGTATCTGGGGGTATTGGCGTCTGATAAACGTATACCCTTACGCAGAAAGACTTATGGTACCTGAATGCCATAAATGAACTAATATTGATAATGCTGTTCCTTCAAAAGAAAATTCATGGATGTCAATTTATTTATTTTCAATACATGACCTAGCATCTCTTAACAACTTTTAATGAGTATACGAAAGTAGGATATTTTGAAACTAAATCTTTCATACAAATGTGATTCTGGTTTATTATTTTATCATGCACAGCCAACTTATCCATTGATTGTAGTGCATGAACTCAAAATTTATAACCTTTAAACTAGACTTCTATCTGAAAGTAGTTTCTAAATTCATATGACTGAAGACTCTGTGCCTTAGAATGGTTATTCCTGAACTACTTGTTCAGAATGCCAGTCAGATGATTTCTTGATCTTTCCCTTTGTATATCTGATTTCTTGAACACAATATCCCATTTCATAGGGGGAGAATTCATTCAGGGGGAGTCCTATCTTCAGGGAGAGTTTCTTGTTCTAAGGGTATTTGCATTCATATTGCCATATTGTACTCATGTTCATACTGCTTTTCTCTTTTTGATTATGTCAAAGGGGGAGAAAATTTTGTGTGTGACTTACTGTCACAGTGTGTTGCCTTCATCAAAAAGGGGGAGCATGTGCTATGTTGAATTGATAATAGCAATGCTGTTTTGTTTTGATGATTACAACACAGTGAGTGCATCATGATATTATGTTTTGTTTTGATGATGGCATGTTGATTTGAATGCTTGAGTGTGTTATATCTGATTTAGTCTGTGGAGATTGCATGAGTGTGCCATGTTTGATATCCTTGACGGGTCAACTCCCTCAGACTGTCCATTTTATTTAGTGTCTCATGCAGCGTCAACGCTATGAGAGCATTCTCAAGTCTGCAACGTCAACTCTATAAGTCTATTGTCTCAGCCACCGTCTCATTCAGCGTACGCTCACAAAGTCTATACATTCACTGTAGCCTGCTCAGCTGAAGTATGTATATCCATCATCTCATGAAGTGTGTACATTGCATCATATCATTAAAGTCTGCACATTGGCTAAGTGTATACATCGTGTCCGTCTCAGTTAGCGTCTCATTGGTGAAGTCTGTACACTTACCAACTGAACTTCAAAGTCCATACATTGGCATTCAGACTAGCAAGTCTATACAGCGTCCGTTGTCTAGAGTCTCTTGAAGTCTGTACATCGGACTGCTTGCAAAGTCTGTACAATGGACTGTGCTTCACAAAGTCTATACATTGCTAAAGTAACTCAAGTCTATACATCATCCGTTTCATGCATTGTCTTAGGGAAGTCTGTACAGTGGACCGTCTTCATCAGCGTCTCATGCATATAGCAAGTCTAGACATTGCACTGTAGCATGCAGTTCTTTAAAGTCTATACATTGGGTTCTTACCTATGGTGCATGAAATGAAGTCTACACACTGGTTGTACTTCATAGTCTGTACATCAGACGTGCATGCTCGCCTGTCCCCCCGGATACTCTCCTGGGATCGAGTATGCCCTCTAGTGACTGCTAATGCTTCCCTAACTTTGAGGATGCTCCCCTGGAGCAGCGATTGCTCCCCAGAGATAGCATGTGCTCCACATGCTCTCCTGATGCTGGTGATGCTATCCAAAGGCCATAGATGCTCCCCTGAGACTTCATATGCTCCTAAGTCTATACATCGGTCCTCAAGCGTTACAAGTCTGTACATTGGTTCAGACTCTTCAATGTCTGTACATTGGGCCTTCAAGCTTTTGAAGTCCATACACTATCTCGCTCACATCTTCAAGGGTGATTGAGCATCGTGAAAGTCTGATTGAGCATCGTGAAGTCTGATTGAGCATCGTGAAGTCTGATTGAGCACTGTGAAGTCTATTCAATGGATGAGCATTGTAATGTCTATACATTGGTCAGGCTCGATCATGCAGCGTTCATTTCATGTCTATACACTGCATTTCACAGCATGAGTTATAAAGTCTATACACTGTCTTCAGTTGATTTTGTTAATCGACTGAACTCCTCATTTGTCTTGCAGGTGTCTGGCACGTGATCCAAGGAGCTGAGATGCTGACACGTGACAGAGTCGATTGGGCAGGAAATGTGGAGGCCACTTGCGCCCAGTGCTGCTGCTGCTGCTACTATATATATGAGCCTTCTTCCATAGAAGAAGACTGATCGAATTGGCGAGAGGTGAAGTCCATACAGAGAGCCACAATCCAGACAGAGAAGAAGAGAAAGAAAAAGAGAGTGATAGATCAAGATCCAGAGAAGAAAAGTAGAGAAGAATATACAGAGAGAAAAGAGAGATGTGTTGAGAGAGTTCGAGAAGAGAGAGATGAGTTGAGAGAAGTCTATTGAGAGGTTGTAAGTCAGTCTCTTGGTTCAGAAACCAGAGCTGACTCTGCTCATACTTGAGCTACATTTGTCTGGTTTTCTTCATTTCTTTTGTTTCTGATTTTATTGCTTTCGATATCTTTGTTCAGCAAGCTGTGTATCAGCGGATGCAGTGGAGGTTTCCACAGGACAGGTAAAGCTGTAATCCTCAGCTGGCGAGACTTGGTCTCGGACGGATTAAGCTGTATTTCCCCAGCTGGTTCAAGCTGTGAGTCAGCGGTTTGCAGAGGTGTATCCTCTAGACAGCAAGCTGTGTTGCTCAGCGGGCAGTGGAGGATTCCACTGGACAGCAAGCTGTGTTGCTCAGCGGTTTATAGGCCAAGCTGTATTACCCAGCGGACGCAAGCTGTGTTGCGCAGCAGTAAGCCATACTCGGTTGAGTGTGGGGTGGACGTAGGTCATTGACCGAACCACCTAAAGTCTTGTGTGTATTGTGTTTGTGAGTTTGCTCTTACTGAATCTCTTGATTATCTTCACAGATAACTTGTGTTTGTGCTAAGTTTAGACACTCGAGTTAGTGTTTTAGTAGATCTGCCCTTATTCCGCATTTGAACCTACAACTGGTTTTAAATTAGGCTGTAGATCTATTCACCCCCCTCTAGATCCACACTTTGTGGAGATAGACTGCGTCAATCTAACTTCAACAGTGGCCCCTCTCCGGCAAGCTCCTCATCGGCTGCGTTCGTCCCGGGCTCTTCCTCGGCTACGGGCAGTGGCGGGAGTGCGTCCCCCTCGACCGTGGACGTTGTCGGAACCTCCGCCGGCGGTGGTCCTTCGATGCTCGCCGCCGCGGCGGCGGTCGATGGCGGCGGCGTGGTCATTTCTCCCCCAGCCATCTTAGGGCGTCGGGCTTGGTGCTTATGGCGCATGGAGGATGAGAGGGAGGTTGAGTGGTGAGAAGAGAACTTGGGGGTGAGAGAGGGAGTAGGAGAGGTTAGAATGGGATCGGTGCCCTTCGTTCTCCCTCCCATTGTCGGTTACGGTGGAGGGAGACGAAGGGTTTAGCATTTCGAGGTTGCAAAGGATGTGCGGTCTAGCGATAGACCGTCCTTGGGTTGTGCGGTTGATCTGTGGTCGTTCATCATCAACGGTAGGATGTTTAAGTCGGTTCAAATTCTATGATATGTACGGCTCATACCTAACCGTTCTTAGTTGGGCAGTTGGTCCTTAACCGTTCATGTTTGAGGTTGTTTTACCCCCCATATCTGCACTTGGTGTTCAACTGATGAATTTTGATATTATTGCAAATCTTATTAACAATTTCGTGTGCAGCATCAAGCTTTCAGTTACCGTTTCACCTGCACAGGTAAGTCAGGTATGGCCTTCTAACCTTATCGCCCTTATTGCATTATTATATGGTACTATAAAATATTATCTCGAGAACCAGTTGGTTATCTACGTGTTCCAGAATCTGATGTTCCCCTTCAACAAAAATGATGATGATCTAGGTTCACGTGTTTAATCTTCAGATAGGCCGTTAGGTTGGGATGTCCTAGGGAGGATGGTTCTATCCTGCACGCTGTGGTTGCGGATAGTGTCTTGACTCGAATTCTCCCAACCTAGCAATATTATTCTCGAGTATTTTATATTTTAATCTTTCTTTGCATTCATTTTCATGATTTATTTTATGTTAGCCCAGCATGCATCATACGCATCTTTTTGAGCTTTCATGACCCATGGTTTGTTTGAAGAATGTCCCATCAGTGATGGTTAGCTGTGCATTCAGTGTTTTGAGTAAGAGGAACTAATTCCACTCTGAGTTGGAAGGTTCTCTTTGGTCGATTCGCTTGGTTTGGTTGATTGAGAGGTCCCCGTCTGGAGCTTTAGCCTGTTTCCTTTACTTTAACTGCCTGCTTTTTGGCCTCCTCATTGGACCGCAGGATTGTGTCCCCCATGAGGTTGGTCTTGTCGATTTATTTCATTTTAGTTTAGTTCCTCCAGACTGGTGTCGCTTTTGGTTTTATCATTCCTTGCGTTTGGTTTAGAGTTTTCTGGAAGATTCTTATCGCTTGTTGGTAAAAATGGGTGTCGTTTTACCTTAACGCCCGCTTTTCCGGTCCACTCCGCTGCATTTCCGCTTCATCTCCATGTTCCATGTCACTTCCGCTTCACCTCCGCTTGCTCCCCTGTCAAGAGGACGTTAAGGAGGGGCATCTGTTGACACCCATTTTTTGCCGATAAGTCGAGTCGTTCCTTGTACTCCCATTTGTTGATGCCTCGAGTTGTCCATCACTCATTGGGGCTGTTTTCAGGCATGCTTTGGGCCAATTTTAGGGGTAGCCTCCCTCCTTGGTCAGGTCCAAGTTAATTCAGGGCTTAATGGGCCTTGGTTTCGATTGATTGGGCTTTTCCATGAGTTTCAACGCCCAAGTGAATGTACGGTTCATACCTGACCGCTCAATCCATTTGCGGTTGATCATGGGCCGTCCATATATTTTGGAGTAATTTGGTTAAATTTCTGAATTTCCACCGACAAGCACTTACGTGGGCCTCTCCTAGCCGTTCAACTTGATGGACGGACGGGTTGTGACCGCTCATATCTCAGAGTCCTGCGCTGAATGATTTTATCAGATAATTATCCAATTACCTCAGCCATTTTTGATTATTCCACCGACAAGGCTAGAACGGTTAGTCTTTGGCCGCTCTACCTTTGAACGGTCGAATATGAGCCGTTCATCTCTGAGAGTCCAATGGCGAAGGTTTCGATCAGTTCAACGGATAATTTGGACTATTGATGATTTCTTTTGAATTTTCACCGACAGGGTTGGACGGCCAGTATATGGCCGCCCATCCAGTTGAGCGGTCTATCATAAGACCGTTCATCCCGTCGATTGTTGAATTTCAACCGATTTTTATCTCTTTTATCTGTGGTTAAACCCTCAACTTTGTCCTCGGTTTTCTCTGTGGATTCTCAACCAAATCAGATGAGATTTGATCCTAACGAAAGCTGAGGATATTATCTTCACTTTATCTTTTCATATCTCGGATTACTATCCACTGGAAACCCTAATTTCGAGCTTGGACTTTAGGTGCTCTATAAATAGACCCTAGAGGCCGGGTTGGAAACGGGGGGGGGGGGGGGGGAGATTTTGGTCAACGGTGAAGCCCTGCCGCATTCTTGAGCGACCTAGCACCAAGGAGGGAGGCTTTCTACGTCCATATAAGCCTTCGGTTCAGGGAGTAGTCAAGTCTTGAGTCTTTATGTTTGATTGGTTTTGTCTTCTTTGTCATTGCATGCACTATTCCTATCATTCTCTCCCCACGTTTTTCTTCATCCTCATTACCATGCACACATCCACCTGCGTTTTTGACACCCTAGGGGTTCAAAATCCCCCAGGTATCCTCCTTTCCACTTAGTCACGTTCACTTCTTATTATTTTGACATTTACTACACCTCTCAGTTCTAATCTAGGTTGTTTCTTTGTGTTTTCACGTTGTTTTTGAAGGTGGTGCGGACACCCGAGCAGTTGAGCGGCGCGATACGCCGAGCCACCGGTACCGCACACGGAGCACGACTCGAGCCACCTCAGCATCTATTTGGCTCGGAGATAGCCTGGAGACGCCCCCCTGAGTCTCGGCATTTATCATATTTAGTTAGACTTTATGTGTGTGTAATTTGTGTTTATTTCATTGTATGCGGTTTGCCATTTTGATTGTAAGAGGGGCTTATGTGCAATTGGGACCCCGTGGGCCCCACGGGCCCCCCAGGCCCCATCCCATTGAGCCACCTCACCCATGGGCCCCATGTGGGGTCAGTCAACATGTCAAATGGAGGCTTCTAGATGGGTGGGCCAAGTGGGGGACAAGGGACTTGGAAAGTCCACATTTGGCCACCCACCCCCACCTACCAAGTCCACCTCCTACTCCTTGGTCCAAGGGCCGCCCCCCTCCTTGTTTTTATATATTATTTTTGTGTGTGTGTCACACTCAATCCAGGCCACTCATTCCCATCCCCTAGATCCAACGGTTGCCAATGGATTTGAGATGTAACACATAAATACTTGTAATTTCCCATTTTCATGAATTAACGCCATTTGATTCAAACAAATTCAAGAGCAAGGGCTGGTGCGCCCCCCTCCTCTCTCCTCCCTCTCCCCCTTGAAGCTGTGAAGGCTTCCATTCTAAGGTGTGACGCCTCGTGTATCGGTTCCGACGATCGCCGCCGCCGCCACGAGCCGCCACCGCACCGCCACCGCCATCAACGGAGTTCTGCCCGCGCAGTACCACAGAAGCTTCCATGAATTTCTTGTCTCACCCACGAGCTCAGATAGATCTGAGAATTTTAGTGGATGTTATAGAGGTGTCAAGGACATCCCAGAAATTTTGGTTTGCCATTCAGATCTCGTTTCATATTTTTTTATTTTCGTCCACTCTTCCATTTTGGTCCTGCCAGAGTTCTGTCCAGATTCATCCCCGCCATGTGTTTCATGTCTTACGTCCACTTTTTGATTTCTGTCGGTTCGCCAAATTTTACTGGGGGTTCCATTCATCCACCCCTTTATCCACAATTTTTCTTAATTTTTCATTCACCCATCTCATATTTTCTAAAAATTGTTCTCCATCCCATCTACAGTTATGTCCCCCTATTCCCAGATCCGACCACCAGTCACCCCAAACATCATAGTAAATCACCAACACCTCCAAATCAAAATCCAAAAATAGTCCCCATTCCATGGTTTGATACCCTACAACTTTGAAGAAGAGCTCGAAGACTGAATCCAATTGTAAGTAGGCAGTCAATGGCCATTTACAGGAAACTGATGTGCTGATCTGATATTTCGGGAGCTGTGGAGCAGAGGATTGAAAAATTGTTAAAGCCCAGGTCCGCCCAGTTTCAGAAGAGTCCACTGGCCCTAAATTGAAGGATTTTGAATCCTCTTTCCAACGGCGCTAGTTTCGTCGCATTCCGGCGACGGGGCTGACTGCAGCGGCCGTTTTCGCCGGAGCGCGCGCCTGAAAACAGCAACCAAACTCCGTGGGCAGCAACTTCAAAACTTGGGAATCGGGACCGATCGACCACCGATCGGTGTTCCCGGCCGACCGCCGTCCGTGGAGGTGCGCCACCAGGGGTCCCCATCATAGTGGGTCCCACCCCCACAGATCCGGAGGACAGCGCCATCCGTGGGCCCCGCGGGCCCGCAGAACCCGCCGTTCGGAAAGCACGAAAACGCGGAGTTCGGCACCGCCGGGCGACATCAAGATGCTGCCCGTCAACCCGAGTTGCGTGATTCCCGGGCTCCACATGTGACCTTTTACCTCCCTGCGTGGAGTGGGTCAAATCTTTGTATTGCTGTGATATTGTTTAACCGGGAGTCCGTGATTCGGCCGGGGTTGTCTTCGCCACGCCGGATGCGTGGAGGTTAAGGTCTTAACTCCTTGGCGTTACATTGCTTAGCGAGTATACGGTCTTAGGCCGCTACCGAGAGTGTAGGTACTAGCCCGTGTGTCCATGTCACCGCTGTGAGAGTGAGAGTGACCCGTCCCGTGACTCGATCCGAGTCCGGAAGTTGAGTCGGACTACCCTTGACCTCCGCCGGTTCCTTAACCGCGCACGGTCCGCGCTTTCCCTCGCTTGGAACGACGAGTGAGCTTCTACTTCTGTTAGCGACGTTTTTCCACTAGGAGCTCGTAGTGTCGGGCTTAGTGTCTCCCTGGTGTGTGCTGCTGGTCGCGTCTTCATCTAGAGTCCGAGGGTGGCACCTAATAGTGTCGTCTCCCGTGTCCGTCCCGCATCAGTTTGGTATCAAAGAGAGTCGAGTCTAGGGTAGTCATTGCATAAGTCTTGCATGCATCATGGTCTAAGTCAAGTCTAGGATCATCATTATTTTCAAAAGAAAAAAAAGAGTGTTTTAAAATTGCATTGCATCCCGATAATTCGGTATCTTAAAAGGTGTTGTCCGAACGTTAGTCTACGCCTACCGGGAGGTCGCACACTTGCTGGAGTGATCTTCGGATCTATTAACTCCACCCCGTACCGGATATTGGTTTAGGTCTAAGTGCATCATTTAGTGTGTGTTTGCATTAGTCGGTGTCTTCTAGGTCGTGTGTCAGTTGCATGCCCACTCGTCGAGGTACCCAATACTCGCCACCACCACCTATGGCGGATTCCCGGGCCCGTAGCTCCGATGAGTCCTCGACGGCCGAGATGTTCCGAGCCATTATGGAACGTCTTGACACGCGTATGGATGGCCTTAGTATGCGTATGGATGGCATAGGAACGCGTCTAGAAGGGCGGATGAAAGCCCTCGAGGATCGGGCCGAGCCTTCGGATTAGTCCATCCAGGGTCTAGTTGGGAGAATTGCCGTCCTAGAGAGAGGCCCAGTAGCGGCGCAACCCGCGCCGACGAACGGCCAACAAAAGCCGGTGCAGCAACCCGCTGTGCCAAGGGCTCAAGTGGAGAATGTTGGGGTTCAACAGGTGCATGTGGTGGATGATTATGCATCTGATAATGATCAAGGGGGTAACGGTCATCGTCATCAATGACGGAATCGTGATGACGAGGAGGAGGACCGCATTCTTAGGGGCGTGCGTGTGGACCCTCCTACTTTTAGCGGGTCCTTGGACCCTCGGGTGTATTTAGATTGGGAGGCCGGCATGGACTGGTACTTCGAGTGGTTTAAGATGACGGACCACCGAAGAGTCCGATACACAAAGATGAAGCTGCAAGGGCAGGCCCAAACTTATTGGATCAATGTGGAGAGCCTGCTCAACCAGCGACGTCAACCCCAGATCGGTACTTGGGATGATATGAAAACCAAGTTGAGGGAGAAGTACCTTCCCGCCTCATATCGCCAACGTCTCATAGACAAGTGGCAAAGCATCGCCCAAGGGAACTGATCCGTGACCGAGTACACTGCCGAGTTCGATGAGTATTACTTACGGTGTGGGGTCACGGAAGAGAGCACTATGACTATATCCCGCTTTCGAAGAGGTTTGCGGCCCAATTATCAATATGAACTCTTTCGCCGCAATGCAACCACTTTGGAGCAGGCATACCAGATAGCTCTCGAATTGGAGCAATTTGAGGCCGAGTTCAAGTCACCCCATCGGTTGGGCTCTTTTCCCCTTTGTAGTGTCGAGCCCCGTGGCTCATCTGGCACATATCCGAGGGCCCCCATGGCTCGACCTCAGGAGCCCGCTCGTCCCGAGCCGTTTGCTCCTAGGCCTCATCCTCCACCCCCGAGGGACCTTCCTCATCCCCAGCATCTTACAGCCCCACCCATAGCCCGTCCATCGGCACCCGCACCTCCTGCACGTCCTTTGTTGCCTACGCCTCCTATCCGTCGGGAGGATAAAGGTAAATGACCTATGATTGGGGAGCCTAGTGGATCACGGCAGCAGTGTTATCGCTGCAATGGGTTTGGCCATTTCGCCAACCAGTGTCCCACCCGCCCATCTCTTCACATTGGGGACACACAGGTTGAGGATATCACCCCTACGGGCCTCGAGGTAGTCAGCTATGAGGCAGATGAAGAGCTAGCTGACGAGTACTATGAGATGGGAGGTGAGGCCCAGGATGCCCAGCATTCGGACGATACCCACGTGGGGGTCGTCAGATGTATCCTCACCCAGCCACAGGTCAGTGATGACTGGCGACGGACTACTATCGTTCATGTATTCTGTAGGCTGGGAAAGCAAATTTGCAAGGTGGTCATCGATAGCGGGAGTTGTATCAATGCAATCTCCACGAACGCTGTCACTCGTCTTGGTCTCACACCCGTAGACCACCCTTGCCCCTATCAGGTATCATGGGTGGATACCACTTCCATTTCGGTCAGGCTGCGGTGCTTGGTCCCGCTGCAGCTCCACTCCTACCATGACGAGATCTCGTGTGATGTTCTCCCCATGGAAGTGGGCAGTATCATTCTTGGTAGGCCGTGGTTATTCGACCAGGATGCCACGCTCCATGGCCGGTCGAACACCTGTACCTTCGACCACGCTGGCCAGCGGGTCACCCTCCAACCCGTTCGGCCCAGGAGCCCATCAGTCAGGGGTCCTACTGGCCCTAGTACTCCAAAACCTTCCGTTCCCGGGCCTAGTACCCCATCCCCAGCTAGGGCTATGACCGTTACCTCTGGCCCAGGAGAGCCCTCGACAAGGAGATTGATGATGATTAGCTCCCGGGAGATGGAGCAGGAGCTTAGTCAGGGATGTCCGGTGTTTGCCATTACGGTCCGAGAGGTGGAGCGGGACTCCGAGGGTGAGCTCCCACCCGAGGTTGTTCCATTCTGTAGGAGTATGCTGATGTATTCCCCGATGAGCTTCCCGAGGGACTCCCACCCATGCGGGATATTCAACATGCCATCGACCTTGTTCCGGGCTCTTCTTTACCCAACCTTCCTCATTATCGCATGAGTCCCACGGAGCATGCCGAGCTTAAACAGCAGGTCGATGAGTTAGTGTAGAGAGGGTCTGTTCGGGACAGCATGAGTCCATGTGTTGTGCCCGCATTACTCGCCCCAAAGAAGGATGGCACGTGGAGAATGTGCATTGATAGTCATGCCATCAACAAGATCACCGTGAAGTACATGTTCCCTATTCCCCGCCTTGATGACATGCTGGACATGATGGCAGGTGCCACTATCTTCTCGAAGATCGATCTTAAGAGTGGCTACCATCAGGTGAGGATTAGGCCAGGTGATGAGTGGAAGACCGCATTTAAGACCAAGGATGGTCTATATGACTGGTTGGTCATGCCTTTTGGGTTGACCAATGCCCCTAGCACTTTCATGCGGCTCATGACTCAGGTCCTCCGACCTTTCATTGGAGTCTTTGTAGTGATGTATTTTGATGATATCTTATCTATAGTCGCACCACAGGGGACCACTTAGACCACCTTCGGCAGGTCTGTCTACTTCTTCGGTGAGAGCAGCTGTTTGCGAACCCACAAAAGTGTGCCTTCATGACACCTCAGCTTACCTTCTTGGGTTTCATTGTGTCTAATACTGGGGTCTCCGCCGATCCAGAGAAGGTCCGGGCCATTGTTGAGTGGCCGGAACCTCGTACCGTTCATGATGTCCGCAGCTTTCATGGTCTTGCGACGTTCTCCAGATTTAGCTCCGTCACCGCCCCGATCACGGATTGCATCCAGAAGGGCACATTTGTATGGACGAAAGCCGCATCTGCCGTCTTCAAGGACATCAAGGAGCACATGACCCAGACACCTATCCTTCGATTGCCTAATTTCTCGAAGGTGTTTGAGGTCTCTTGTGATGCGTCGGGTGTTGGGATTAGAGGAGTTTTGAGTCAGGAGTCCCACCTGATCGCATATTTTAGCGAGAAGCTGAATGACGCGAAACTGCGATATTCCATGTATGATAAAGAATTCTACGCAGTTGTTCAGGCTCTTAGGCATTGGAGGCACTATCTTTTATATCAGGAGTTTGTCCTATACTCCGATCACGAGGCATTGAGGTATCTCCATTCGCAAAAGAAGCTTAACTCGCGTCATAGTTGTTGGGTCGAGTATCTCCAACAGTTCACCTTTGTGCTTAAACATAAGGCTGGAGTGGAAAACAAGGTGGCTAATGCCTTAAGTCGGCGAGCATGTTTGCTTACCACCATGAGTGCCGAGGTCATAGGGTTAGAGAAGATGAAGGAGGCCTATGTTGATTGTCCTAACTTTGGTCAGATTTTTACCACCCTCCAGGCCGGACCCTCGAGAGACCTTGATGAGTATGTGCTTCAGGAGGGTTACCTCTTTCGAGGTAGCAGGCTGTGTGTTCCCCGAACTTCGGTTCGAGATTTCTTAGTGTGGGAACTACATGCGGGAGGTCTAGCCGGCCACTTTGGTCGGAACAAGACTATTGAGGCAGTGGAGCATCGATTTTATTGGCCGAGCTTGAAGCGCGATGTTGCTAACATCGTGGCTCAGTGCCGTACATGTGCTACGGCCAAGATGAAGAAGCAAAGCTCGGGCCTTTATACGCCTCTCCCCGTGCCTGATGTCCCGTGGCAGGATGTTAGCATGGACTTTGTTTTGGGATTGCCACGTACCTCCAGGAAGCATGATTCGGTCTATGTGGTGGTTGACCGTTTCTCAAAGATGGCCCTCTTTATTCCTTGCTCGAAGACTTCGGATGCTTCGAGGGTAGCCTGCCTTTTCCTTACGCATGTGGTGTGCAAGTTCGGGTTGCCTCGCACTATAGTGTCTGACTGTGATGTTAGATTCACTTCCTACTTCTGGAAGACACTATGACATATGATGGGTACTCACCTCAAGTTTTCCACTGCATATCATCCCCAGACAGACGGTCAGACCGAGGTGGTCAATAGGAGTCTGGGAGATCTTTTGAGGTGTCTAGTTAAGGACCGCATTGGGGATTGGGATCTCATTTTACCTATTGATGGAGGCATCACCCACGACTCCCTTTGGCTCGGGTCCACTTCTTCACACTCGGGAGCTGGTTGAGTTTGGGCCTCACTCTATAAAGGCCCCTTATCCATTTTGTAGCTTTCCTTTGAGTCATTTTGATGTATTTCCATTTTATTTGAGTCATTTCCCTTGGTCTAGCACTTATTTTTCTATGTTCTTGTATCATCATGCTGTCTAATGTGGCTATTGGGCCCCATTCGTTGGGCTAGGCCCATTAGCACTCCCACCCCCCCTTGGTTATTTGTAGTTGTTTATTTTGTCAGGGACTTATTGTAAAGAGTGGGTTGCCTATATATAGGACCCCACTCCCCTCATTTGAAGTTAATGAATGAATGAATCCTTTTGAGTTAAACTTGCCATTTGAGTTCAAATTGGAGTGATTCCTCTAGTTTTTTGGGTGAGAGACCCTAGGGGAGAGATTCCCCACCCATTCCCCTCTTAATCTCTCTATTTCACCCCTCTTTCTCTCTCCTCCAACCCCAATTTCGAATTTTCTTCTCTCTCCTCCCCTCCCAACCACCTCCACTAGCTACCCACCTCATTTAATACCCCTCCACTTCCCCAAGTTGCCATTACTCCACTCCCATAGTCCCTAGGTGGCATCTTCCCCATTCCAACACCTTTCTCCACCTTCCCACCAAATCTACCCCATTCCAATACAAACTCTCCACTTCCCCACATAATCACCCACCTTCCAAGGCCATTTCAAATTTGAAATTCACACTCCCTCCACCCACTTGTTCCCCCTCACCTTCCCCCCTCTCCCTCCAAGCCCCAAATTCGTAGCTCCTCTCTCACCCACAGAAAATACCCCCTTCCAGCTCCCATTCTATCCCTCCCTCACCTTGAAACACCCCATCCTAGACCCCCTCACAGCCCGGGCTTTCCCCACACTCATCCACCCCCATTTCCTCTCCCATATACCCCATTTCCCCCCCATCATCTTCAACCTACCGTTTCAGCTGACAACCTGCAAAAGTGTACCATCTTACAGCGGTGACCACGGCTTCCTCCCGACGAGTTTGAAGACCCAAGAGGCATCCACGGAAGCGGCTACCTGTCCTCTTCGCAACGATCGAGGTCTCATCCCCATCGGAGATTGGTGCTGCTGTGGAGGTCCGTTCTTCCCCGACCGCGCAGTTCTGCTCCGGTTGAGGATCTGAACCGGACTAAAAGCTCGGCCACGACAAACCTTGGACGAACCAGCCCCGAAGCTCTTCTACAAATATCTTCCTCCTCCAGTCTTCGTTCAGGATCAAGAAACGGAACCTCATTCGGCTGCCGGAGGAAGGAGTTACAAATTTTCTCCCCCGAGCTCTCCAGTCTTGTCTCCTGCAGTCTGCTCCGACCTGTGCCTACTCTTTAGGGTACACCGACTGCCCTTTACCTCTGATTGCAGCCCCGTCACCTCTGACTGAAAGCTACTTCGACCAGGAAGACGTCACCGCCAGTTTCGTGCTGATCGGAGTTTGGGAGGGTGCGTGGCGTCCTCTGCAACCTACTGCCAGAAGTCTGCAACTGTGAGTCAGAAAACCTGATGTCCTGTTCCAACCTCTGCCCCAGTCAACAACGGTCTCAGAAGAAATTTAAGAAAATATGAAGCGTTCCTGTCCCTGTTACGAAGCTTTTGCCGCCAGTCTCGCCATCGGAAAAATTTGTGAGAAGGATCTACAGCAACCACACCAACACACTGTCCCTATTCGTAGACAACCGGCAGATTCGGCAACCTCGCTTAATCGTCGTTCTTTACCTTACTTTCCCCACCCCGCTTGGCCGGCTGAAGGCCCCTCCCTGCGGGAGGTAGTATTGTTGTATTCACATTAACCCCCACCCCAAGATCCCCCTCCTGCGAGAGGCGTAGTTTTGTACATGGTTTGAGCAGGTCAAGCTTCACCGCCGCGGCGTGTGGGGAACCACCGCCTCCCCGCTCGCCCTCGTCTCCGACCGGGACCGGTTTCTTCAAACCGGTCGAGTAAGTGCCTCATCCTAGCTCATTAGTGTTGCTCTTTCAATATTTACCTCATGCGCCGCTGAATTTGCGAGGGAGCGCCCGATCCTCAAGTCCATGACTTAAGAGTGATCGCCGTGGGATAGTGTGAACCGGTGCCCATGTGCACTTTGTCGGCCCCAATTGAATTGGGCATCCACCATTGAGGAGTCGATCCTTGGCCTTGCTGGCCCTCTACCAGCAAGGGCCCATTCCCATAATTCACTCTTGGCATCGCCAAGTCACTCCGGGTATAGAGTGCGACGGGAGAGCGGTGGCCCATTAAGGCCCATTTGAATGCTTAATTGTGCTTGTTTGCCTAAGTCCAAGGTCGTGTCACATCAAGTGGTATCAGAGCAAGTCTTTGACTTGTCTCTATCAAGTCAAGTCCTAGGGCATTCTTGCATTAGAGTCATCATCAATCCGACCCTTGCATTGATCCCCCCGATCATCATGGCCAACTACTTAGCCTACTCACCAACCTTGAATTTCATTCTAGATGGGGACATTACCTTTGACGGATCACATTCTAGTGATTATCTTAGGTGGGAAACTACCATGGAAAGATATTTTGAACGGACTTGGGTATATGGACCCGCGAGAGTCCGCAAGGCCAAGGGACGATTTCGGGGTCAAGCCAAGAGTAAATGGGCAAACATAGAGGGATTAAGAAGGGTTAAGAGGCAAGAGCCCATTTCTTCGTGGGATGATATGAAGAAGGAACTTAGGAAGATCTACATCCCAAAATATTCCCAACCCTCCTACTCGAACACCCCAAGCCCGAGGAGCACTACCACTCCTCCATCCTCACCCGACCAATTTGAGACCGACCTTTGGTCTCCACCCCCACCAATCCCAACAAATCACCTCTCAACCATCATAACTACACTTCGCAACGAAGTCCTCTCCCTTAAGACCCTAATAAACCAAACATCCACCTCTCCACCTAACCCCATGAGGGCCCCCATACCCCAACCAAAACCCCCTTCCCTAACCTACGCTAGTCAAGCCCCTTTAGCTCCCACTTCCACCCCAAACGATCCTAAGGGCAAGAGACCCCTAATCGACCCAATCCCCTCCATGATGACCACCACTCAACCAACCCTCACCATTCAAAACCAAGTGGACACCGTGTCCACCCCTCCACCTAGGCCCATGATTGTCACCACCCTCCAATCCAGAAGCTCCCACCAAACCCCTACCCCACAAAACCCCTTGGTCCCCACCACCACCCCTCCCTTGTCCCCGAAAAAGGACATTCCCCCCAAAACCAATCAACCCAAGCCACCCCAACCAACCCATCTCCCACTCCTTACCCCAAAAGTCCAAAGTCCTAGGCTTCCACTACTTCCCCTCCCTATCCAAGCCAAAGTTTCCCATCACCCACCACCCCGGGTACACCATGCACCAACCATCATCACCCCACCCCCAATAGACCTTCCCATTCCCTTGAGAAAGGAGACCACAACCATCCACATGGGAGTAGATGAACCCATCCCCATCATTGAGGAAACCCAAGTTCATATCCGTGGTAAGGAAGAATCACAAATGTCCCCTAGCTTGGACCCCCAAGAGCCACAAGCCTTCATAAATAGCACCATAATCATAGATGGGCCCCTAGCTAGATGGCTAAAGGAGAGACCACTTCACCCCATCGTGTCCTATGTTTACCCACCCATGGAGAAAAACCTTCCCATTGCACCCATTAACTCCTATCACACCATAATCCAAACATCCTACCAAGTGGAAACCTTAGAGGATCTTCTTAAGGGCGTAGCATGGCAAATTGAGTTCACTAACATGTTGACCCCTATGGCCAAACCACCTAGGAGCCTTGGCCTCCTACACCTATGCATAGGGTCTATCACCTCGATTTGCACCATTGGTTGCTACACTAGTGACCTCCTTCTATTCCTCCCTACACCCGATGAGCCCAACCTTCTCCTCGATTTAGAGCTTCTTATCTCGGGTAGAAAGCCTAGTCCTCCATTCATGACCGACCATCCCACCAAAAACTTTGGCCCGATCACTTTACTAGAGGAGGAGAATCCACCATCAAGGGGTTGTGAGGACCAAAAGGACCTAGGGTTCCTCTCCTTAGGTGACCCTTACCATGACCCCTTCGATCCCTTCCTATACCCACCCATTAAGATCCCAAACACTTTGTTCGGCCAACCCACTAGAAAACTTGGCCCACTTACCTTGGAGGAGGATGACTTACAATTTGGGAACCTTGAAGACATAGAGTGCCTCCCTCTAGGAAGACCTTTCTACGACCCCTTTGATCCCTTCCTATGGGAGTCTAGTTCCCCATGTAACCCAACCATCTTACCCACCACCCACCCTTTCCTACCCTCACCCATCATATTGGGCCAAACCAATCTCATCCATGACCCGGGTTACACCTTGGGAGCCAAGACCTTGGGCCACATATCCCTAGGTAATAAGGTTGTGCCCCACCCCATGATGACCACCTTCTTAGATCAATTCGATCCGTTCCAATGGGAATTCAAAGGTTGTCCCACCCCTATACACATAGAAGTCACTTTTGGGAAAAGTATGCATGTGTCTAGGCTTTCCACACCCCTTGGCATGAACACTATGTTGGGTCCATTCATTCATATCACCCACATGTCAAGTAGAAAGCATGAGTGGTCCAAATTTGGATGTAGTGGTCCACCTTCATTCATCATGGGTCTTAAACATATCAAAGGCATCTACGGATGTCCAGGTCCCCCGACATGCATCACCACTTTGCATGATAGATTCACATATGGTTGCCCCGGTCCACCTAAGCCCACCAAAGTCTACATGACACCATTGCATGATAAGTCCACATATGGTTGCCCCGGCCCACCAAGGCTCATCAAGGTCCATATGGCATCATGGCATAAATGGTCTATATATGGTTGTCCAGGTCCACCCATAACCACTAGAAGGTCAGCACTCACAAAATTGCATGAGGAAATCCGCAAGCACATTAGCATAAAAAATGAGGCTTATAAAAGGTTGGCTGACTCTCACCGGCGTCACTTAGAGTTCCAAGAGGGTGACTTTGTGATGGTAAGGATGGAGAGGCTCTCCCCAGGAGCCAACTCCAAGTTGAGGCCACGTGGGACTGGTCCCTTCCAGGTTTTGAGGCGCATTGATGCAAATGCTTATTGGTTAGATCTCCCAGAGGACTATGGGGTAAGTCCAACATTCAATGTCGCCGACTTAGTGCCATACAAGGGCCCCACGGTGAGACCTAGTGAGGAGATTGAGCCTACTTCTTCCCTTGAGAGAGCACTCACCTGTGAGAAGAGTCCACTAGCCAAGAGAGCTCAGCGCGATCGCATTGAACGAATATTGGATGAGCAAATCACTACCACCCGGAGCAAGGTATATGAGCGCTATCTCGTCAGGTGGAAGGATCGGCCTCCGTCGGATGACTCATGGGTGAGTCGGGAGGACCTCCAGCGATTGGATCCGGACCTCCTCGAGCGGTACCTTAGCCGGATGGACCCTTACTCGACGGAGTCGAGCTCTTCGCAGCCCAGGGGATTTGATGGAGGCATCACCCACGACTCCCTTTGGCTCGAGTCCACTTCTTCACACTCGGGAGCTGGTTGAGTTTGGGCCTCACTCTATAAAGGCCCCTTATCCATTTTGTAGCTTTCCTTTGAGTCATTTTGATGTATTTCCATGTTATTTGAGTCATTTCCCTTGGTCTAGCACTTATTTTTCTATGTTCTTGTATCATCATGCTGTCTAATGTGGCTATTGGGCCCCATTCGTTGGGCTAGGCCCATTAGCACTCCCACCCCCCCTTGGTTATTTGTAGTTGTTTATTTTGTCAAGGACTTATTGTAAAGAGTGGGTTGCCTATATATAGGACCCCACTCCCCTCATTTGAAGTTAATGAATGAATGAATCCTTTTGAGTTAAACTTGCCATTTGAGTTCAAATTGGAGTGATTCCTCTAGTTTTTTGGGTGAGAGACCCTAGGGGAGAGATTCCCCACCCATTCCCCTCTTAATCTCTCTATTTCACCCCTCTTTCTCTCTCCTCCAACCCCAATTTTAAATTTTCTTCTCTCTCCTCCCCTCCCAACCACCTCCACTAGCTACCCACCTCATTTAATACCCCTCCACTTCCCCAAGTTGCCATTACTCCACTCCCATAGTCCCTAGGTGGCATCTTCCCCATTCCAACACCTTTCTCCACCTTCCCACCAAATCTACCCCATTCCAATACAAACTCTCCACTTCCCCACATAATCACCCACCTTCCAAGGCCATTTCAAATTTGAAATTCACACTCCCTCCACCCACTTGTTCCCCCTCACCTTCCCCCCTCTCCCTCCAAGCCCCAAATTCGTAGCTCCTCTCTCACCCACAGAAAATACCCCCTTCCAGCTCCCATTCTATCCCTCCCTCACCTTGAAACACCCCATCCTAGACCCCCTCACAGCCCGGGCTTTCCCCACACTCATCCACCCCCATTTCCTCTCCCATATACCCCATTTCCCCCCCATCATCTTCAACCTACCGTTTCAGCTGACAACCTGCAGAAGTGTACCATCTTACAGCGGCGACCACGGCTTCCTCCCGACGAGTTTGAAGACCCAAGAGGCATCCACGGAAGCGGCTACCTGTCCTCTTCGCAACGATCGAGGTCTCATCCCCATCGGAGATTGGTGCTGCTGTGGAGGTCCGTTCTTCTCCGACCGCGCAGTTCTGCTCCGGCTGAGGATCTGAACCGGACTAAAAGCTCGGCCACGACAAACCTTGGACGAACCAGCCCCGAAGCTCTTCTACAAATATCTTCCTCCTCCAGTCTTCGTTCAGGATCAAGAAACGGAACCTCATTCGGCTGCCAGAGGAAGGAGTTACAAATTTTCTCCCCCGAGCTCTCTAGTCTTGTCTCCTGCAGTCTGCTCCGACTAGTGCCCACTCTTTAGGGTACACCGACTGCCCTCGACCTCTGATTGCAGCCCCTTCACCTCTGGCTGAAAGCTACTTCGACCAGGAAGACGTCGCCGCCAGTTTCGTGCTGATCGGAGTTTGGGAGGGTGCGTGGCGTCCTCTGCAACCTACTGCCAGAAGTCTGCAACTGTGAGTCAGAAAACCTGATGTCCTGTTCCAACCTCTGCCCCAGTCAACAACGGTCTCAGAAGAAATTTAAGAAAATATGAAGCGTTCCTGTCCCTGTTACGAAGCTTTTGCCTCTGGTCTCGCCATCGGAAAAATTCGTGAGTAGGATCTACAGAAACCACACCAACACACTGTCCCTGTTCGTAGACAACCGACAGATTCGGCAACCTCGCTTAATCGTCGTTCTTTACCTTACTTTCCCCACCCCGCTTGGCCGGCTGAAGGCCCCTCCCTGCGGGAGGTAGTATTGTTGTATTCACATTAACCCCCACCCCAAGATCCCCCTCCTGCGAGAGGCGTAGTTTTGTACATGGTTTGAGCAGGTCAAGCTTCACCGCCGCGGCGTGTGGGGAACCACCGCCTCCCCGCTCGCCCTCGTCTCCGACCGGGACCGGTTTCTTCAAACCGGTCGAGTAAGTGCCTCATCCTAGCTCATTAGTGTTGCTCTTTCAATATTTACCTCATGCGCCGCTGAATTTGCGAGGGAGCGCCCGATCCTCAAGTCCATGACTTAAGAGTGATCGCCGTGGGATAGTGTGAACCGGTGCCCATGTGCACTTTGTCGGCCCCAATTGAATTGGGCATCCACCCTTGGGGAGTCGATCCTTGGCCTTGCTGGCCCTCTACCAGCAAGGGCCCATTCCCATAATTCACTCTTGGCATCGCCAAGTCACTCCGGGTATAGAGTGCGACGGGAGAGCGGTGGCCCATTAAGGCCCATTTGAATGCTTAATTGTGCTTGTTTGCCTAAGTCCAAGGTCGTGTCACATCACCTATGGCTGAGTTTGCATACAATGATTCGGTGAATAGGTCTACCGTCATGAGTCCATTTGAAATTGTCACAGGTCGTAGGCCTAGGAAACCCGTTGACCTTGTCCCCATGCCTATCCATGCTAGAGTGTCGGAGTCGGCCGAGTCGTTTGCTAGGCACGTTAGGAGTTTGCATGACGACATCCGTCGTCACATTGAGGCCAGCAATGCACGGTACAAGGAGTTAGCCGATGCCCACCGACACCACCGAGAGTTCCACGAGGGCGAATATGTCATGATCAGGGTAAGACCTGAACGGTTTCCCTCTGGGACCGTTAAGAAGTTGCAAGCTCGCGGAGCCGGTCCCTTTAGAGTGTTGAAACGTGTTGGATCCAACGCGTATGTTGTAGACCTGCCCGAAGAATATGGTATAAGCTCTACCTTCAATGTATCGGATCTTGTTGCATATAGGGACCCAGCAGTGATCCCTAGTGAGCCTTTTGAGCCATCTCCTCCCCTTGAGAGTGATCCCACACCTGAGTGTCCACTTCCACCTCCAGCCCCTTTTTCACGGCAGCGTGAGCATATAGATCGTATACTGGATGAGCAAGTGACAGTTACCAGGAGTGGATCTTACCCGCGCTACCTAGTGCAGTGGAGAGGACGGCCCGCTACTGAGGACACATGGATCACACATGGCGAGTTGCAGCAGATCGATCAGGACCTTTTAGAGTGATACAGGAGCGATGCAGACCCTTACTCGACAGGGTCGAGTTTCTCCCACCTGGGGAGAATTGGTGCGGACACCCGAGCAGTTGAGCGGCGTGATACGTCGAGCCACCGGTACCGCACACGGAGCATGACTCGAGCCACCTCAGCATCTATTTGACTCGGAGACAGCCTGGAGACGCCCCCCTGAGTCCCGGCATTTATCATATTTAGTTAGACTTTATGTGTGTGTAATTTGTGTTTATTTCATTGTATGCGGTTTGCCATTTTGATTGTAAGAGGTACTTATGTGCAATTGGGACCCCGTGGGCCCCACGGGCCCCCCAGGCCCCATCCCATTGAGCCACCTCACCCATGGGCCCCATGTGGGGTCAGTCAACATGTCAAATGGAGGCTTCTAGATGGGTGGGCCAAGTGGGGGACAAGGGACTTGGAAAGTCCACATTTGGCCACCCACCCCCACCTACCAAGTCCACCTCCTACTCCTTGGTCCAAGGGCCGCCCCCCTCCTTGTTTTTATATATTATTTTTGTGTGTGTGTCACACTCAATCCAGGCCACTCATTCCCATCCCCTAGATCCAACGGTTGCCAATGGATTTGAGATGTAACACATAAATACTTGTAATTTCCCATTTTCATGAATTAATGCCATTTGATTCAAACAAATTCAAGAGCAAGGGCTGGTGCGCCCCCCTCCTCTCTCCTCCCTCTCCCCCTTGTGACGCCTCATGTATCGGTTCCGACGATCGCCGCCGCCGCCAAGAGCCGTCACCGCACTGCCACCGCCATCAACGGAGTTCTGCCCGCACAGTACCACAGAAGCTTCCACGAATTTCATATCTCAGCCACGAGCTCAGATAGATCTGGGAATTTTAGTGGATGTTCCAGAGGTGTCAAGAACATCCCACAAATTTTTGTTTTCCATTCAAATCTCGTTTCATATTTTTTCATTTTCGTCCACTCTTTCATTTTGGTCCTGCCAGAGTTCTGTCCAGATTCATCCCCGCCATGTGTTTCATGTCTTACGTCCACTTTTTGATTTCTTTCGGTTCGCCCAATTTTACTGGGGGTTCCATTCATCCACCCCTTCATCCAAAATTTTACTTAATTTTTCATTCACCCATCTCATATTTTCTAAAAATCGTTCTCAGTCCCATCTACAGTTCTGTCCCCCTGTTCCCAGATCCGACCACCAGTCACCCCAAACATCATAGTAAATCACCACCACCTCCAAATCAAAATCCAAAAATAGTCCCCGTTCCGTGGTTGGATACCCTACAACTTTTAAGAAGAGCTCGAAGACTGAATCCAACTGTAAGTAGGCGGTCAAAGGCCATTTATAGGTAACTGATGTGCTGATCTGATATTTCGGGAGCTGTGGAGCAGAGGATTGGAAAATTGTTAAAGCCTAGGTCCTCCCAGGTTCAGAAGAGTCCACTGGCCCTAAATTGAAGGATTTTGAATCCTCTTTCCAACGGCGCTAGTTTCGTCGCATTCCGGCGACGGGGCTGACCGCAGCGGCTGTTTTCGCCGGAGCGTGCGCCTGAAAACAGCAACCAAACTCCGTGGCAGCAACTTCAAAACTTGGGAATCGGGACCGATCGACCCCCGATCGGTGTTCCCGGCCGACCGCCGTCCGTGGAGGCGCGCCACCAGGGGTCCCCATCATAGTGGGTCCCACCCCCACAGATCCGGAGGACAGCGGCATCCGTGGGCCCCGCGGGCCCGCAGAACCCGCCGTTCGGAAAGCACGAAAACGTGAAGTTCGGCACCGCCAGGCGACATCAAGATGCTGCCCGTCAACCCGAGTTGTGTGATTCCCGGGCTCCACATGTGACCTTTTACCTCCTTGCGTGGAGTGGGTCAAATCTTTATATTGCTGTGATATTGTTTAACCGGGAGTCCGTGATTCGGCCGGGGTTGTCTTCGCCACGCCGGATGCGTAGAGGTAAAGGTCTTAACTCCTTGGCGTTACATTGCTTAGCTAGTATACGGTCTTAGGCCGCTGTCGAGAGTGTAGGTACTAGCCCGTGTGTCCATGTCACCGCTGTGAGAGTGAAGAGTGACCCGTCCCGTGACTCGATCTGAGTCCGGAAGTTGAGTCGGACTACCCTTGACCTCCGCCGGTTCCTTAACCGCGCACGGTCCGCGCTTTCCCTCGCTTGGGACGACGAGTAAGCTTCCACTTCTGTTAGCGACGTTTTGCCACTAGGAGCTCGTAGTGTCGGGCTTAGTGTCTCCCTGGTGTGTGCTGCTGGTCGCGTCTTCATCTAGAGTCCGAGGGTGGCACCTAATAGTGTCGTCTCTCGTGTCCGTCCCGCATCAGCAGGTCAGCAATCCCTAGCACGAGGCCCATCCCCTCTGGCCGGCTGGAGAGGGTGGAGGCTGGACCCCTTTGCGACTTCTGGCTCGGAGGTCTTGCGCGGTGCTCTACGGTCCGTTCGAGAGGACATGCGGTGCCGATTGGACCATCCATCATCTTCCTGCGGTCGTGACTAAGCCGTTCAACAGCCAGGAGTCCTTCATCCCGCACCTCCTGTAGCGCCCTTAGGCGGTCTATAGTAAGACCGTGCAAGCTATAGGCGGTTCTACCTGGACCGCTCATATTCCCAGCGCTGTAGCTAGGTGAGTGTCTCTCCTTCTTTCCAAGGCACGGCGTGTTCATCACGTCCGGCGCTTTGGTGGCGATCACGGTTTGTTATACTTCCCCTTTTCCTTCTGTCTTCATCTGTTTCTCATGTCGGATATGATAGAATAGACATCAGGAAGACACTTGGAAGGAACGTGCTGGAGGGAGAAAATATATCTACAGCTATATTTTGCATCATTTGGTAGGGCTAGTAAGTCAAGTCATCTCATTTGTGTCACACACACACTAGGTCCAGTGCACGACAGGTTTAGGATATGCAGGTCCTCCCCTACTCATCAGCCACCTTATGCATAATAAGAGTATACATGGAAGTCCGGGTCCTCCGGCATTCACTGCACCCAAACCTGATAGAATCATTTATGGATGCCCCGGTCCTCCTAAGTCCGTCAAAACCAATGTAACACTTGATAGGGCTGAATTTGGTTGTCCAGGCCCTCCCTTCATCTCTAGAGGATCATCATTCATGACACTGCATGGCACCATTCGCAAACAAATCAACAAGAGCAACGAGGTATACAAGAAATTAGCCGATTCCCACCGCCGCCACCAAGAATTCCGTGTCGGTGATTTTGTGATGGTGTAGAGATTATTCCCTGGAAATGTCTCAAAATTGAGGTCTCGTGGAGCAGGCACCTTCCAGGTTCTGAGGCGCGTTGGCACTAATGCTTATGTATTAGACCTCCCTAAGGAATACGGAGTAAGTCCGACTTTCAATGTGGCTGACCTGGTGCCATACAAGGGTCCCACGGTGACACCCAGTGAGGACATCCAGTCTGTTCCATCCCTTGAGAGAGCCCCTACCCAAAAGAGAGCTCCACCCGGCCCAAGGAACCAGCGTGAGCAAGTGGAGCGGATATTAGATGAACAGATCACTACTACCCGGAGCAGGGCATATGAGCGATATCTGGTTAGGTGGAAGGGGCGGCCTCCGTCAGATGACACATGGGTAAGTCGGGAGGATCTCCAGCAGATGGGCCCTGACATATTGGAGCAGTATCACAGCAGAGCGGGCCCCTACTCGACAGAGTCAAGCTTTTCGCAGCCCGAGGGAATTGATGGGACATCACCCACGATTCTCTCTGGCTCGGGACTTCACTTCCTCCTGGAGAGGAATAGGATCGAGCTCCATGTCAAGCAGGGCCCCCCCGACCCTTTGCTTTTCTACCTGGATCATTTTGATGTATTTCTTGCCTTTTGTTTGAGTCATTTTGATGTAATTTCCCCCTTTATTTGAGTCATCATCCTAGGTCCTAAGTCATTTCCCTATGTTTTAGTCTTCATCTACCCCTTGGTTGCTTTTTGGACAGCTTGGTTATTATGTGTAAAGCCAGGGGTAGTCTTGTCATGTAAAAGTTTGGGTCCCTATAAATAGGACCCCAAACCCCCCTTGGTGGACTAATGAAGAATTTTAACTAAGCATTCCACAAAGCCATTGGGAGAACCCCCCTCTCTCTCTACCTCTCATTCTCTCTCTCTAGCTCTCTCTCTCCCCCTCTCTCTCTAAAGGGGCGACCCCCTCTCTCTCCTCCCTCTCTCTCTCTAGGGCGCACCTGCCCCTTCACCTTCCCTCCTGCCACCTCATCACCACCTCCCCCACTCTCAGCTTGCCACATCACCAAGCCCCTTCACCTCCCAAGAAGCATTAATTTCCCCCATCAATTCCCTCCCCCTTCCTAGGTGACCCTTGCCATTACCCATACACCCCTTCCTTTCCCCAAGGGAGAACCCCATCTCCCAAGCACTCATTCACATCCCCAAGACACCCCTTCCCCTTTCCTAGACCAAAATTAAACTATCCATTAAACCCATTCCAAATCTAGGGAGGGAACCCTCCCCTCCCTCCAAGCCCATTTGCGCCCCCCTCCTATCCTCCACCAAAGCCACCAGCGCCCCACCTCTCCCCCTTGCTATCTTCGCCCCCCTGCCATCTTCCCCACTTCCCCTTCCCACCTTCTAACCCTCCCCCACCATCAACACCCTCATATCCTATACCCCTCCACCAAAGAAACCACCCCTTTCACCCATTCTTTCTACTGATCTGTGTGCAGCTGAAGATCTGCTGATCAACAGCCTGTTGTAGCACCGGCCCCAACCACATCCCGGAGCTCCTTGAAGCATACTATACATTACCGGAAAGCTCTTCCAGTCGTCTTCGCAGGCAAGGTGATCCCGCCTCAATCCGAGTTTGGAGCTGCCCGGGAGAGCTGATCTTCATCGACTGCGCAGATCAGGCCGGCCAGCGACCTGAAGCGACTTCCCGGAGCCTCCACGGCCACATCCCTCAGCTTCTGGAGGCGCCACTTAGCCGAGAGCTCCTACCACAAGGCGTCCACCGTCACCTAAATACGGCGTCCCAGTTGGCACCTGGAGGAGCATTTTCTGAATTTTCTCCCCCAGGTGCTCCGTTCTGTCCGTTCCTGGAGTGAACAGACACCTGTTCACTTCTAGGACTGCTCCGGTCTACTCCGACCTCTGCCGGTGCTCCCGCAGGCGCCGTTTCAAAGAGGACCTGACGATGATTCCAACGACTCCAGCCAAGTTCAAATCAGAGTTCGGGAGCGTTCATGATGACGACTCCTTCCTGCTACTGAGATACCCCCACTGTCAGAACCAGGAATCAGGGGCCCTGTTGGCGACCCGTCCACGGTCAGCACCGGCACTTTGGGAATTCAAAAAAATTCAGGAGTCATCCCGGGCCAGTCAGTGAACATTTGGCACTGGTTTCGTCGACTTCTGAGTTTGGGAGAGTCCTCTGCAGTGCCAACAGCAAGCATCTATCAGGTAGGCAGACAGGCGGGCAGAACCACGACTGGCCTTCCGGCTTCTCCTATTAGCCTCACTCCCCTCCCCGCCTGGCCGGCTTACCGCCCCTCCCTGTGTGGAGGTAGTGTTTGCTTGTACCCCTATTCTCCCCACCCCGAGTTCCCCCTCCTGCGTGAGGAGTAGTGCTTGTAAATATTTACACAGGGTGAAGCTTCATCGACGCAGTGTGCGGGGAACCCACACTTCCCCGCTCGCCCACGTCTCCGAATGGGGTTGGTTTCTTCAAACCGACCGGGTAAACTCTCTCCCTTGCTCTCATTTCAGTATTTGTTCATTTAATATCCGTGGAATTGCTCCGCTGGTCGGTGAGAGAGAGCCCGACCCCAAAGCTTCCAGTTTGCGTGTGATCACCGAGGACTTGTGCGAGAGAGTGACCCGGTGCCCTTAGGCACCTAGCCAGCCCCTTAATTGTGGGCACCGTACCCTTGGGTGGGCAACCATAACCATGTTGGCCCTCTACCAACAAGGGCCTTGTTCCACTACCTCCACTCGGCATCACCGAGTCACCCCGGGAAGCGTGTGCGCACGGTGGTTTGGCGATTTCTAAAAATCTCAACTCTTGCGATTGTGTTTGCGATATAGGTCCAAGGGATCTCGGTTGGCTATTGCATTCCCCATAGTCTGTGTCACATCACAGACTTAATCTGCCCTTTTTCAAATCACCATTTGATATACTGGAGATTCAATAACAGTAAACATTTAAAGTGTAATGGAATGTAATAACAGTTCAGTAGGCAATAACACTAGTTTCAATATCAGTTCAATGAGCAATAACAGTAGTTTCAATATCGATTCAGTGAAGAGTAATAGCAGTTTCAATATCAATTTAGTGAGCAGTAACAGTAGTGTAAATAGCTAAGACACAGTGTCCAAACCATCACTAGAAGGACAGTCAGCCGGTACTCGATCACCTTGGTAAATAGTGATGAGTCTTAGTTACTGCGCAGAACCAGGAGAAGTCTTTTCCACATTAATAAGTGTTACTTGTCCACCTCCAGGATTTCATTCCCATTACCCTCGGAGCATGTAAACAGTGTGAACCTCCCCATAGGGGTATTTCTATGGCTTGGTTCTAGTCTCCCCCGATGGTGGTAATGTCCATTTGGCAGTAATAATAGTACAGTAAATATATATGCGACTCATATGAAATGGACACATGCCACTCATAAATTTATGTTGTGAACATGAAGTATGAAATATGCCAGTACAGAAAATCTTTTTTCTCTAAATTTTTGAATTTCTAAACTTATCCAATTATAAAGGCATATATATATCAAAATTTTAATTATGTTCACAGACATCAGAATGCATTGAAATTTCAGAGAGCCAATACATTTACATGAAGGATCAAATAAAAAAAACATCATTATTTTTCAGATAGTATTTATAATTTTTCCAGAAGTATCTATACTCCAACATGCATCATAAATTGACTAAATTAAACTACCATATTCAGAAGATAAATAAACTTTTATTGAACATCATATTTGTATGTAAAATTACACAGAAAAATTATCATAATTTTTCATGTTGAAATTTAAAATTTTCAAGAATCATTTAAATTCTCCCAAACATAGAAAATTAACTAAATTTAATCATAGTACTCAAAAAATCATAATAATTTGTAAAACCATTATTTATAATAGTAGTATCATTTATAAAACTATTCATTATTTTTCACACTGTATTATTAATATTTTTCTAGAATAACTAAAACTCATCATGAATAATAAAGTAACTAAGTATATCTATAATGATCAGAAATATATTCAAAATTTTACTAAACGTTGTTCCAGAAAGAGATATCATATATAAGAAACTTCACTATTTTTCGCCTAGTATTCCTAATTTTCAGAAATTTTATATCAGTTTCTGAAATTTGTAATAGTAGTTTTAAATAGAGAAAATTACTCAGAATATTTACAATGACCACAATATACTAATAATTAACTTATAAATATCAAATATCAGCTCTGTAATCTTCTCAAGATTTTTCACCGAATATTAATATTTATTAAAATTTTTAATTATTTGTTCAAATATTGAAAATTATACAAGTCACGATTCAGTGATCAAAATGGGATGAACTTTTACTTAATTAATTATAACATGCATTTAACGCTTATGGTAAATTTTTGTAATTTTTTATATAGTATTTATATTTATTTCATAATTTTATACTTTTAAAAAAATATTAAAAATTCTGTAACTTCACATACAGTCACTTATAAATATTGGTAATTTACAAATATAGCACACAAATATACAAGAGATTTATTGCGAAATCTAAAGATTTTATGAACTTGATTTCTAATTTTCATATAATTATTTATATTTCTATCAAGTATTAAAAATTTCTTAATAGAAAATTCATGATCCAAAAATAATTAAAATTTTTCTACACATGTGTCTCATAGTAATACTTATTCTCACAGTTTTTGGTATTTTTATATCACCCCTTTAGTTTTTTAGTATAATTAAATATTTTTAAAATAATACTAAAATATTTATAAATGTAAAAATGTTTTGAATCAGATATGAAAACTTTTACAGAGAGCTTGAAATATCAGATCCCATGATTATGCAAACTTTCTAAATTTTTCGTGTATCGTTGCTAATTAAATTATATTAAACACTTGATTTTACCCTTAATCACATGTCTTAATACTAATGATCTCATGGTAATTCCACTAAGACATGATCACACATGGTGAAATAAGGATTTTTGGATTTAACTACCTCTAATGATGCTAATTATCACACATTAAATTAATTTAAACATGGTAAACATGCTAATTATGAGGATTTAATGCTAAATCTCTTACCTTAATGAAATTTAATCACCTCTTTAATTGCCCTCACACTCCTCCTCCAGCACTTCAACGTGGCCAGCCCCAAAGTAGAGCTAATGAAGCTCCCTTTAATGGTATTTATAGAGGTTTTTCTTTAATCAATCTCAACCATTGATTTTAATGAAGGGTGAAGATTAAATATTTATTTTAATGTTATTTAATTGAGAAATGACTTTTAAAGTCCTCACCAACCCACTAAGCCCCCCCCTTCTTTTGACTTGTCCATATTTTTTTTTTAAATATATATATGGCACATGGGATTTGACTTAAGAAGGAGAAGGTTTAATAAAATAATTTTTTTAAAAAAAAAGAACAGCCACAAAGTGGCCAGGGGGGGAGCACCCCGCACCTGTCCACACACCTGCGCGAGCGTGGGCAGCGCATGGCCGCCCGCCGCCATTTTTTATTTTTATTTACTATTAGCCCCCCCTTCATTTTTTTTAAACGATTAGCCCCCTTCATTTTTTTTGCTTTGTTTGTTTTTTTCCTTCTATTTCTCTTAACTTTTGAATCTCTTTCTTTCTTTCTTTTTACCATGACTAAAATCAATATAATAAGACTAAAAATTTAAATATTTAGATATAATCAATTATTTTTATTAATCAAATAAAATGTTGAACTATGAATTCGTAGGGCATTACACCCTCTCCCCCTTAAAGAAAACTTCGTCCTCGAAGTTTGGAGTTAGATCACATACCGAACAATTGAGAGTACTTCTTTTTCATCTCTTTCTCGAGTTCTCACGTGGCCTCCACCTGCGAGAAGTTCCTCCATAGTACCTTCACCAATGGAATGACTTTAGTCCTCAGCACCTGCTCTTTGCAGTCCAGAATTCAAACAGGTTACTCCTCATAAGATAGGTTCTGCTAGAATTGCATCTGCTCAAAACTGATCACGTATGTCGGATCATGCACGTACCTCCTTAGTATGGACACGCGGAACACCAAATGTACTCTCTCCAGAGACTGAGGTAAAGCCAACCGATATGTCACATTCCCTAATTTCTCCAGAATCTCGAATGGTCCGATGAACCGTGGATTTAGCTTCCCACGCTTGCCGAACCGAACGATTCCTTTTGTCGGAGACACCTTGAGGAAAACGTGATCACCAATTTCGAATATCAGCTCCTTCCTTCGGTTATCAGCATAGCTCTTTTGTCAGTCTTGTGCTGTCGTCAATCTCTGCCTGATCAACCTGATCTTTTCAGAGGTTTCTTGTACAACTTTTGGTCCCACAAGCTGCCTATCCCCTGTTTCCTCCTAGTACAACAGAGATCTACAAGGTCTACCATATATTTCCTCGAATGGAGCCATGCCTATACTCGCGCGGAAGCTATTGTTATAAGCAAATTCTACAAGTGGTAGATGTCGCTCTCAATCGCCCTTCCAATCCAGAACAAAAGCCCTAAGCATGTTCTCCAGTGTCTGAATCGTCCTATCAGACTGACCGTTAGTTTGCGGGTGAGAAATCGAACTGAGCTTGAGCCGTGAACCAAAAGCTTCCTACAACCCTTGCCACAATCTGGATGTGAACCGGGGATCCCTATCGAAGATGATCGACTTTGGAATCACGTGAAGTCTGATGATGTTATCTACATATAGTCTTGTCAAACTCTCCACCGATTGATTCATCTTCATAGGAAGGAAATATGTAGACTTTGAAAATCAGTCCATGATCACCCAGATAGAGTTATTACCTTTTGCTGATCTGGGTAACCAAGTGACAAAATTCATAGTGAATGCTTCCCATTTCCACTGAAGAATTTCCATTTTCTGCTTTAGCCCTGATGGCTTTTGGTGCTCTGCCTTTACTTGTTGACAAACCAAGCGTTAAGCAACATCATCGGCTACGTCCTTCTTCATTCCTTGCCACCAAAAAGACCGTTTCAAGTCTTGATATATTTTACCACCTCTTGGATGAATAGAGAACATTGATCGGTGAGCTTCCTCTAGAATGTGCCTTTTCAGATTGGCTATATTAGGTACATAGACCCGATGCTAAAACTGAATCACTCCATCTTCATCACGAGCAAAGCCGATCTTCCGGATCAATTCTTGCAATTGGAGATCATCTTTTTGCACATCTATCACCTTGTCAAGTACTGTTGACCTAATGGTCAGTTGAGCAACAAATACCTGACACAGTTGAGGCTCGATCACAGCCATAAGTTGTGTTACGTCTTCAATCATCTTCCAATCCTGCTGCATCATAAGCCTTTTTCTGCTGAGAGCATCAGCTACTACATTCACCTTTCCTGGATGGTATCGCAGTTCGAAGTCAGAGTCTTTTAAGAATTCGACCCATCTTCTTTGTCTTAGATTTAACTCCTTCTGAGAAAATAGGTACTTCAGACTCTTGTGGTTAGTGAACACCTCGAACTTGATGTGATAAAGATAATGATGCCAGATCTTCAAAGCATAAACCACTACAGCCAACTCCAAATCATGAGTCGGGTAGTTTCGCTCGTGCTCCTTTAGTTGGCGAGAAGTATAAGCGACCACCCTTCCATTTTACATCAATACACTGCCTAATCCAACCTTCGATGCATCAGAGTAGATGGAGAAGTCGTCCACATTATTAAGCAAAAAGAGAACTGGTGCCGACGTCAGCCTAGCCTTCAGCTCTTGGAAACTCTTCTCACAACTCTCAGACCATATATATCTGACTCCCTTTTGGGTCAACTTGGTTAGTGGCGCCACTAGAGATGTGAACCCCTCGATAAAGCGATGATAATAACCAGCTAACTCTAATAAACTATGAATCTCCATGGGAGATTTAGGAGTCTCCCATTCCAATACCGCCTCAACCATTGCGGGGTCAACAGCAACACCACTGCCTGAGATTACATGCCCGAGGAAATAGACCTCCTTCAGCCAAAAGTCACATTTGCTGAACATAGCATACAACTTATAAACTCTTAGCGTCTCGAGAATGATTCTCAACTATTCTCGGTGCGAAGCTTCATCAGGGGAATATATCAACACATCATCAATAAAGGCAACCGCAAAAAGGTGTCAAGATAAGGTCTAAGCACCCTATTCATCAAGTTCATAAATGCTGCAGGGGCATTTGTCAGACCACAAGATAGCAACAAGAATTCATAATGGCCATATCTCGTTCGGAAAACCATCTTCGATGTGTCTTCTTCCCTTATCCTCAATTGATGGTATCCTGAACGCAGATCAATCTTTTAGAACACCGTGGCTCCCTACAACTCATCAAATAGGTCATCAATGCAGGGTAAAGGGTAGTTATTCTTAATGGTCACCTCATTAAATTTGCGATTGTCAACGCATAACCTGAGAGAACCATCCCTCTTCTTCACAAATAGAACTGGAGCTCCCCATGATGACACACTTGGACGGATAAACCCTTTGTCTAACAAATCTTGAAGTTGCTTTTTCAGCTTTGCCAATTCTACTGGGGCCATTCGGTAGGGTGCCTTAGAGATAGGTACAGTGTAAGGTAACAAGTCGATGGCAAACTGATGCGGGACAGGACCATGGACACGACAAGCTCACGATCGTCCCTTAACGAGGGAAGCGTCGGACATGCGCGGTTGAGAAACCGGCAGTGAGCTAGGGTGGTCGGCTCTCTCTTTCGTGCCCGGATCGGGTCACGGGACGGTAACGCTCTCTCTCGCAGCAGCGGTGATATAAATAGAAAGCGAGCTAATTACCCTATCATGCTCTCTAGCAGCGGTATAAACAAGCATATATGAAATTAAGCAAAATGCCAAGCAAGGAGCGAGGACGATACCTCCACGCGCTCGGCGTGGGGACGATGGACCCGGCCGAAACTCGTACTCCCGGAACAATAATACACAAGATTACAGCAATACAAATCGCTGCCCACTCCACGCAGGGAGGTAAAGGGCTACACAATGGGGTCCGAGAGGACCGAATTCGGGTTGACGGGCGGCTTCTCGCGTTGATTCGGCAACACCCGAACTAGTGACGGTGGGGCCCACGTGCTATCCGGAGGGACCGTGCGGGGCCCGGTGTCACCACTGTGGTGGGGACACTTATGGAAGTGTTCCCTGGGTTGGCGGCACGCTGGTTCGCCGGCCGGAGGCCAGGCGGCTCCGTTCGGCACCGGTCGGAATGACCGGCCACGGATCTGCCTGTTCTATTTTCCGGCGCGCGCTCCGGCGAGAACGGACGCTGCGATCAGCCCCGACGTCGGAATACGACGAAACTGGTGCCATTGGAAAGCTACTTCGAAGGGCTTTAACTCTCTGTGATTACAGAAAAATAACAAAGCCTGCACTTCCAATTGGCGAATTTTGAAGGTTGCTATTGTACAGTGGCTTAACTATCAGATCTGCAGGGCTATCATATGAGAACTATCGTTGACCGTAGGGTAGACGTCCGATTCAGCTCTTGAGGTCTTCATCAAAGGTGTAGGAAATTGAGCTAGGAAGACGGAAAAACTAGTTTGGACAAGTTTGGATGTGGCTACGAATTGATAGGATTTTTTCACTAACAGTGGGTCGGATCTAGAATCTGACTAAAGGCACTGTAGCAGAGATAGAACGCAAATTTTTAAAAAATGGATAGAGGGCAGATCAAAAATCAGGAAAAATGGTGGATGTAGGGGATGATGGAAAGAACGCCCAGTAAAATTGGGAGGGTTTGAAAATTCAAAAAGGTGATCGGAGATGGGAAACTCAGAGCTATTGTCACTATAGATAGAGACAAAATAGATCTGGGAATGCAAAATGAACGAAAATGAAAAATTACTAAATGGAGGAGTTTGGACGTGAAACTTTAGGTGGAGGTGGGGATTCAAGGCAAGAACACACCCTCAAAATTTTAAATCCATCTAAGCTCGTGGCTGGTAGCAAGAATTCACGAACTACACCTCTATCGAGCAGGACAAAAACTTGAAGATGGCTCCGCGGCGGCTCAAAGGCGGCACGAACGGCGGCGGCACAGATGAAGATCAGAGGTTGAGAGGGGGAGATAGAAGATTGATACACTCTAGAACTGGAGGTTTGAGGAGAGGGAACCAAGGGGAGAGGGCTGGGGCGCAAGAGCCTTCTTGCCTTACACACAAAATTTTCTGATTTTTCACTAATATTCATATGAAAATACAATCTTATATATGATTCACATCAAATGCAATGTGAACCCTAGGATCTAGGGGTGGGGATTGAAGGGCTGGGATTGCATGCCACAAACACAAAAAAATAAATATAATATGCAAGGGGGGGCGGCCTATTGACTAGAGGGGGGGGTTGAATGGAAGGTTGAAATGGTAGGTGGCCTACCTTGGACAAAATGAGCCACTTGTCTACCATGTGTCCATATGACCAGCCCACCCTTCTAGATGTCCACCTTGGAAGGTTGACCAGCCCCACAAGGTGATATGGACCAATGGGAGAGGGCTGAGGGCCCCCTTGCTGGTCCTACGGCATAATTGCATAAAAACCCACACAACCCATGGGAATGACTCCTTGGCTTATAAAGCCTTACATTTGCGTACATACTTTCCCAAGGATATATACACAAACTAAAAGGACATAAATGCAAAATAAAAAGTACAGGCTCGGTGTCGATTCCCATCACAAACTCTATCTCCCTTGTAGGTGGTAACCCGAGCAAATGCTCTGGAAACACATCTAGGAATTCTCGAACTGATGTGAGTGAAAAGGGATGAACTACAGATCTAGAGGGGGGGTGAATAGATCTATCCCAATTGTAAGATTCTACAGTAGTTAAAAAATAGTGCGGAATTAAAAAGTACTGTGAATAAAAACACCAACAGCAATCATGATTATCAACAGAAGAAACAGATCTGAAATAGTAGTTTAATTACTGTGAGCATTAAAAGAAAATCAATCAATTCAGTACAGTACTAGGCGGAGGGTTGATTAGAAAATCTCCTCATGCAAAGGTCAATTTTCCAGATGGAAGTGATCTATCCTTCTGACTGAACAATTTTATATACCACTGAATGATTGATCACAGTGCAAGCAATAGATGAAAGAATTTCAAAACAATTCTCAGTAACAACAATGAATAAAGAGCATCACAATTCAAATTCAAAAATAAGTCAGACATCCAGGTTTGGTTCTCGGCAGAGGTTTGATCAGAGATCTCCTCACGCAAGGGGTGGCATTCCAGATAGATTTACCCTATCTTTCCAGCCACGACTTTTTATATACCTACTGGATGAAAGACTTAGGTACATATAACAGATGAATGTATTAAGTAGATTAAACGTGTGCTAGTAATAAGCAATCCTATGCATTCATCTAATTCCAGGGAAGAGGAGATATGCAATCACACAGAAGATAATTCAATTTTTAGGTGGTTCGATCTCGAGCTTGAGATCTACGTCCACCCCTTACTCAACTGAGTAAGGATTTCACTGCCACACAGCTTGAATATGCTGATCCACAGCTTTGGGGATAAAATCCCTACAACCCACTAAACTTCACAGCTTGCTTTCCCGCTGAGCACTACAGCTTGTTGTCCAAGGATTACACCTCACCTGCTGAGCACCACAGCTTGCTCTGCTGATACACAGCTTACAAAGAGTTAAAATGGAAAGACTAAGAAACAAAAGAAATGATGATAGAATTGAGAAAAATGTAGCTCCACGGAGCGATCTGACTCTGGATTTGATCCAGGAGCCAGGACATAGCAAAACCTCTCAATCTCACTTCTCTCTCAGACCTTCTTATGGCACTCTATTTTTCTTCTTCCTCTCAGCAACGAGCTCTTTCACTCTTTAGATTCTTCTCCCTCTCTTGCTCTTTTCTTCTTCTAATCTGCTCTAATCTCCTTTCTTCTATGCCTTCGCTTTCTGTATTCTCTATATTTTTGAATTCGATCGCTGAGCTTCCTTTTATAGAGTCGGGTCTAGTGGATCCAAGGCCTTTTGATTAAGGAACTTGGAGAACATGTTCCTGCACATTTCGAGAGTCCATGTTTCAGAGGTAGAGGGTAAGATGATCCACGTGGCAGGCTTTTAGAATTGCTTCTCACCCTGGATCATGTGCCATCAATCAGCTTCACTTTAAGTTCCACGTGAGATTGATGCGGTCAGCCTTTATGTAACCCAGGTGCTTTAAACATAGATCTGGGTTGTCAAGATAAAAGATAAATGTTGGGTCCTGTAGTGCAAGAATACGGATCTAGAGGGGGGGTGAATAGATCCTTCTACTAAAAACTTTGTCCAATTAAAAACACAACTACCACACAGCGGAATATACAAGATTGAGTAATTTAGTCTAAACAGGTTTAAACTAGATTCACTCAATCTCACCGAGCTCACACGATTGCACAAACAGCTAGGATACTGAATACACAATCACAAGAATCAAACCACAAGACACGGAGATTTTTAAGGTGGTTCGGGACCATTATGGGCTCCCTACGTCCACCCCTCACCAAACCGGTGAGGCTTCACTACACGCTACAAAATATAACAACACGGGGACGAACCCCAACACACACACACGTTGCTTTCGCAGCAAACCACACATGAGACCTTGCCTCAAATTACTGCCACATCAGCACACACACACACACACCACTGGGGAACACACCCCGAACAAATACCTCACACGGAGTCACAACTCCGTCCACACACACGTAGGACAATGCCTACACAACCATACGGAATTAAACTCCAAACATCACACGCGGATATACTCCGCACAAATCGACACATATATACCAACACACACACTCGGAGACCCCTTTCTCCGAACACCCACACAAAGTATTATCTCAAATGTATATGAATCAAAAACACATATGTGCTATGACCCTCCAAACAAATTATAGAGATGAAAACTAGACAGATGCATCAAGTATAAGGCTACCCCTTCTTCAGCAAAATCTGATTCTCCTTGCTCGTTGACGGATAATCATAATCTTGACATCATCTTCTTCCTCTCCTCACGACACTTCTCTTTCCTTTCTTCCATTTTCTTCTTCACCTGAAGGAGTAGATGAACGGAATAATAAGCCCAACCTTTAAGCTAATCTCTAACAAGAATGTGAAAATGAATGGTTTAGAGATCCCCCTCGTCTTCACCTATACAAAAGAATATATGAGCATTAGAAATGTTGTATCACAAAAATTTCAGCTCATATATATATGCAAGAGAGTGAACAAAGAACATGTAAATGATTATTACATATTTTAGATGCCCATTCAAAACCTTAAGTAATCTCAAACAAAAACACAGAGGTGAAAGATCAAGATAACTCCCTCAGAGTTTCAATGACAAGCTTCTGCAGGATGAGAAACCGTTCTTGAAAGAAGATGAATGATTCTTTGCAAAAATGAAGTTGTAACTTGGTTTCCCACGTAGCTTCCAGTAGAGGATTGATTGGAGACTTGAAAACACCTTCTTCCCTTCACATCCAAGCTCACAACAACGTGGAAGAAGCCATGGAGCAGCTGCTACGTCCCTGCATTCACAAGAGTTAGAACATGAGAAGAATACTTCAAATATCACCTCTTCAATTAGGTTTTCAACCCAAGGAGATGGTTTTATGCTTTTATAATGGTCAAGGGACAGCTTAGAGACCAGATCCACGAATTAGGGAGCGATATAGGGCAGTTGGAATGGAGTGGTTGGACTTTCGAAACATGGGCAAGAAAGTCATCTTTGACGGCTCCGCACAGGTGTCGACACCTGGTGTCGACACCTGGTGCCCATGTGTTAACAGAAGGTCAGAAACGGAGTGCTGGACACTGGGTGTCGACACCTGGTGTCGACACTTGGTGTTCTGGCCTGCTGCCAGAACCAATATAGGATTGCTGGATGCAGGTGTCGACTCCTGGTGTCGACACCTGGTGTCGACACCTGGTGTCGACACTTGCACCTGCAAAAAGTCTAGAGACCCATTAAGCTAAAAATGAAAGCTCCAACTTCACCGTGAGTTTTGGGATGATGTAAGAAGGTTGTAAGGAGTTCTTCCAGCCTGCAAAACACAAAGTGAAAATTAGTTTTGCTTCAATGTTAATCTCACAAACAACCCATTTCATTTCACCTTCTTTAATGGAATTTTGGTGACTTGGGAAAATGTTTTCCCTTGCCATTCCAAGAATGAAAGATTGATGAGTAAATTGCCATTCCAAGAGAGAAGGAGGAACAAGATATCCATTTAAATCCACATAGCAACACTTACCTCATTGTTTTACCTGAGTTCACATTATCCTTAATTGCTTGTTCTTTTGTTGAATCGTTCATGTAAGAATCATGGAGTTCTAATGAACTCATAAGGAAGTTAATATTAAACCAAATCTCAAGATCCCAACTTCAACCCAATTCTCCTACAAACCATTTCACAAAGCATTTAAGCCATATGATCAGAAGGACAAGGAACCATCATTCAAACTCATCAGACCACACATCATTACCTTGGGGGCAAACAATGGTATTTGCTTCTCAATCATTCATTTAGTCTTGCCGAAGTACGCATGAATAACATGATGCTCAATATGACATTTATCAAAGCATGTTTTCCATAAAATCTTTCTCATCGAGTACAAAGCAATCTTACCAAGTGAATATACAATGCATGTGCAATGTGCTAACATCAAAGCACATATGAGCCTTATAAAGTCACAGATCCATCCACATGATGATATCCCAATGACAACAGTTTGTACTCATCTCCACAACAATTTCAAACTTCATATTGAGAGGATAATGAGTTCAAGCACATGAAGACATGAATAAGCATTCACGCATAAGGCCAAGCAATAAAGTCATTTTGTAATCATCAAAATCACATACACAACAATCTCCCCCATTTTGATGATGATAAAATATTATGCTATAATGCTCTCTCCCCCTTTGACATAATCAGAAATGGGGAGTATGACGGGGAATCCAAGATGGCAAGAACCTATGGACAACGGGGTTATAAAGAGAAACAATATGCACAAGATGCATGAACTAATTAAAAAACTGTGTGATACCAATTGTTGAAATTGGAAATGTAAATGTGGACAATATGGTCATGCAGAATGCAAGATGACAAAACGATATGCAAATACTCACAAGTTGCAGCAATTAGAAATAGTGTATGGCATGACAATAATGAGCAAGCAAATAAGCACTCAAACACCCATAGAAAGGTATTGACTCATGCAAGTCTTGATGAGTTAAGCAGATAAGATCACATGCAAAGCTCCCCCTTTTACATTGACACATTAGATGACTGACTTTGATTTTCAAATTTTTTTGATTTTTAATTTTCTTATGAAATACATGAACCATGATGTATGAAAATTATGAGACATGAAATGTATACAATGTAATCAAGCAGATATCTATAGATACATGCAACACAACTCCTTCACAAGAAGTGATACCAATTGTTTTATAGTGAGGGGATAGGTGTAGGAAAAGTGCAAGTGAGTCATTAAGTTTAGAATGCTCATGATTACACCTAGAGGATTGTGCAGATAAATAGGAGAAGACGTACATCATGTCATGCAATTAATCAAAATTTTAAAATACATATCAAATCAAATTACCATGTGTAAGTGAGTAACATGAGTATGAATTTTAGCCATATGGATAACCAGATTTTCAATTAAACACAATAATAATTGCACAGACTGCATTTCAATCTAGAGAATAGCGTATTGGAGGCTTCACTCTGCCTCATGAAATTATCATCAGTAATTTTCATACTGGCAATCTGAATTTTTCTAAGAAGGACCAGGTTCAAATAATTCCTTTTTACGCGAGAAGACACATGGAGCTCATGCCAGAATCCCCGGTTACTCAGAATACTGAACCTTGTCACCTCATTTGAACAGAGATACTTTAGTCAACACTTTTCAGAAATGAACCACATCACGTCTCAGGTGACATGTGCCCAGTTTACTCAGTGAGACTTAGCATTGCTCTGCCTTTCATTTCATCCAATTTTTTTTATGCGGAGGTAGGTAACTTTTTCCTCAACTGTCTCTTTATCATCCATGCAGCAAGTTGAGTTACTTTAAAGTGCTGAAATGAAATTCCTATATCCTTATGAATAACGCTCAATTTCACATTAAAGTGCATGAAGTGAGCGAATTTGATTTAACATGTATGGAGAAAATTTAATTCAAAACAAGATAGTGCAGCTCCTCCTATGTAAATGTAATAAGCATGAAATGCTCCCCCTGAGAGTTTGACATGAAGCACACTTGTTAAGACTCAGATGCAACATTATTTATCAATGGAGTATATGGTCTTAGAAGTTTCAAGGAAGGGGTTGAATAGCATATAATAACATGCAAGCATACGATGAGAGTATATGCAATATGCAATGCAAAATGAAAAGGTATGCAATTTCAGTTCTTGAAATGTTGGCTCCAAAGATATGATGCCACTGTTGGAAGTATCCATTTTGGCATGTATGCAACATGGAATGTGCAAAATGATGCATTTTAAAATATGCACTATATGTATGCTGAAAATGCCAACTATGCAACAAGACACACAATGAGCTTCATCTTCCAAGAGCACTATGTGAATGATATACAGAAGGTGATATGCAAATATGTAATGTGATGCAAGATTTCAGATTTCACATGACACTCTATATGCACCTAATGCATGACATGCATTGCCAATTGTTAAAATGTGAGGACACAATTTTATTCTGAAAAGAGAATTCAAAAAATTCATTCAAAGCATCAAAATCATCACATGTGAACTTTTCTTGAAAGCAGTTGTGCTTTTATCCAGAAAGATGAGTGGCACATTGGTAAAGACCAAGGAACATTGATCAACTTCAGTCCTCAAGATGTTCAGCCACAGAATAACATCATCATGCTGAGAGAATGGAAAAACATCAATCTCATAATTTTCAGCTTGCAAGACTCCCCCATAATCAATGCATGATTTCAGAAAATTCATTTAAGTTGGATGCCATATGCATAAGTGATTCATGGTACCGGGCGGAGACATATTCTCACGTATGGTGATAGCTTTAAGACAGGCTTGACATATCCTTCCACATGTCACCATTTTATATACCATATAATTATTGAAATGATGATCAGAAAAACATAATGCACTCCCATATGACATCGGGGGTTTAGCAAATTCATGAGCATTGAAAGGTAGTTTCAAATTAATCGTCTGTCAAGATGTGGCACTAGCATCAAGACCAAAGAGCTTCAAACAGACACTTTATTTTCTCACCTTTGCCTTGAGTTACCTTTATTGACATCCTCAAATTCTTCACTTTATTCCGCTTGCTGTAATCTTCATCAACAAGCTCCAAATCTCAATAGAGGTAGAACAAATCTCGCATTGAAGACTCTTGAGCTTTTTTCTTTCTCTCCTGCAAGAAATATAATGATATTATCCAAAGGAGTTCCATTGAGAACCAAATTTGCATCTTATAAATAGCAGCATATAAGGATATGAAAATACCAAGAACCCCATGCCAAAACCTTTCAAAACTCCTCTAGGATAAGAAGAGAGACCCTAAGGGTAATGGGGTAGAAGTTCAAACCAATCGGTCCTCAAGATGGGCATTTCACAACCCAAAGTGCAGACCTATTCCAGATCTGCCAGAACAGGTGTTGACACCTAGTGTCTACACCGACTGAGGAAACATGCAAAACTACCTAAGACAGTTAATCTGAGCCCAGAAATGCTATACATGAATTAAACTCAATCTTGGCATATGGAGATATATTCAAACATTGAATTCTTACCATGATTTCAAGGGTTGATGGTCATAATCAAACCTGCACTGTAAAGAACTCAATTCATGTCCATATTAAGCCAATGCATATTGAAGGAACTAACTTCAGGACTTTTTATCACATATGACTCTCTCTCTCTCTCAACCTGTAGTATCAGAAACTCAATTTCATATCAATCTCAGTTCAATACAAATGAGAAAATCAATCTCTGTGCTTTTCTTTCACAAGATAATCTCCTATGAGCTGCAAGTATGTATGATGAGTTTCAACTTTCAAAATAAGTGATTCACTCAAGCTGACATGAGTTCAAAGTTCACTTCAGAGATTTCATGTTTAGCCCAACAGTGTAAAGAGTCCAGACTAAACACATGAAGAACCAAGTCTAAGCACATGTGTAGACAAGGTTGATGCACATAAAACACACAAGACTGCCTCTTTACACCTGCATATTAGAGACTTTAAATTCCAGCAGCATGAACTGAGAATTCACACAATCAATATGTACAAACATGAACAACCAACTTACAAATCAGTGTGAAATCAAGGACAAGCCTATGTTAACCAAGGCATCACACCCGAACTGGCCAAGTCGACTTAAAGCCTTCCTCTTGACCTCAAGGCAATCTTGCAACAAAGTTCTCATTTGGTTGTTTTGGGTACCCAAACCTTCTTGGGTTCCGGATGGTTAGTTGCACCTCTAGTGGGTGCCTTCCACAGTTTTTGGGCATGCATATCATCAAAATGTATTAAGGAGCAATCATGTATGGTATGCCCAAACTCACCATAATAATGACAATAACCAAAAGACTTCAGATTTTTCTTGTAAGAATGAGCATGTAATTTTTGTGGGTTTGAAGAGATGTTCTCATTTTTCAAACTAAAGTAATTGTTCATCCTGTGATCGAACCTTCCACAATGAAAACAGTTCAATGGAGCAAATCTTTCAAATGGTCTTCTTGCATGAACATAAGAGTTATCAAAAGTTCTTTTTGTGTTCAAAAACTTTCTTGGCTTTGTGAAGCCATTCATTTTCTTGCATGCTTCTAGATCTTCAGATTTCATCAAAAAATAATCATGCATCATATGACCATGTTCACCACAATAAAAGCATGAGATTTTCTTTGTGGATGCATGTGTGTGTGCAACATGATTTTTCATGGCATTCATCGTGACACCAACAACTTTTTTAGCCTTTTGATGCAAATTTTGTTTCTTTTTCAGACTTTCATTTGATCTCTTCGTTGTTTGAGGAGCAGATTGATTTGGAGGCCCATTTGATGTGCTGGCTATATTTGAACTATGGACAAGGGAAGTATAGACTTTGTTTTCAAAATTCTTTTTGTTCACAGGATTATAGCCCAGCCCATCTCTTTGGAAATTCACCTTAGTCCCCAATATCTTGTTCAGATTTTCTTCCCCATTCACAAACTTACACAAAGAAGCATTCAGATCAAGAATTTTCTTTTCAAGTGTTGAAATATGCAATTCATAGGAAATGATCTCATTGTCACAGGAAATGACTTTTTCATTCAATTGGGCATTGATGGTTTTGTAGCTCTCCATCATTTGTTCAAGCACATGCATCTTGTCAGATTCATCAACAATCACAGATTTCCCTTTTTCAAGTTTTTCAAGATTTTGTAATCTACTTTCAAGCAGGGAGATCTGAATTAGCATCGCACTATTCTCCTTTTTAAGTTCTTCATTTTTATTTACAAGTTTCTCATTCATAATCAATTCATTGCAAATATCCTGATCAAGAGAGTTTGATTCTATTTTGTTTCTTAAATCTTTTTCAGT
Source organism: Amorphophallus konjac (assembly GCA_022559845.1). Lineage (NCBI taxonomy): Eukaryota > Viridiplantae > Streptophyta > Magnoliopsida > Alismatales > Araceae > Amorphophallus > Amorphophallus konjac. Next base: position 350,277,185 of record CM040122.1, on the reverse strand, counting down.
TTTCTCGAATTGATTGATTTTATTCTTGAGGGCAACATTCTCATTTCTCAAACATGCAATGGTTTCTTTGTGACATTCAACATCATGCTCTAAAAGTTCATTCAAGTTGTTAAGCCCAGAACACTTATCACAAGTTCTATTTTCATGGAGCATGTTTTCAGATTACTTTTTCAAATTTCTATTTTCTGACTTGATTTTCTTATATTACTTTTCCAACTCATCATAAGCATCAACAAGATCATCAAAAGGAAATTCTTCAGAATCTGAATTTACCTCTTCTGCATTTTCATCACTTTGTTGATCAGCATCATCGACCATGAGACATTTTTACCTTTCCTTTTCTTGAGCTTTGATCAACCGGTCCATAAGCTCCTTTGCCATCCTACAAGAAGATACAAATGGATACTTGTTAGTATTTACGGAAGCTTTCAATAAACTTAAAGCAGTAACATTATCATGATGCATCATCTTATCATGATTAGACCACTTTGTCTCATCTAGAGGTAATATGTGTGGACCATGACAAATCAATTTCCAGAGACAATGATTAATAGAATTGATCACCACACACGGTTTACCTAGCCATGAATTAAACTTCAAACCAGTGAAAATTGGCAAACAGTTCATTGATATATGTTCAGTAGAAAAATTCATGATTGTGGAATGCACTGGGATCACTCTGTAGATCGCAAGATCTAGGGACAACAGAGCCTTGCTCTGATACCAATTGTTGGGTCCCATAGTGCAAGAATACGGATCTAGAGGGGGGGTGAATAGATCCTTCTACTAAAAACTTTGTCCAATTAAAAACACAACTACAACACAGCGGAATATACAAGATTGAGTAATTTAGTCTAAACAGGTTTAAACTAGATTCAGTCAAACTCACCGAGCTCACACGATTACACAAACAGATAGGATAGTGAACACACAATCACAAGAATCAAACCACAAGACACGGGGATTTTTAAGGTGGTTCGGGACCACGATGGGCTCCCTACGTCCACCCCTCACCAAACCAGTGAGGCTTCACTACACGCTACAAAATGTAGCAACACGGGGACGAACCCCAACACACACACACGTTACTTTCGCAGCAAACCACACACGAGGCCTTGCCTCAAATTACTGCCACAGCAGCACACACACACACACACACACCACTGGGGAACACACCCTGAACAAATTCCTCACACGGAGTCACAACTCCGTCCACACACACGTAGGACAATGCCTACACAACCATACGGAATTAAACTCCTAACATCACACGCGGATGTACTCCGCACAAATCGACACACATATACCAACACACACACTCGGAGACCCCTTTCTCCGAACACCCACACAAAGTATTATCTCAAATGTATATGAATCAAAAACACATATATGCTATGACCCTCCAAACAAATTATAGAGATGAAAACTAGACAGATGCATCAAGTATAAGGCTCCCCCTTCTTCAGCAAAATCTGATTCTCCTTGCTCGTTGACGGATAATCATAATCTTGACATCATCTTCTTCCTCTCCTCACGGCACTTCTCTTTTCTTTCTTCCATTTTCTTCTTCACCTGAAGGAGTAGATGAACGGAATAATAAGCCCAACCTTTAAGCTAATCTCTAACAAGAATGTGAAAATGAATGGTTTAGAGATCCCCCTCTTCTTCACCTATACAATAGAATATATGAGCATTAGAAATGTTGTATCACAAAAATTGCAGCTCATATATATATGCAAGAGAGTGAACAAAGAACATGTAAATGATTATTACATATCTTAGATGCCCATTCAAAACCTTAAGTAATCTCAAACAAAAACACAGAGGTGAAAGATCAAGATAACTCCCTTAGAGTTTCAATGACAAGCTTCTGCAGGATGAGAAACCGTTCTTGAAAGAAGATGAATGATTCTTTGCAAAAATGAAGTTGTAACTTGGTTTCCCACGTAGCTTCCAGTAGAGGATTGATTGGAGACTTGAAAACACCTTCTTCCCTTCACATCCAAGCTTACAACAACGTGGAAGAAGCCATGGAGCAGCTGCTACGTCCCTGCATTCACAAGAGTTAGAAGAGAGAAGAATACTTCAAATCTCACCTCTTCAATTAGGTTTTCGACCCAAGGAGATGGTTTTATGCTTTTAGAATGGTCAAGGGACAGCTTAGAGACCAGATCCACGAATTAGGGAGAGATATAGGGCAGTTGGAATGGATTGGTTGGACTTTCGAAACATGGGCAAGAAAGTCGTCTTTGACGGCTCCGCACAGGTGTCGACACCTGGTGCCCATGTGTTAACAGAAGGTCAGAAACGGAGTGCTGGACACTGGGTGTCGACACCTAGTGTTCTGGCCTGCTGCCAGAACCAATATAGGATTGCTGGATGCAGGTGTCGACTCCTGGTGTCGACACCTGGTGTCGACACCTAGTGTCGACACTTGCACCTGCAAAAAGTTCAGAGACCCATTAAGCTAAAAATGAAAGTTCCAACTTCACCGTGAGTTTTGGGATGATGAAAAGAAAGTTATGAGAAGTTCTTCCAGCCTGCAAAACATAAAGTGAAAATTAGTTTTGCTTCAATGTTAATCTCACAAACAACCCATTTCATTTCACCTTCTTTAATGGAATTTTGGTGACTTGGGAAAGTGTTTTCCCTTGCCATTCCAAGAATGAAAGATTGATGAGTAAATTGCCATTCCAAGAGAGAAGGAGGAACGAGATATCCATTTAAAACCACATAGCAACACTTACCTCATTGTTTTACCTGAGTTCACATTGTCCTTAATTGCTTGTTCTTTTGTTGAATCGTTCATGTAAGAATCATGGAGTTCTAATGAACTCATAAGGAAGTAATATTAAACCAAATCTCAAGATCCCAACTTCAACCCAATTCTCCTACAAACCATTTCACAAAGCATTTAAGCCATATGATCAGAAGGACAAGGAACCATCATTCAAACTCATCAGACCACACATCATTACCTTGGGGGCAAACAATGGTATTTGCTTCTCAATCATTCATTTAGTCTTGCCGAAGTACGCATGAATAACATGATGCTCAATATGACATTTATCCAAGCATATTTTCCATAAAATCTTTCTCATCGAGTACAAAGCAATCTTACCAAGTGAATATACAATGCATGTGCATTGTGCTAACATCAAAGCACATATGAGCCTTATAAAGTCACAGATCCATCCACATGATGATATCCCAATAACAACAGTTTGTACTCATCTCCACAACAATTTCAAACTTCATATTGAGAGGATAATGAGTTCAAGCACATGAAGACATGAATAAGCATTCACGCATAAGGCCAAGCAATAAAGTCATTTTGTAATCATCAAAATCACATACACAACAACAAAGATGTATCAGTCATAAGCAAATGATAAGCATAACCATGAGTTCAATCTTAGACATTTCAATCAGATTTAGTTATGTCAAAAGAATACACTCATTTCTGCAGAAGCATCGATGCATAAATGAGATGCATCAGCCTGTTTGACTAACCCATGCAGCATGTGTGAATAAAAGCATCGACCTTTAATGTAACACAGGTAGACCTTAATGAAGGTGCATCAACCTATCTTTATAGTAAATGCACAAGGTGCATCGACCTTGATAGTGATGACTTCTAATGCACTGACTTAATTTGCAGAGGCTAACAGACTAGCATCGACCTTTCCAATACATACATCGACCTTAGGCTACAGTCGCTAGGTCACTAGCATCGACCTTTTTCCAACCGCTAGGTTGCTAGCATCAATCTGTGTACAAGGTGCACCGACCTTATAGCACAAGGTACATGAGGTGCCTCGACCTGATTGTGTGTACTATGTTCCATGTGCATCGACCTGATTGTGTGTATAATGTATAGGTGCATTAACCTTCTTGACGAAACTACCTATGTGCATCGACCTGATTGTGCATTCAGTGTATAAGGTGCATCGACCTTCTTGGTCTATAACCAGTACATGCATCGACCTTCTAGACCCAATGCCATATGTGCATCGACCTGGTTGTTTAATGAAGGGGAAGATGCATCGACCTTATAACTCAATAAATATGCATATGCACTGACCTTATAGACATGTGTTAACATGTGCACCGACCTGTCTATCTCACTGTATGAATGTGCATCGACCTTTAATGCATCAGAATGTACATGCATCGACCTGTAAATGACTAGAGACTCAATCTGACTTAAGAAAGAATACAAGATATTAACTGATTGTGACAATCATCAAAACATAAAATGTTGCCAGCATCAAAACACATCATCAAGTCCAGAGGAGATACAACATTCTCCCCCTTTTTGATGATGGCAACACACATGCAGTAGCAGACAGACACATAGAAATAAATCTCTCCCCCATGCTCTCCCCCATCGTTTATTAAACCCTTTATTAAATGCCAAGCCATATGCCAAGCCATCAAAACATCAATACTCTCCCCCTTTGCCATCAGCAAAACAAAAGAGAGAGGGACCATTTGAATTTGTCGGAAAGGTAACAGAGATTATTGAGTCAAAGAAGGAAAAGTATAGGAAAGATGGTCTGACTGACAAACTGATTTATCTTTCATTAAACAAGCATACATAGCTCAGATTCTTTTAGTATAAGAGTTCAGATAATGCATCCTTGATTAAAATTTGGTTTAAGGGTGATAAAAGTTAGAGTTTAGCAACTGCACTCTTTGAAGAAGTTCGTATTAATCTTTAATAGCAATAAACCAAACATACATTGATCATGTAAAAAAAATCTAACTTCATCTTACTCATCTAAAATTTAATGACTTTGTTAGGAGTAACTAGAACATGTATTAAGGTTAAACAAAATTTTGACATCTCTGATATTTTACCTTAAGGTTACAGTTGGAATTTTCTTTTTGTTCACCAATTTTTGAACATCCAGGTATAATCCATACCTTTTTACATAAGGGTACACGTTGATTAGATGCCAGTACCCCTAGTTACTCAGTAGGATTTACCATTCTATTTTATTAAGACTTTTCAGATATAGTTTACACTTTTTACGTAAGGGTACACGTTGATCAGACGCCGGTACCCCTAGTTACTCAGAGAAACTAACCCTTCAATTTTAATTTTTGAACAGAGATAACTAAAGCACTTCATGACAAGGGTTCACCTTATTTCTTTGATAGAGGACCCAATTTCTCTGTGCATTCAGCCATTGCTCTGCCAATAACTTTTGACTCATAGTTTTAACCTAGCTGCCCTTTGGTTTTACAGAAGGTTTTTTTAAAAAACAGTACACACTTCTATGCTTCTCAACCAAGAATTCCTGAGTTTGTAGACTTTCAGATTATGAGAGATTGAATCAGACACAACATGTAAGGTATGGTTGACAGCTATTAATTTTAATGAACAATCTTTTTCATTAAGGTCAGCCTTTAGACTTTAAAATTCATTAAGTTTAAACCATCAGTTCATTCATGATACATTACTAATTCTTATAGGAGAAGATTTCTGATTTTAGTAGCTTAGAGTAATGAACTGATTATCAGTTTGTCATTTATTCATATTCAAAAGAATTTCAAGATTTTCATGAATGTGATACCATGAGGTGAGAATGACTTCTGAGATTTCAAGTCATAAACAATGTGAAGAGCAATGTGATACCAAGTGATGTGTGACAAGCTGATATCATGAGTTGAGTAACTCTGTTGATCTGAAGGAAAAGAGTTGGGTTGACAAAAGGTATGCCAAGAATATCATCTTTTATTTTATCAGACACACATTAAGACATTTTATTCTGAACTCCCCCTATCAAAATGCACAAGCAAATAGACTCCCCCTATCTATGTGCATTATCATTGGACACACCATTTTGACATATGAGCAAATAATGAAGTGCAAGACTCAGAAAAAATCTTGATTCAGGATACTTGGCGGAGGACAAGCCTCTACACATAGTGTGGGTTTCCCGACAGAAGATATTTGCCCTTTTTCCCATCACACCATTTAATATACCTCTGAGATCAAGATGAACAAAATGCAAATTATGCAATGACACTACTGAATAGAATTTATTCTAAGCATTTATGTAATGACTCTGACATGGGATAAGAAAGGCATTTATTCTAAGCATTTATGCAATGACTCTGACATAGGATAAGAAAGACATTTATTCTAAGCAGGCAAGAATGAACTTAAACAATCACTCATCATGTTGAAATTTACATAAACCTAGTTCCCTTCTCAAAAATTTAAATCTTTCATTCCCAAGAGGTTTAGTAAAAATGTCAGCAATTTATTTTTCAAATTCAACAAAGTTAAGCTCAATTTCATTCTTACTTACTTCATCTCTTAAGAAATGGTGTTTTATTTCAATATGCTTAGTCCTAGAATGATGAACAAGATTTTTAGTTAAGGAAATAGCACTGGTGTTATCACACAAAATGGGAATGCATCTTAATTTTATGTGATAATCAATGAGTTGATGTTTAATCCAGAGGACTTGGGCTACACAGTTCCCTGCTGTAACATATTCTGCTTTAGGAGTGGAAAGAGCAATAGTGTGTTGCTTCTTAGATGCCCAAGACACTAGACATCCACCTAGATATTGACAATACCCACTAGTGCTCTTTCTATCTCTTCTACACCCTACATAGTTTGCATCAGTGTAAGCTACAAGTTCAAACTCACACCTAGCAGGATACCATAGACCTAAATCAAGGGTGCCTGATAGATACCTAAAAATCCTTTTTACATCACTCATATGTGATTCCCTAGGACTAGCCTGAAATCTAGCACACAAACACACTGAGAACTGTATATCTCGACAAGATGCAGTGAGATACAAAAGGGATCCGATCATACCTTTATATAATTTGGTGTCAACTAGTTTAGCTTTTGGGTCAGCATCAAGACTAGTTGATGTGCCCATAGGTGCAGTGATAGCTTTGAGGTTCTCCAACCTATATTTCTTCAACAGGTCCCTGATGTATTTGGACTGTGTGTGTTGATTATTATTTGTGATTGTGATGATTCCTTTATTGCAAGATGAGGTGATCAATTATACAGATATAAATGTAATCAATCAACCAATAAGCATGCACAACATACACCTATGCGACCATCATGACCTCTAAGCATGGGCAAGCAATCTCAATCAAGTAACTAAACTAAAGAGGAAATAAAAACACACGCCGACCGTGGAGCAAAAGGAATAGAACACACTGCAAGGGGTGGAACAAGCAAGTAATTAAAGGAAAGAGATGAAGAGAGAGAGAGAGCTATTTCCCAACTAAGAAGGAACGTGATCACCACTAAGGTAAATAGCAAGCCAAAGACTTGGAATGTACCTTAGAATATGTGGATGAAGCACCCACCTGCAGGAGAGAGAAAACCAGAAGTTGTGATATGCAACTCTATGAAGCGTAACAGACTACTACTGATGCGCCAGAATACTGTAACGTGCCTCCCCTGATCCGTCAAACATCTGCAAAACAGAATTGGGAAATCTTTGATCTCCAACCTTCCCAGCCAGCCAGCAAGCTTGGGCCTCGTGCCTTAACCTTGGAAAACTTGCAAAAGAGTGTAGAAGAGAAAGAAAACACCCAGATTAGCCTTTGCTAAGTGTAGTAACTATAAATCAAAAGAATTGAAGAACATGCAAAAGGAAGGGGAGAATACCGGGGTGGTTGGTTTTTTTTAACCCCTCTGGGGTGTTTAAAAGATGGGAAGAGGATTTAGATGCATGCAAGAAGAGGAAGAACATGGAAGAAGAAGAGGGAACATGCCATGGATGATGGAAGAGGGGAAAACTAATTAAAAACTTGAACTAGACTGAATTAGCCCCTTGAAACTAGTACTCCCTGGACTTAGGACGATGATGGACGTGGGATGCAGCCTTCCTTGATAGGTTCTAGCTCTAGGATGCGGCAGCACTTCGTCGCGAACTCTAGAAATCTCCTCCTTTAGCCATGAAGTCAAGGGTTCTATTTATAGACACTCAAACTCTTGGGTCGGATTGGAGAGAATCCAGCTAAAAAGTAGGAGGTTTCTTGGCAAACTCTTGAAGATAATACTCCCAAGAGTCCATAGAAACAAACAGAAGGTTCTAAGGATCAGATTTGAAGAAGAAATCATCAGATCAAACTCTTAATTCGGTCACGGAGTAGCAGAGGAAAAGCAGCTTTGCTAGAACACTCTGATGTATGTAACAGCCGCACGATAGACCGCCACATTAAGGTAACGCGCCAGGACTGGTCCGTTACAAAACCTTATCCTCTAAGAGATAAGACCAACGGGTGAAGTTTACGTTCAGAGGGCTCTGGGAGGTGTAACGGATCATAGCTGATGCGCTAGGATAAGGTGGCGGATTGAAGAAAGTTCGTTACACTGCAAAGGATAAGCATGAAAAGAGAACGGTCAACTCAGGACTTTGGGATCAATGAACGGCCCTAGGAAGTGCGTTAGGATACCGTAACGCGCTAGGAGAAATGCGTTAGGGACAAAAAGATGAGAAATGAAATGGAGAGTTCGCCAAGCAACGTCCAGCTGACAAGGATGAGGAACTAGACCCAACCAAGGGGGAAATGACTCATGAAAGAGGCCTCTAACTGACCAAGAAGACTCAACAAGGGTGAACAACTCGGAGCATCATATAAGATAAGTAAGGAGATGACCCAACTTATTGGTCATAAAATGAGTGTCAACAGATGTCCCTCCTTAACGTCCTCTTTGCAGGGGAGCGAGCGGAGGTGAAGCGAAAGCGAATGGAATATGGAGATGAAGCGGAGATGAAGCGAAGCGGACTTTAAGGCAAACGACACCCGTCCTCAACCAACGAGCGATAGTAATCTTCTTGAAAACCTCATACTAATCGCAAGGAAGTAGCCTAACCAAATGACGCATGTCTGGAGGAACTAACAACTAAGGAAAGGAAAACACGGCCAGCGGTCGGAGCAACAGAAAGGAAAAGAGATGACTAACTAAACTCCAGACTGGAATCTTCAGCTAACCAGACCGAGCGAGCAGACCGAAGGAAGCCTTCCAATTCAGAGTGGAATGACTCCTTACTCGAGATCATGGACATAAAGTTGACCACCATTACCGAGACACTTTGGACAGATGAAGGTTCATGAATGCTCAAAAATGCATATGATGCATGCTGGGCTAAAGGAAAAAGAAATCTTTAAAACGAATGCCAAGAAATATAAAATAACAAAATACTAGAGAATAGTATTGCTAGACCAAAAAAGCTAGGGTCAGGACACCGTCTGCAACCACGGCGTGCAAGATAGAACCATCGTCCCCAAGCTCTTCCAACCTAACAGCCTATCCAACGATTAAACATGTGCACTTAGATCATCATCATTTTTGTTTTAGGGGAACATCAGATCCCAGAACACATGAATGATCAGTCGGTTCTCGAGATAATATATCATAGATAACATATAGTAATGTATTAAGGGATAAGGAAATGAGATACAATACGTGACTTACCTGCTCGGCGAGCGTGATGTGACAATCTTGCTTAACTGAAAGAGTTAGCCATCAATAGTAATAAAAGGATAATCATGGCATAACTATTCCATAAATAAGATAAGATAAGAAAACATTCAAGCAAGAAACCATCATCATTCTAGAGTGTAACGGACTTCTGAAGGAGCGCCATAATGAATGTAACGGATTAGTTTGATCCGTTATGACTCACTGGTTCACAATTTTCAACAAAGAACACCCTAAATACCTGACGGACTCAACATAGAGCGTCAGAGAACTGTAACGGTCTCACGATAGACCGTTACATTTCATGATCTTGCAAAAAAAAAAACAAACCGAGCCCTGCTTCGATCTCATTTGTGCTAATCACACCCTAAACCCAAAATCCGAGCGCCCAAAACCCTCCCCATAAAACTCACCGGCGACGAGCCTCCGGCCACCATGACGCGAGAGAAAGGGAGAAAGAGGATCGCCATCAAACGGTGCCGAGACCGCATTACCCGAGAGGATGGTGCGCCGGCGACGAGCTTGTCGGAGGGACAACCGGTGGCGGCGGCAGCTCAATCGATGGAAGAAGGGGCTCCATTGGCCCTAGAGGAAGCTGAAGAAGGAAGAGAACATGCCGGAGAAGCTGCCGGCGGCGAGGAAGAGCCCGTTGCGCCAAAGAAGAAGAAATGCGGCCAAGACCGCGAGGTGGGCCAAATCACCCCAAACCCTAATTTTTAAAAATTTTAATTGATTGCATGTATGTTTAGGGGGAGAATAATGGGTCTGGGACCCATTAGGACACTATGTAGGCCATATTGGCCATTCCCACTGGCTGGAAGATCAAAGAAGACAATGCCCGTTCTAGGGGAACGTGACGGTCGTTTCAGTGACCGTTACGTTCCCTGACGCGCCACCACTGGTGCGTTAGGGGAACCAAAACTAGAAAATGCCCTATTTTTTTGGTTTTTTGCTTATCTGATTTTTGTTGTTGTTTTATTTGTGATAAATGCTATGCAATGTGATTAATGACTAACTTATGACCTAAATGTGTGTAGGGAAAGAGGAGAACGAGAATCACATGGCTCCAAGTACGGGCAGTCTACTTGGCATTGCCGGGGTACCAGAGGGAGAGATTAGCGGCCATGGGCTTCGGGGAAGTCCTTAGCATAGAGGTGACGAGAGTGGACACAACCCTCTAATACGCGCTTCACGAGAGGTGGGATCGGATCAGTCGAGCTTTCATCTTCCCATGGGGGCACATGATCCCAACATTAGAAGACATGGCGAGGATCAGTGGCTTGAGGGTGCACGGGAAGGCGGTGACGGGATGGACATACGGCGATTACAGAGAGTTAGCCTAGGTGTTGCTAGGTTTTGATCTGATGAGGCAGGGGCATCCATCATCCCAATTATCAAGATCGGCGCTGCAAGAGAGTTTGGGACTCCGGGGAGCGGCCATCACAGTTGGAGAGCTACCAGAAGAGCACATCAACCGAGTGGTTGAGCAGGTGTGCCCGAGCGTGGCGGTGGAGGCAGGACCGGATGGGGATAAAGTGCTGAGGCGCTTCCTGATGCTGCTATTCGGGAAGCCACTATTCCCGACCCAAGCTGACGTCATCAGCTACAGGCTCCTTCTATTACTAGAGGATTTGAACAGAGTGGGCAGATACGCGTGGGGAGCAGCTGTCCTGGCTTTCTTATTCGACTCCCTCAGCGCGATAGACCGGGAGACCATGCTAGGCGGCTTCTCACCTTTCCTACAGGTAAATCTTCTAAATGCTCTTTAAATGCTTTTGATTATGCTTATATGTCTATATGCTGACTCATGTTCCTAAAATGCGAATCTGGCTCTTCCTTTACCTACCCGGGATCGGGCGAGGGGCCGAGCTACATCCGGGGCAGATTCCCATCACGAGGCGGTGGTCGGTAGCTCGAGACACGGGGTCGATCAAGAGGTTGACCCAGGCGATCCAAGATGACATTGACTCATACCCGCATGCATCGGTAAACTCTCAAACTTAAACCTTTCTATATGTTTGTATATGCTTCTAAAATGCTGACATGAGCTTAACTGGTTTTTCAGGTGCGCTGGACACCGTACCAGAATGAGCGACATGAGGGACAGCCATGGGTGGCGGCTTCCTTGGCCTACGGAGGACTGGACATTTGGCTACATTGCATCAACATGATCGAGCCTCTCCACTACTGTTTGATCATGAGGACACAAGGAGTGCATCAGCCGGAGGTGACATTCCCTCGCCGAAATGATGAGCGGCCAGGGAAATCCTCAAAAGGTATCAGTGGCAATGTAAATTGGAGCGACCGGGCGAAAAACTATATTGAGGACTGGAAGCGAAAGGGCAGGGCAGTGATTGAGCGGGCTGATAGCAACGAGGCATACTTGAAAGCTTACGCCCAGCGGTACGGTGACCACATCTTTCGAGGTACCCGACAACCAATATAAACTCTAAACTCAGACTTTGCTATATGCAAATGATTTATTTCTACATGCCTTGACACTTTTAACTTCTAAATGTAGCTAGACCCACGGGGACGCATTACTGAGCTCGAGGGACTACTCCTCGCCACCGTCCAGCAACGGGATGAGTATCGGGCTACACTGGAGCTTCTGGTAAACTTCCTAACCTTGGACTCAAATGAAGGTTCATGCTTATGATAATCGACTGACTTTGACTTCTAAATGCAGTGGGTCGAGGGAGCCCAGAGGACCGGACCGGATGCACCATCCTCCTCTTCACAGCCTGGCAGGGGATGGGCTAGCGAGATGCAGAGTTTACCCGGGCCGTAGCTCGAGCCGAGGAGGCTGAGGCTACCCTCGCAGAACGGGTAAGACACTAAACCTTCAAACTTAAATGCTTCATGATTTACGCTAAATGCCTTGAACTGACTATGATGCAATGCAAAAAAATGCAGGTGAGAGAGCTGACCATGGCATTGGCCGAGGCGGAGCGAGCCCGAGCAGAGACTGAGCGGACCCGGGCAGAGCTAGAGCGCTCCCGAGCGGAGGCGGGGCGCCTTCAGGCAGAGGTGGCCCGGTTGAGCGGAGAGTTAGAGCGGGCATCTACCCAGATGGCAGACCTTGAGAGATACTGGACAGAGGCTCTGGAGGCGCGACTCCAGGTTCATGATTTGAAGACCGAGCTTCGGGCTGTAGAGCGGACTGTCCGGATGTCACGTCCCGAGCCTTTATTACAGCGGAAGACTAACTCGGGGAGTACGGACAACCGACATGGTAAGCCTCTTGCAAGCAAGAATGACCAGAGCGTAATACAATCACACACACAAATGCAATTGCACAATATATATATATATATATATATATATATATATTCGAACTTCAACTTTATTTCATTACTAACTCAAGTACAACCACTAATTCAATTTTCATTATGTACTAGACTCAAGAAATAGGAAAATTACATAGACTCAATCTAAATAATTTAGACTTCCTAAGTCTTCACTCTCATCTTGACAATACTTTCATTCACTCTCGGACCCGCTACTTGTATAACCCGAATCTGAATTCGAATCACTTCCATCTCCTGAAAAGATTGGAAATAGGTAATGAGCACACTTGCCCAGTAGGTATCTTCGCATCAACATGAAGGCACTATTAAAGTAATTAATAATTTAGCTCTAAAGAATAAGGTAAAAATCATGTGAATACGATCAATCACGCGATTAAACCAAAGTAACAAGACGATCAAGTAAGTTAGAATGAGAGCAAGTACGAACTAGCAAGAATGTAACAAGAACATGATATTGGCCTTTCATGAACAAGAATGTATCGAGAATATACTAGCAAGCCACATAATCATCACTCTAGTACCTTTTGCTAATGAGCAAGTACTTCGTGAATTTTTGTGGAAATATCAAGCAAGAAAGTCATGTACAAGAATGTCATGTCATGCCGTATTATGGATTTTCACTTATTTATAGAGAAAGTACTCCCAGCGCAATGCGACGCTAGTACCATCATACCCCATGGTTAATAATAGTATGTTTCTGACAACCAGTCGAGGGGACTAGTATAGAGCCCTTGAACACAATCAGTGCTCGATCACATCTTCAAGTATAAATCAAGCTTTTTCCAGGCATGTAACAATAAAGTATGGCCAAGAATGTAATAAGTTCAATACGCTCATAATAATAATAATTCAATGAATGAATGCTTTAATAAGAATCATGAGAAATCAATAATGGCTTAAGCAAGGTTATGCTTATGGAAATAAATCGGCAGCATAACGGTACATTCTTTATTTTCCATTCATTATTTTAGGTTTCTTGATCAATATGATAAGTTCTAGATCATCAATAGTCCATCTAGAAACCTTGGAATATCAACCATTGGTCTACCTTGGGTTAAAATACTCAAGCAGTGTGACGGTCGTGTACTGGGCCGTTACATGATGTGACGGTCTAGAGTTGATGCGTTAGAACGACTAAATCTAGAAACAGTAATTGGACTCAGTTAACTGTGACGGTTGTGTATTGGGCCGTTACTTGTGCCTAACGGTCCAACATAGAGCCGTTACATTACTGATAACTAAAAACATCAATAGTGTAATCTAATCAATGGGCTTTAATGGTACAACCAACTCGGCGTCTTAGTGGGAACCCCAGGCTCGCGGAGAATTATGGAGGCCTTGCAACAAGATTTCCTAGTCTATTGGAAGGAATATCCAACAGAGAGGTCCTCATGTCCAAGAATAATGTTCCTATAGTGCAATGTGAACTAATGGACAACATACCGAAATATGCGCCATATACTTAAAGAAATGACTCTATAGATAAAGAAGAATGTGTAATAATGTGAAACCAAGATAAAACTCCGTCAATACAACCTTGGAAAATCATGATTTAGAATACAAAACTATAGAGTTTTAGCCAATGAAAGTAGCATATCTTAAAATAACTTAAGACACATTAATCATGCAATTTGATTATGAATCAGTAACTAAACTTGAAGTCATGATAACGGGTCCATCTTAGCTATCTAGCTTATTTATAAGTAAACTTAACTAGTTATTATTATGTCTTGGGCTGGCAGAACATAGGGGTCTGACGGTCTAGGATAGACGCGTTACAGTGCTTGTGACAGTTTATCGAGGGGCCGTTACGGTGGTGTAACGCTCCTGCTAGGGTGTGTCAGAGACAATAGAACAATAAAACACAATAGGGTGTGACGGTCTATCGTAAGGCCGTTACATTCATGTGACGGTCTTACGTTGGTGCGTAAGAGAATCTACTGGCAGTAAACTAAGTAAAGGTTTATGAAAACATAACATGCCTGGAAATCAAAATACTACCACTATCCTAGTCATAATAACGAAGTATAGGCCAACTATATGCATGGGTTTAGTGAATAGACATGATAATATCTTTTAATTTCTATTTAGGGCTAAGAGATGCATGAATGTATAGAACTATTTATATCATGAAATTCTAGACTTCTTAGTCTAGAATGCATAAAATCAAGCACAACCAGAGGGCTTTTATTCCTAACAAGTTATTTTTGCCAATCATGAGATAACCTACTGATGTGACACGACCTCGGACCTAATGCAAGCAAGCACAATCGCATTCAAAACGGGCCAAATTGGACCACCGCTCTATCGTCACTCACCCAAGCCCGGGGTGACTTGGCAATGCCAAGGGGAGGATGTGGGGTTGGGCCCTTGCTGGTAGAGGGCCAGCAAGGCCAATACTTGATTCCCAAAGGGTGGGGATGCCCAAATAAAGGGGGCCGACAAAGTGCCAAAGGCACCGGTTGCAATATTCCCACGGTGATCACTCAAGTTTATGGGGCTTGAGGATCGGGCTCTCACTCGCATAACCAGTGGAATTAGAACTAATATTGAAAGACAAGCACTAAGTGGAGTGAAGGTTTGAGCACTTACTCGACCGGATTGAAGAAATCGGTCCCGGTCGGAGACGAGGGCGAGCGGGGAGGCGAGTGGATCCCCACACGCCGCGGCGGTGTCGCTTGACCTGCCCAAACAAGTTACAGCACTACACCTCACATAGGAGGGGGATCTTGGGGTGGGGGTTAATAGAAATTACAATCAATACTACCTCCACACAGGGAGGGACCTTCAGCCGGTCAAGCGGGGTGGGGAAACTAAAGCAAAGAACGAGGAATAAGGGTGGACGCCGAATTTGCTTGCGGTCTATGAGCTGGGATAGAGAGTCGGTGTTACTGCTGTATATCTTGATCAGGAATTTTGTTGACAACGAAACTAGAGGGAAAACCTTCGTAGCTAGAAGGGGAATGTCTCAGAATTTTCTTAATTTCTTCTGGAGTCGCTGCTGGTCGGGGCAGGAGCTTGAACAGGGCCTCTGTTTCTCGGACTAGCAGGGGCAGGTCACCAATAGTAAGATGCAGAGGCTGTCCTGGCCACTCCCGAACTCCAAATTTGATGTCGTCAGTGCCCTTAGAACCGTGGGTGAGTCCTCTTTGCATCAAAAGAAACGGGGACACCAGAAGAGGTCGGAGACAATCTGTGGAACCAGAAGAGTGGGGAGGGGTCGGTGCAGACTGTACAAGGCAGAACCGCGCATTCGGGGGAGAAAATTGGTAACTTCTGCTCCCGGATGCTGAATGAACTTCCGCTTCTTGAATCTGAAACTAGACAGGCCAAAGAGGAACTTTGAAGCAGAACTTGAAGACTGATTCCTTCAGGATCCATCGTGGCAGAGCTTCTAATCTGGTTCAGGTCCTTAGCTGAGGCAGAACTGCGCAGCTGTGGAAGAATGGACCTCCAGGATGGCTCGGAGATCGGAAAAAGACAAAACCACTTTGGTTGTGAAGGCGACTGGCAGACGCTTCCGACGATGGCTCTTGGGTCTTCAAACTCGTCCGGAGGTGATCGTGGTGGCCGTTGCAAGCTACTGCTCTGCTGTAGATCTTCAGTTGAGAGCTGTAGGTTGATGATGATGGGGGGGAATGGGGTATATGGGAGGGGAAATGGGGGTGGATGAGTGTGGGGAAAGCCCGGGCTGTGAGGGGGTCTAGGAGGGGATGTTATAAGGTGGAGGAAGGGAAGAATGGGTTCTGGAAGGGGGTCTAACAGGTGGTGGGAGGAGGAGCTACGAATTTGGGAAGGTGGGTGAGAGGAGAAAGTGAGGGGGGGGCACAAGTGAGTGGAGGGAAGGGTGGATTTAAAATTTGAAATGACCTTGGAAGTTGTGGGGTTGTGTGGGGAAGGGGTTGATTGTGTTGGAATGGGGAAAGTGGTGTTGGAATGTGGAAGATGGTGTTGGAATGGTGAGGGATCTTCTTGGGACTAGGGGGTGGAGTAATGGAGGCCATGGGGAAGTGGAGGGCTTTAATGATGGTAGGTGGGGGTTGAGGTGGTTGGGAAGGGAGGAGAGCGAAAAAAATTTAAAATTGGGTGTTGAGGAGAGAGAAAGTGGAGTAAAAAAAGAGGGATTAAGAGAGGGAAGGGTGGGGAATCTCTCTCCTAGGATTTCTCACCCAAAGAATGTTGGAATCACTCCACTAAACTAAGCTTTGGACTCTCAAATGGTATTTTTTTCATTGATTGATTCATTAAGTTGAAATGGGGGGAATGTGGTCCTATATATAGGAAACCTACATTTCTACAAAAGTCCCTTACACAAGACTCAATAACAAATAACCGAAGGGGTAGGGGGGCTCATGGGTCAAGCCCGAAGAATTGGGCCCAATAGCACATTACACAATCTAATGCCACTCAAACTTAGGAAAATAAATGCAAGACCTAGGAACATGACTCAAATAAAAGGGAAAATATATCAAATGACTCAAATAAAATTACATAGGACTCAAAATTAAATGACTAAATCATGCCGGATGCAACCGGGGTGAGGAGACGAACGGTAAACGTGGGCATGAGAGGTGATGTCCCCATCATACTCCCGGGGTGCGGAGAACTCGACTCTGTCGAGTAAGTGTCCTTCCCTCCTTGGAGGGTGTAGAAGTGGTACCGCCCTCAAGTCTCCCGAACGAGACCGATCCATCCACCTGCCGAGATAGCGCTCATATACCTTGCTCCGAGTGGTAGTGACTTGTTCATCTAATATTTGTTCAATTTGTTAACGCTGGGCTCTCTTGGCTGGTGGTTTATCATCATGGGTGGGTGCTCTCTCAAGGGAAGAAGTAGGCTCAATCTCCTCACTAGGTACCACCGTGGGTCCCTTATATGGCACTAGGTCAGCAACATTGAATGTGGGACTTATTCCATACTCCTCATGGAGATCTAACTCATTGGCATTTGCACCTATGCGCCTCAAGACCTGGAAGGGACCAGCCCCACGTGGCCTCAGTTTAGAGTTGGCTCCCGGGGAGAACCTCTCCATCCTTACCCTCACAAGGTCACCCACTTGGAATTCTTGGTGATGCCGATGAGAGTCGGGCAGCCTTTTATAAGCCTCATTCTTTTTGCTGATGTGCTTGCAAAGGTTTTCATGTAATTTTGTGAATGTTATCCTTTTAGTGGTTATGGGTGGACCTGGACAACCATAGATGGACCTATCCTGCCATGATGCCAGATGGACCATGATGAACCTTGGTGGGCCGGTGCAACCATTTGTGGACCTATCATGCAATGTTGTCATGTAGACTTTGGTGGGCCTAGGTGGGCCGGGGCAACCGTAGGTGAACCTATCATATAAAGTGGTGATGAATGTGGGGGGGCCCGGACATCCGTAGATGCTTTTGACATGCTTAAGATCCATGATGAATGAAGGAGGACCATGACATCCGAATGTGGCCCACTCATACTTTCTACTTGACATGTGAGTGATATGAATGAATGGACCCAACATAGTGTTTATGCCAAGGGGTGTGGAAAGCCTAGACACATGCATGCTTTTCCCAAAAGTGACTTCCATGTGTATAGGTGTGGGACAACCTTTGAACTCCCATTGGAAAGGATCAAATGGATCTAAGAAGGTGGTCATCATGGGGTGGGGCACCACCTTATTCCCTAGGGATATATGGTCCAAGGTTATGCTTCCCAAGGTGCGGCCCGGGTCATGGATGAGGTGGGTTTGGCCCAATATGGTGAGTGAGGGTAGGACAGGGTGGGTGGTTGGTAAGATGGTTGGGTCATATGAGTCCCTTGACTCCCATTGGAAGGGATCATATGGATCGTAAAATAGGTCACTTAGGGGGAGGAACTCCATGTCCTGAAGATCCTTAAAAGGTGTTAAGTCATCATTCCCTATGATAGTTGGGCCAATGTTCTTGACAAGTGGGTCGGCCATGAGTGGAGGGCTTGGCTTTCTACCCGAGATAAGAAGCTCTAAATCGAGGAGAAGGTTGGGCGCATCCGGTGTAGGGAGGAATAGAAGGAGGTCGCTAGTGTAGCAACCATTGGTGCAAACCGAGGTGATAGACCCAATGCATAGGTGTAGGAGGCTAAGGCTCCTAGGTTGTTCGGCCATAGGAGTCAACATGCTAGTGAACTCAATTTGCCATGCTAAGCCCCTAAGAAAATCCTCTAAGGTCTACACTTGATAGGATGCTTAGATTGTGGTGTGATAGGAGAAGATGGGCACTAGGGGAAAATTTTGTTCTATGGGAGGGCAAACATGGGTCGAGGTCTCTCTAATTAGGCTCTTCCTTAGCCACCTAACAAGGGACTCTCCTAAGATGAATTCGGCCTTATCTAGAGGGGGTGGTGTAGGGTGAAGATCCTTGTGCGAGGCTTCCTCTTCAATTGGGACATGGGTGCTCTCTATGGAGGGGATAGGTTCCCGAGGGATATTTGTCTTCATGTGGCAAAGCGAGTGGACTACTTCTTCCAAAACTAATGGAGTGGGAAGGTTCTTTGATGGTGGGGTGATGATGGCCGGAGTATGGTGCACCCGGGGTGGTGAACGAGGGTGGGATTCCCGCGGGTGGGAGAATAAAAGGTTGTTGAATTTAAAGGTTCCCGAAAGGTGTGGCGGACGCACAAGGCAAGTCCGACGTGTTGGGTCGATGTTGGCATTCCTTTCATCTAACCATTTCTTACCTAGGATTATACATGGACCTGCCAATGTTCCCTTTTGACACCAAGCCCCATCCAAATACTTAATCTTCCCGAACCATTTATGGAATTCAATAAAGACTTGGTCTCCATTGTGCACAATTTGTCCGGTCCTACTAAGAGAGGTAACGATATCGGGGGACACCCAATTTTCAGATTCTAGGTCAATGAAATCAATTTCTACGGACTTTCCATTTGGTAAGCATGCATGGGATATGATTGGGAGAGGAGCCATGTGACCCAAGACTCAATGTTAACAATGATGGGTTGACAATGCACGGTTCGGACAAGAATGCAAGCATGCCCTAGGACTTGACTTGTAGAGACAAGTCAAAGACTTGCACTGATACCACTTGATGTGACACGACCTCGGACCTAATGCAAGCAAGCACAATCGCATTCAAAACGGGCCAAATTGGGCCACCGCTCTATCGTCACTCACCCAAGCCCGGGGTGACTTGGCAATGCCAAGGGGAGGATGTGGGGTTGGGCCCTTGCTGGTAGAGGGCCAGCAAGGCCAATACTTGATTCCCAAAGGGTGGGGATGCCCAAATCAAGGGGGCCGACAAAGTGCCAAAGGCACCGGTTGCAATATTCCCACGGTGATCACTCAAGTTTATGGGGCTTGAGGATCGGGCTCTCACTCGCATAACCAGCGGAATTAGAACTAATATTGAAAGACAAGCACTAAGTGGAGTGAAGGTTTGAGCACTTACTCGACCGGATTGAAGAAATCGATCCCGGTCGGAGACGAGGGCGAGCGGGGAGGCGAGTGGATCCCCACACGCCGCGGCGGTGTCGCTTGACCTGCCCAAACAAGTTACAACACTACACCTCACGTAGGAGGGGGATCTTGGGGTGGGGGTTAATAGAAATTACAATCAATACTACCTCCACACAGGGAGGGACCTTCAGCCGGTCAAGCGGGGTGGGGAAACTAAAGCAAAGAACGAGGAATAAGCGTGGACGCCGAATCTGCTTACTATCTGCGAGCCGGGATAGAGAGTCGGTGTTGCTGCTGTAGATATTGATCAGGAATTTTGTTGATGACGAAACCAGAGGAAAAGCGTTCGTAGCTAGAAGGGGAATGCCTCAGAATTTTCTTAATTTCTTCTGGAGTCGCTGTTGGTCGGGGCAGGAGCTTGAACAGGGCCTCTATTTCTCGGACTAGCAGGAGCAGGTCACCAATAGTAGGATGCAGAGGCTGTCCTGGCTGCTCCCGAACTCCAAATTTGATGCCGTCAGCGCCGTTAGAACCGTGGGTGAGTCCTCTTTGTAGAAAAAGAAACGGGGACACTAGAAGAGGTCGGAGACAATCTGTGGAACCAGAAGAGTGAGGAGGGGTCGGTGCAGACTGTAGAAGGCAGAACCGCGCATTTGGGGGAGAAAATTGGTAACTTCTGCTCCCGGATGCTGAATGAACTTCCGCATCTTCAATCGAAAACTAGACAGGCCAAAGAGGAACTTTGAAGAAGAACTTGAAGACTGATTCCTTCAGGGTCCGTCGTGGCAGAGCTTCTAAACTGGTTCAGGTCCTTAGCCGAGGTAGAACCGCGTAGCTGTGGAAGAATGGACCTCCAGGATGGCTCGGAGATCGGAAGAAGACGAAACCACTTCGGTTGTGAAGGCGACTGGCAGACGCTTTCGACGATGGCTCTTGGGTCTTCAAACTCGTCCGGAGGTGATCGTGGTGGCCACTGCAAGCTGCTGCTCTGCTGTAGATCTTCAGTTGAGAGCTGTAGGTTGATGATGATGGGGGGGAATGGGGTATATGGGAGGGGAAATGGGGGTGGATGAGTGTGGGGAAAGCCCGGGCTGTGAGGGGGTCTAGGAGGGGGTGTTCTAAGGTGGGGGAAGGGAAGAATGGGGTTTGGAAGGGGGTCTAACAGGTGATGAGAGGAGGAGCTACGAATTTGGGAAGGTGGGTGAGAGGAGAAAGTGAGGGGGGGGGCACAAGTGAGTGGAGGGAAGGGTGGATTTCAAATTTGAAATGGCCTTGGAAGTTGTGGGGTTGTGTGGGGAAGGGGTTGATTGTGTTGGAATGGGGAAAGTGGTGTTGGAATGTGGAAGATGGTGTTGGAATGGTGAGGGATCTTCTTGGGACTAGGGGGTGGAGTAATGGAGGCCATGGGGAAGTGGAGGGCTTTAATGATGGTAGGTGGGGGTTGAGGTGGTTGGGAAGGGAGGAGAGAGAAGAAAATTTGAAATTGGATGTTGAGGAGAGAGAAAGTGGAGTAAAAAAAGAGGGATTAAGAGAGGGAAGGGTGGGGAATCTCTCCCCTAGGGTTTCTCACCCAAAGAATGTTGGAATCACTCAACTAAACTAAGCTTTGGACTCTCAAATGGTATTTTTTTCATTGATTGATTCATTAAGTTAAAATGGGGGGAATGTGGTCCTATATATAGGAAACCCACATTTCTACAAAAGTCCCTTACACAAGACTCAATAACAAATAACCGAAGGGGTAGGGGGGGCTCATGGGCCATGCCCGAAGAATTGGGCCCAATAACACATTACACAATCTAATGACACTCAAACTTAGGAAAATAAATGCAAGACCTAGGAACATGACTCAAATAAAAGGGAAAATATATCAAATGACTCAAATAAAATTACATAGGACTCAAAATTAAATGACTAAACCATGCCGGATGCAACCGGGGTGAGGAGACGAACGGTAAACGTGGGCATGGGAGGTGATGTCCCCATCACCTACCTCTTCTAAAACCTTTAAACTTTGAATTTGATGCTAGGTGCTACCCTTAGTCCCTTGTACTTCTTGTGATAAATCCATAACTTCAATCTGTTATATTTCCTCAGCCTCTTGACCTAAGGATGTAAAATTTTGAGGGTAAGAAGATGAAACTATTGGGAACAAAAAGTTCTAAAGGATTGAACTCTAATTACCTCGTTTAGACATCCTAATCTCTGGATCTTCAGGGAACTTGTGTTCAGATTCCTGGGTTGCTAAGGTTGAATCAGCAACTTTGGAAGCTTCTATCTCCTTGGTTGCTTGATCTCCTAGCACGAAATTTGGAGAGCTATTAGTCTAATGTATCATAAACAAAAAGTCGTAAGGAACTTACTCGAAATTATGACTCCTTACCTTGATTCTTCACGAGCCAAAAGTAAGGGTTGCTCAGTTCAGAACTAGGTCCTATTTATAGGGTTTTGAAGATTAGATCGATTCTAGAGTCCTTAATTTACCAGAACCTAATCCCTAAGAGTCCTTAGTAATGTTATAAGTTCTCCCAAGTCGATCTCTTGTAGATAAGATCCCAAAGTTCTAATCTTTTTGCTCGTTCTTCCTTTTACGGAACTAACAGAGTGTAACGCATCTAGCCTGGCGCGTTACAGGGTTGTGGCGGTCGCCCGATAGACCGTTACATTCAACGTGTATAGAGTTTCAATTTCATTAAACTCTTTTATTCGTTTATCCACATAATTATCTTATATAAATAGTATTTATCCTTAAAATACGTGAATAAGCTAATTACCCTTATAGAATATGGGCCAAACTTGATGGGCTTGGTCCATTAACCTTTTAGATTATCTTTAAATAGGCTAGGTTAATTATTTAACCTAATTGGGCCTTATAATGACTTATTGATCTAATATTCTATTTATTAATTTATTTAGGCCTTTATAAATTCTAGAAAATAATTAAATATTCTTAAAATAATTTATAAAAATTCTGGGGTCTTACACCGGATGATAGGTCGTGGACCTGAGCGGAGTACATCCCGGAGTGTTGCAGTAGGAGGTACGCGGAATGGAGTACCGAGCGGATCGGTAGGAAACTACCTGGCTAGTTCTTCCGGACGGCGGAGGAACGAGGAGGCAGATCGGAGACGACCACGAGAGGAGGAGCAGAGTGAGATGGAGTCGCCTCCCAAGCGGTAGGAGGGCACCGGGGATAGTGACGGCATGGGAGATAGACCGGCCGAGTGATGTGTTCTCCTTTTTCTTTTGTTTTCCTTTTGGACACACATACTTGTATAGTGGAAATGCAAATGGAATGGAAATTTTGTTTTTTTGTTGTTTCTTAGTTTTTTCTAAATGTGGATGTGAATGTGTGGATGTGATGTGTGTGAATGGAATGGATTTGTGGAATGGATGGGTGGATGTGGATGGATGTATGGTTGCGTGGAATGGAACGAATGCATGAATGTGTGAAACGGATGTATGCGAATGTGGATAGGTACATATGTGAATGTGGATAGAATGAATGTATGAATGTGAGATTTGGCAGGTGAATGTGTGTAACTGAGACTGGCAGGTTTGGCGAGTAGCAGTCCATGTAACGGACCAGTGCAGACCGCCAGTATACATAACAGACTATGCTAGGGCCATTAGAATCGATAGAAAAAAATAGGTGAACACGGGCTGTGACGGACCAACTCTGGAGCGTCATGGAAACGATTGAGCCCATAGATCCTAAACTAATCTTGAGTGATTTCATTCATAGCCAAAAAGATGTTAGGACCATGATTAGCCCAAAACATATTCACTTGATACCAATGGTACAATGGATAACCGCCTATTACAAGAACAAAAGCGGTAGATTCGAAGCCATAGCGAAAGACGTGTCGGTGTGCTTGTGCAGGGTCTTCCTTTTTTCTACCACTGACCACCTTCTTGATATCCAAAATCTGAGCATTATTAGTGGATTGTGGCGGGGAATGTCCATTTCACAAGCGATCCTCTCATACCTTTATGAAGGGCTTAGCTCAGCTTGCCTAGGAGGACCTCTCTTCGGCTCCATGATACTACTTGAGTGCTGGATGGGAGTGAGAATCAAATTCCAACTCAAGGAGGACTTGACCACAACTAGCCGGATCTTCGGGAGCCACCCTTTATTCTTTATCGAAGGTGCCTTTGGGTTTTCGGAGCAGGTTGAGTGCCGGACTGCGGACAAGAAAACACACGATGAATGGCGCCTCTTCCTCAACACAATGCCAATGGAGAAGTTTGAAATGCGGCCAAGCATTCTTCGGAAAACCATACTCAAGGTACCACGGCGGCCAGGCCTAGATCTACAGCTAGTGGGGGACACTACCATGGCGATCTACAACCCTCACCGTTGCTATCTTCAAGTTGGGCTACCCCGAACTGAAGTTCCTGCACTTGCACACTACCCTCCCCTTCTAGCTAGGAAGGTGGGAACCGAGGAGGATGAGAGAGCGATCCGGAATGCGCTGACCATGTGAGATATCAGTAAAACGTGCCCGTGGCAAAACGAAGTGGAAGAAGATAACGAGGAGCGTCATGCTTACGTGAAAAAGTTACGAAAGATCCGGCCTCATGCGGATGGAAAAATGAATGTACTTTGAATTTTGTTCTTAATGTAATGAAGAGTATGAGTTTTATCAACCATTTGATGTTCAATGAGTTCAATTGAAATGAAATAAAAGCTCTGTTCTTGAAAGATAAGGAATTGATTGCACAATTGAGCTGAACTTGTTCTGCAAAACAGAGTTTCTATGTAGCTTGACGGACCTAAGGAGGGCCGTCACAAAAGCTTAATGGACTGATCATAATCCGTTAGATGAAGGACCCAAAGACTATGCCTCGAAGAGATTAACAGACCAATATCAGTCCGTCAGAATTAGGTAACGGACTAATCTAGACGCGTTAAAGAACAGTTTTCTGAAAACAAAGCATTGGGTCTCCGGAATAAGGTAACAGGCCAGTGTTAGTCCGTTAGGGATAGTGTGACGGTCCAAGGTAGGCGCGTCACAGAGCCAAAAACTTCTAATTCGTGGGCTTTGAATCTTCGGGCTTTGAACCTGCATTCTGCACACACTTAGATAAGAAACAAGTTAGATCTGTTCTTAGACTCAACCCCTAGCCTTCAGTAAGTTAGAATTTGACTGTTCTTGATATTTGGTCAAGGGGTGGAGCCTTATTAAATAGGCGAAAAAATGCGAAAGGAAAATGCAATGCATGCGATGCATATGAAGGTTATTTTTCAAATTTTGACATATTCAAACATTTTTTGGGTTTTGAAATATATAATTTTTTGGATTTTGAAATATATGATTTTTCTTTATTTTGAAATATATGATTTTTTAGATTTTGAAATATATGATTTTTTTGGATTTTGAAAACCAGTGCCTTCCCTAGAGACGTGGGTCCCCCTACTCCTTTAAGAGTTTCCGAGGTTGGCGTGCAATAGAGGTGACAATCCCTGGCCAGGGCCTAACTCGCGTGATTGTGCTTCTACCAAGGCCATACCTAGGGTATTCATTTTAGTCCTAAAAAGAAAATAGAATGCGGGGGTAAGCTTAAGCCAGATATAGAAGTTTTCAGAGCTTGGGTTCCTCTCTGGTCAACCCATTCAGAGATTCAGTCTGTTGTGCCGGGGCTTTATGTCCGTCATCGAACCTTTGTCCACTCTAGGCACGCATACGACCGGGCTCATAACGTCCCGCGGGAAAACTATACTGCCACTCTTGCCATGCCTAGCTTTTCACTTTTCTTGAAACTTTGGAATTATGATTGATGGACTTTCGAGATAGACTTTTGCTTTCGTCAAGAAGATTGCTTCTTGGTTTTGCTTTATTCTCTTTCTTGTGGCGTCAGGTCATAACGGACTGCCCCTATTTGAGACCTCCTCTTATCAAGGTGTCTAGATTTATCACTGCCCCCTTATTCACCTCTTGCCCCTGGATTCAGCCGAAGAGAGAAACGGACATGGACTTTAACTTTCCCCCAAGCATGGCCAAGGAGAAACGATGTCTACAGAGTGGGAAACCCGACAAGGGACGTCGTGTAGTGTGTGATTACCACGCTCGGGGTCCTCCTCCAGGGTGAAAGGGAAAGAACACCTTGCTACTGGGGTGGCACTGACTAGACTCTAAGGAAAGAAACGCTTAAGATACAACCCATTCCAAGCGTGAGCGAGCTCCTCGCCCTCTGCTTTCACTAAGCGGTAAGCATTCCCTGGATAAGCCTCTTTGACAACGAACGGTCGTTCCCAGTTAGGTTGTAATTTAGACCTAGGACCTGCAGACCGAATCACCTTTTTGAAATTTATGTTCAATTACCTTCTTTTGAAAATAACGCGAAACTCTCTTTTGATAAACGGATACGTGATCGGCCACATTCATCCTCTTCTCATCTAAGAGTTCCAACTGGACGAGCAACGCCTCTCGACGTTCATCGAGATTAAGTTCCTTATCGAGCTGTACCCTTAGGGAAGGGACCAGGATCTCGTATGGGAGCATCGCCTCCATTCCATAAGTGAGAGCATCGGGGGTTTGCCCTGTAGGAGTGCGGACGGAGGTGTTGTAAGCCCATAGAGCCTCTACTAATCTTTCTGACCAATTAAAAAATTTGTGAGATTCGCAAGTTTTCTTTATGATTTTGAGAAGGGTTTTGTTAGTGGCTTCGGCTTGACCATTACCTTGTGGGTAATATGGAGATGAATGATGCAATGTAATATTGAATTTCTTACATAGGTCCTTGAGTTCTTGAGAGACGAACGGGGGTCCGTTGTCGGTGACGATGCTGCTTGGTACTCCGAACAACGAGATGATGTTCTTCATGATGAAGCGGCACACCGTGGTAGCTTTAATCTCCGCATACGCTTCGGCTTCAGCCCACTTGGTGAAGTACTCAGTGGCGGTAAGGATGAAGGATTTTTATTTGGTTTGAGAGTTGGGATCACCGAGTGGTCCGACAACGTCGAAAGCCCACATAGAGAATGGCCAAGGAGTAGAAAGAGGATGAAGAGATGAAGCTAGAGCATAGATCTTATAAGCGTGGAGTTGGCACTTAAGACACCTCCAGACATAGAGGGAGCAATCTTCCTCCAGAGTGGGCCAATAATAACCCTGCCTAAGGATCTTTTTTGCTAGAGCCTGACCATTGACATGACCTCCACACTCACTAGAATGGGCTGCTTCGGCCACCTTCCAAGCTTCATCATCGTCTAAGCACCTCATGAGCATCCCATTGGTAGCGCGCCTGTATAGTTCTCCTGCAATGATAGTATACCTCGAGGCGGCTCTTCTTATAGACTTACGCTGCTCAGCGCTTGCCCCTTCCGGAAATGATCCATCTTTACAATACAACTCAATTTCATGATACCAGGGTAATTCTTCTTCCTCTAGGATCTCTTCTAGCTCTGTCAAAGATACTTCCTTAAGATCTTCTTTCCCAGCCTTTGCCTCTACAGTTTTCCTAAGGTTGCCATACCAAGGATCCTGAAGAGAGGGTGCGTCCAATCTCTGAACGATGATAGTCTCAGTGCCGTGACTGAGAGGGAAAGATAGAGAAGAAGCAAGGGATGCTAGGGCATCAGCTAGAATGTTTTGAGACCTAGGAGTGTAGATGTAGATCAGCTTGCATAATTACCTTGCTAAGAGCGTGACCAAATCTTGATAAGGCTTGAGCTTAGGGTCACGGGTGCAGTAAGTGGACAGAACTTTCCGCAGGACGAGCTGAGAATCTCCTATGATATTCAAGTAACGCGCGCCTAGAAGATAGGCGTGCTTCAATCCAGCCAGGAGAGCTTCATACTCGACGATGTTATTGGTAGCAGGAAATCGGAGTTGATAAGCAAAGGGAATCGTCACTCCTTCCGAGGTGAGCAAAACAACACCTATCCCTCGGCCCTGAGAATTGAGCGCACCGTCGAAGTGCAAAGACCAGAAGGGATGATGAGTAAGGACAGAGAGATGCTCATCAGGGAAATCATCTTGAATAGAATCAGTGTAAGGAATGGGAAGATGAGCAAGATGCTAGGCGATGGCATATCCTTTGACTGCCTTCTGAACAACGAACGTGATGTCGAACTGAGATAGGAAGCTCTGCCAGCGAGCTAACCTACTAGAAAGGATGGTCTTTTCCAAGAGATAACGGATCGCGTCCATCCTAGAGATTAACCTAATTGGGTGGGTTAGGAAATAGTGTTTGAGCTTCTGAGCTACCCACACTAAGGCGGCACATGTCTTCTCCATAGCGGTGTATTTGGCCTCAATAGGGTTAAACAACCTGGAGAGGTAATAAAATGCCCGCTCTTTTCCTTCGTCGTCTACTAGTGCTAAGACCGCCCCTAGGGAGTCCTCAATGACTGAGATGTATAGGATTAGGGGTTTCCCAGGAACAGGAGGTTGCAAAATCGGGGGATTGGATAGATAGACCTTCAAGTCCTCATAGGCATTTTGACAATCTTCATTCCATTAAAATTTGACCCCCGTCTTTAGCAATTCATAAAACGGACGGCACCTCTGAGAATGTTGGGATATGAATCTTCTGATGAATTGCAATCTACCAATAAGTCCCCGAAGTTCTGTAATGTTCTTCGGCGGGGGCATTTCCATGACAGCCTTTGCTTTATTAGGATAAATCTGGATCCCCCATTTGATAACTATAAAGCCTAGCAGCTTCTCTGAAGAGACTCTGAAAACACACTTCTTCGGGTTCATTTTCAGCTTGTACTCCCTCGCTCTTTGCAGCACCTTAGCCAGAATAGCGGGGTGTTCTTCTTTGGTTCTCGACTTCACCAAGATGTCATCCACGTAGGCTTCCATATAGATATGCATCATGTCGTGGAATATGGCCATCATCGCCCTTTGGTAGGTGGCACCTGCGTTCTTCAGACCGAACGGCATAACCACATAGCAATACGTGCCCCAGGGCGTGGTGAAGGAGGTTTTCTCTTGATCTTCCGGAGCGAGACGGATCTGATTGTATCCTAAATAACCATCCATGAATGATAAAGCATCGTACCCGGCGGTATTATCCACCAAGACATCTATGTGAGGCAGCGGGAAATCATCTTTGGGAGATGTCTTATTAAGATCCCTGAAATCGATGTAAATACGCACCTTTCCATCCTTCTTGATGACAGGGGCTATATTCGCCACCCACTGGGGATATAGAACTACCCTAATGAACCTGGCCTTATATAACTTATCAACTTCTTCTTTGATCCTTAAGGCCATGTGGGGGTGAAATCTTCTTGACCTTTATTTTACGAGCGTTGTCCCTAGTTTAAGTACGAGTCAGTTTTCCACCAATGAGGGGTCAAGACCCGGCATGTCCTCGTAAGACCAGGCGAAAGAATAACAATATTCCCTCAGAACCTTGGCTAGATCTTCTTCTACTTGCGGAGGGAGATTAGCGGCAATAATAATGGGCCTTGGGTCTTCTTCAGTTCTCAAATTTATTTCCTTTGTAGGTTCATCCACTACCGACGATGGCTCATCGAATCTCTTTAATCCTTGTGCATACAGGTCGGCAGTGTCATCTACATTGTTGTCCTCATCATCGATCGGGTCTTTTTCATCCAGGACTTTATAAACCCCTAGTCCGTCGTTACTCCACACCCCTTCTTGCTCCTCATCGTCTTCTATCACGATTGCTGTAGCGACAAACTCCGGGCACTTCAGAAGAGCACGACATCGCTGAGCTAGATCCTGCAAGAACGTATCAGGAATGGATTTGGAATGACGCGCAAGCGGCCGCGGCTCAGGCTCGGAATGATTGGATGTCCTAGAACAAGACCCTACTTCTCTAGACCTAACTGACTCTACTCCCCTAGACTCTACGCCTAACCTAGAAGAAAGGAAATCCAGTGGAAAGGAAAGAGCAGGGGACTCGTGCCCTTGGGAAGATGATGGAGACAAGATAGCATAATCTTCCACCGAAATCTCTGTTTCAAATTTGTCATTTGTTTTGGATATCAGTGGAGATCATGTAGCAGGATGGAGGAGATGGTGGCGGGGGAAGTTGGAGAGGAAAGAGAGACGTGAACAAGACGTCAAAGAAGGGATCAGATGAGGAGACCCACATGTCCGAAAGATTGGAGGAGGGGGTCCACAGAGTGGAGAGACCAATGGGCGGGCATTGCCAGCATGCACAGGGTATGATCAACACCTCGGTTGGCGGCTCTGTGAAATACGGATCAATCATGATCGGAGGTGATCGAGGTATAGATTCCAGCTGCTGGAAGAGAGACATGAGACGGGAGGGAAACCAAGAAAAGACAATGGGCGAGCTCCCCTTCTCCTGCGGGCGGTCAGCTGGCTTCGGCTTCCACTGAAGAAGCCATACCTCCTGATTCTCCTTCTGACCATAACCATCTGGCTCGCTGAACATTCTGACAAATGACTGACTGAAATCTGGCATATCATCAACAGGCCCTTTTGGTAGCGAGGCGGACTGGAAACTATGCAGGCTATATCATTCTTTTTTAACGGTACTGATGGTGGATTTAGTGTGCCCGGCTGGAGGGGTCCTTTTACAAAGTGCTGACGGTAATCCCAGGTAAGTGGCCCTGAGTCACCCAAAACTGATAGTGCGGACTCTCGATAACCGAGACCTCTCCTGCCCATTTTTCTTCCCTTGGGCACTAGCTTGGTCCACCCTTGTAACTGTGCACCGAGGCCTCTCCCCGGTTGATAACCCAGCTTCAATATAATATCCCAGCCCTTGGAATCTTGGATCTGGGGCTTCACTTTGATGTTGACAGGTGTAGTGGTGGGCTTGCGTGGTGTGTAAGCTCAAGGGAAGTCTAAATCCAACATAGAAATAACGGGCCGACTACTAGGCCATAGTGTGGGCAAAATCTTCTCTGAAATAGCTTTTACAGATTGGACCATGGATAAGCTTCTGACTTTCACCACCCTCCCTTGAAAAGGGAACTTGAGACATTGATGCGCGGTGGAGGGTACGACGCTGAGAGTGTCGATCCACGAACGACCCAAGATAGCCTTAAACATATATAGGGTCAATATCCAGTACATAGAATTCAATGGGCACAGTGAGAGGTCCAAGCTCAGCTTGAATTGTAACAATCCCGTGACATGCTCTTCGTGAGTTATCATATGCAGCTATAGTTGTGGGGGTCGGCCGTAAAATTTTTTCTGATAAATTGCAGGCCCTGAGAGTACTGAGTGGACATACATTGATAGATGCCCCTGTGTCAACTAACGCTGCATCAATACTGACTTTGTGCAAGATTATTGTGATGCAAAGCGGCATTTACCGAGCTTCCGATGGTGCAAGCTCGGTCTCAGAGAAGGTGATTGTCGGCCCTTTGGAAATAGTCGCCAGTGCTGTGGGTAAACTGTCGGCTGCCACATCTTCACTAACCATCACCTTCTGAAGGAAATCTCTTAGTGCATCTTGGTGAAGGGTAGATATTTTAATGAGCTCCAATACAGATATCTTGGCGGGCACCCTGTCCAAGTGATGCAGTAGATCATATTGGGTATAATGGCTCGGACTCTTCTTGCTGATCGGCAACCGGTTGAGAAGACTGGGGATTAGAAGTGGAAGCATAGTTACGATGAAACAAACGCCCGCTCCGTAGGGTGCAATTGTAGGCTGACACGGCCTCGGATGGGCTCAAAATAAGTGACTTAATAGGCCCGGTGGGGTGGATAAGTGGTGCAGAAGAGGGTGCGGTGGAAATAATGGGAGTGGGAGTGGAGGTAATGGGCTGTGATGGCAGAATGATGGGCGGAGGGTTAGTTGTGGGTATGGTGAAAGCGGGTGCGAGTGGAAGTGTAAGCGGAAGTGTAATGAGCGGAGGGTTAGATGGAGGCGTAGTGATAGCGGGGGTGAGCAACGGGTGAGAGACGGGTGGGTGAGTGGAAGTGGATGAAAGGACTAGTGGTCTAGCTGGCGGAGGAGGGTTTTGGTATGTGGGTGTAAGGACGGTGGAGGTGGAAGGAGTGCGGTAGTCATGGTGGAAGGCCATGACTTGTGGTGCGGTGCCGTCATCGTCGAAGGACCACCCAGCATCGGGGGCCGGGGGTTAAACTACATTAACCTGAGCCGGTGCTGGTGGCTGAGGCTGTGGAGTGAGAGGATGGTTCGGCATTGGGTTCTGGTGGATCCCCAAGTCTTGAACTAGTTGGTGTTGCTATTGTGGCTGCTGCTGTGGCTGCAGTGCCTGTTGTTGTTGCACTTGCTGCCTCAGCGCCTGCCTTCTCTTTTCTTTAATCTCTGTAATAGCCCTATCCATTTCGGCCCAATCAATTCTGTATCCTTCGTGTAGGTGATAGACCAAGTCCCTGAACTTAAAACACCCTTCAATTGTATGCCCCGGCTGCCTATGGAACATGCAGTACTTGGTCTGATCAACGGTCGAGTTCCAGACGGGCCGCTCCGGAGGAAGTTGGATTTCACTAACTGACATGAGAGCCGAGAAGATATCAGTGAGGGACTCGGGCAGAGGAGGATACTGGGCTCTCTTAGGTCCCGGGCGCTTATTGTTGTTGTTATAGCCGTTGGGTGGAGGGACATTATGGTATTACGGAGGCTGTGGAGGTTGTTGCGGAGCGGCTAAGGGGTTTTGTGGAGCGGCGAAGGTAGGCGAAGGGTTTTGTGGAATGGGTTGAATGTTTTGTGGAGCGGGGATTTGGGAGGTGCGGGGGTTCTGTGGAAAACGGAAAGGTGCGGCTTGAAAAGTGAAGGTAACGGCTTGAACTTGCTCGTTCGTTTGGACTCCCTCGGTGACAGGCCCTTGAGGTTTCTTGTGGTATTTAGGCTTTTGGTTCTCAAAGAGCGAGTGAATGAGGGAGTCTTTGAACTGTGTTTGAATGAATCGCGCCCTGCTATACAGTTGGTGCATGTTTGCTATATCATTCATGACCAGAATGTTACGGAAAGTCGGAGTAGCATTAGAGATGAGTAGCTTGACCTTCTCTTTCTCCGGAATGTGGCCTGGCACCCTGGCGGCCATCTGCCTCCATCTGTCTGCATATGTGGCAAATTCCTCATCGGGCTTCATCTTCTCAGCCACCAAATCTGTGAAGGAATATTCTGGGCCGACCCTGTCTTGAAACCGCTGGATGAACTTGTCTTTCACCACCTTGAAGCTCTCGGCATCCTCTAGTGGCAGAGAGTAGAACCATTCCAGTGCAACCCCGTCTAATGATCGGTGGAACATATACTCCATAAGGCGATCATCATATTGAAATTGGGCCGATTCATATAAGAAATCCCTCACATGGATGAAGGGATTGCCGTTCCCATCGTACTTGCGGTAATTGGGGAGCTCGGATTGCGGAGGGAATCGGATATTTTGGAAGCTGGGGACCAAAATGTCTGCCAAGGATTGTGGGCCAACCCGCTTCTGGAGGAAGTCAATTTGTTGTTGCATGGCGGTCCATTTATCAAGTAATTCCTGCTCCCTAGATGGAGTAGGGATAGTGAAAGAAGAAATCTGAGGAGCAGAGGGGTAAATAGATGGAGGAAGCCTGTTGACACTCATTTTTTACTGATAAGTTGAGTCATTTCTCTTACTCCCATTTATTGATGCCTCGAGTTGTCCATCACTCGCTGGGCTATTTTCTGGCACGTTCTGGACCAATTTTATGGGTAGCCTCCCTCCCTGGCTAGGTCTGAGTTGATTCAGGGCTTAATGTGCCTTGGTTTTGGTTGATTGAGCTTTTCTATGAATTTCAAATGCCCATATACATGTGCGGTCAACCTCCAGCCGTTCAACCATTTGTGCGGTTGATAGTCAGCCGTCCAAACATTTCGTGGGTATATTGGCTAATTTTCTGAATTATCGCCGACAAGCATATATACGGCCTAGGTTTAGCCGCATAAGACCATTGTGCGGTATCTACTAAGCCGTTTATCTCTCAAAAGTCCTAGCATCCATCGACTATTCAGATAATTACCTATTTATCTTCTTATTTATGATTTATCACCGAAAAGCTTGGGCGGTTTCCCAAGAGCTGTTCAACTATGAAAGAGTCCAGCAGCGGATTTATCGGTCAGTTTAGTGGATAAATTAATTATCTCAGGATTTATTTGAATTTCCACCGACAGGGATGGACGGCCCATGTCTGGCCGCGCATCATTTGTGTGGTCTATCGTGAGACCATTTATCCTCTCGGACCAGAAAATGGTTAAGGCTTTTTCCTATTATTCATGGCTTTTCTCCCAAACTTTCTCCGATGATTTCTCCGTGAATCCTTAACCATTTTTAGTGCCGTTTCTTCCAGATGAAAGATAATTGAATTATCTTCATCTTTTATTTGATAATCTCAACCTGCAAATGGCTAGAAACCCTAATTTCGAGCTAGGACTTTAGTGCTCTATAAATAGACCCCAGGGGCCGGGTTTGAAGGGGGGGAGATTTTTGGTCGACGGTGAAGCCCTGCCGAATCTTTGAGCGACCTAGCACCAGGGAGGGAGGCCTTCTACATCCACATAGGCCTCCGGTTCAGGGGGTAGTCTTATTTCGAGTCATTAGTACATTTAGTCTCGTTGTTCTTTCTTGTTTGAATGCATCACGTCCTCCACGTTGCTTCCATGTTTTCATTACTCTTGCACCATGCACACGCCCTCCCATGTTTTCTGACGCCCCCTAGGGGTTTAAAAATCCCAGGTATTTCCCATTCCATTTAGTTATGTTAATTTCCTTCTGTTCGAGCGTTTACCACACTTTCTAGTTTTAATTCAGGTTTTTCTTTGTGTTCTACACGCCATTTTGCAGGTCAGCAACACACTAACGCGAGGCCCATCCTTTCTGGCCGGCAGGAAAGGGTAGAGGTTGGACTCTTCTAACTTCTGGCGTGGTGGTCTCGCGCGGTTCCAATCGGTCCGTTCAAGGATACATGCGGTGAAATGTGGACCGTTCTTCTTGATACTGTGGTTGGATTGGAGCCGTTCATCTGCCAATAGTTCTTCATCTCGTGTCCTCTGCGGCGCCTTTAGACGGTCTGCCGTGTGGCCGCTCATCATAACAGGCGGTTCTTCATAGACCGTACATCCTCACAGCGTTGCTCATAAGGCGAGTTCCTTTCTCTTTTTCCAAGGTACGATGTGTCTATCACGTTCGGCACCTTGGTGGCGATCACAGGTTTGTGTATCTTTGTTCCTTCCTACCATCCATATACATGTTTCTCACATCGCTTTAGTGGAAGGAACGAGAGAGACCCCTAAGACGGTAAAAGGGGGGAAAACTTGTCAACACACCCCTTTTTTGGCGATCACGGTGGGACCCCTAGTGCCCATCGTGTTAGTGACTTGCTGACCTTCTCTTTTGCTTTGTTAGTCCTTTTCTCGAAGTGGTTTCATGTTGATCTTGGCTGGCCGCGCTCTCTGTCCTCTGGAACTTACGCGGCTCTCCAAGAGCCGTCCAAATCTTGTGCGGCCGTAAACCCACCGTGCTTCTTTGCGAACAGTGCCACTTCTCCTCCAAGCCTGCTGTCGTGAGCGGCCTCTCACCACCCGTTCATCGTCCATACGACCTGTGTTTGGCCATCCATCTTGCTGGTTCAGGTACGCCTCTGCCTTCATACTGTTGGCTGGATTACTGTCACGCGGTTGCTGCAGGTCCGTTCTAGTACTTACGCTGTCAATAGACCGCTCACCCACTACGCTTTTGATTTCTATCTTCTTTCATTCTAGCATTTTATGATTTTCCTGTTACTGTATCGTTACTCCCTGGTATGCACGGTCGTTCACAGACCGTATTTGCTCCCTAAGTGGTCTCTATCAGACCGTCCTTTTGCTGCTACAGTGCACCCCATGCTATAGTTTGATCATTGAGTTATATCATTATATACATATATGTTGGTACTGTTTGATCTCCCCCTGCTGTTGTTATATCATTCCATGGTTGCGTTCATCTCATTTTTTTACATTTGCTTGATCATTGCTTGCTAGTTTCTAGGCTAGATCTTGCATGCACTCCGGTGCACATAGGATCATACACTCTCATTAGTGGTTGCATTCCTACCGAGGTAGGGTTTCCTCTCGTCTCCATACTCCTTGGAGCCGACTAGGGGACCTTACTGAGGACCTCCGTAAGCCCCCGTGAGCCGTGGATTCCCACATGGACGTCGGACAAGTTGTACCGTTACCACCATCCAGTCTAGGGTTTGCATCAGAGAAAGAGAGAGAGAGTCCTCTAGTGTCAGCCAGTTGCCCTATTCCCTACCTTGGCTAGGAACCCTTTGGTCGAGTGAACTTAAATCTTAGTTAATTCACCAAGGGCCAAAAAGGAGAACTTATAAAATCTTGCGCGCATCATTCGAAACTTGGTTGCATTAACCGATTGATTCTCTTCTCATCTCTTCCCCCCATTGTGTGCATCCCATTTGGGTTGTTTGTTTTAGCTCCCTGCTTAGTGCTGTTTGCTTACTCCCCCCATCGTCATCGGTGTATGTAGAGTTGTCTCTTCCCCATAGGTTCGTCTCCTAGGGGCAACTCCCATTTCATCTCCTACTTCAATCCCTTGTCCAACTCACCTCCAACTATGTTGTCCTACCATTTCTCCCATTCCCATGAGGACTCTCTCCCTCAGGGACTTCTCGAGGACCCTCCTAGGGTCGCCCATGTGCAGGGAGGAGAGGGGACTGCCCCTCCTCTCCCGACCGTTGTCATTGAGGGCCCTTAACCTTCTCTTTCTAGTTCCTCTTCACAAAATTCGGCCAGTCACGTTCTCAACACGATGGCCCAACTTGATCCGACCCAACTTCATCTCTTGAAACAAGCTCTGCAAAGGGCAGATGCCCCGCCTTCTGTGCTTTCTTCTGGCATGACTGCTGCTACCACCACCACGTCCCCGATTATTGGGTTAGGGGCCACCTCTACGGCCCCCATTGATCTCACCCCGGTTCACCCTCAAGCTCTTCGATTCTCTGCTATGGAAGCGGGCCAGGCTTCTACCTCGGCCCATCAGCCGCTTGATAAGGGGAAGACCCAAATCTGTTCCAGTTCTTATGTTGATCCATACACCACCTTCTCTTCAGTGCCGCAGGCCCTCGTGGCCCCGACTGATTTTATCCGTATGCAACCAGGGGCCACCCAGTTGGCTCACTCAGATATGGGCCCTTTCTTGGCCCATTATCCATCTTATGGGCTCCCCTCTCAGTCAGTATACCCTTCGGCTCTGTACTCTGGTTCCATCCTTCCTACTGTGTCTCCTCCTTCCCGGGAATGGGAACTCCTTGACAAATGGGCTGCCATGCAGCAGTAGATTGACCTCCTCCACAAGCGGGTCGGCCGGCAATCTTTGGCTGATGTCCCCATTCCTAACTTCAGGGACATTTGTTTTCCGCCTCAGTCTGAGCTCCCCGTGTATCGGAAGTATGATAGGAACGGCAACCTGTTTATTCATGCCAGGGAGTTTCTCTACGAATGGGCACAATTTCAGCATGACGACCGCCTGATGGCGTATCTGTTTCACCGATCCTTGGATGGGGTCGCCTTGGAGTGGTTCTATACATTGCCTCTAGTGGAGGTGGAATGTTTTAAGACAGTTAAGGAGAAGTTCATTCAGAGGTTCCAGGATCGGGTCTGTCCCGAATATTCTTTCACCGACCTGGTTGCAGAAAAGATGAAGCCGGATGAAGATTTTGCTGTATACACAGACAGATGGAGGCAGATGGCCTCACATGTGCCCAGGTAGATCCCGAAGGAAGAAAAAGTTAAATTATTGATTTCTAATGCTACTCCGACGTTCCGAAATATTTTGGCAATGAACGACATTTCTAACATGCACTAGTTGTACAGTCGGACTCGGTTTATCCAGACCCAATTTAAAGACTCCCCCACCCATTCCTTGTTCGAGGCCCATAAATCCAAACCCCCCCATAAATCCCAGGGTCCAGTTATCGAGGGAGTTCAAGTCAACGAGCAGGTCCAGGCTGTTCAATTCCCCAGCCAGTCTGCTTCACCCCGTTTCCCGCAACCCCCGCGCAACCCCCAGTTCTCTGCTTTGCAAGCTCCCCGACCCTCCTTCCAAGCTCCTCAGCATCCACAACAACCACCACCACCACCTCAACAGCCGCAATAGCCACCCCAGTACCACAATGTTCCTCCTCCCGCTGGTTATGGGCCTGCTCGGCTGGGGCCCAAGAGGGTCAACTTTCCTCCCCTTCCAGAAACCCTCCCCGACATCTTTTCGACTCAAGGCGGGATGACGCATCCATTGTTTTTTTAAATTTTTGATCATTTGAAAATATTTGAAGGCATCAAGCATGGATGACGCTTTTTTTTTAATATATCGTGTGTTTGTTGTTGTTATTTATTATTTTTGGCCCCACTTTTACTTACGCGGTGTTCTTGTTTTTCTCTTGTGATGTGCAGGGCGTGATGAGGACCTGTATCAGCTGGTTCCTCGTAATAGCAGCTTACCGGGGGCTGCTAGACTTCCAGAGGGCCAGGTTGGATGAGATGGGGTTTGGCGCATTTCTACGGATCGAGCCCTTCTAGCTCGACCTACCCCTCATCCAGGTGATGAGGGAGAGGTGCATCCAGCGAGCAGAGCGTTCCTGATGCCGTGGGGGCGCATGGTGCCCAGCTTGGAGGGCGTGGTCCGGATCACCGAACTATGGGTAGACGGAGAGGCAGTCAGCGGGGTCACCTACCCAGACTACCGAGAGAGTTCCTTGGAGCTGCTAGGTGTGGAGGCCAGTGCCACCGAGAGGGAGAACCAGACAGTGGCTCGGATGTCCGTGATGGAGGCGCTAGGGTTCGTCGATGCCTGTCAATGCGTCGGCGAGAGCACAGCCGAGTTCCTGGCATAGCTGGGGGGAGTTGCACGTGGTGCATTTTGCCAGGATGCTAGCGACTAGGGACAATGGACTACGACCTACGACAGTTCCTCTTCTTCTACCTTGGTCAACTCTTGGTGGGGTCGAAGGGAAACGACATCCACTATCACTTTCTGGAGATTCTGGTGCACTTGCATCGAGTGCGGAGCAGCCCTACTCGCCCACCTGATAGCCGACCTGTCCCAGGGGACAGGTCAAGAGACCACCGTCAGCGGCTTCGCACCATTCCTCCAGGTAAATATACTTTGTTTATTTATTTATTTATTATTAGTCATATCTTATGTTGTTTATGCAATTAATTGTGCTAATGACATGTGATGAATGCAGGTGTGGAGCTACTACTACCTTCCGATGGGGAGGGCCCGATAGTGGCACCTGGTAGCTGTGCCACTAGCCCAGCGATCGAGGCCGATCATGAGGCCGACTCTACATTGCTACCAGCTGACGTCGCTACGGCGTGAGCTGATGACAGAGTACCTTGAGGCCATGGTATGATGATTTATTTATTTATGGATGTAGAAACTGACATGATGCATGTATGGCAATGTAGGTGGTGTGGAGGCCCTACCTGGGCATGGCCAATGCTGACCAGCCTTGGGTCAAGGCGGGTTGAGCTCATTTCGGGCCGGACCTTTGGGTCCATTACCTAAACAAGATCGAGCCGCTTCGGCTAAGGCTCATGATGAGGCTAGAGGTGGATGCGTTGAGCCGCATCGGGCGAAAGACTTGAGGAAAGGCGAAGCGAATCGATTGGCGCACCCGCTTCCCTGTACAGTTCCAAGACTGGCAGCAGGGTGGCATTCTCGTGGTGTCCCACGTGTAGGACAGTGCGGACTACCTGCGGCGTTACCGATAGACCTACGCGGATCATCTCCAGCTCGGGAGACCAATGGGGGTAAATATGAAAAGAGCATTTATTTTTTGTGTTTGTGAATGTGTGCATATGCATGTGGCACTAACCTGTGTGGTTGTGAATGCAGGATGCCTGTGATGCCATTATCACCGACATGCGGGCTCAGTTGGCGGACGCCAGATGGCAGCTGACCGTCACCCGACAGGAGCTAGACATTTTGGTAAATTTATGCAATGCATTTTTTTGTTTTTGCTTTTTTTTTTCTCCCTGGATTCCTGATGCTTTGCCGCTGACTATCATTTATTTTTGTGTTTCAGCGTGCCCAGTAGGCGATGGCAGCAGGGATGGCTGGTGGAGCCTCTTCCAGCTCCCAGGCTCCTCCTCCAGAGGTCAGTTCCTGCCAGGAGCACCTAGCTGACGTGGTGGGACGCACCGAGGAGGCTGAGCGCGAGCTCGCGGCCCAGGTGAGTATTTGCTTGCTTCGAACCTTCGTTACACACTTCCTCTCTTTTACTAACTTCGTGAAATGGTTGGCAGGTAGTGGAAATTTGAGATTCCCTGACTCGTGCGGTGCAGGCCGAGGAGGAGCGTGACATCCGGGTGGCAGAGTGCGATGCCCGAATAGTAGAGTTGGAGGAGAAGCGGTGATGATAGGATGCTGGGGAGCTGCCCTGAGACATCCTGGAGTTGAGGGTCTCCCTCCAGGTAGCGATGAGAGAGGCAAAGAGAGAGAGAGAGAGAGGAGAGGGAGACGGAGAGAGAGAGAGCGGAGAGGAGGGCAGAGCGACAGCGAGGTTGGGATGAGAGGAGGGCTTTAAGGGCCCAAGTGATGGAGCTCCAGCTAGGCCTTCGAGTCACGGAGTAGAGGCTGAACGACAGTGAGGAGTGCTACTAGAGGGCATGAGAGTGCGGGGCGTGCCTCCGTCAGTCCGGCTCCTTCTCTGTGGGTAGCCTCTTTGTCACTACGATAGAGCAGCAGAGAGCCACCGAGGCCGAGCGGGCACTGTAGGGTGAGGCAAGTACTACCTCGTAGAGCTCCAGGAGGCCCCCTAGAGACCCTCATCTTAGGAGAGAGGGGAAGGATGACCAGGAGGGCGGCCAGGAGGGTGGTGGCGATAGTTAGAGAGTTATTTGTACACCCACCCCCCTCGCTTATGATGTACATGTATGTGACAATTTATATATATGAAATGATTTCTCTTGTGTTGTCTCTTGTGCGTTCCTTCCCTTCCACGCTTGTTCTCCTCCATGCTGTTCCCACATGATATGTTTGACAGGACTTCACCCCGAAATGGGGAATCGTGTCTCGCCGTGGCCATTATTTTCAAAGAGAATCGACCATCGAATTCAAAGACAATGACATCTAATCCTCCTTTCCTGCATGAATGTTTCCCATTTTTCTTATTTGCACTCAAAAATATTTGCAACATGACAACGAGCACAGGAAATCATTAGATTGTGTAGGGACCAAGCCAACAAGTCATGCCACCAAATCATTTACTCCATAGAAGTGACGAAGTGACACATGAGAGTGAAGGGAGGGTGCCTCGTCACAAAGGCCGCTGCTAGAAATAGCAGTGATAGCTCCCGATCGAACCTCTCCTCAACTTATAAATACCTTCCCTTTGCTTCCCCTGGAGACCCAGTGCAATGGAAACTGGTTTGAAGAGTTAAGAACTTCTAAGAAGGGGAAGGAGTGAGAACTTCTCAATCTTCAAGATGGAGGGCGAATCTAGATTCAGGATGGAGGGTGAATCTTCCCACTCCTCGAACAGAAGTAGATCCAACAGTACTTCCAGTAGGCTCT
The DNA here is from genome assembly GCA_022559845.1 of Amorphophallus konjac. Lineage (NCBI taxonomy): Eukaryota > Viridiplantae > Streptophyta > Magnoliopsida > Alismatales > Araceae > Amorphophallus > Amorphophallus konjac. The sequence goes on along the minus strand of CM040122.1, from coordinate 350,235,486 downwards.
CTGATATTGAAGGGCACCTCAGTGAGAGGACCAAATCATAGCTTGTAAATGAATCCTTTCATTTCTTCCTTTCATCTTTCTTTCCCTTTCCTTTCCTTTTTCTCTTTTTTTAAATATTTTTTTGTTTTTTTTGTTTTTGACAATGCGCCACTTTCTTTTCCTTGTGTATGCATAGAGCTTGATGAGGTCACACATTTTATGGGAATTGATGGTGGCCGCATATCGGGGATGTCACGTCCCGACGCGGAATATCGGAATGCGTCAACAGAAATAGTTAAAATATGTTGATTTCCAGGCATGCTGTGTCTTGGGTTATTGAATCTATACATTCAGCTCAATACCATGGCCAAAAATTCCATCATAACCATTAAATAGCAACTAACTAAACATAATGAATTTCACGATCAACCACAATAAACACACCACAAAAATCTCAATATCCACCAACTTAACATAGTTACATAACCACCAATTTAAAAGAATTACAACTCTAAAACACAACTACATCTCTCAGACTCAAACTAACTAAATTGACTCCACGAGGCCTTCTAGCTGGTTCGCTCCAAGGTCTTTAGTCCTGCCCATCCCTATCAGATTGAGAGTCCTCACCTAAGCTACTTGAAAAGGGGGAAACAACTGGGAGAGCGAATGCTCAGTAGGTAATAGCAAGCAATGTTTAAGTAATTAACCAATTATATTAATGTTATGCAATAAAGAAAAGGAATGGTGTTGCGATAAGAGAATAGAGAGAGCAAAAGAACATGATCACAGTATAACAGGGCACTCGCCGACCAAGCAAGAAATAACAAGTCATGTAAATAATCTCTAGGGTGAAATTATAACTCGTATTCAAGAGAAGGAATCATGTAAAGGAATATGTCATAGACATCACGCTAGTCATGCACTCAGTGCAATGCCTCACCATGTCATTACAACTCCCCGGGGCACTAGTACTTTTCGGGCGCTCCTCCTAGGACTAGACTGCGCCCTTATGATGTGTTGGCATTGATTTGGTGGATCCAAGATCCCAAGTTTATCTAGACATTTAAAAGACTCGGTCAGGAGAGATAAGTTCTCAAGATCTTACCTGGAATAATCAAGAATAATCCAGGGTGCGAGCCACATTGCTCGGTCCAAGAGGCACACAAGAAAACACAGAAAATCAGATGCTGTAAAGTACACAGTCACCCTTGGGCCGCTTAAACAGGAATGGTCTCATGCTGGACCGTGCTAAGATGACTGGGCCGAAGACAACCCAGCCGAAGCCTAGGGTACATGGTCTTATATCGGCCGCTCCAATACAGAACGGTTCATTATGGCCCGTTCATAACAAGAGGAACTTAAAGCCCACGACGAGAGGTATACGGCCTGGATTGGGCCGCGCCATCACGGAGCGGTTAGTCGATGGTCCGTTCTAAGGAGTTAAACGGGCCGCGCCTGTCCGTTCCATGATTGGGCCAAGCAAGATAAGAAAAACTCACCCAAATGGGCTCCTAGACTGCATAGGTCGTGGAACCGCACCAGGGTTCAGCCCACTGCTCTTAGGTTAGCATAGAGGCTTTTTGGGTCGACCAACATGGCCAGGTCAAAGAAGAATCAAGGATAATCGTCCAGCAAGATTTGGCACTGGGCCAGAGTTACACGGTCTCCACTAGGCCACTTAATGAGTGACATGGTCCAATTCCGGCCGTGTAAAGACTCAGACGGTCCAGTGTAGGCCGTGACTCAGAATAGGAATAATCCAAGTGATTCGATCAAGTCAACAGGTGTAGGATTTGAGGTACAACCTGCCCGACGTCCTAGTGGGAATCCCAGGCTCGCAAGGACTTACGGAGGTCTCATAATGGAGGTCTTAGTTCGACGGAAGGAGTATCCGACGGAGAGTTCCAACCATTATAAGAATTGAGGGCTAGAAATCATCAGAAAATGAATATACGACAATCAGTCAATTCCACCAGAGTGGAATGACTTTCAAAGCAATCCTAGTATCATTATTCCATTTCCCATTATGACATGCTTGAGATTAAGCTCTATGTGAATTGATAAGCACAAGGGAGACATGATAAAAGTAAATCAAGCAAAAGTATTAACAATCATTAACTTCCATATGTTCCAATTTAATTATGGGTTGCTATCCTATCATTAGCATTATTTAACCAGGATGAATCATGCTAAAACAATAATATACCATTCTGCATGATAGAACGGTCCGTCCAGAACCGCCTCACAGGCCTTCACGGTCTGTCGATAAGCCGTTCAGATCATGCAGGCCCGAAGACCTTACAGGCCCTGCACGGTCTATCGAGGGGCCGCGGAGTCTCTGAGTGGTCTGGAATGAGCCGCCTGCAAAAAGGAACGGTCAATCGTTAGGTCATCATGATCCATCAGAAAGCAATTGTCCATAGAGTGACCAAACTTCCCACAATATCTACATGAAGTGACTGGTTTCTAGTTCTTATGATGCATAGTAACAACAACATGAGGTTTATAAACATGATCATAAGATTTTTTGTTATATGCATGACCAGTTTGATTCTTATTCCTAACCAGCCAACATTCAGCAGATCTATGGCCTTGCTTCCCACAGTTATAGCATGAAAGTCTTGCAAATAATTTTGCAGGGAATTTGACTACATGGGGGTTAACAAACTTCTTCTGAACATGTCAACAGTCCTTGACTGTATGGCCATTTTTCCCACAGTGAGTGCAAGCAAAAGAATTTCTTCTATGAAAACTTGACCAGCATTCAGTGGCCTTATGACCAGTCTTGTTGCAGTTAAAACAAGTGATGTGCTGGTTCATTGAAGCAAATTTGTTCTTATTAAAATCATGTTGGCTTGCAGGGAACTTAGCATGATATGGATGAGATGTTTTCTTACCACTTGCAAACCAGCATTGGGTAATTGTGTGTCCTAATTTGCCACAGTGAGAACATTCAATTTTCTTTTTATGAGATGAAGGATTTTTATCATAAAATATCCTAGCATTCATATCATCCTTCTCCATCAATTTACACTCATGCATCAGATGTCCAAATTTGTGACAGTAGTGACAGATCATCTTCTTCCTAGATGCATGTGAGTGTGTGTGAGGACTGTGATCAACATGCACTGATGAATCCTTTTTGTTTATTTTCTATTTTCTATCTTTTTCTGATTTTTGTTCTGTTTTTCTATTTTCTTAGCCTTGTTCTGAGGTGGAGATGAGGTAGAAGACTTTTCTTGTTCAGAACATTTAACAAAAATAGTTTTCTGTTTGTTTCCATCAACCCTCTTTATACCAATAGGAGTGTCTTTGTCCTTCTTCTGTATATTTTCATTCTTTTTCAATTCTTGAGTTTGTTTTACAGTTTTGGGACTGACAGTGGTCTTTTGTGCAGTGAATTGGAAAACAGAAGGAGCAGAGGTTGTGTTCTGATTAGAAGCTTTGACAAAAATAGTAGACGTTTTATTCCTATTACTCCTTTTGTTTGTCGGACTGTAACCCAGTCCCTTTCTCTGAAAGCTAACATTATTTCCAAGAAGCTTATTCAGATTGTCCTTTCCTTTGACAAATTTTGACAATGAGTTTTTCAAATCTTGAATTTCAGAATTTAAGCCACAAATATTAGCTTCATATTTGGACAGATCTGTTTCACAGGAAATGACTTGTTGATGCAAGGCATCATTCAGACTTTTGAGTTTTTCAACTTCCTGTTTTAATTTTATTTCATTGTCAGCTTCAGATAGGGACTTATAAAGATCATCAACTTCTTGTTGAAGGGATGTGATTGTTAACTCATATTTAGCTATCTTTTGTTCACAGCAAGTGACATTCCCACTCAACATTAGGTTGATATTTTTCAGATTTGTAATTTCATGTTCTGCATTCAGCAACTCACTAGAGCTCACCAGGCTTACACTCTTTCCTTTTTCTAAAGTGATTAGCCTCTCAGACATTGCTGAGTTTAGGTGATTCAACTTATTAATTTCCTCTTTCAGTTTACTGTTCTGCTCTAAGAGTTCATCATCAAGCACCCATTCATCTGAAGAAAATTGACATTCATAAAACTTTTCTTGTTATTTTTCAGATTGAAGTTTGTCAAGATTTTTCTAAATCTCAGAATTTGTTACTCTATCAGCCTCTAATTTTTCAGAAATCAATCTATTTTCTTTTTCAAGATTTATTGATTTGTGTTCAAATTCCTTGAGCTAATTTTTGAGTATTACATTTTCAGACTTCATGTTTTCCAATTCAGAGTTGACAAGCTCTAAGTTTCTCACCAGTTCTTCATTTTGAACAACATCATTGTTATGAGCCTGATCATCATCAATTAAACTATGCCTCTCCTTTAGTTCAGCAATTTCACAAACAAGCTCTTGATTCTCCTTTTTGTGTGAATCAATTTGTTTCATAAGACTTTATTTTTCAGATTTCAAATGATCTAAATCTGAACTAATAGAATCAAAATCTGTTAACTGTCTTCTAAATATGTCATTTTCAATTTTCAGAATTTCAGGGCTTTCACCTCGAGATTTAGCATCCTCATGTTTCCTTAGCTTCTTTATCAGTTTTTTATTCTTCTTCTTTAGTCTTTCATAGGATTCTAACAGATTGGCATAGGCATCCTCCCAGTCATCTAAAGTGTAACTAGAGAAAGGATTGGTTACCTCTTCAGCATCTTCGGATTCATCTTCATCACTGCCATGGTTGCTCTTGTCAGCCATCAGGCAGTTGTCCTCATTTCTCCTCTGAGCTAGCTTCAGCTTGTCCATAATGTCCTTAGCGGACCTGCAGTCATAAAAATAAGAATGTAGAGCCTTGTCAGTAGCTTCTTTCATTAATTTCAAAACTTTCTGATTCTCTCCATTTCTTGATCTGTGACTGTTAGTCCATTTGGACTCTTTCTTTGGCAGTCTGTGAGGACCATGTGAGATTAACTTCCACAGATCCGGATCCATCAAATTCACATAGTTATGTAGACTGTTAACCCATGAGTTAAAATTAGAGCCATTGAAAACCGGTGGAGAACCCATTGATTAAATCGGCAAGCAGATTAATGCAGCAGAGACTAAATTCAGAAATGCACCAAAGACAACATGATCTTCTGCAGATCGTTGGATCTGAACAGTCAGAGAACCGGCTCTGATATCAATTTTTGAGACAGGTGCAATAGATTCAGAGGGGGGGTGAATGAATCTCCCCTTAAAAATATAGCCTAATAAAAAACTAATGCTCAGATATGCGGACTTAAAGAATAGTTACAGATATATTCTGAAGATACTTAGAAGGATCTCGCAAAGCAACACAAAGAATTAGCTCACACTCGATCCTAAGCAAACATCTAATGTGCGTAGCAATAAGATGAACACATAAGAAAATCAAACCACAAAGGACACCAGGATTTTTAGGTGGTTCGGTCCACAGACCTATGTCCACCCCTCACTCCAAACCGGAGTGAGGCTTCCACTAGCAACGCTAGAACAGCAGACTCAGTCTGCAACAAATGCTGCCACATAGCTTGATTAGGGGAACAACCTCCCCTCTTCCTCCCAACCGGAGGGAACCACTAGTGACACTCAGTCACTAGCAAACCAGAGACGCAAGTCTCTCTTCCTCCAGACCAGGAGGGGACCTACAAGCAGCAACTACTACCTACAGCCGATGACCCAAGTCTCCCTTCTTCTGAATCCCAGAGGGAAGCACAAGTGACACCAAGTCACCTGCAAACCAGAGGTCTCGGACCTCTCTTCCTCCACAAAGGAGGGGACCACTGATGACACAAAGTCACCAGCAAACCGGAGAAACAAATCTCTCTTCTCCTGAAACCACAGGAGGAACCCGATCCCCAACAGGGCAATCAGAGGAACAACTAGTGAACAGTTAAAAGGAAAACAAAAACGCAGCAACAGAAAACTGGAAAAATGAAATGCACAATAGCTCTCGAAGGAGCAAACTGGATTGGATCAGATCCAAAGTCTAGTGAAGATAAGCAAGCTTCTCTTCTTCTTCACGAGCTCTCCATCTCTCCATCTCTCTTTCTTTTTCTTCTTCTGCTCTCTCACTCTGGCTCTCAGCTTCTCTCTTCTTTCTTTCTTCTTCTTGTGCTATCTGCTTCTCTGCAGCTCTTTCCTTCTATCTCGATCTCTCTTTATCTTCTGTCTTTCATCCACTTCGTCAGTCTTCTTCAGTGGAAGAAGCCTTCCTTTTATAGCAGCCGCAAGCAGCTAGGGCGTGTGCTCTCTTCGATTCTCGCCCAAGCTTCAATCCACGTGGCGGTTTCTCAACATCTTGGATCACGTGCCAGGTGACAACCTCAGATCACGTGCCACTCATTAACCTGAGTCATCTGCAGCCAGAGACAAAAGAATGTATCGAATTAGTTCAGCCTTTTAACATAGAGTGTATAGACTTTAGAGGCAGCAAATAAGCAAGTTTATACAACGTGAGAATGTATAGACTTGAAAGCCTTCATGCGACCTCACTGTATAGACTTGCAGAATGATGCATTAATATAACAGAGGGAAATGTGTAGACTTCTGTGAAATGCATGAAGTAGTCTAATGTATAGACTTCTATGAAATGCATGAAGCAATCTAATGTATAGACTTAGTTGTGTTGTGCAACCGATGTGAAGACTTGGCGTGCAACGATGCAACATAATGTATAGACTTAAGTTGAAGCAACCAGAATGTACAGACATAGAGTGAAGACAATGCAATGTTTAGACTTTGATGAACATATGCAATGTATGGACTTGGTGTGTGCAGGGCAGGCAATCAATGTATAGACTTCATGATGCGCACCCATATCCATTGTATAGACTTACCCCTTGAAGATGTGAGCGAGACAATGTGTAGACTTGGCCCTTGAAGGATGTACAGACTTGAAGACTCGAAGCCCCACGATGTATAGACTTTGAATGATGATGTACAGTGCACCGATGTATAGACTTGAAGAACCGATGCATGAACAGTAATGTATAGACTTCGATCTCAAGGAATGGCTGTATAGACTTAGCGTGGAATGCCTGAAGCACAGTGCAATGTATAGACTTGCCACCGACCAATGTATAGACTTTAAGATGATTGTGAGAGCATGCAGTGTAGAGAGTGTACAGACTTACCACCGACCAATGTATAGACTTTTCCAAACGATGCAAGCGACAATGCATGAGACGATCGGATGTACAGACTTGGGCTGTATAGACTTGGAAGGCATGTGCAGTCTTGAACTCTTGCAATATAAGGCTGTACAGACTTCGTCGTGTATGGCGAGACAAGGCAGATGCTGTACAGACTTGGTGAGACGATGCGTGAGACGCTGCCAGACTCTGTACAGACTTGGACGTAGGTAATGATTGTAATGTGTAGACTTAGTGTGTAGCAAAAGCAGCGAACATAGGAATAGGTTGGAATGTATTGACTTACGTTCGATCAGCAATGTATAGAATTCAACTCAGCAAGCTACAGTGCAATGTCTAGACTTAATGGTGCAAGCGATGTATAGACTTTGGAACGCTTGAAGCACAGACACGCTGCAATGTATAGACTTGAGTTAAGCAAGCTACAGTGTTGATGAGTAGACTTGGCCAATGTGCAGACTTGAAGGCAAGGTGACGATGTGTAGACTTGGCCAATGTACAGACTTGAATGCTCGACCAGTGTACAGACTTTGATGAACATGCAAGTGAGTGTATAGACTTTCTATGCTACTGCAATGTGTAGACTTGATGAATCAATGCAACAGACTGTACATACTTGAAGTAATGCATGCCGATGTACAAACTTGGCAAACGGGATGTGCAGACTTTGTAGCATGCAGTGTATAGACTTGCTGGAGAGAGCGATGTAAAGACTTGCTCTTGTGAAGGCTGTACAGACATTGAGTGAAGCAGTGTATAGACTACACTTATCTGGGGAGTCGACCCATCTAGAAAGGGGGTCGACCCATACTATGCTGAGTGTGATGATGCATGGATGTTTAGCCTGTATTGACTTCAACAAGCAGAGTAAAGCAACTGATGTATATGTATATGAATACTTTATGCAGCAGATAACCTGACTGAACATCAAATGCAATGCTTTAGATCTGATAAATTGACTGAACAGCAATGCAATGCTTTATGCTCTGATGAACTGACATATGACAGATTCATGATATGCAAAGCCAAGATTCATGATATGCAAGGCTGTAGAACTGACATGATATATGCCCATAGCAAGACAGTCAATCAGATGTTCATGATATTCTATCATCAAAATCATAGAGTTAAAAATCATGTCACAGAAGTTCAGATAACTCATAGTGTTTGCTATCATCAAAATCACAGGGGCACAACAGCTTCTACCCCTTTGACCCGAAAAAAAAAAAGCAACACCGATAGAGGCGGTTGGTCACGAGACCACTTTCTCAGAGCAGCGGTCTCTGGTGGACCGTTTCTGAATCCGAGCCCGACCTCCGGCGAGTCATGACTGCCCTCAGGAAAACTTGACATAACTTCCTGTATACAACATGAAAATTGGGCATTTCACTCTCAAATGAAAGAGGACAAAAATCCGCACAAGATGGATGCAATCAATTAAAATTTAGCCTACAAGGATGCGGCCTTAGATCAATCTAAAAGAAAGGAACGTTGCCGGAACCCTAACTCGACATGCCTTGATTGAAGACCTAATCATGTTCACAACACTAGATAAAAATTGGGCTATTTAGTATCATTGGAAAGGGGACATGAAGACGAAGAAATTAGCATGCTTTAATTAGAATTTGGCTCGAGAGAAACCTACCTTTAATCGCGAGACAGGAAGACGACACCGCGAACCCTAATGCGAAACCCTCGCCTTCCTCGCCGCACCACGCTCTCGATCGTCCTCATTGGCGGCTGCTACGGCAAAATGCATTTCTCGGGAGTGTTGGGCATCGACTTATAGGGCTAGGGTCGAAGGAGGAGTCGTGTGTAGGCTTGGGGATCGACGAGAAGAGTCCTCCGTGCGATATTCACGGTTGACTGATTCAACAAGCTTATCTTCAAAATTCAGCAGTTAGGGTTAGGGTTTACATGGGAAAACAGAGGGAAAATGGGCTTCGAGCATGGGCCTATCGATTGGGTCTAGATTGGGCTTAAATAGTCTCAAATTGGATCGATTAAGGGGGTTCTAATTAAAACTCCGAGTTTTACCCAAAAACCCTTAATTCAGACATAATAAAATTTTCTTTCAGGGTCGACCCAGTTATCAATGTTGTTAAGCATTCCGTCCTCTACAAGAATATAAAGGTGAAATTCCATTAATCTAGTTTATTATGTTAAATTCGGATCCACATGGAAAAATGATTGTACCTCAAAATATTAAATGGTCATTATAGCCAAATAATTTTTCCTTCTTATTTATATAGTTTGGTCACTTTCAAAATAATTAATTATTATAGTGTCATTTAACTAAGGAAGCTCATTGGTAAGTTAATTAGGAATATAATTTTTTTAACATTATCAATAGGTCGGCCTGACCTTTCGACGGGTCTTAAGTAAAATTTGCAAATTTATTTTCTTTCTTTTGATCATTTTTATTTATTCATATGAAATTTTTATTAAGTTCAATATTTTAAGCAAATCTATAATTCCATCGATTTCTTTTCCTTTATTTTTCATTTCAGTATATAATTTATACTTTAATTTTAACCTTTATTAATTGACTGGGGTGTTACACCCTCCCCCACTTTATGAAATTTGGTCCCCAAATTCACCGATCATATATATATATATATATATATATATATATATATATATATATATAACAACTAATTTAACTAAGATTGTCCTAGTCTATTTATTCAAAATAACATGTTAATCATAATCTAGCGAAATGAAAAGAATTAACTATGGCTAAGGATGTTACCTTCTATAATTCCTTCGTCGACAATAGGTTGGGGCTCCTTCAAAATCGGTTTCGATTCACCTCTGATTTTAGTTTAGGGCCACTAGCCTATGGTCCATACTTCCGTAACGAAGACATGCTCCATGCTTCCTCCAGCACTCCTGAACCAGATGACCTAATTTATGACAATAAAAACACTTCTTTTGCGACATGTTATTCCTTCTCTTTTTGTCACTTGGAAACTCTTTACGACGGACACGCCAACCTTTAACAAAATCGGGCCTTAACTTACTCGCGGACCCTCTCGCTTTCATTTCAAAAGAAGCTTAGACACCTACAAAATAATTATAAAGTTAGTAAACTTATTACCCTTATGCGTCGTACTACTGTAGTCTTACACATATTTTATTACTTAACCCGAGACACTACCCATTCTCACCAGGTGATATGAAGGGATGACACGGATTATACGACCTATTACTTAGGGTAACCTATGCTTATGAAAAAGAACCTAGGACTTAACAACCTAGGCACTGATACCACTTTTGTCATGTCCCGAACCGATAGCAGCGGAAGGCATGCTCGGAATGTGATAGCGATACAGTCATGAATAATCAGAGCAAACCAACCAACACGTAAAATAATACCAAAGATACAAGGAGGCCATGTTTTAACAAATAATAATAATTTTTATTGATATCAAAAAATTAAAATTAAAATTTGACTCGAGTTACAATAATGGACTCAATAAAAGAGAAAGAAAAAGGGAAATGAACACGACTCACTACACTAACTAGACTCAAGCAAAATAGAGAAAAGAAGACTCCGGTCTCTAAGCTCCAGGTTCATTTGATCACATTGGCCCATTCCCAATTTCATACATGTCGATCACTAAATTACATGAAAAATGTTAAAGTAGGGAGTGGGCAAGAAGATCAGTAGGGTTTACACTCTATCGCCAGGTAGAATTTAAATAATTAACCATATCATGAATATGCATGAACGATGCGTAACACACAAATAAAGCGGACTAAGTAAACAATATTAACAGAAGATAATTGACAATTAAATGGAATTAAGATAGTGCAAGTCAAGATAACAAGAGCAAGTAATTAGAACTTTCATGTGAATGGCCATTTATCAAATCAAGTCAAGTCAAGTCAAGTAAGTACTTCATGAAATTCATGCATGTATAACAAAGTTTCACGAGGGTGTGGAATGTCGTAGACTCAACACGCTAGATAGTACTTTGGGGCAATACCTCACCATGTCATTAAAACTCCCATGGGCACTAGAACTTTTCGGGCGCTCTCCCCAGGACCAAACTGGGCCCCTTATGGTGCGTTGGCATTGAGGGTTGGATCAGAGATCCCACGAAATCTAGACAACCACAACATTTAATGGCCAAGAGTGCCAAGGTCAAGCTATGTAGTCAAGATAAGATGAGTAGGAATATGGATTTCTTTAGGAGTTCAACCATAAGCTCATTAATCGAAGGAGAGTCATTTTTTGAAATGACTTTAAAGTGAAGAAATAGACCTAATGAGGTCAAAATCTCGAGGGACTATAGCTTGACGTGGCTATACTAGGTTAACATACAAAAAAAACCACGAAAAATCAAAATTTCGGAACACTGGATGAAGACGCGGTCAGCTCAGAACCGCTACCCGGCTGAATAAAACAGGAATCTCAGTCGACTTAATCAAGGTCCTCAATCGACCTGGGTCATGGTTGGGCTATAACAGAGCTCAATCTACATAAACCTGGTCAATTAAGGTGACATAAGTCGACCTCAACAGGGCCGAGTAGATAGGGAACAAGGCCTAGGTGATTGGACAACCCTGGCGCATAGGCCAGATCAGGAAAACAAACGTGGTCATGGCCTGACCGCTATTGTCCAGTAGCAGTCCTGGTAAGGCCGGGTTATGGACAAGACTTGGCAGAACAGCACAATGTGGGCTACCCAAGAAATGAAATTTGATCGAATCATTGGGTTCAGGCTTTGGTGGTACAACTCGCCCGGCGTCCTAGTGGGAATCCCAGGCTCACAGGGTCTTACGGAGGCCTCATGATAGCGGTCCTAGTCCGACGGAAGGAGTATCTGGTGAAGAGTCCCAACTATCACAAGATTGAAGTGTGGAAAACACGGAAAACTGAGTGAACTGTGAGCCAACACCACCGGGGTGGCGTGGCCCTCAAGCAAGCCTAGCAATTTTTAAATAATAACAGTGATATACTACAAGATTTATCAAGGTTAAGAGTAGGTCAAACTACGTTTAACTCCACTTGTTGGCTAGGTCAATCATGAGAAATAATGATAGTCAAAGGGGCAAGAGGTGCATAAACTTAGATCCTTTAACATTCTTTCATAAACCCTAACTATTACATGTGTTTCTAGCATTAGAATCATGCTGGATAATCAACAGAAAATGCACAAATCAACAACGATTTGCCTGTACACAGAGGGCCAAAAATGGTCAAGGAAGGACTGCCAAAAGAGAGTAGCGGTTGGTCAACGACCGCTTCTGCCCATTTGACCCCCCCAAAAAAAGCAACGCCGGCAGAGGCGATTGGTCGCGAGACCACTTTCTCAGAGAAGCGGTCTTTGTGGACCATTTCTGAATCCGAGCCCGACCTCTTGTGAGCCATGACAGCCCTCAGGAAAACTCGACATAACTTCCGGTATACAACATGAAAATTGGGCATTTCACTATCGAATGAAAGAGGACAAAAATCCGCACAAGATGGATGTAATCAATTAAAATTGAGCCTATAAGGATCCGACCTTAGATCAATCTAAAAGAAAGGAACGTTGCCGGAACCCTAACTCGACATGCCTTGATTGAAGACCTAATCATGATCGCTACACTAGATAAAAATTGGGCTATTTAGTATCATTAGAAAGGGGACACGAAGACGAAGAAACTAGCATGCTTTAACTAGAATTTGGCCTGAGAGAAACATACCTTTAATCGTGAGAAAGTAAGACGACACTGTGAACCCTAATGCGAAACCCTCGCTTTCCTTGCCGCACCACACTCTCGATCACCCTCATTGGCGAATGCTATGGCAAAATGCATTTCTCGGGAGTGTTAGGCATCGACTTATAGGGCTAGGGTCGAAGGAGGAGTCGTGTGTGGGCTTGGGGATCGACGAGAAGAGTCCTCCGTGCGATATTCACAGTTGATTGAGTCAACGAGCTTATCTTCAAAATTCGGCGGCTAGGGTTAGGTTTTTCGTGCAAAAATAGAGGGAAAATGGGCTTCGAGCATGGGTCGATTGATTGGGTCCGAATTGGGCTTAAATAGCCTCGAATTGGGCTCGAATTGGACCAATTAAGGAGGTTCTAATTAAAACTCCAAGTTTTACCCAAAAACCCTTAATTCGGACATAATAAAATTTTCTTTCAGGGTCGGCCCAGTTATCAATGTTGTTAAGCATTCCATCCTCTACAAGAATATAAATTTTTATATATATATAAATTTGTCAAAATTTGGCCTAAGGTGAAATTCCATTAATCTAGTTTATTATGTTAAATTCGGATCGTCATGGAAAAATAATTGTACCTCAAAATATTAAATGGTCATTATAGCCAAATAATTATTCCTTCTTATTTATATAGTTTGGTCACTTTCAAAATAATTAATTATTATAGTGTCATTTAACTAAGGAAGATCATTGGTAAGTTAATTAGGAATATAATTATTTTTACATTTTCAAAAGGTCAGCCTGACCTTTAGATGAGTCTTAAGTAAATTTTACTAATTTATTTTCTTGTATTTTGTTTATTTTTATATATTCATATGAAATGTTTATCAAGTTCAATATTTTAAGTAAATCTATAATTCCATCTATTTCTTTTCCCTTATTTTTCATTTTAGTATATATTTTATACTTTAATTTTAACCTTTATTAATTGACTGGGGTGTTATGGAAGAGGAAAAAGGTGAAGCGTGCAAAAGAAGATGGGACAACCCCTTCCTCCTGGTCAAGCAAGCTCAAGGAAGCAGGAAGCTCTCCGTCCAGCCTTGGCTCAATAGTAAGCGAAGGCTGACCCATCTGCAGCCTTCAGCAAAAGAAGAAGAAGCTTCATCCCTCATCTACCTACGCTAGGTGGAGAAGAGGTCATCTATCTGGAAGCGCCAAGGACGTCTTCCAGTCCGTAGACAAGGACCTTTCGACATGTGCTTTGTTGATTACATCATGTCTGCATCTTTAGCTTATTTTGTTTTTCCTTTTTGATCTTGTAACTAGAACATGTGAATCGTCCCTACCAGTTGTAGTAAAAGACAGACAAAGGGTGTGCTCTGATCTGTGGTGACCCGTCCCTACCGGTTGTAGTAGGAAGACAGACAGAGGTTGTACTCTGATCTGTGGTGATCCGTCCCTACCGGTGATAGTAGGAAGATAGACTGAGCTTGTGCTCTGATATGTGGTGAACTGTCCATACCGGTGATAGTAGGAAGACAGACTGAGCTTGTACTCTGATCTGTGGCTTGGCCTTGTGTGCCTTTAAGCTGTGTGTCAGCAGTTTAGTGTCGTTGCACTAGGGAAGTCTCATGGTTTGAGTGAGGGTGGACGTAGGACTCTAGGTAGAGTCCGAACCACCTTAAAAATCTGTGTCTATGTGGTTTGCTCTTGTGGTTGTTTTTGTTAGATGCTTACTTAGGCACGTTCTCCATATCTACTATAGCATCTAGTGTACGAGTTTCTCTATTGTGTGAAGAGTAGTTTTTATTCCGCTATGTTTATCCAAAAAGAGGGGGTCGACCTATTCACCCCCCTCTAGATCAGCCTTTCCATACACTATCTGTGATTCAGAGGACACAACAATTGGTATCAGAGCAGGTCTCTGATAGATTAGATTTAACCATCTATAGAGAAGGTCTTGCTGCATAGGTGTTTGTATGATCATAGATCATTACTCTGATTTATTTCCCCTTGTTCATCCGCCTGTGTTTACCGGTTCTGATTTCTCTTTGTGGCTAGGTAGGATGTGTAAATTTGTTAGTTCAATTAATCCAAACCTGTGGAACATGATCTCTAAAGGTCCACATAAAGTGCCTAAGGATATGTCAAAGTGGACTGATGTTCACTGGATGAAAAACCATGATAATCTTAGAGCTCTTGATATTTTGAAATCTGCTGTTGATCATGATATCTTTCCTTTTGTTTCTGCTTGTAGGAATGTAAAGGATATATTGGAAAAATTGATGGCTGTCAATGGGAAGAAGGAGAGTCAAAGATGCTTGATGGCCAAGGAAGATAAAAAATTTGAGGTACACTCTCCCTTTGAACATTTTTCAACTAGTGATTGGGAAGAGGCCTATTTTAAACTCATGGATAAACATGATATGTTCAAGAAATAAAATAAAGCTTTGAAGAAGAAAATCAACACCACTATGCATGATCATAGCCTGAGTAAAAAAAATGCCTCCCTAGAATCTGAAATTCATGTTCTAAAAAAATTAGTTGAAAATCTGGAAAATGGAAGGAGTGAAATGAAAGACTTGTAAGTAGAAAATGAAAGCTTAAGAAATAAAATTGATGATTTGAATCTAAAAATGCAAAGCTATGAAAGTGACAACAAATTGATCTTTGAAAATTTTGAAGCTGTCAACGTTGTAAATGCAGAACTTCAGAAAATTTTTGAAATATCTGAAGTTGAAAATAGGAAACTTAGAAAAGAAGCTAAAAACACATGTTCTGTTTATTCTGCATGCAAAAATTATTCATTTCTGAAAAAGATAAATGAAGGTCTCCATTCTTATCTTGAGTGGCAAGAAAAACTAATTGACTCATTGAAAGAAGAAAACATACACATGCTATCGAAGGTTTTAGACCTTGAACAAGTAGTGGAGGAACTGAATGAGAAACTGAACTCAGTGCCCAATGATGAAAAATATGCTGAAAAAATTAAAAACTTGATTGAAGAAAATGAAAAATTGAAACACTTCAATACTGCCTTGTCTGAGAAATTGCTTACTTTTGAAAAGGGAAAATGTTTGTATGTTGATGATTCTGAAAAAGTACATTTGCTAGAACAAGAAATTGAGAGTTAAAAAAACTACAAATAAAGTGTTGAATGAATGTGGTGTCTGCAGTGAACAGGAATTTGCTAGTTATGAGCTGCATATTGCATCCCTTGAAAATAAAATTCATGATTTGAAAGATTCATTGTCTAAGTTTGTTGCAGGGAAAAATAATCTGGATAGACTCTTAGGTACCAAGGTTAATTTTCAAAAGGAAGGGCTTGGCTACAACCCAGTGAACAAGAAATCATTTGAACATAAACTGGAAATCTTATTTGTTCATGCTTCTGATGTTCCTGGCATATCTAAGAAACTTCCTCCTGTTTCACAGTTGCAAACTCTTAAAATCAGTTCTGATAAAAAGAAATATGTGAATAGAAAATCCCAAATTAGTGTTGATGGTACCCATGTGCATGTTGTACACAATTCCAATTCGCACACACATGCACACTCAAAGAAAATTTTGTGTCATTGCCATGGTAGAGTAGGCCATATGATGCATGAATGTCGTATCAAGAAATCTGATGATCTGAACACATGCAAAAGAACAAATGGTTCTGAAAATTTCAGAAAGTTTTCAAATTAAAGAAGTTCATCTCAAAATCCTTATGTGCATGCTAGAAACATTCATGTTGAAAATCATGTTGTCCACAAATGGACAATCAGATGTTTTTATTGTGGCAAAATTGGTCATATGATGCAAAATTGTGTTGCTTTGAAAAGTGATGAATTTCAAGCTCTTAGTAAACCCATTGTGCAAAGAAGGCCAAAATTGTTCTCAAACAAGAGGCCTTACAGTCATAACTGTAGAAGGACCGGCCACATAGTCAAGGACTGTTGGCATGTGAAAGGAAATCATAATTTCCATGACAGAATTGGCAGAACTACTGCCTTCCCATAGAAACTTCATGCATACTCTCTGAAGAAAATCTTGAATGCTTCTATTCATTGTCATTACCGTGGAAATGTAGGGCATGTTATGAATGATTGTTTTATTATGAAATTTGATGATTAGCATCCCTTGAATTAATGGATAGAACATGTGAAAGGTGCTACTAACTTTTCAGGACCCAAGAGATCTTGGGTACCTTTAAACAAAAAATGAGAACTTGTTCTTGTAGTTGTGCCTTGGAGCAAGGAAATAAAGGGGGTTCATTAAATAAGCAAGGCACCCTAGTTTGGTATAACCCCAGTCTCTATGTTTATGATCCTTATTTGTAGGATTTTGACGTTGGCTGCATATGTTTTAATGTGTGCATATATCATGCTGAACAATTAAACTCACTTCAAATCTCCTGTAGGAAAGTTCAATGCATGCTTTGTGCTGCATATGTTTACATGCATGCTTATATTCATTAGCAATGAAATCATGATGCATTTTCATGCATGACCTTATGGTATATTAAATGGTGTTGGGAGAAGTGCATATTATGTCTGTCTGGAAACTCACACTAAGCGTGAGGTGGTTATCGAGCCTAAGTTC
This sequence comes from Amorphophallus konjac, assembly GCA_022559845.1. Classification (NCBI taxonomy): domain Eukaryota; kingdom Viridiplantae; phylum Streptophyta; class Magnoliopsida; order Alismatales; family Araceae; genus Amorphophallus; species Amorphophallus konjac. The sequence goes on along the minus strand of CM040122.1, from coordinate 350,218,117 downwards.
TCCGCCAGGTACCATAGGTCATTCCTGCAATTGAAGCATGTACATTCTTCATGAGATCCTATTCAGCACTCTCTTGGATGATTTTCATATTTAGCTTACATATTCATTGCATTCAGTAAGTGTGAGTAAGTAGCATGCATCTATCTGCTCTTGCTTGATCAAGTTGCACATTCATTGTCTCTAAGTCCAAAAATTCATTTGAAGTGCATGCACACCCTGTTGTTGTTCATAGAGAAACATATTTGATCCATACTCACTGCACATGTGTCTCTTTGCATGCTCATGCACAGCTGAGAGAATCTGCTTGGAATGCATAGCATCTTCATTATGACTAGATGCATTTAGTTAAGAGGAATAAGTGTCTCATGCTTTGATTTGCATCTATCACATGCACAATTTGCATTTAGTCAGGGGGAGCCAGTGCCAATCTGGCATCATTAGAATGCATGTCATTAATGATAGAAAACTCAAAAAGTCCATGCATCCATTTGGAGTAAATTTGAGTTGAGAAGCATTTCTGGAAAAGCTCAAGTCGACCTGAGGACTGTTCAATTCGACTTCATCTACAGTTTTCTGAAAACACTGCATTCTATTTTGAGCTCAAGCCGACTTAAAGACCTTCATAAGTTGACTTCATCTGTCTGCCATTTTAAAATTTCTGAACAGCCTTGTCTCTCTTGCTCACTCTCATCATTCCTTACTCCATGATCTCATGAATATGAGATTAAGTGACTTGTTTCTATTCTTTGGATTTCAAACTTCTTGTATTTGCAAGAAAAAGGGTGGTCTTTTTAGAAAACCCTTGATCACAATTCATCCTCAGTTTTACCCTTAAAAATCTGCTTTCAAAATCTAGCATTCTCTGAGGGGGAGCCTCTCTAAGTTATTTATCTTACATTCACTCATGAGAAGTCTCTCTTCCATTTGGTATCAGACACTCTTGATCTCTGTCACCCATGTCAATGTTGCAAAAGTTTTAAAACTAGTCTGAATGAATCTTTCTTGAATAACTGCCTTCATTGTTGAATCCTATTGAAACACATTGAACTTCATTGTGCTCAGATTATTCCAATATGTTCACAAATTCATTAATCTGAGCAAATCATTTATAGGAATCTTGTTTATAAGGTTATATGATTACCCATGAATAAAATTGTTGGTTTAAGCCTAATGAATTCAAGATTTAAAAAATCAAATTTCTTGAAAAAGATTGCATTCAAAACTTAATAGGCCTCAACCAATTCCCACATCTTGTGTCCCGTGAAATCTCCTAAAATATGAAAACTTAAGATCTATGGCAACCTTGGTTGAGAAACTTGGATTAAGTATTGTTCTTAAACATAAAAGAATCTGAAAAATTTCAAAGGGCAGCACATTATTAAAACTGTGAATTATTGCTCAAGGTAGAGCAATGGCAAAACTGAGAAACTAGTCCCTTCATCAAAGAAATGAAGTGGACTCTGCCATGAAGTGCCTCTACTAAGTCTGTTCAAAGTGAAGCAGAATAGTAAGTCTCACTAAGTAACTAGGGGTGCTGGCGTCTGATCAATGTGCACTCTTATGTCAAAAGGTGTGGACTATACTTGACTGCTCTAAAAATTATGAGCCAAAAGAAAAATCTGAAATTGTGACCAATAGGTCAGAAAAAGGTGCTGTAACCCAGAGGTAAAAACCAAAAATGTTAAATATGTTTAATCTCAATACTTGTCTTGAGTTACTCCAAAGTGAGTCATTGTTTTTGTATGAGTAGGGTTAAGGGAGGTTAAACTAGATTTAAACATGTAGCCTTGGTTTATTTCTATTAAGTATGAGTGCAAAATACTTCAAAGAGTTTAATTGATAAACTCTAAATTTATTACACTTAAACAAGCAAGAAATAAGGGCTGTGTCATAAAAATCTTGTACCAGAAGAATCTGAAAATTGCAAGCTTGACTAATGAATAGTGTTTCAGATTGTAATTCTTCTGATACATTGACCTCTTGAACTCCATGAAATAATTCTTCCAATTATTTTTGACAACACTCTACTTGTGCTACTTTGGACTGTCACTGCTGATGAAATTGTCTTTGCAAATTCTTGTTGCGATTCTTCATGGCTAGCTTCTACAATGGAATTTCACATCATTGATATTTATCTGCTGAATCATGACTTCTAATTTGGTGCTATGCTTATTGGAATTCATTCTCTACACTTTGCATTTCAATGCTGTGTCCATAGCTCTGACCTTCTCTATTTCATGGCTGAAACTGTTGATCTTGATGCACTCCTTTTCAACTCTAACCCTTTCTCAATTGGTATCAGACTTTTCTCCTTATTCTCAACTACGTATCAAACTCCATCCTTTTTGTTGATGTCAAAGGGGGAGAAGAATTTGATGAGTCATTTGCATTCATTTGCATTTGGCTAATTGAATGCATTATCTGTTGGTATCAGTACAAAGGGGGAGAGAGTTTTGAGGATAAAAGAGTCATAATGAGTTTTGTGCACTTTGGGTCTCATTGCATACTCATTGACATTTGTGGTTAAATGACCATAATGACTCATAGTGTTGCCATCATCAAAAAGGGGGAGAATGTTGTGTCCCTATGATTTTGATGATGTCACACACAATGAGTCATTATGATAAGAACTCTTCATCATTTTAATAGTGTCATGCCTCTATGCTGTTGATGATGTCAATGGTTGTTTAATTATGTTAATACATGAATTTCCATGAGCCTTGTAAAGAAAAGTTCGAATTTGGACAAAGAAATGGTCAGAAGAGTGAAAATCGAAGAGCAGACTGAACAGCAAGCTATCGGTGACAAATGGCTAGTTAAGGGCGTAAATGTCATGCTAAGGGTGACGAATGGGTCCATATGGGTGAAAAATAGCATCTAAGGCTGAAATATGGATGACAGAACAAAAAAAGCAGTGAAGATTGTTAAGACTGAGTCGACGCTGGAAGGTAGTGGAGTCGACGCAGCGACACCCGCCAGCTGAAGAAAATTTTGCTGAAATATGTTGGTGTACCGGTGACAAATAAAGCCGTATCGGTGACAAATAGCACGGTATCGGTGAAAAATAGGTTGCAGCGTTGAAAACATTAAAATCGAAGGAGAGTCGGCTCTACAAGGCGTTGAGTCGACTCCAGCCCCGTTGAAACTGAAGAAAAGAAGCCTTGGCCACTGAAGAAGACTAAGGGTGAAAAATGGATATTTAGTGGCGACAAATGGGTACCTAAGGGTGACAAATAGGTACCTAAGGGTGAATAATAGCTTCGTATGGGTGAAAAATAGATTGATGAGAGTCAGGCTGAGAAGTAGAAGGATAAGAAGAGTTGGACTTCGTTGCCAAGTCAATGTTGACCACAGTCAAACAAGCTCCAGTCAAAGTTGACTTTGGTTAAAGTCAATAATAGTCAAAATTACCCAACCAAGTGTAAACTTCAAGCTGACCAAGTCAACGTTGACCTAGTCAAAGTCAACAAGTCAAAGTCAAGTTTTTGCACGCTTCAAAGGTCTAGTCAAAGCTCCAGTCAAGCTTTAACTAGCTATAGTGTCATAGGAAAAGGACAAAAAGAAGAAGAAGAACAAAAGGATTTTAAGGCAGACAAATACCCAGCTAACGGTGAAAAATGACCACCTAAGGGTGAAAAATAGCTAAGTCTGGGTGACAAATGGGTCTTGTATGGCTGAAAAGGGAAGCTCACATGCAAGGCAGATAAGTGTGACAAATAGTCACATAAGGGTGACAATTAGACACCTAAGGGTGACAAATAGGTATTTAAGGGTGAAAAATAGGAGGGCTGGCTAAAATCAAAGAAATCGCAGAAGGGAAGTCGACTCCACCAGGCGCTCGAGTCGACTCCTGTCCCGTTGAAGCTGAAGAAAAGAAGAGTAGAGCAAGGGCGACGGCTGACCAGCGCCTAAGGGTGAAAAATGTATACCTAAGGGTGAAAAATGTACACCTAAGGGTGACAAATAGATTAAGGCGACAACTCTTTATTCTAACAGTGTGAACTTCGGAAGCGTCCTTTGCGAACTTGCACATGAGAAGGATCTGGGCCTAATAGTCCAAGTCTAAGTGATTGAAAGTGACGTGCTTCGATGGTTCAAGGCTCTAGAAAACCTTCTTGTAGAAAATATTCCTATCTTTATATCTGGACCAATTGCAAACCTCTTAGAGAGGGTTTCATCTGGAAACACATTTTGCCTTGAGGAAGAAGAAGCTCAATCTGCTGTGTACTGCATGAAGGGGATTGGCAAGCCAATGGGAAGCCAGTGTACCATATCTCTTCTGGGCCAATCAGTGGCCACTCTTCTTAGGATATGGAAGCATTCTGTGGATCTAGACGGTCCAGATTTCTTCCTTCCAAATCAGAGTCTACAAAGCTCGTACAATTCATGCAAAAAGAAAAAGATGCTGGAACCAAAAGCAACGCTTGGGGGACATGCTCTGACGGACGACAGACAAGCATACGAGATAGGAGGTTCGAAGAAGAAAGCAAGGAAAAAGGCGCGGGGAACAGATAGGTAGAGGCGAAGCCCAGTTTGTACAAGGAGAAGAGAAAGGTGATATAAGAGAGAACATTCGATCAGTAGAAAAAAACCTCCAGAGGATAGAAGAGCGGAGCCACGTCTAGAAGAGAAGATAAGAGAAGAGAGGAAGAAAGGAAGTAGGAGAGCTTGAGTGGTGAGATAGAAGAACAAGAAGAGAAAAAGAGAACAACAGATAAGTGAGCTCGTTCCTACTGTAAGGAAAGAAGAGAACAGAAGAGAAGAGAAGAGAGGAAGCAAGAGAGCTTGAGTGGTGAGATAGAAGAACAGGAAGAGAAAAAGAGAACGAGAGATCAGTGAGCTCATTCCTACTATAAGGAAAGAAGAAAAGAGAAGAGAAGAGGAAAAAGATGAGGAGAGCAAAAGAAGAAGGGACAATCCCTTCCTCTTGGTCAGGAAAGCTCAACGAAGTAGGAAGCTCTCCATCCAGCCTTGGCGCAATAGTGAGCGAAGGCAGACCCATCTCCAGCCTTCAGCAAAAGAAGAAGAAGCTTCATCCCTTATCTACCTACGCTAGATGGAGAGGAGGTCATCTGTCTGGAAGTGCCAAGGATGTCTTCCAGTCCCCAGACAAGGACCTTTCGACATGTGCTTTGTTGATTACATCATGTCTACGTCTTTAGCTTATTTTGTTTTTCCTTTTTGATACTATAACTAGAACCTATGAACCGTCCCTATTGGTTGTAGTAGGAAGATAGACATAGGGTGTGCTCTGATCTGTGGTGAACCATCCCTACCTGTTGTAGTAGGAAGATAGACTGAGGTTGTGCTTTGATCTGTGGTGATCTGTCCCTACCGGTGATAGTAGGATGACGGACTAAGCTTGTTCTCTGATATGTGGTTTGGCCTTGTGTGCCTTTAAGCTGTGTATCAGCAGTTTAATGCAGTTGCACTAGGGAAGCCTCACTCAGTTTGAATAAGGGGTGGATGTAGGACTCTAGGTAGAGTCTGAACCACCTTAAAAATTTGTGCCTATGTGGTTTGCTCTTGTGGTTATTTTCGTTAGATGCTTGCTTAGGCTCGTTCTCCATATCTGCTATAGCATCTAGTGTACTAGTTTCTCTATTGTGTGAAGAGTAGTTTTTATTCCACTGTGTTTATCCAAAAAGAGGGGGCAGATCTCTTCACCCCCTCCCTAGATCAGCCTTTCCATAAACAATCCACGATTCAGAGTACACAATAGACGCGATGGGATTTGGTGCCTTCCTACGGATTGAACCAATTAAGCTTGACCTCACCCTTATCCAATCATTGCGTGGAAGGTGAGACCCCGAGAGTCGGGCCTTCCTAATGCCCTGGGGTCATATGGTGCCCAATTTGGAGGACATGGTCCGAATCACGGGCCTCAAAATGGATGGTGTGGCGGTGACGGGGGTCACCTAACCCTGATTATCGAGAGGGGGCTCAGAAGCTACTGGGGTTGGATTTACGATACCGAAAGAATAGGTCAGTAGCGAGGGCGTCTATCATGGAGGCATTAGGGGTTACTGACACTCGTCCACATGATGATGAGTCCTTGGAAGAATTCATAGAGAGAACTGAAAGAGTGTCCTGCGCTGTGTACTGCATGGATGCGAGCAACTGGGAAAGGTCGAACATGGACTTGAGAAGATTCCTCATCTTCCTACTGGGGAGGTTGTTACTGGGTTCCAAGGGAGATGACATCCATTGCCGTTTCCTAGAGCTCTTAGTAGACCTTGAGAGGGTAGGGCAGTACTCCTGGGGAGCTGCCGTACTGGCGCATTTGTTTGCAAGTCTGTCTCAAGGGAAAGATCGAGAAGTGACTATGAGTGGCTTCACCCCATTTCTCCAGGTAATTTTTTTTAATGCCACTACTCTATTTCATGAAATGCTGATGATATGTGATGATGCAGCTATGGAGTTGCTACTATATCCCGATGGGGAGGGCTCAACATTGGCGTTCAATGGTGGCGCCATAGGCTCGGCAGTGGCAGCCTATCATGAGTACATCCCCTCTATCCTACCAGTTGATGGCGTTAAGGCACGAGCTACAAGAGTTCCCTGTAGCAATGGTAGGATTTTTTTTTTTGAATGGCTAAGAAGACATGTGCATGCTACCATAGGTGATTTGGAGACCTTATTCGGGCATGGTCGATGCCGACCAGCCGTGGGTTATAACAAGCTGTGCCCGATTTGGACAGGACCATTGGGTCCACTGCCTGAATGAAATCTAGTTCAGCTACGATTGGTCATGAGGACCTTTCGGGCTTGCCCAAGAATGGGTAGAGATGGCTGCGTCACCTCGCGTCAAGAGGAAGACACGCATGCCGACAACCTGCGTTGATTAGCGGTTGCGCTTCCCCGAAAAGTATGAAGACTGGCAACGGGGTGGCACACTCGTGGAGTCACATGCGCAGGACAGTGAGGATTACCTGCACCTCAATAGGGCGATGTATGCGGAGCGACTCCATCCTGGGGGGCTTGTGGAGGTGGATCTCCTCTCTCTCTTTTTTTTCTTGATGCAATGCCAACTCCCATGACATGCTTCAGGATGCCCGTGATACCATGATAGCGAACTTGCGAGCTCGCTTAGCAGACACGGAGTAGCAGTTGGGTGACACCCTTGCAACTTTGAACACCACGCTGAGGCAGGTGTGGAAGCCATTGCCAGCGATGTTTCATCCCAGCAACCTTCCCCCAGCTGTTGTGCCTGCTGCTCCTCGCCTCTCTCCTTCGCTCAAGCTTTGAAGAGGGCCATTAAATATTCAGATCGTGTTGTGCCCATGCCTCATGTCCCTACTGCTCCTTGGGATGTGGCTATTGCCGTGGGTGGATCTCTGCGTTCCCCACCGCTCGACCCTTCTCCCTCTTGTTCTTGGCTGGTATTCCCCTTCCCTTTCCAGGTGGTATCTCTCCCTTCGATGGAACCGGACTCTCATGTGAAGGATCTTGTTGTTGCCCATGTCAACTTTGTGGGTGACGGTCCCCTGCCCCCTATGGGGCCCCCTGGTGTCACCACCCGCAGTGGCTTGCACAGGAGCGCTTCGGCTAACCTCACCGACCTCCACCGAAAATGATGGGCCCGCTCTAGCTCGATCTCCTTGGAGATCCTGATTGGCAGTTGGCTCATTCTTGTGGTGAAGCGGCCGATTGGTTTAGGGTCTTACTTGTTTCCCTCTTGATGTGTTTCTTGGGCTGATTTCCTCATGATGTACCAGGCCCTATCATCTTGATAAGATAGGGTGTCCTTCTCTCTATTCTTAGATGTTCTTGAGGTGTGCCTCCCCCTACTGCTCTAGCCCCTATCGCCCGGTTTAGATAGGGTGTGCCCCTCTTAGGCCGTTGGCCATCCGTTGTACTTCTCCTTCTGCTTTGTTTAATGAAAAATCAAAAATGTTTGTCGAATTAAAAAAAAACACCATGGTGAGTGTGTATGCAATGCATGTTCCTAATTCTGACCCTAGATTCCTGGTGTTAAGCCACTAATTGTCACTTCATGTTGTTATAGCTCACCCAGCTTGGCGCAACTCCACTAGCAGTGGGGGTAGATGGTGCCTCCTCCAGCATGTAGGTCCCTTCCTCAGAAATTGATTTGATTCACAAGCAACTTGCTCGTGCTATGCGGCGCGCCGTAGAGGCAGAGGGGATACTTTCCGTACATGTGAGAGTTATACCAATGATTTTTTTTTGTTTTGTTGTTGTTGTTGTTTTTTTTTTTTTTCCTCGCCACATCCCTGAAATGGCAGACAGAAGAGATGCAAGAGACGCTTGCTCGAGTTGCACAAGGGGAGGCCAGGGTAGCAGAGCTAGAGGAGGAATTGTGGCGCCGTTCAGATAATGACCTTTCTCGGGAGGCTATGGAGCTAAGGATCACCCTCTAGCTAGAGAGAGTAGATAGAGAGAGAAAGAGCTAAGAAAGAGAGGGACAGAGAAAGAGAGAGATCTGAGAGGTTGGCTGAGAGAGAAGAGAAGAGATCCCTTGAGGCCCAATTTTTAGAGCTCTAAACTAGCCTCGGTATCACCGAACAATGGCTGAGGGGCGGTGAGGAGCGCTACCGAAGAGTACGTGAGCGTGGCTTTCGTGTTAGCAGTTTCTTTGCTGCCCCCACAGAGCGACGGCGGAGCATGGAGACAGAAAGAAGATTGCAGGGCAGTAGGGGTACCGCCTCGCATGGTTTGATGATGCCCTTGTTGATAGTTTTGCTTATGAGAGTGTGTGATGATGTAAATGGGTGGTGAGTGATGTGATATGAAAAATATGTGTGAGCAAGTGGTGCACTAACTCAAGCAATCAACATAAAATTGAAGCATGTGGGCATGTCATGTCAATATTGCAGAAATAAAAAGAGGAGAAACAAAAGCACACGCTGTGGCCGTGGAGCAAAGGAATAAAAGAAAACACACCGGGGGTGTAGAGCAACTAAAACAAAAGAGCAAGCAAGATGATGAACAATGCCCAAATAAAGAATGATGTGATCGCCACCAAGGTAAATAACATAGTAGAACTGTAATATGTACCTTGGAAAGAGCCGAGTGAATTCACCCACCTGCGGGAGAGAAAGAAAACCAGTTGCTGCGGAAGGAAAACGGTCTTCCAGATGATCGCTAAATGATGGCAAATGGTCCTACGATAGACCACCTGAGATCTGCAAACGGTCTTCCACACGACCACAAGGGCACCCAGAATAGCAACGTGGAACTTTGAATCTCCACCCCTCCTGGTCGGCCAGAAGAGTTCGGCCTCGTGCAATGAACCCTGTAAACCTGCAAAACAACATAGACACCAAGAAAAATGACCCAATAACCCTTGGACTAGTGTAGTATCTATAATGCAATTAAACTAAAGTGCATAAAAGGAAGGTTGAATACCTAGGGGTTGGTGGTTTTTTAACCCCTGTGGGGCATGGAAAAGATAGGAGGATGTTTTGAAACATGGTGTGAGTGCAAAAAACGTGGAAGAAGAAGAGGGAATATGCTATGATGATGCAAAAAGAAGGGGGAAAACTAAGAAAGGACTATTGGAACTTAATACTCCCTAGACCAGAAGCCTTATGGACGTAGAAACGACTTGTCCCTGGTTGGTACTCACTCCAAAATGCAACAGCACTTCGTGGCAAGCTCCAGAAAATCTCATCCTCAAGCCATGAAGTCAAGGGTCCTACTTATAGACCCCCAAACCCTAGGTTTGAGTTGGAGGGATAATGACACAAAAATAGGCCTGAAACTAGATAAATCTTGAAGATAATACTCCCAAGAGTCCATAGAAACAAACAGAGGCTTCTGAGAGCCTCTATCTAAAGAGAAATTAACAAATCAAGGACTCTAGCTCGACCACGGCGAAGCAGAGGAATAACAGATAGAGCAGGACTCTCTGTCTCTCCAAACGGTCTTGTGATAGACCGCAAGGCTCAAAAAAATGGTCGACCGATAGACCGCATGGCTCATTCGTCCAGAAAAAGATAAGATCGAACATGACTCTCTGCCTCCTAGCGGTCTAGCAAAAGACCGCCAACGTCCACAAAACAGTCGTACGATAGACCGCTAGGATCAAGGACGTGGCAAAAGAGATAAAGGCCGATAAATCTCCAAGTTAATCCACAATAAAATCCTTATTAGCCCTTATCCAGGCCCAATAAGCTGTAATATCGAGAAATCAGAGGAACTAAGCCCAACTAGGGAGAATAACCCATAAAATAAGCCCAAAGACTGACCAACAATGGCCCAATAAATCAGCGAATAACTCGGGACATCATAAAATATAGATAAGGAGATGACCCAACTCATTGGTCATAAAACGGCTGTCAACAGATGCCCCTCCTTAACGTCCTCTTTGTAGGGGAACGAGTAGAGGTGAAGCAAAAGCGACATGGAATATGGAGGTAAAGCGAAAATGAAGCGAAGTGGACTGAAAAGTGGGCGTTAAGGTAAACCGACCACCATTCTCAACCAACGAGCGATAGGAATCTTCCGAAAAACTTCGAACCAATCACAAGGAACGGCAAATCCGAATGACGCATGCCTGGAAGAACTAACAACTAAGGGAACTAAAGTCACGACCAACCTCCTCACTGGAACGCATAGCTGATAGGCGGTTGGAGCAAACGGGAAAGTAAAGAGACGAGCACTAATACTCCAGACAAGAATCCTCAGCTAACCAAACCGAGCAAATAGACCGAAGAAAACCTTCCAACTCAGAGTGGAATGATTCTCCTTACTCAAAATCATGGATACATAGTTATCCACCATTACTGAGACACTTTAGACAGATGAGGGCACATGAATGCTCAAAGATGCGAATGATGCATGCTGGGCTAAAATAAAAGAAATCATCAAAACGAATGCAAAGAAAGAATAAAATAGGAAGATACTCGAGAATAGTATTGCTAGACCAGATAAATCAGGGTCAAAATACTATCTGTAACCACGGCATGCAAGATAGAACCATCATCCCCCAACCCTTCCAACCTAATGGCCTATCCAACGATTAAACATGTACACCTAGATCATCATCGTTTTTGTTAGAGGGGAAGATCAGATCCCAGAACACATGAATGACCAGCCGGTTCTCGAGGTAGTATATAATAGATAACATATAGTAATGCATTTAGGGACTAGGGATTGGGATACTTACCTGACTTACCTGCCTGGCGAGATGTGACGGCATGATGGCGTGATGGTGAGGTGTTCATGCTTTTGATAGTAAGAGGGTTAGCCATAAATCAATAATCATATCCATATAATGATCATGAGGCATCAATAAGGCATAAATAAGACATGAACCATACCAAAATAGAGCCAAGAATCAAGTAGATATATTGTTTCAAATCATTATCACTATGCAACCAGGAAAACGGTCTAACGATAGACCGCATGAAGACCCCTAACGGTCTAGTATAGTCCGCATAGGCGATGGCGGTTCACATTCTTTGATGAAGGTACTCAGATAGAAAATGGTCTGAGATTAGACCGCCAAGGGGAATAAACGGTCTGGCGATAGACCGCATGGCTCTGATCGATTTCAAAAAAAAAAATAGAATGGCATTCATTCTCCCCATCTCATTCTTTCAATCTTACAACCCCAACCCACACCGGCGATCCTGCTCGGGCCACAAGATTCACCGGCGACCACCGCAACCATCACACCCCAGCCCCAAAAAATGGTGAAGAAATGGGCCCTACAGTGCTTCTGACAGCGTTTAGAGGAGGAGGAACCGCATATGGCGGCGGCAGACCAACCGGCGACGGAGAAAGCTCCGGCGACAGTGGAGGAAGTTCCCTTGGAGGAGGGAGGAGCTGCAGATGCTATTGGGGATGAAGAGGATGATCATACGGCCGTAGAAGCACCGGAGACGACGGCCAGACACCGGTCATCTGAGGTAGGCCGACGGCCCTAAAAACCCAATTTTGAATTTTCTTAGATGATGCATGTGTGGGGAATGGCATGGAAATGGGTCTGGGGACCCATTAATATGATGTGTAGGCCTTTTTGGCCATTTTCAAACCCTAGGGAAACAAATCAAACAACGCCCATGTGCTGGGTGCCTAGCGGTCCTTCCAGCGATCACTAGGGAACCAGGCAGTCCAGGGCACGACCGCTAGGGGATAAGAAACGGTCTAGGGATGACCGTTTGGGAAGCAGAGTGATTTTTTGCATTTTGGTTTAAAATGCAATGCAATGTATGATTTATAAACTCCACGAATGACTGACCCTAATTGTTTAAATGGATGCACGGGAAGAGGCAGGCCTGGATTTCTTGGCTACAAGTCTGAGCATTATACTTGGCACTGCCGGACTACCAGAGAGAGAAATTGGCAGCGATGGGCTTCGGCGAGCTGCTCAGCATTGTGGTGATGAGATCGACACCGCATTGCTGTATGCGCTGCATGAGAGATGGGATCCGGTCAGTAGAGCTTTCCTATTCCCGTGGGGACACATGATCCTGACACTCGAGGACGTGGCGAGGATCACGGGAATAAGAGTGCACGGTGCACCAGTGACGGGGACCACGCATGCCGACTACTGAGAGATGGCGCAGGAGCTACTTGGATAGAAGTTACTGTGACTAGGGCGCCACTTGTCGATGCTAGGACGGGCGACCCTGTAGGAGAGCTTAGGACTGAGGGGAGTGGCGATAGCCGTGGGAGAGCTACCAGAGGAGCATCTCAGGAGGCTGACAGACAGGGCCCGAGAGAGAATGTCTACTGGACTGGGACCAGAGGGAGACATCACCCTGCGTCGCTTCCTGATGCTGCTATTCAGAAGCTACTATTTGCGACGAGGGCAGATGGAGTGAGCGTCAGACTCCTCCCACTACTGCTGGACTTAGACGGAGCTGGAGGATATGCGTGGGGCGCTACAGTGCTGGCGTTCTTGTTCGACTCGCTGAGCACCACCGACCGACAGACGATGCTGGGCGGCTTCTCACCCTTGCTTCAGGTAAATGCTTGACTTTAAATGCTTATGATTATGATTATGATTATGATTATGATATGTTGACATTTGACTGATGCAGGTATGGAGCTATCTGTACCTCCCCGGCCTAGGGTGGGGAAAGGAGGTACATCCGGACTGGGTACCCATCGCGAGGTGGTGGATAGCGATTCGGGACACGGGGTCGCTGCGACGCCTAGCGCGGGTGATCTAGGATGACATGGACACGTTCCCCTATGCATCGATAAGCTTCTAAACTCTAAAATTTCTAAATGCTCTTAAATGCTTTATAAATGCTGACACTGACTTAAATGCGTGCTTTTCAGGTGCGCTGGACACCATACCGTGACGAGGGTCAGGAGGGACAACCCTGGGTGGAGGCGGCCCAGGCATACGCGGGACGAGAGATATGGCTTCACTGCATGAACATCATCGTGCCGCTCCACCACTGCTTGATCATGAGGACTCGAGGTGTGCACCAGCTAGACGTGGAGTTCCCGGCGCGCGACGACGAGCGGGTCAGACGGTCCTCGAAGGGCCTGAGTGGGGAGATCGACTGGGTGACCAGGGCGATCGACCAGGTACGAGATTGGACCCGGAGGGGCAAGGTGGTGACAGCCCGAGCAACCAACGATGAGGCCTACCTGAAGGCGTACGCTAGGAGGTACGGCGACCAGGTATTCCATGGCTCTCGACAACCAGTATGACTTCTAAAGTCAAACCTTCTAAATTACTTTCTAAATTCATTGATGCTTATTGACTTTTTGACTTCCTATATGCAGATGGACCTACAGGGCTGGATAAAGGAGCTCTAGGGACTCCTCCATTCCACTGTTCAGCAGAGGGATGAGCTCTAGCGCTCTTTGGACCTCGTGGCAAGTTCTAATCCTTAGACTTAAATGCTTATGCTTATCCATGATTGACTGACTTGATTTCTAAAATGCAGCGGGCCAAGGCAGCAGGACGGCAGGGACCCGACGCTCCATCCTCATCTTCCCAGCCAGCGGGAGGAGCAGAACGGGACGCCGACTTCGCTCAGGCAGTTGCTCAGGCTGAGGAGGCCGAGGCCACTCTCGCGGAGAGGGTAAGCAACTGACTGACTTATCTTTAATGCTACATGACAATGCACTTTGACTGACATGATGAATGCTTATGCATATGAGGGAACTGACCGCAGCACTTGGCGAGGTAGAGCACCTCCGAGCGGAGGCAGAGCATCTCCGAGCCGAGGTGGCCATGGTGGCCCATCTCCGTTCCGAGGTGGAGCGACTAAGCGCGGGAGCGACGGATCTGGAGTGTACCGGATCGAGGCGAGGGAGGCTCGGCGCCAGGCGTATGATCTGAGGATTGAGCTGCGGGTCGTGGAGCGGACGGTCCGGATGATGGGCCGAGGACCTACAGCGAGCGCATCGCAAAGCGGCGCATGGAGCAGCGCCTTCCCAGACTTCCTCACTAGTTCTTCCGGCCTTTGGAGGAATGAGGAGGCATAGAGTTGACAGTGACAGCGAGAGGAGGGGAGTACCTCCATGGCACCGCCGGCGAAGAGGCAGGATGGCACCGGGGACAGCGGGGGTCCAGGAGAGGGACCAGCCGGGGCATGACTTGTACTTTTCTTTTCTTTTTGGACACATGTACATGACTCTATGTTAATGAAATATATGATCTTTCTGTCTTTTTAAATGCAAAATGTGTGAATGCAAAATGCTGACTCAATAACAACGACCCCTAGGACTGATAAATAGAGCAGGGGAGTGAGCGGGAGAGAGAGAGAGAGAGGAAACCGAGGATTAAAGCAAAGAAAGAGTGATCAAAATAGGGGAAAACAAGGGAAAACGGTCTTCTGGAAGACCGCTAGGAGGAGGAAAATGGTCGAGCCACGATCGTTAGACGAGTGGGAAAAAAGGTGGTGAAGAAAGGGACGAAACGGTCGTAAGACGACCGTTTGAGGGTGCTTAGCGGTCGCTCGATAGACCGCAAGGGAAAAAAGATAGATAAGTCTGAGCCGAACTCTCCGTGAGAGTCCGAACCCGGGGCTAGAAGCACCTAATCCGTGTTAAACTCATCCTAACTTAATATGAAGCTATCTTGCCTCAATCCTATTGCATTAGAACTAGAATTAAAGCCCTATAACTAGGAATGCACCCAGAATTCGCAGCTCACAGAAATCTCTGCTTTAAACCTTGAAATTCCTTCAAAATCACCAAAAATCACCATGAAGAGGAGCTATGAAGCTAGTACCATGGGGGAGGCGGCCTATACTGGGCAAAATCTGGCTAGAAGGGAGCATGGGGAGCTGCAGTGGCTGACTTCCATCCCCAAGCACCTGAGCACAAGCCCTTCAAGAGAGGTAAGTTCAAATTAATTTTAATAATTCATGAATTTCCTTAAATTACTCCTCATGGCATTTCTTCTTTATCTTCTCTTCTCTTCTCTTCCTTTTTCTAGCTCCTTCCTAGCCCAAGATGCTATTCTAGCTTGAAGTGGGTGGCTCCCATGATAAAAGAAGTCCCTTTAGAGGTCCTCTCAATCCTAAGGGCATGGCACCTTCACCCTTTATTAGTTCTAGCCAAGAATTTTCAGAAAATTTCCTATGATTGGCCTAGCATTTCAGCCCTTGTGGAGTTATGGCACCCTCAAACACATACTTTCATATTCCCAACCTTTGAAGCCACTGTCCTTATAGAAGAGGTAGAGATCTACCTAACCCTTTCTAAGACTAAGGTGGGGCATGAAGATTTAGTGTGTCATACGGTTGAACCTATAGATCCATCACTAATCTTGGGGGATTTCCTACCCAATCCAAAAGATGTGAGAACCATGATTAGCCCTCACCATATCCATTTGATACCCTTGGCTCAATGGGTCACTTCTCATTGCAAAAACAAATATGGGAAATATGAAGCCATTCCAAAAGCCATCTCCACTTGCTTGTGCGGGGTCTTACTCTTTTCTACCACCGAACACCTTTTAGACATCCAAAATCTCAGCATTATTAATGGGCTATGGCGGGGTTTATCTATCTCCCAAGCTGTCCTTTTTTACCTTTACGAAGGCCTTAGTTCAACTTCACTAGGGGGTCCCCTCTTTGGATCAATGACCATCCTTGAGTGTTGGATGGGAATTAGATTCAAATTTCTACCCAAGGAGGACTTGCCTTCAACTAGCAGCATATTCGGGAGCCACCCACTCTACTTTATAGGAGGTGCATTTGAGTTCTCTTCACAGGTTGAACGCCAAATCGCGAACAAGAAAACACGGGATGATTGGCGCCTCATCCTCAATACCTTGCCAATTGACAAGTTCATGATGCGACCTCGGGCTCTTCAAGGCATTACCCTCAGATTACCCCGACGACTAGGCCTAGACCTGCAGCTAGTGGGGAACACTACATTGGCGATCTACAACCTGCATCGGTGCTACCTACAAGTCAGGCTACATCGCACTACGGTTCAAGCACTATCTCACTACCCTCCCCTTCAAGCTAGGAAGATCAGGACCGAGGAGGATGAACGGGTAGTTCGGAGCACTCTGACCATGTGGGAGATCAGCCGAGTACGTACCTTGCCAGCGGAAGTGATAGAGAAAAGAGAGGAGTACCAAGCTTATGTGCAAGAATTACGTAAGATCCGGCCTCATGCGGATAGGAAATTGAATGTACTTTGAACCTTATGATCATGAATTTCATTGAAAGAATGATGTATTATGAACTTTAGATGAATGAATAAGAGGTTTGGTTAGAAATATGTGCAATGGAATCATGATTTTTGGCTTGATGGAAAAAAGGGACAGAGCTATCTGTTTGGAAAACGGTCTAACAAGGGACCGCTAGAAGAACCTAACGGTCTAGCGATATACCGCAAGGAGAAATACTCAAAAAAACTCTGAGTTTTTTAACTCTCAGGTGAAACATGCGGTCGCCCATTAGACCGCTAGAAGAACGCTAACAGTCTAGCGATAGACCGCCAAGGCGAAGGGACAGAAAACCTGAGAGTCTTGATTATCGAGTGGAGAAAACGGTCGCAAAGTGGCCGTTAGCGTAGCGTAGGTGATCTATCAGTAGAACACAAGGGATGGAAGATAGAGAAACCTGCAAACTTTGAATCTTGAGCAATGGAACTTGTGTCTACACACACTTAAAATAAGAAAATAAGTTATATCCGTTCTTAAACTCAACCCCTTGCCTGCAGCAAGTCAAAGAATGACCAATCCTTGATATTTGGTCAAGGGGTGGAGCTTTATTAAATAGGCGAGATATAATGAAAAGGTATGAATGCAAATGCATGCTACGCAAGAATGATGGTATTTTGGGTTTTTAAAATATTTGATTTTTTTTATTTTAAAATATTTTTTTGGATTTTGAAATATTTGATTTTTTGGATTTTGATATTTCTGATTTTGAAATATTTAATTTTTTTAGATTTTGAAATATTTAATTTTTTTAAATTTTGAAATATTTAATTTTTTTTGGATTTTAAAATATTTGATTTTTTAAATTTTGAAATATTTGATTTTTTTACTTTTGAAGGCTAATTCCGTCCCGATAACAAGGGCCCTACCTATTACACTAGGAATCCTCTAAGATCATCGTGCTTTTGAGGTGACAAACCTTGGCCAGGGCCAACCTATGTGACTGTGCTTCTTTCGAGGCCATACCCAGGGTATAGTTTTAGTCCTAAAAAGAAAAAGGAATTTGGGAGGTAAGCTTAGGCCAGGTATAGAGGTTTTTAGGGCTTGAATCCTTCCCATGACAACCCATTCAGAGATTTAGTCTGTTGCGACGGGGCTTTGTGTCCGTCATCGAACGTTCATCCACCCTAGGCACGCATACGACTGGGCTCATGACGTCCCACGGGGAAACTGTACTTCCACTCTTGCCATGCCTAGTTTCATACTTTTTTGAGCTTTTGATCTTTTGAGCTTTTGAGGTTTTGGTTTTGCCTTTTCTTTTGCTCATTCTCTTTCTTTTTTCTTTGGTGTTACTGTCGCTTTTTCTAGTGGAATCAAGTTATAACGGACTGCCCATATTTGAGACTTCCTCTCATCAGGGTGTCTAGATAAGTCATCGCCCCCCTTATTTGCCTCTTACCCCTAGGTTCAGCCGAAGAGAGAAAGAGATAGGGACCTTCACTTCCCCCAAGCATGGCCAAGGGAGAAACGGTGTTTACACAAAATTGGAAAACCCGACCAGGGATGTCGTGAAGTGTGTGATTTGCCAAACTTGGAATCCTCCTTCATGGTCAAGGAAAGGACACCTTGCTACCGAGCCTTCATCAGCCTGACTCTAAGGGGAAAAGTGCTTAAGATACAACCCATTCTAGGTGTGAGACAGCTCCTCACCTTCTGCGTTGACTAGAGGATATGCGTTCCCTGGATAAGCCTCTATAACGAAAAACGGCCCTTCCCAGTTAGGTTGTAATTTAGACCTAAGACCTCCAGACCTAATGAATTTACGTTTCAAAACTATATAACCTATTTAAAATTTGCATTTAATTACATTCTTTTGAAAATAACGCGAAACTCTCGTTTGATAAATGGACACGTGATCGGCCACATTCATCCTCTTTTCATCCAAGAGTTCCAACTGGACGAGCAACACCTCTCGACATTCATCGAGATTAAGTTGCTTTTTGAGCTGTACCCTTAGGGAAGGGATTAGGATGTCATATGGGGGCACCGCCTCCATCCCGTAAGTGAGAACATAGGGGGTTTGCCCCGTAGGAGTACAGAAGGAGGTGCGGTAAGCCCATAGAGCTTCGACTAATCATTCAGGCCAATCATAGAATTTGTGAGATTCGCATGTTTTTATTATGATTTTAAGAAGGGTTTTATTAGTGGCCTCGGCTTGGCCGTTACCTTGAGGATAATATGGAGATGAA